>OY992889.1:73939725-74574725 GCA_963921405.1 Cepaea hortensis | reverse complement strand
CTAGTGTGGACAGAATAAGAGAGGGAATCCCATGGGAACAAAGAGCGTCAGAGAACGGCAACGGCATACGCTGTGCAGAGACGAGACGAAGTGATTGGTTTTTCTTGGAGTTCTATACGAGGAAGATCGGGACGATGTAGGATTGCGGAGGTAACGAAGATTCATTCCTGAAAGGACCTAGACAGTATGTGGAACAGGAACGAGTGAACAAGCAGAAGGAAAAGATAGCTGGGAATCAGAGACAGGGAATTCATTTTGGGAACTAAATAAAAGATGTCTGTAAATGGAGACCCGCCCCTGTCTTAAGGGCACTCCATGTTCATTTTTAATAGTTTCGCCAAATGAAAGCGCATTATTAAAATGCCACATCTCAATATCAAGATTCGCAGTCAGTGGTTTATTTCTGTTCGTCGTTGTTCAGACATCGGTTCCAGGTAACACCGTTTTGTTTATCGGTTGACTGTTACTGGTTGCATTGATTTAACGAGCGTCAGTCACCCTGGCAAAATAGGAGTAGCAGTGCCGCACTGGGACGTCAAAAAAGATTATAAAATAACAGACAACACAGCGGTCTACACGGCAGAGCTAATATGAATCATGAAATAACTTGAAATCGCGACAGAGAACCCTCCCATAAAACTAACTATGCTAACGGTCTCGCTATCTGCAGTACAAGCGCTAGGAAATTATTCTAAGAGGAACAGACCGGACCTGAAGGAAGAAATACTGTCACTGACAACAAACCTAAGAAACATGGGATGCCAGGTCACAATAGCCTGGAGACCAGCCCAAAGAGGCATACCTGGTCATGGAAAAGCTGACAAAACAGCAAAGTGCGGGACAACCAGCCAGAATATAGTAAATACAGGACTGAGCGTTATAGAGGCAAAAAGCATCATCAACCATCATGTACTCGATACAAGGAAACAACAATGGAAAGACATAAATGAATGAAAGCATGCATACCACATTCTAATAGAGTCCAGTACGAAAAGTCAAGTGAAAGGCAACACGAAAATACCAACGTATGAGAAACTATGGAGAATGAGAATCACATATTGGAAAGATAAAATGAGAGGAGCCACTCGGCGTAGAATGCCTGGAAGAAAGCGCCATATAACACTTCCCACTGTCGTGTAGAATATATGACCGGGAACGTAAGGACCTAGTAGAGTACTTCCAAACAAGAAATACCACAATGACAATGAAGGAAGCCTACTGACAGAGGGTGAAAAATAATTACAAAAACTGGTAAAACAATTCATAGCAAGAAGAGGAGAAGAAATATAACCAACCAAAAATGAAGACTACGCCCATAGAAAATAAACTAATAAAGATGGAAGAAGCCGATCATACGAAATCACGGCAAAAAAGGATACAGAGGTATACGGAAAAACTCTCCAACGAGGAGAATATAGAAGCGAAAGAACCTTCTCCGACGGAAGACAAGAGGAGACGGCAGGAAGCCTCGACAACGGTGGAGAAGAGGAGACGGTAGGAAACCTCCCTAGCGGTGGATAATAAAGATTCGATAATCCCTTTCCTACGCTGGACAAAAGTGCCACTGAAAATAAACGCAAGAAAACAGACGACAAAAAGGAAGGCCCATCTCAGGGATCAACGCAAGAAAACAAACACAGACATTAACAGACGGGTCGTTTTCGGGATTCAACGCAAGAATACGAACACAGACGATTCGAGTTCCAATTCAAATTTTCAAAACATAAAATTCCAAATTCGGTCTCGTTTAACCTGCCTCCTCAGCTTTGGTTATTGTTGAGATCCGTGGTTTTTTGTGGGTTTTTACCCTGTTTTTGTCTTGTGCGCTCTTACGAGTGAGTCCTAACTCGGACTGGTTACATAAGAGTCTGTGTCTGTGACGTCAGCTGGGGGAATTGGTCGGCGGCTGTCCTTTGTGCCCGTCTCCTCTGGTGGTTTCTTTTGTTAGTGAAGGCTCCTGGCTCGTCTGACTTGACTGGTTGCAGTCCTTATAAGGATTTTTTATTTGGTCTGTTTGCCTCCTTTTTTGTATATTGTCTGTAGGCGCTTTTCCTCCTTGCGCCTGTTTTCTATTACGATAAAGAGTTTGTTTCCTTTTGCAGTCTTCCTCCGTGGACAACCACGGGATGATCTCTCCATCATCTATATAGTACTTGAAGCCTGACTCACAGTCATAGTATGTATCTGGGTATTCTGTAGGTTTCCCCCTGAGTTTCTTGGGCTTCTTCTTTTCTGTTTCTTCCCAGCGCCTTCTGAATTCCTTGCGCGCTAGCTCCTCTCTAATTACCTTCATCCTTGCCGATTCTAGGCACTCCTCCAAGAGGTCCTCGGGGCCTCTCCATGCCGTCATCAAGGTACTCATGTCAGTTGTCTTCAGATGTCTGGCGGGATATTGGTTTCCCCTTGAAGGTTTCGGGTATCGGGGTTGGGCTGCTGGTTTTATCTTGCGGTTCCGGCTCTGTCTCTTGCTGGGTTTCAATTTGCGGCATTTTTTTTGGAGATCTTTTCAATGTCTTCTGCTGGTTTGATTTGGGTTGAATCCCTTTCAGTTTTTAGCATCTCTCTCTCAGCTTTGATGGCTCGTAGAATCTCTTCGTTCTTTTTTGTCGTCTGGATCATGTGCCCCACCTCTTGTTTGATGGTTTGCTGGAACTCCTTTATTTCAGCAAGCAGCTTTTCATTGTCGCTGGTTTGTGCCGGTGTTTGTAGCAGCTTGACTTGACTCTTTAACTCGTCAATCTGGCTTTGTAGTTGTGCTCTTTCAGCTTGCGAGACACACATCGCTGTCTCGCAGCTCCGCATTGCTTCTTTATATGGCTTCTTTGTGGTAATGGCGATCCTTAAGACGCCTCTGTGTCTTTGGAGATACGGACAGCCCAAGTATTTTGCTCCATGTTTGCCCTGGCAGTTGGCGCACTTTCTTTTGTTGTTGGGTGCTCGGAAGTCCGTATCCACCTTGGCCAGCGGACACTCCTTGAAGGCGTGGTGATCGGCGCAGTACCGGCAGATTTTCATCTTACTGCGACATGCTCCTGTGCTGTGGCCGGCCCTAGATAACAGACGATAATTATTCTGTTTTCCGGTCGCCAACATGGCGCTTAGGCGTTGAACCGTTAAGCCTGTGGCGTGTTTATGCTTGGAGCTACCGTTTGCAATCGCATTTTCCTCATTTTGGACTGGTAGTGCATGGTTCCGTTGCCCTGCTACTGAGTGAGTACGTGGGCGACACTGTAAGCTGTGAAATTCGGGGGAAATGCTTTTACATCTGTCAGATACATTGACCTGCATGTTCGGAACAATGGCTCTACCGACTGTTGCTGGGTTGACTGAATTGCCTTTTCGGTTCACGAGCAATAGTATACCAAACATGATACACCTGGATACAGAAATATACCAACAAAAACCATAAAACCATTAACTACAGACAACTAAACAACGAGAAAAAGTAGATGCTAGGAATAGAGATAACTAAGAAGAGAACAATATACAACCAAGAGTAAATGGAAAAACGATAGGACAAATAAACACCAAAAGACACTAAAACAGAGAGATACAGAAGTCAGTAGATACAAGAGGTAGGGACAGTGTTTAATAAAGGAAAACATAGCAATATTAAAATATACTAATAATAACCATAAAAATCAATCAAACCATTTTATGGAAAAGGTCCATACACTAGCAACGGAACAAGCATCGAGGATGTCGTCGACAAAGGAAGGAATGGATGATGATGGAATAGATGACCACTTCCAGGCATGCAACAGTGGAAGTCGTTTAATGCGCAAAAGACCAGGACAATTTATACCGCACTATGAACCACCACAATTATAACCAACGCCACTGAGGCTGGTTGAAGAAGGCGGAAAGTTTCGTTTTTCCCCCAGATCAGATAGATCAGTGGTTCTCAACCTTTTTTGGCCCGTGCCCCCTTCACCATATTTTCAGAACGTCATTCCCCCCTTCCTAACAAAAATTTGGCCCGTGCCCCCCTTCACCATATTTTCAGAACGTCATTCCCCCCCCCCCCCTTTCATATTTCCTACCTAAAAATTCCCCCCCCCACCCCTACACAGTATTCGTAAAAATGGAAGGTAAATATGATAAAACAGGCCTAGACATCCACATAAAACGTGATTTGTGGGTATACTTACTTTATAAAATGAATTTTAGAAGGATGAGACGTGCATAACTGTAAAGTATGAAGGGAAAAGCAATATCAAGTAATCGGTTCTTGTATTAACGCGATCTTAAAATGATCTTCATTTCCTCCCCCCCCCCCCCCCCCCAGGGGGGATTCGCCACCGGTTGAGAACCACTGAGATAGATGGATGGAAGACGTAGAAGTCCTGAATTGTTTGGCGCGTTATGAAGAGAATTATGCTAGAAAACTTGACAAATAGCAAAACAGATGGGAAAAGAGCAGGCATAATCAGGGCAAGAACACAGACCAAATCCAAGACTCAGATGGTCGTGTGAGATGGCGAGCCATGATTGTCCAAGCCAATCGATATGGTACATCATGATGACGATGATGATCATGATGTTGTTGATGATAATGACGATGAAGATGATGATGATTTTGATGATGATTAATTGACGTGATTCTTGTCAGTTTATGAGCATACGAGGGCGAGTCAATAAGTAAATCACACAGTTCTGTGGGGGGTGGCAGGTAAATGTAGTTGGTGTTTTCTACAGGTGTCATTAGGTGGCAGCAACATCGAACTTTATATTCCCGTTCGTCGGGTGGCGCTAGGTTGGCGAACTGTACTTACGGAGTGTAAAACCAAAGAGCAACGTGCTGTTGTGCGGGGATTTATGTTTTCTTTTTTTTTTTTGGGGGGGGGGGGGCAAAAGCACTGCCTGCAAAGGACATTCATAAGGAAATGCTTCCTGTTTATGCTGACAAATGTTTGTCCCGTAAAGAGGTGCATAGCTGTGTAGAAACATTTTGTCAAGGACACTCTAAAATTGTTGATGAAATCCGATCTGGTCGTTCTGATGAGATTGCAACAGAAGCAACCGTGCAGCGGGTGGAGGAGATGATTAGAGGTGACAGGCGAGTAACGATAGACTCTGTAGCATCTGCAATAGGGTGCTCACATGGTTCAGCATACAGCATAATGCATGATCGATTTAAATTTAAGAAAGTGTGCTCAAGGTGGGTACCCAGGCAATTGAAGGAGGAATACACAATGAGCCGATTTGGCCTGTGCTTGAATCATCTCTGTCGATACAAAGATGAAAGATAAGACATGCTGAGCAGGAGTTCTGGGATTGTCAAGGAGTGCTTTTAACCAATTTCAAGAAGAAAGGTGACATTGTGAATTCTGAATCGTACTGTGAAGTTCTATCGATGCTTCATGATGCAATTCGAAGAAAACGTCAAGGACTGCTGACAAGGGGAGTGTTGTTTCTTCGTGACAATGCCAGACCACATACGGTTCGATTAACTCATGAGAAAACTAACCAACTAAGGTGGGAAGTTCTGGAAGATCCACCTTAAAGCCCCGACTTAGCCCCTAGCGATTTCCACCGTTTTGATCCACTGAAAACCCACCTTGGCGGGAGACATTTCACAAATGACGCCGAAGTTGAATGTGAAGTGAAAACGTGGTTTAGAGAACGCAGTTCTATGCAGCCGGTTTGAGAGAACTGATAAAACAATGCGATTGATTGATTGATTGATTGGTTGATTGATTGATTGATTGATTTAGGAACCGACATCACAGCATTCGGGGCATTCTCATAAGCGCTCCGTCCCCATCCTCAGCAGCCAGCGAAGAGTTCCAACACTAATAGTTCCATTAGCAATCTGATTATATGTCCGTCCCGCCTTTCCTCTGAGTGTCGAGCGTCGGCCAGATCCCCTCGTCACACTGCCTCATTCTTACCAGACTATGGTGATCCATTTGCTCCTCCGAGGTGTACACGTGCTTCCACAAGGCCGCAACCACGTCTGCCTTGTCATGCATCAATACTCCACCAAGTTTTGCCGAACCAGCCAATCTGTCCGACTGTTCATTCCCCAGCACATCGGCATGCCCCGGAGAAAAGATCCAGGTGATGCTTGCTACCCGTGACCTCCGAAGCGAACAAGCAACTCTGCATGAAGCCTGCCTGTCCTCACCCTCCTCAGCATGCTTTCTGAGTCAGTTACAATCACAATGTGTGTATGTATCGTGTTCTCCATCCAGCGGAACGCTGAACTGACCGCCTCCACCTCCATTCTTAAGCTAGATGTTGTGGCATCATACGCCAGGCTCTCCTGCACCAAACGTCTACCATTAGCTTTTGCTAAGAATCCCCAGGCACTTCTCCTACCTCTCAACACCGAACCATCCGTGTAGATAATCACATCACCCGGGCGAGAATTATCCTGAATTAACTGCTGGATTTCCACTTCCGTGGCCCCTACTGGCCACTCCCTGCACTCCCGGCTCAATGCGATTATAACTCTGCACAAGTCTGACAGCTCCGCTGGCACTCTGACCGAACAATGGGATAAGTGCATCAATGTTGGTTAAAATTAAGTTGAGAAATAAAGAGACAGTGTATGTATAAACATAAACTGGTTTCAAATTGGTATTATATTTAGTTAGTTTACTACAGCCATTTGTGACTTACGTATTGACTTTCCTTCGTAGGTATTGATGTCTAGTCTTTATGTAAAAATTGTCTCCTGCTTTACACACACACACGTGTGTGCGTGTGCGTGTGTGTGTGTGTGTGTGTGTGTGTGCGTGCGTGCGTGTGTGTGTTTGTGTGTGTGTGTGTGCGTGCGTGCGTGCGTGCGTGCGTGCGTGCGTGTGTGTGTGTGTGTGTGTGTGTGTGTGTGTGTGTGTGTGTGTGTGTGTGTGTGTGTGTGTGTGTGTGTGTGTGAAAATGGAAGATTGCTAAAGCTAAACAGAGATCAAAACAAGAATAGGAGCGGCCAAGAATTTAGCTCCATGAAAGAATATTAATGACTATAGATACAACTAAGACATGACATATGTTAGTAATCGTATGTTCCTTATACAAAGTCATTATATGGTGCAGAAGCGTCTATAATGAACATGCAACTAAAAAACGGAACTAAGGACTCATAAAACTCTATATGATTGATCTATTTTGGTTTACAGAAATGTTCTCTAATATCGTGAACCAAGAAGAAGAAAAACACTTCGTTGTACGACACATGAACCTGAAGAAAATTGGCTCATATCTCACTCTTCTCATCTGATCTTGCGGTGTCGAAATGATGTATAAACAGCGGGAGAGTGCCCGTTTATTTGCTTCATGTATCGTTTGTAGTGTGTATAAATAATTCTCTGTGTTTTCCCAATTAACCAACTTCTTCTTCTTCTTCTTCTTCTTAGTATAATAACTCCTTTCCCATTATCTGTTGTTGTTGTTGTGGTGTTGAGTGTTGAGTTGTGGGTGGTTATGTTTGTTAAGTTGTGTTGAGTAATGAGTTAAGTTAACTTCTGGTGGTGGAGTTCCGCGAAGCACAACTTTTCTGATGTAATGCAGTTAATCTATTTATTCAATAGATGAAGCAGAAAGGAAAGATTGATTTCTCTTTCAGCCTTCTAGGTTGTAAATAGGCATAGATAAGTCTGTTTTAGAACAAGGCACTTGTTCTAGTACACGAACTGTCATTTAGCTGTAGATAGTGATAGCATTTTTAGCAGTGTTTCTGATGAAAGGGACAAGATTGCTTTAGAATCATCACTTCGTACAGTTGTTTAGAATAGAATGTAGTATTATTATGCACTTCTTAAAGTTAATAATTATCTTTAAGAATATCAGAGATTGCAGTATTCGAAGAGAGTAGTAGATTGTCAGTTGCCCGGGAATCGGCTCTGCGTCGTCAGAATGGAACAGTCAAACATTTTTCACTTCAGAGGTATTAATTTATAATAATATATTTCAATTGACATTACAAACACTGGATACCATTCCTGGGCCTTTGATACATCTGGTCATCAGTTCAATCTAAGGACTAACAAGCTCACCTGGGATCCAGACATTCTGCCTTCCCTATTTGAAAATCGGTCACACTAGTTTCCACGTCTGTTCATCAGGCATGTTTTAGGAAGAGTGCGCGATTAACATATTCTACGCGGGTTTTCCGAATATAGGCGTTGTCACGTGTCGCTGTTTATCCAATGATCTCCTGAGTTTGGGCTGATGAAATTTTTCCTAGAATTGACGTCATCTGTCACTTGTTCCAGTTCCAGGTTTGATGTTGCATTAAGTTTTAAAGGTTTGGTTTCAGTTTGCGTTAGTAAAGTCCATTGTTTTATATTTTCTCCTCTTCTTGGCTTGAATTCTTGTCAACTGAATAATGGTGGCTAGCAATTATGCCACAGTAACCTAAATACATGGCCAAACCATTTGACTTGCTGCCTTTTAATAAAATCTAGCCCCAGTTTAGACCTAATTTCGTCATTTCCGATTTTCTCTCTTCTTGATACATTTAGTGTTCTTCTAAGGAATCTCATTTCTGTTGTGATTTTTCTTTTCTCTTTTTCTTTCATTGTCCAGGTTTGGTATGGTAGATGCCTTATTGCATTATTTCCTATCTCGTCATTTGCCATTTGATGATATTATACTTCCTAAGTACTTGAAGCTCTTTCATGGGGTGTTCTTTTATGTAAAACGTTGTTGCTGTTTTGTTTTCTTCTTCGGTTATAGTCATTACCTCTGTTTTGCTGGTGCTAATTCTCATGTTATGTTCCTTACACACTTCGATTAGATTATTCATGTGGTCTTGCAATTCTGCTTCTGATTTTGCTATTAGTGCTTGATCGTCCGCAAATAGGAGTTATTTAGTGGTGTAATTTGTCGTTGGTTCTTCTTCTGTCATCTATTCGTCCTGTGGTGTTCTTGCGGTGTCTGTTTGGCTGATTTCTTTACATATGCCGTCTATACAGGTTATGAACAAGAGGGGGGACAGGACACAACCTTGTCGTACTCCGGATCTTATGGCGAAAGGTTTCGAGTATCCTCCATTTGTTCTCAGTATGCATTCACTGTTGTTGTATGAGCTTCTAGATAGGTTTGTTAGATATGTACTCACTCCATATCGTTGAAGGATTTCCCACAGCTTGTTTCTATCTACGCTATCAAGTGCCTTTTCTTGGTTGACAAAGGCTAAGTAGAGTGTTTAATTAAATTAGATTGATTTTTCTATAAGTTGTCTAAGAGCAAAGATGGCTCTGTGCATCCTTTGTTTTTCATAAATCCAAGTTATGTTACGCTTAGCTGGAGTTCTATTGTAGATCGTAATCTTTTCTCAAGAAGTTTTCAAATTATCTTTCAAGTATGACTCAGACAGCTGAGTTGCGAATGTTCTAGCACGCTAGTCTGCCGGCCCACTGATCATGTGGTCGAATTCTCATCCTGGCGAATTTTTAAAGTTGAACTGGCCTCCCAGGTCGACCCAGCCTACAATAAGCACCAGATGGCGTTTTTGGAAAGTAAAGGGACCGGTGTGTTATTAACCACATCACCTCTTGAGTGCCCAGTGGTTTATAAAAATATACCTAGTGCCAGATGACTTCAAGATGTGTACAAAGGGTGTTTTATTTTAGTTTTCTTAGCCATATACCAATAAGCCTCAATAAACAGATGTCAATTGCAATGAGAAAAAGAGTGTTTAGGTGCAACATAGAACCTGTACTTTTGTACAGATGTCAGACGTGGACAATGAGCAGACAAGATGACAAACATCTAATGACAATGGAAATCTGGTTTCTGAGGAAAATACAAGAGACAGACACAAAAAACCAATGAGCAAGTCCTACAAGAAGCAAATGAAACCCGTAAACTGATTAGAGAAATTAGGCGTAGACAGTCACAATTTGTTGGAAAGGTTAAAAGAATAAATAAACTAGAGAACTTGGTGACAACTGGCAAGATTGAGGGGAAAATGGGTAGGCAGAGAAGTGAATATTTGCATGGCTTGTCCACATGGCATAGTCGAGACAAGAACACGGAGCTGATCCACGACTCTGGTGATCGTGTAAAATGGCGCAACATAACCGCCCACACTTATCGGCATGACACATTATGATGATGATATACCTCAAAGCATGGACTAATTTCCTGTATTATTTTTCACTGAACTCACCATAATTAGTTGTAAAACATTTTCTTTACCTTTAGGGTGGCACAAGCACTCAGCAAGGCAGACAAGCATCTACTTGTTGGCGGGTACGTTTACTTCGTTCCAATAGTTTTGCCACTGAGAAATTACTGCTTTATATCCATTTCTTTTATATTTTAAGTTTGGCACTTTTCAAAGTAAACAATAGATAGAAATATGCAACAGGAGATCACAAATGGAGTTTAGTAGTTTAGAAAATAAGATATACCTGCGATTATTTTAAATTGTGCTCTGCGTTCTCAGTCTCTGCCCCCCCCCTCCCCCCTAACCTGCAACATTCTTGCCAATTGCACTATTTGTTGGGTTTAGATATTTTCAAAGTATCACAGTTTATCTTACAGCAATTTCAATATCTAATATACTTTCTTCGTGACGTTTTATTGACCTTGCTAAAAAGTTAATTGCATATCCTGTACAGGAAGTCGCAGTCAGACCCAGCATTTTTGGCTGTTTGTGATTTCTTGGCATGTTTACATTCAGTTGTTTGCCATTGCTTTCTGAACGACCAACACTAATACCATAAAATGAAAACTAAAGCAAGGCGGACTGCTGCCAAATCGCCCGCAGCTGTGTTTTAATCGCGGTAGGCGGAATTACGAATTGCGTCCTTAACCCCTTTACCACAGTGCCTGCTTGACCTAAGAAAATTACCTCCAGCATGTTCATAAAGACTGGATGATTCCCAAATTTCAAAGATCTCGTGTGTTTTATGTGTCGTCTACATTTTAATTGTTTTCTTTTTAGTAGTATCCGATGATTGTCATTTTATTTTATATAACGTTATTATCAATATCATTGTAATGGTTTGTTTGTTAATTCAAATTTTTCATTAAATTTCTCTTTGATTAGTAAATTCTTTCTAAGTATTAAGTACACTAGCCCTATTACGGCAGTAACTAAAATATGAAAAAGTGCTGGGTGTTTTTGACAAATATGTAATTTATTTGAGTTCACTAAACAAAATTTAAACATGGGAACATGAATTAATTTATCTGTAATTAATTACAATTGATGTAGATCTTCTGGAAAAAGAATGTCGAAGATTATAGAGGAAGAGGACTGGGAAAAGTACATACTTCTGACAGACAACATTCTGTTCAAGATCCGGGATAACGATGACAATTCTCAAGAAATGAAGGAAGCAAAAGCTATCATTGACAGGATATTCAGTAGACAGTTCTTCAAATGTGTGGGAGAAAGCCCACCATTCAAACCTCAGGTATGTAACTTCGTATCAACTATCTTCTTCTTATAGCCCCTGCTGTGTGGCGCTGACCATCACGTCTGTTCACAGCTTCCAAGTATGATATTGAAATAAATAAAAAAACTCTGACCTCTTTCAGCCGGCTGTCGTTGCTTATGTTATATTTGAGACCAGTTTTCGGCGCGATTTTCTTGATAACTTGATGAATTCTCTCTCTAGTGCAGCAGATTTACTATTTGTGTCGTCAGCTTGGGGTTTGGCCAGTGCGGTTATATTTATGTTGTTTTGTTGCGGTTTTTCTATCCCTCTGACAGAGGCTCGCTGCACGTCAGTTTGAGACAGTAATACAAGAATGTAATCTTCAGAAAGACTAGTCATAACCTTAGCTCATCCGTCCTGTTAGCTTTGGTGATTTTTCTAAGTTTTCTTTCGTTACCCTTTGTATCTTTTTGGCTATATTTTGCATTTCTGACACCGCTATATCTTCCAGACTTCCGTGCTTGTTGTTTTGAATCCCCATGTTAGTAGTAGTACGTTGTAGTAGTAGTAGTAGTAGTAGTAAGCTTAGTACGTCTCCAGTTTCGCCTCTTCGCATTATATCTGATTGTGTTTCCTGTCTTCATACGAACCCACTGAGGGATAGATCTGTTTTACTTCATTGCTGTTTTCAGCTTGGCAGCTCTTTTCTATCTTTGCGGTTTTGCTGTTCGCCATCTTATTTTGTAATAGCTGTCGTTTTTATGTGATAACTTTCAATATTTCCTGTATATGGGTCTTTGTCTGTGCTATCCTGGCTACGTCTTGATCGATCTTTCTCCACATATTTCTTCCTCGTGTATTGTTAATAATTATTACTGAATAGTAATAATCATATCCAATACACGAAACAGAAAGCTGAATATTATTACTGAATTTGGATGGAAGACTAGATAGAGAAATAGAAACGAAAATACAGAAAGCAAATAACATCAACTATCAAATAATTATGTGGTATAACCACATAATCAATTGATTATTGCTCACTGGATTTAGGAGGCCTGGTGTTCCTTGCCAGTGAGAAGTCCTGATCGTTCGGGTCCCATCGATTGACGGACGTCGGTCGCGGCGATTGGGCAATCTTGAGCATAGCCTACGATGGGTAGCGTTGTGATGTTCTGTTGTGATGGTTTGGTGTGTCCGGTGTGTGCCGCGTGGTTACACACCCGCTTCACATGTGTGATCCGGGACTGTTTCCGGATCCGGTCAGGGATATGCACTACTGACGAGCTCAAATGAGGGCGAAACTCGAGTCTAGTGCTTCCATATTGACGTGGATAGGCCTTGGGTTCATGCCAGAATGCGATCGGCGTTGCCAGTGGTGGGTTGTGCTCAATATTTAAAACTATCAAATAGCCCCTTTCCTAAAACTTCCAAATATCAACATGCACACATAAAAGAAGCTAATCGATGCTTTATTCGTCCCAACGCTGTGTTATCAAAGCTAGACATGGACAGACCTAGAAACTGCCCTTAAACCGTCATTTACTGCCAATATAGTACCTTGCGGTGTATGGCAGGGGGATCTTCAGTCTGAGGAATTAAGGCGCCTGGCTATTGCAGTTGCAGCGAACTGTGCAGGTTAGAGTTTTCTTTTAGCCCCCGGCAGAAAAATAAAACTTCACACCTTACAGAGGATTCGAACCCGGGTCTCCCGAAGGAGAATCTGGCTTACTAGCCATTCGGCCAGCCGACTTAGAAACACACAGCCGTAAAATCAAATCATTTATGATGAGATGCAGTGGCGTGACGAATCTAATTAAAGACGATCTAGGAGCCGGGTTAATAACAAACAAGATAAAATCCACCTGTAGAAGAAAACCACAGAATGGCTCAAAACCCCCAAGAGATAATTAAGGAACATATTCCCACTCTATAAATATGTCTAGAAACTGGGATATCCTATTACCAGGCGTTGGGGAGTCCTAGGTAGTTACCGGATAAACAGAGGAGCAAAATCGACTCCATAATTGAAGTTTTACCCGTGAATTCACCTAGCCTCTGGGGACTCCCATAACTAATTATTATAAAGTGTAGGTTTTACCAAATTGTAACTCTCAACAAATACTGAACATCATCAACAATTGAATTGACTCTAACTCTTTGTTCTTTTCAGAAATGTACCGAATTATCATTCTGGTGGTGCATGAGGATCAAGAATCATTTATAAATGAAAAACACAAATATTTCAAAACATGCGATCACCCCACCAGAAGTCACTTCCCCCAATATCTTCCCACAATCATTGGTTACAATAATAAAAGTCGCTGTGTGTTCATATTAACTTATAAAGTGAGTTCAAAATATCTCAATCACTTTGTTGAATCATCCTGTGAGGTTTATTTATAGGGGTTACATCTGTTAGAATGTAACACCCACTTAAGAGGAATTTAGTTATCTGAGGAATATTGTCAGGGTATGCCCAAAGGGGATGGGTTCCTATCCTCTATCAAGATCACCTTCTAGAAGCTAAATTTTATGGCTCGTGCCCCCACGTGAAGATACTAAGGAGTCTTCGTATCTACACGAATTAATGTAAAATATATAAATATGTAAGTTTAGGCTTCTTGGGAAGGTGTGGAGACCCCGGACTGTTGCCACTATCCCAAAAATGGATGCCCTTTCCTATCACTAGGGAAAAGGTGCTAGTGTGCAGGTGCCCGCCCTCGTGCGGTCTAAATTAGTATTATCATTGACGATTTATTAACAACACAAGTATGTGATGGACCAGAACAACAATATCATGACAGAACATTCACAGTATAAACAGGGCATACAGTGACATCACATAATATTTATGTTTACACACATTCTGTAAGAATCAATCAACAAATGGTCTGGTAAATTAAGTGTAATAAATCAAAGAAATATGATAACAAAATATTATTTTCACATAGAGTACATCTCTGAAGAAAAATTGACAAATATGTTCACCTGAAATGCTTACTGGGGTGAATGCATAATGGTGGAAACAAAACAAAACCCAAGTGAATCATTCAGTATACAAAGGGATATATGTATCCTAAGTAGCTAAAACATAAGTAAGGATATTATGTCTTGCGCCGCTGATATCAGCTGGTAGGTACTTTGGTGTATCTGGAATTCTGCTGGATGAAAGTCTCTTCCATGGAGTCAGTTCTCTAGCAGAGGGTCATCTCTTATGTGAGTGGGGAAAGGTAAGGGTCTTCAGTTAGGATCATCGGGAATTCTCAGTGGGTTCATGGGTTACCTGACATATAAGTTTACCGCCCTCAGCAACCAAGTCCGCATCTTCACACCAGTAGGTTTTCAGTTACACTGCCCATCTGACGGTCCAAACAAAATACAACTTCATAAGCATTTTGCTAACATTTACATATCAATAAAGCATAAAACATGTCCATAAAAAAACAATCAAGAAAAATAAAGAAAAAAAAAGAGAGAATAAGACAATAAGAGAGGGAAGTAGTGCCCACTCAATAGTTAGGTCACCTCCCTCTTATCTGTATAGATGGCATTCAATCCATCATATCATGCTGTAAGGTCGTGATGGGATCAACTATTGGTGCAACCAGGACAATGAAATAAGATAGTCACACTTTAAGACCAGGGAGTCTGATTGTGATCAGGTTATCTGGTTGTATTAAATTAAGTTGATTCAAAGTCATCCAGGATGTAACAGACATGTTGGGTAGAAGGTAGGTTGTGGTAGAGGCATGATGTGATTAAGGTAAAGGTATATTGTGATGAAAGTGGGTTGAGCTAGATTCATACTATGGTAGATGCATGGGAAAGGTGCATGTAGTGACACTTCCTAGTAAGCCA
Source organism: Cepaea hortensis (assembly GCA_963921405.1). Taxonomy (NCBI): domain Eukaryota; kingdom Metazoa; phylum Mollusca; class Gastropoda; order Stylommatophora; family Helicidae; genus Cepaea; species Cepaea hortensis. The sequence goes on along the minus strand of OY992889.1, from coordinate 74,559,525 downwards.
GAGATAGGTTGAGACTGTTGCTTGATAAGACAGGGTGTGTTGATGTCATATATTCTGAAGAGACTGGGAGATCACTTTGGTGCATGCCCCATTTCTAATCAAAGAAGTTGGGCCCCATCCTCTTCTATCTTCAATAACCCCAGAATATGACCCTCGAGTTATCTGCAGGCCTCGTCTTATTTGATTTAGTCTAGGAGATATAGATTATGGCCCTGGTGAGAATAGTAATTACTAACTGGGAATCTGCCCCTTCTCCAAGGATTCTTTTAGCTCTTGAGCCCCCCTTTTCTTTTCATTCTGAGGAAAGTCTGGAGAATTTTCTCAGCCTGATTTATGTTAAGAAAGCATGGATGTTGAGCAGTTGATACACCTTGAGTCTCTCCCAATTTAATATTCCTTTATGAGTTAATTTGTTTTTAAACAATTAAACACATAACCAATCACAATAGATCTTGACAACATGGTGTACACATATAAGATGGTGAATCACAGATAGGTTGAACTGACTAATCAACAAAAGATCAGTTAATGTTAATTATTTATTGACTGGGCCTGTGTCTTCTGGCCTGTTACATACATTTTCTATTGTGGTTTACACAAGATAAATTAGAAAAATGCATATAGGACCAATGTCACAGTCAATCAACAAATAGGCATCAATACATAAGATGTCAACAAGTATGGAAACATATTGTAAACATTTGAATGTTGTACTTGTTAAGTGTGGAGATAATGCATATACATTTATGTATCAGTTGTTGAGACTGAGTGTTGTGTGTTTTCTTAAGAGATATGTAACCTTGCGATTGGAAGATTAGGATAAGCCTGGGTCCTTCGACTGATGGATCCACTTCAGTTCTGCCCGTGTAGCTTCTCTGAAGGCTTCCCATACTCTGCTCATGGCCAAGTCTTCCTCCATCTCAAGTGCGGTTCATCTCTTTCTCTCTGGTCTGGTTTGATTTGTTGGCCAGTTGGTTGCCGGTTTGCCACCAAGAATTCACTGTGTAAAATTCACATAAACATATACAATCCTACCAATGCAATATTCTAGAAGTAGGTCGGAAGAAACCTAAATTCCTGAAGTAGGAACTAGTTCCTCCTCCCTCCTCTTCTTTTCTCTAATCTAGTGTTGGGTCAATTTGGGGTGGTCAGAATTTATCACATTGTGTACTCCTGGTATCAACTGGTTCCTGCTGTATGTAAGTTCTCATTGGACCTGGGGTCAGTAAGACGTGTACAATAAGACAGTTACAAGAGTGAGGAGGTGTCAAGATGCATGTGAATAAGTGGCATACATTTATAACATTTCTATCACTCCATTGGGTTTGTAGTGTAATAACTCCTCTCCCATTACCTGTTGTTGTGGTTGTTGTTGTGGGGTTGAGTGTTGAGTTGTGTGGTGTTGTGTTTTAAGTTATGTTGAGTAATGAGTTAAGTTAACTTCTGATGGTGGAGTTCCTCGAAGCACAACTGTTCTGATGTAATGCAGTTCATGAGTGCCCTTATCAAAGTAAAATCTGACACAAATATAAATATTTATTCCATCAAACCCTATTTATTCAATAGATGAAGGAGAAAGGAAAGATTTAATTTCTCTTTCAGCTTTCTAGATTGAAAATAGACATAGATAAGTCTGTTTTAAAACGAGGCACTTATTCTAGTACACGAACTGTCTTATTCGCTGCAGATAGTGATGGCATTTGAAGCAGTGTTTCTAATGAAATGCACAAGATTGCCTCAGAATCATCACTTCGTACAATTGTCCAGAATATAATGTAGTATTATTATGCACTTCTTAAAGTTAATAACTATCGTTAAGAATATCAGAGATTGCAGTATACGAAAAGAGTATTAGAGTGTCAGTTTGCCCGGGAATCGGCTCTGCGTCGTCAGAATCTACAGTCGAGCATTTTTCACTTCAGAGGTTTTAATTTATAATAATACATTTCAATTGACATTACAAACACTGGATAACATTACTTGTCACTTGATACATCTGGTCATCAGTTTAATCAAAGGAGTAACAAGCTTACCTCGGATCTAGACATTCTGCCGTCCCTATTTGAAAATGTGGTCACACCAGCATTTACGTCTGCTCGTCTAGCTGTCTGCAGTGGAAGTGCGCGATTAACATATTCTAAGCGGGCTTTCGAATGGAGGCGTTGTCACGTGTCTGTTCTTATCCAATGATCTCCTGAGTTTTGGCTGATGAAATGTTTCCTAGAATTGACGTCATCTGTCACTTGTTCCAGTTTCAGTTTTGATGTAGCGTTAGTTTTTAAGTTTTGGTTTCAGTTTGAGTTGGTGCAGTCAATTGTTTTATATTTTCCCCTCTCTATGGCGTGCATTCTTGTCAACTGAATAATGGTGGTTAGTGGTTATGCCACATGGCCCCACCCCAGATTGTTCTACGGTATGGAACTATGTTTCCAACATTTTCAGTTATCAAGCTGTTCCCGTATTTTCCTCCCTTGTATTCTCTTTTGCATCTGATTGACCTGGTTCATCAGGCACTTGGTGTCGACTCAGGAAGTCCGCTCCCACATTCATTTTCCCAGGAACATATTAAACCAGGAACGAGTAGGGTTGAAGAAGCAGCGACCACCTCATAAGTGAAATGCCGGAAAGCGTGGGCGGTCATGAATCTCCATTTCACTCGATCACCAGCGTCGTGGATTAGCTAAGTGTTCCTGTCTCGTCCATGCCATGTGGCCAAGCCATCCATGTATTTTCCTCTCGGTCTTCCTCTTGGTCTGTTCCCTTCGATCTTGCCAGTTGTCACTAAATTCTCCAATCCATTTCTTCTCATAACATGTCCAAACAATTTTGACTGTCTACGTCTAATTTCTCTAATCAATTTACGATTGTCATTTGTCTCCTGTAGTACATGGTCATTGGTTTTTCTCTTTGCCCATTGTATTCTTTGTATTTTCCTCAGAAACCACATTTCTGCAGCTACCAGATGTTTTTCAGCTTGACTGCTCATTGTCCACGTTTCACATCCATACAAAAGACCAAGCTCTATGTATCACCTCAACACTCTTTTTCTCGTTTCAATTGACATCTTTTTATTGGTCAGAATGTTTTTCATCTTGCTAAAGGCTACTTTCGCCATGGTGATTCTTGTTCTAATCTCTTCAAGATATCTCACAGCAGATATTATGACTGTTCCGAGATAATTGTACCGATTCACTTGTTGAAGAATATTCCCATTTACTTGTATATTACATTGTGGTATTTCGTTCTTCCTAGTGACTACCATAACCTGTGGTTTTTTTACAATTTAATTCCAACCCCACTAACTGTGTACAACAACTGCGTCTACTAATTGTTGTAGATCTTCTGCATTGTCTGCAATCAATACTGATCATCTGCATATCTAATGTTATTGATGTTTCGTCCTCCAATGCTGATTCCATTTATATCTTCTACATTCATGAAAATATTTTCACTGTATAGGGAAAAAAGATCTGGAGACATTACACATCCAGCCTAACACCTCTCTTAATAGGTTGATATTGTCCCACTTCATTATCAATCCTTATGGCAGCTTGTTGTTTCCAATATATGTTTTTTATAAGTCTAATGTCTTTCCCATCAATTTGTAGATCTGCAAGCATATCTACCATGTTGACATGTCTAACTCTATCAAAAGCCTTTGTGTAGTCAATAAAGCAAAGGTGTATATCCTTGTTTACTTCTATAGCACGTTCAATAACTGTTCGCAGCATATATACAGCATTTACTGTACCCTTTCCTTCTACAAACCCACATTGTTCTTCCCCTAATTCAGGTTGTATTTTCTTCCTCACTCTTTGCATGATAATTCTTAGCAAAATCTTTGTGATGTGGCTCATTATACTAATTGTTATATGTTGATCACATTCCAAGGTTCCTGATTTTTTTGGGATTGCAATAAATACAGAGTTACATAATTCAGAAGGTATATTTCCAGTATCATATAATGTGTTCAGCAGTCTGGTGACTTGATCTAGTCAAAATTCTTCTAAAGCTTTAATCATTTCTATTGTGATGTTAACTGCACCGGGGGCCTTGCCAGCTTTCATATGCTTAAGAACATTTCGAACCTCCATCTCCAAAATTGGCGGCTCTTCATTATTTAATTTAATACACTGTTCCTCTCTGTTATCATCATAAAGGTTTTTCACATAATCTGTCCATACATGTAGAATCTGATCGTTTTCTATTATGATTTTGCCATCTTTAGTTTTTAGACAGCCTGTTGATGTAATTGTTCTTTTAATAGTAATTTCCTGAATTCTTGTGTGCACTAATTTGGTATTTTGACTGTTGTGTTGTTTTTCAGTGTCTAAGCACTTTTCCTCAAGCCATGCTTCTTTTTCCTCCTTACATAATATTTTGACTTGTCTTTGAATTTCTTCATATTTGGCAGGATTATTTTTGTTAAGTCTTCTTGTTTCCATTAGGTGTAAAATTTCTTCTGTCATCCATTTCTTACGACCCACTTTCTTTAATTTTGGAATAGTTGTTTCTGCAGCCGAACTGATTGAATTCTTCAAATTTCCCATTGATCATCCACATCTTGGAATAATATCTCTAGATCAGACAATATATCAAATCTGTTCTGTACTTCTATCTTGAATTTGTTTTGTATTTCCTTGTCATTATTCAATGTACACAAATCATATTTAGTGTTTCCTGTTATATACTTGACTTTCTTCAACTTTATCCTCAGTGTTCCTATAAGTAGTCTGTGGTCACTGTAACAATCAGCACTGGGAACTGATCTTGCTATTGTTAGTGCGTTTCTAAATCTTGTGCTAATCAGAATGTAGTCAATCTGGTGTCTGATCCTGCTATCAGGATTCTTCCATGTCCATAATCTTCCAGGGTGTTGTTTAAACCAGGTGTTTCCTAAAATCATTTCCTGTTCTTTTGCCCATTCTACGAGTCTGTATCCTCTTTCATTTCTCTCACCTAAACCATAGTTTCCTATTGTGTATCTATCCCCTTGATTTCCTACGTTTACATTGAAGTCTCCTATTATGATGTTTATTTCTGAATTTGTACATTTCTTTAAGGCAGTCTCTATGTCATTATACAATTCCTCAACACTATCTTCACTGGATTCTCCTATTGGGGCATATACTTGAATAATATTTATGCTAAAAGGTCTGCCACTTAATTTAACTAGTAGAACTCTGTCCGATACGGCCCAATATCCTTGAACAGATTTTGATGTTTTCGGTCCAAAATAATAGCCACTACCCTTTGTTTGTCTTCACCTCCAGAATAAATAATCTTAGAATCTTCATCTATCTTGATGCCTGATCCTGTCCATCTCGTTTCGCACATCCCTAGAATATTAATTTTTCTCTTTGTATTTCTTGTTTTATGTTCTCTAATTTTTCGTCTTCGTTTAACGTCCTAACGTTCCGTTGTGCTAATTTTAACGTCTCTGTCCTTGTCTTGCGATAATCAGTCTTTAGGCGAATCATAATGTACTAGGCACTTTTAAAGAGGTAGTTTGCCGTTGCTTTCCTCTATGGCAGTAACCGTTCTGGTCATTTTACCAGAGAGCTCCTCTGCCTGCCGTCGTGAAACTTGAGACCATAACCAACTAATATCTGTCGGCTGCCCTAATAATTTAATCCACCACCTGCCTTCCGTGGCTTCTTTTGAACACTTTAAATAAACTAAAACGAAATAACATCACATAATCCACAGGAAAAAAACGAAAACAGCGTCATCCCGAAGAATAGATGCGTCACCTCGTCGCCATTGTACCGGAAGTAAACTAATAAACTAATCACCAGTTCCCATTTCTTTACATCGTTAGGAGCAAACAAATAGAATCTACATGGTCCCAGCGCACTCTAGTTCATAATAGCACATTCTAGTACATATCAAATCCTTAGCATTTCACGCCGAACACAGAAACATCCTCTATGGGATAAGATGGTATTATTTACATTTCAAAAGTAATTTGTGATGTATTATTTTTGGATTTACAAAAATGGAGTGTAGTATGTATTAGATTATAGTTGTGACATTATGCTTGTATTCTCAGATAAGATTGCAGTATTCAACTTTCTTCTTTCTTTTCTTTTTACAGGACCCCAAAGAAGACAATACAGATAAAGAAAAAAGAATAAAACAACGCATTCGTAAAGAGGATGATTTCTTTGTTCAGGTTGTCAACATTTAATGTATTATTTACATCAGACGAATGCCTCTCGTTCACTTGAAATACAGTTGTGTTTGTTGGATACCCCGTATTACAAGTGCTTTTTGAAAGTTGTATCAGATAATTGTAAGCCAATTAGTTCTGCACTTTTAACAATATACACTTTTGTACTCCAGCTTTAGCAGTTACTCAGCCCATTAAGGGTTGTGATTTATTCAAAGCTTTCTTGGAATGGAATCAGAGGCTGCAATCAATCAATCAATCAATCAATCAATCAATCAATCATGTGCCATGCCGTAAAGCGTGACCGATCATGACTCGCCATTTCACTCTATCACCAGAGTCGTGGATCAGCTCAGTGTTCCTGTCTCGTCCGTGCCATGTGGCCAAGCCATCCAGGTATTTTCCTCTTGGTCTTCCTCTTGGTCTTCCTCTTGGTCTTCCTCTTGGTCTGCTCCCTTCGATCTTGCAAGTTGTCACTAAGTTCTCCAATCCATTTCTTCTAGCTTTAGCATGCAATATTCCTGTGTTAATTTTTTTTAATGTATATATTATTTTCATTTTCACATTTCTTGACTTTTATATTTTCACGGTGTTTATCTGTGCTTTATGCTAAACTACACTCTGATCTCACGTGTTAAGTCGCCGTAGACCAAAAATGGGTATAAATAGGGATGATATGTTTTGCATAGGAAAGATAGAACCTTTGTGCTAGATATTCGAGAGTCCGCCTAGAAGTATTACAGTATGAAATTATTGCACTCCTAAATCAGTTTAGCTAACAATATCCTTATTGCATTGCATTAATATACCTTATGATATGCAATGTGTATGTGTGGATATTTTCCCATATTTGTATGAATGCTCATGACATTTGTCAATGTATGTATGTGAAAGTGTGGGGTATGTGCATATTGATTTGAGTGACTGTGTGAAGCGGAGAGAGTATGCGTGCGTGATTTTACGTATGATTGAATATATATCAAGGTCTGCAAGGTGTGGACTGCGCCTGGCCCTGCAGCCAGTAGGGTTAGGATCGGCTAGGCTCTCCCAGGAGGGGTGAAAAGTGAAAATTAGTAGCCTGCCGATGAGCCGCAGACTACACAAGTCAACCCCGCCTCCAAGTGGTGCAAAACTGGGAAACCATGACCGCGAGGTCATGGGCTAACGGGGATATGGCTCGCCATAAGGGATGGACTCCCTATGGTCAGATTTTTGTCCTAAACCTGCGACTGGCCTAGAAAGCCGGCAGGTGATCTTCATACTGCTCGTAGAAAAATTAAGAAGTATAAACGGACTGTTTCAAGTACCTAGGAAGTATAATATCATCAAATGGCAAATCAGAAGACGAGATCGAAAATAGATGCAATAAGGCAACGCAACTCATTAGACAAATGGCACCAATACTAAAGAACAAACATGTATCAATAACTACTAAGAAAGCACTTTACAACACAATCTTCCTACCAACTCTATGTTACCAATGCCAAACCTGGACAATGACAGAAAAAGAGAAAAGAAAAATCACAACAACAGAAATGAGATTCCTGAGAAGAATACTCAATGTATCAAGAAGAGATAAGATCAGAAATGAAGAAATCAGGACTAAAGTGGGGGTTACAGCTGCACTAGATTGTATTAGAAAGCAGCAAGTCAAATGGTTTGGCCATGCAAGTAGGTTACCAACTAACAGTATACCATAAAAAGCAATGATGTACAGACAAGAGGGAAACAGAGGAAGAGGCCGGCTACGTAAAACGATGGAGGCAAGGAATAACAGAGTCCATGGGAATATCGATACATGAAGCCCATAAACGGGCATTCTCCCACTGTTTATACTTCACCTCGACACCGCAAGGTACAAGAAGAACATGATGAGATGAGATGAGATGAGATGAGAGAGAGAGAGAGAGAGAGAGAGAGAGAGAGAGAGAGAGAGAGAGAGAGAGGATAGAGAGAGAGCATGATTGCGTGAATGATTTAGTGATTGTAATTATGAGTGGGTATATGTGTGAGTATTGCTTTCCACAACACAGAATGGTATAGAAAAGCTTATAGCCTCAACTCAATTGAATAGTGAAAATCACAACTTATATCTTAACATAGCCAACACAATGATAATGCATACAGATATAACTACTATGGAAAAAGAAATATATGTTAATGAGACAATATTGGAGGTGGTGGAAAATTTTGAATATCTTGGATCATTGATTACCAACAACAGTAACACAATGAAAGAAATTAAACGACTACTATCAATTGCTCTTTAAAGACTAAAACACCTGAATAAATTATGGAGTGGGACATATAGAACTACAAAAACTAGATTTTTAAGAGCATGCATCTTTCCCATTGCAACATACGCCTGTGAGACCTGGACATTTACTAAACAAGCTGAACAGCGCATAAATGCCTTTAAATATAAATGTTATAGACGAGGTGTAAGAATATCTTGGGTAAAGAAAAAAACAAATGCATCCATTCTGCAATAGCTAAATATTGAAGAAGGTTAGCTATTAAAGACGATAAAACAAAGAAAATTGAAATATTTTGGTCACTTGAAACGTCATGAAAGTTTGGAGAGAACAATAATGGAGGAATATATGTCTAGGAAGATAGGAAGAGGAAGGCCAAAGGGAAGATGGGTGCAGAATGTGGCGGATGATCTCCAGATGAGTGTATCGGACGCGGGACATCTTGCTTATGATCGAGAGGTTTTCCGGAAGGTTGTTTTGGGAGCAAGGTTCTGCAAAGGACATGCTACTGAATGAATGAATGAATGAATGAATATGTGTGAGTGTGTAAGAAGTGTGTGTGTGTGTGTGCGTGTGTGTGTGTGTGTGTGTGTGTGTGTGTGTGTGCGCGTGTGTGTGTGTGTGTGTGTGTTGGTGTGTGACAGTGTAGATGTGCGACTGTGTGAGTATATGTGTAATTTCATGTGTCAAAGTATGCATGTATTGATTGTCTTTGTATGGGAAGGAGTGTACGTGTGTGCTTTGCTGTTTGTATGAATGAGGATATATGGGTGACAGAGAGAGAGAGAGAGAGAGAGAGAGAGAGAGAGAGAGAGAGAGAGAGAGAGAGAGAGAGAGAGAGAGAGAGAGAATATGTATGCATGTATGTATGTGTGTGTACGTATATACGTATGTATGTATTGTGTGTGTTGTGTGTGCGGATGTCTGTCTGTCTGTCTGTCTGTGAGTATTGTGTGTTTATTGTGTGTGTTGTGTTGTATATGTGTAAGTATGTGTGGATGGATGGATGGACGGATGGATGGATAGCGGGGTAGGGGTATCCCCTATCAAAGGAGAAGTAAGGCGCCTCCTTCCCTCCGCTAGCCTACGGGACACCCTTGGGCAAGGTGGAGTAACCGTTTAGCCCCCCGTTCAGGGTTACGTGAAGCCATGGGTGCAGGTGGTGGATGAAGATGGAGAGCAGCCGACAGATAGTTGTAGGTTATGGTGTCAACGACTCAACTGACAGGCCTCATCGGGTACTTCTCACACACCCATACAAGACAACTTGCAAGTCGTGTGGGAGGCAAAATGTATGGTCCATTTTATTGCCGTTGGCTCGCTTACAAGCGGTAAACAGTCGCTAATGCAATACACAATATACAGCCACAGAATTATCTAACACAAACTGCTAACCCTATGCTAGTTCTATCTATTAGTGAACACAAAACTCCTAACGCTATTCTAAACGATGTGAACGCCTCAAGTCCAGTCTCCCGTCTCCCTAACCTCTCTCCCGTGGTTACACACCACGCGGGGTGACCTTCACCTTCGTGCGTGTTACCTCACATCGCACTCTGCTGGCAAACGTGGCCTGTTGAGTGTCTACTCAACTGTGCTATGGCTTCACGAGGTGTGGTACTATCGAGTCTTTGACACACACCCACCCCTCTTGTGTTGCGTCATCAACTTTCACTCATTGGTTGTGACGCAAGAGGTTCCTAAACAAAAAATTAGTGTCTCTAATTTTTGTCAAAGACTCTAGATAACCTGGCTTTGGGCATTCCAATAGACTATTAATAACTATTGTCACAATGTAGCAAAGCCTTACTTGGCTACTGGCAATCGCCACAAACTTGACTGGTTGGCGTGAGCCCCTTCTCACATGCTATATTATATTTATCAGAGGTATGTCTGAACCGGACCGTTGTCTTATAAGACCTGCCCTCACATAGTAAATTAACTTACTACCCATACAAAGTTGACTTTCTTAGGGTCAACACATGAATTATTTCATGTCCCCCATATAATATTTAACAACCATTCTACAAGAGTGTGTGCGACAGGCTTTACCTCCTTCGCTTCCGCGCGTAAGACTTTATTTCACTGTTAATTTAGTTCTTCGTTGTCTATTATGTCCCCTGGCCCCATAGTTATCTGTCTTTGATTTACAAATAGTGTATGCAATTTATATGTTTGTTTTTCTGTTTGTTTGTGTGTTTGGAAGTAATAAATCTACTAATCTAATTTCTATCCTCTATTTATAAATTTTATGTGTATGTATGTTAGTTTTTTGAGTGTCATAATTTGGTTCAATGTGGCCACAAACAGGTGTATAACACTAATTCGTGACTACATTCACTTGTTATGAAACCCAAAATACTGTAATCTAAGTTCTAAACTATATTACAGACAACACATTCACACTAACACAATTTCACTAACGAAAACTTTACATTCTAACATACCATTCTAATTCTATAACTAAGTATTTAATGTGTTACCTAAATTTATTAAATTTGTTATGTTAATTATATGATATGATTATATTACTTCTTATTTTTTTCTAATCTAAGTGATGTAATCTAACTATTTAAATGCAATTGTTGTGATGTGAGTTATGTACCTTAATTAAATGGATTATGTGACCACAATTTATGTACTTTTCTAAATACTATGCTAAATAATGTTTTTAAATGCACAAAGGAATTATATGAGTGATGTTCTTAATCTAACTGGTGTAAATGCTGTATGTTACCTTATCTACTCTTTTTAATCTATTATGATGTAAAATGATGATACTAATAAATGGTAATATTTGAAAGATGGTATGGTTTCATTAAGATGGAATAAACTAACTACAATGAAACTAAGTGAAATATAACAATCTAAATGGTACTATTCATATCATAAATTTAATTTAACTTGTAATAAACTATTCTTATGTCTAAACTAATATTCTAATCTATATTTAATGGGTTAATTACTGTACTAACTACATTATTAAAATAAATGAGAACTGTTATAGTTCCTAACTTACATCTAATTTATCACTATCTTAAAATATTATATTACATATCACAATAAGTTTATATACATAGTATTTGGTTTGCACAGGTTAGTAGTTGCCTTCATGTATGTGCAATGGTTGTATAGGCATAATATAACCACACACTTTGCCTGGGTATTTGAAATACATTACACAGTCATCTTAATGTTCTCTCGGTAGTGCACGTGTAGAGTTCGCTGGTATCGTAGCTCTGTCTTTTCGTGTCTGTAATTAAGCACTGTTCTGACACTGTTTTCTGCGGTTCATATATATGATACACCGGAATGGAGCTTAGTTGGAAATGAGCTGTCCTAGTTCACACGGTGGTATCTAAGTATAGCAGCACAGTTCTTAATCTGATGTCCACGGACACATGATAGTTCATTGTTTTGGTACATGACTACACCAACAATGTGGATATGTATGTAAGCTATTTTACATCTTATATTATCAGATACTCATGTACCAACCATCACTCTACATTTACTGTTGGATTTCAGGTATTTTTACCCCAGATGGTAAAACTAGTGACCACCTGAATATCCGGTCATTTTGATGCACACCACTATGTATGACCGTGATCAGGGAGTTGTCGGTCTGGACAATGCAGTGAACATCCGTCAGAACTCGATGGAGCCTTCTCACCGTATAGATGAAGCCTAGGGCTGCAACTGTGATATGGAATCTTTGGACTCAGCATGTGGGATCTTACTGCTCACGCAGCAAAGCGGATGGAAGATGCCCTCAAAAAAAAAATTGGCCTAGTACTGCAGTGATGGAGATTCTGCTGGCATATGACCTAAGATAATAAATGAGCCTAGGATTAGGCAAGCGGAGGGATTGGAATATTTACAAAAAAGGATCTTCAATTTTGACAATGCAGGAATTAATAATGCATCTTTCACATTTCATTTCCAGAAGATTTTAAGACATTGGAAAATATATTTGTAATTTCTGAGTAATTTACTAATCCCAAAAGGTTTCTGACCTGTTTCTTTCTGTTAGACATGGTCAGATTCATAATTTTGGTACTACTTTTCAGGTCAGTCTACAGTTGGACTTGAGAAATGACATGACCCAAAAATGAATTTATTTTAGGCATAATTTGACTTTGCTGGTTTGACAGTGAGACCGAAGCGTCGCACTCTGTCAAAGGCATGTTTCAGTTTCAGTAGGTGTATTGTCCAGTCATCAGTATTCTGATTTATTCATGTGTATTCTATAAGTTCACTACATGTATGCCCCTCGTCGGATTTGCCAGTCTCACTAACTAGTGTAGTTGCGTTGTGTATGTCTGTCGTCTGATCACTTGGTGTTGGTGCAATCTGTTCGCCTGTCACTACTTCTGTTTCTTGTCTTGAAAAGTGAGGTTTCCGCATGTTGACATGGAATATCTCTAAGTGTCTGTTTATCGATATTTCATAGTCAACATGTACCATGGTTATGTGCTACTTTGAATGGTCCTTGCCATTTCGTTTGTATGGAAGTAGCCTAAATCTGTCTTGATCAAGTTCCAGATTACTTGTTTTCGCACATTTGTTTGTGTGCTTGTGGTAGAACTGACCCTTCCTCTATCAAATGGCTTGGGTGCCAGTGTAAAGGGTTGTATTTCAGCTGTAGGATGTTTACCCTTCAACTTTTGTATCAATTGATGACAGCCATTACCAGCAAATGGATCATGACAAAATAATTTGTTATTGAAAAAACTTGGCCTGGCATTGCTGTATGCACGATGACCCGCACATGGTGTTTTGTGTGCATTGTTTAGCACACCTAACTGATGTTGTTCAAGTAACACCTGTTCATGGTTACTAGTAATATGACATGTAGTTGAAATGCCATTATTACGTCTAACGAACCAAGATGCATTCTTGGTCATTTTGGCTTTGCCTTTTGACAATTTTAAGTATGGAGACACATTAAAATCAGATTTCTGCTGGTGTATAAGTTTTTGTGTGTTTTTGTCATCTGTGCTGGTTGGAAAAAGCATTAGTAGTGTCTCATTTTTCAATGGGTCATGATGTTTTGAAGTGTCAACTCTGGTTGTTGCCTTAGCTGCATTTAATTTCTCCCATGCAACTATTTCTTCACTAGTACATTGTTTCAGTTGAGGTAAGCACCCCAAAATTAAATCTGTACAAGGGTTGTTAAGTATTGCACAAGTAAAGGTACCGGAAAGAAAAGGAGAATCAATACTGGCTTTTGCCAAAGGGTAAATTTCAACCTTACCCGAAAAGGTTCGGCATTTCACAGTGTCACCTGTGTAATCACCCGGACTCACTAGTTCTTTTCGAAGACCAATAAGGGTGCTGCCGCTATCCAGCAAACATTGGCATGGTACATCATTGACCATTGCATTGTGGAACACTAACTTTCCTCTGGAGGCTAATGCTGCATTCACACTCTCAGATGAGCATGGTACTGTATGTCCACATTCCAGTCTTCCGTCTGCATGGAATTGGTGACATCGTTCACAGCTGTCAAAGCTTAACATATCGTTAGCAGCACACACATCCTCTGCTTGGTTAGTTGGTAAGTCACTTTCAATCTCACACTCATTCTCACTACCACTATCTGAAGAGGTGTCAATCAACATAGCGTTGTTAGCTTTCAAACGTTGGCGGCCAAGGCACTTATTAGAATAATGGCCATAAGAGGAACAAAAAAAACATTTGATTGCACGCCTGTATGCAGACCGTTTGCTTTGCTGCTTCTTGATCACATTTTCAAGATGCGCCGGATAATTCGGCGATTTGTCGCACATAGCATAAGTGTCGTGCATTAGTTGACAGTACATGCATATGGAAACTTTTCTGTCTTTCTTATCATACTTCTGAAAAGGTTTTCTGTTACCCTGATAGTTTTTTGATTGGTCTTTGACAAAGGAAACTATCTCAGAGTCACTTGAGGTCTTAAAAATCTCTCTGTTAGAAGAAAAATATGCTGAGCCTTTTTTCTCGAACTGCTCGATGTTTTCAATGTCTGACTGCTGCAAAAACTTAGCAAAAGGAGAAGGTATAGTAGATATACACTTGTCCATAGCTATTAGGTTTTTTAATCTATCAAAGTCTTTTCCTATGTTAGCTGCTTTAAGCCACCTGTTTAGTACACTCTGCACATTTGAAAAATAATCTATAAAAGTTTCACTAGGTTTAGGTTTTAAATTTGAGAACTGAACCTGATACCCAGGGGCATCAAGTAAAAAGTGCTGCATAATCCTATCATGGATGTATTGATAGCTAGATCTAAGTTCAATAGGAATAGACTCTATTACTTTAAGGGGCTCACCACTTAGATTCTTCATGTAAATCGGAGCCCACATATCTAAAGGAACTTGGTGATATTTAAATTGATACTCTACATTCTCTGTCCAGGCAGATATGGAGTCCTCTTTACAATATGGTTTGATAATATTTTTGTATTTGTTGAACTTATTTTCCTCTTGTTGACTTCTTAGTTTAGTGGCAGAGATCTCTGCGTGTGAGTCTACATCCATGCTTTTCATCTTTAATTGTGTCTCTGATTCTACCTGAATTTGTTTTTCTTTAACTCTTGCCATTTCATCTATCTCTTTTTGCTTTAGATCTAATTCCTTTTGTTTTAATTCTTTCTCTTGATCTAATTGTTTTTGTTTCATCTCCTTATCATGTTCTCTTTCTCGTGCGCGTTCGTCCCTCTCCGCATTCTCTTTTCGTGTTTGTTCCTCTTTTGTTTCTTTAAATTTCTGATCAGCATATTGTTGTAGTTCTTTTCCTGTTAATTCCAGTTCTTTGCCTGCTTTTATGAAATCTGATAAAGTTGCCATCTTACTTTAGTACTTGGCTAACAGTGATAGGCAATGATGACTTTAATCAGTTATTTATCTTTGATATGTTATGTTTGTTCTTATCTGATCACTATCAGTTGTGCTTTCTGTTTATACCCTGCCCAGATTTATCTTGCAGAAAAACAGAGTATACAAATATGTCAACGCGTTACAAGCTGAAAAAGAGATGCACTATTAAATTGCATGACAAAATATATAAGTGTACTCAGCTTAATGTGGGAACGAAGCTCCTTTGACACAGGTCACCTTGTTTGGTACACTGGGGTGGCGACACGTTTCGTACGTAGCACACGGTATTTGGCCCACAGGTGTATGTGCACAGCTGTTGTTTGCCCTCTGATATATAGGGCAGCAGTAAACACGCCTACTAAACGATATGATTTACTCGACAACTAAGGACAATGACTTAGACAATGACAGACTTACGAACACCTAGAATATGTATTAATTAATTTTAATGTCAATGTCCTGTCTTTGTTTTAAACAATAATTGCCTTTCGTTACTAACCTAGTTAATTTCCGTAAACGTTGTGCAGCTAAGTATCAGATGCTCAGCCCGAAAATAGTTCCATCGTGACGATAAGCAAAGAGAAAATAGACCCAAAAATGAATAAATGCTTGTAAAGAAATCAAAATAACATAATAATGTGTCAACAAATAAATATATTCATTTAGTAACTTAAATAAGTAAATAATAAACAATATACAGCACAGATTCAGGCGGGCCGCCGCTAAGCGATTTTGTAAACACTCGACTGCTTTATGCTAATGACGCAGAACAACTGTCTGTCAATCAATCTACGTCATCGCGCAGCGCTATTTTTAGATCTCAAAAATCAATATTGTCGGCTGCCTGTGTATTCCTGCGCCGTGAATCATGTTTGGTGCTTATTCAAGAATAAATTGGTAAATATATGAATAAATATAAGAAAATAAGAATATTAATACTTACAGCTTCGAAGAATACATGATTTCATTCAATAAATATATCATAAACACAATTAAACACTATTTTGTCACGATAGGCATATTTCTAGCTCGCAAATTCTCCTGTCTGCACAAATTATCGTTACTACAAAAATGAAACCCTAGTCTCGAGCCCGTGGATGAGTGGATTAGCTTGAACTTTTCGTTCAAGCTTCACTTCTTGACACCACAATTACCCTTTTACTGTGGGTATTAGCTTGGCGCTTTCGTCCAAGCACCACTTTCTGACACCACAATTACCCTTTTACTGTGGGTATTAGCTTGGCGCTTTCGTCCAAGCACCACTTTCTGACACCACAATTACCCTGGCCTGTCAACGACTCAACTGACAGGCCTCATCGGGTACTTCTCACACACCCATACAAGACAACTTGCAAGTCGTGTGGGAGGCAAAATGTATGGTCCATTTTATTGCCGTTGGCTCGCTTACAAGCGGTAAACAGTCGCTAATGCAATACACAATATACAGCCACAGAATTATCTAACACAAACTGCTAACCCTATGCTAGTTCTATCTATTAGTGAACACAAAACTCCTAACGCTATTCTAAACGATGTGAACGCCTCAAGTCCAGTCTCCCGTCTCCCTAACCTCTCTCCCGTGGTTACACACCACGCGGGGTGACCTTCACCTTCGTGCGTGTTACCTCACATCGCACTCTGCTGGCAAACGTGGCCTGTTGAGTGTCTACTCAACTGTGCTATGGCTTCACGAGGTGTGGTACTATCGAGTCTTTGACAATGGTCTCCACCTTCACGACGGTAGGCAGAGGATCTCTTTTTTGAGGAGCCAATGGCTACGGTCACTGACCAGTATGATCACTGCTAGGAAGGAAAGCAATGGCAAACTACCTTCTTTACAGATGCCAAGAAAATCATGTTGTGTGGACTTATCGATAATCAGAGAAACGGCGTAAATGGGTGCTCCATATGAGCAGCCTCGCCCGGTAGGGATAGTCATGCGCACCAGGTGACTCCAGACCGTCAACAGGCTACTAGGTGCAAAAGATTAATATCATTGAAAGTAGGAACTTGGAATGTTAGAACAATGAATGCAGATGGAAAATTAGAAAACATCACAAAAGAAATGGAGAGAGAGAAGATTAACATATTAGGAATATCGGAAACGAGATGGAAAGGAGCAGGGATAAGGACAGGAGAGGATTGTAAGATTATTTACTCTGGGGGAGAAGAACAGCAAAGAGGTGTAGCCATTATATTAGATAAGCAAACATCAAATTCTGTCAAAGGATATCAGGGTGTGTCAGACAGAGTTCTATTAGTAAAATTAAATGGAAGACCTTTTAAAATAAATGTCATTCAAGTATATGCCCCAACAAGTGAATGCAGTGAAGAAAGTATAGAGGAATTTTATAATGACATGGAGTATGCTTTGAAGAACTGTAAAAAATCAGAAATAAATATTATAATGGGTGATTTCAACGCAAAAATAGGAAAGCAAAGTGTATGCGACCATGGTTTGGAAGAGAGAAATGAAAGAGGTTACAGACTTGTAGAATGGGCAAAAGAACAAGAAATGGTTGTAGGAAACACCTGGTTCAAACAGTATCCTAGAAGATTATGGACATGGAGGAGTGTCACCGACCGTTAGGGTGTTTCTATTGCAATAGACAGACATCCCTATCCAAGAGTTTGCCGACAGTCTCTAGAAATTATGGCTCGTTACAAGAATGTCTAAAGGGATGGTCCCGATAGAAGAGACTGGGATTCACTTGGTAGACAAAGGCAGAAGGTGAAGAACACTCGTGTATGTAGGAAGACCTAACACGAATGTCTAGTTTATCTGTCGGTGATCCTTCGTCAATTGATGGAGCCCCCTATTTAAAATACTTTCACGCACTCACGCGCACACCTTGCGTTCAAAATGATCACGAGTGGAGTACGTTGGTGCAAGTATAAAACAATAATACACTTTAATAATAAAAGAGATAATGAAAATTGTGGATCAACTGGTGAACTAGGACAATAAAATTTATGTTACAGGTATAAAAAGTTTTCTGATGCTTAGCTAGATAGCATATCATCATTCACACCATCCAGACAGTGACACACTCAGACCACATGTAGACACAGAGTCACCTGAGACAATCTGATCTCGTTTAGGAATAGTGCTGGCTTTCGTTTGGATTATATCTTGGAGTCGACCCTGGCATTCGACAGGTGTACGATGCTCCTCCGGATTCCAGGTTCCGTCTCCACTATTTGGTGGCTCAAAGTTTCGGTAACCGGACCAGTTAGGTTTCAGGAGTGTCAGCAGCGAGGCTCCTTAAATAAAACAAACAGTTACAGACTCCTTAGTGTCTTGACAATAGCAATGTGTCTGAGTGCTGGTGTTGTGTGTCTGTTGTGTATGTGTCAGATGCAGAATGGGAACAAAACATAATTCCTCTCTGCTATTCTGTATCAAAAGCAAAGGGCCAATAGCTCCTATTAGTTTGGCTATACATTGTATGACATGGTGATACAAAGTGAAAAAGAGTCCAGAAGTGGACATATCCTAAGACCAAATGGTCCATTGGAGTAAAACCAGTAGACAAATCTTTGTTTGAAAAAGGCATTACAAAATGTACATGGTTGTAAAACTTGAAGTGACTCATATGCAATAATTACTGGTGCATTCCTTAACACCATGGTGAGGAAGTCCTGGGCCGCCAGTATGTTTCCCTGGATAGCTAAGGAAAGGCCAACAATAATTCAAACTAATCCCACATCAATCATTAGGCATAAAGCAATCAATTGTCACCACGAAGTCGTGAGGTATACCCCACCGAATATACGAGCTAAAAGATAAGAAGAAGGCAAGCAGGCAAGCAAGTGGGCTGAGATATTCCAGGCATTGGGCTTTAGAATGTCTCTGTCAGCGACTTGTGCGCTGCAGCTTTCAAGACTCCGCTACTTTCGCACTGCACGAAATAACAATTCATGACATTTGCGAAAGGAATGCAATTTATTCAGAGCCGACATGTGAATGGCTCTACAAGCGTTAGGTTTCATCATTGTTACACAATATGAATACATATTGAATACATCAACGTGATGATAGATGATGCTAGCATTACACAATCTAAATGATATAGCCCTATGTTTGCCTATGGTCTAGAAAGCTATCGTATTGGTCAAGGATACGTCCGACCTCTCTACCGTCTCCAGTCAGTCTGTCCCGCTACACATAGCGTGGACAAGCACGGACACTTTTGCCCTCCGTGCAGTCGCTATTATTGCGTGCCTGGTCTTGCCAGCACGCCGGCTGGTGAGTTTGAGTAACCTGGCCTATCACGGTTACTCGTAAGGACCAGCAACCCAATTGCTTGGGGAAAGCCCTCGCTCATCTGTACTCTTTGCCCTCTGGTCTGACACAAATGTGTCTCCCTGTGTGGTTATTAATAGTAGTCGGTGTCTTCCCTGTCTGGGTGTCTCTCTACTAGCCTAGTGTTAACTCCTTACTCCTGTAAGGTCTTATTGGGGATGCTGACAGGGTCCCCTCCTCTCCGCGAAGTGTTATTTCCCCTTTCTCATCTTTGTAACACTTCTTGGTCACAAAAGAAAAATTTGTTGTCCCCAATTTTGTCAGATCTCCAATAAGTATAGAACTTTCTAGTTTGGGGATTGAACAATATCTTCTACCTTCATTCACAGTGTTCTATCTTTTCACTTGGCTAATTTAGTAGCCCATGTCCCAGTATAGTTGGATATCTAGATATCTCAAGGATTGGTAGTGAACCGGAAACCGTTGTCTTATGACTTATGTCCTGGTTTCTGTCGTTTGACCCTATGTCTTTTGACTTCCACCCATTGACTTCCGTCTTGACCTGTTCCTCCTATTGCCCAAAATGACAACCCACACACTAGTTGACTCTGTTATGAGTACAACACATGAGCACCAAGTGTTCTTGTCCCCATCAATATCCCCTCCAACTCTATACACACATAGCTCTATTGTTCACCTTCTTGCTTCCGCATGTGAAAAAGCTATGTTCACTGTTACATTTAGGTTTCTGATTATTTATTGTGTCCCCTGAATTTAGAGTTATTGTTCTTTGAATTTATTGGTGTGTGCAACTTTTATGTGTTCGTTTTCCTGATTGTTTACGTGTTTTCTAATAAACTACAGTGTACTTAACTGTCTAACATGTGTATGCATTATTGTACTAAATGTGTGTGTTCCTTCGAGCGCCGCAAATCGGTTTATTGTGGTTACAAACGTTCGTTATTCTTATTTGTGACCACATCTCCGTTTTCTGAAGCTCAAAGTACGTTCTCTCTATACTCTGCTAAAGTGTGGCTGCAACACATATAAAAACCCTGACAACACATTGGAAACACAAATGACACAGACAAGTCAAATAAGACCTTTCCAGCGGTGGAAAGAAAAAAACTTTTTCCACTGTCTTTCTCTCTCGTACTCTTCCTTTCAATGTTTACTAAGTTTTCGCATTCTCTCCTCGCATTTTCTCTTCTTTCATTCATCTTTCATACCCTTTCATACTATTCTTTCACTCAATCATTCTCTCGTCATTAAAATATGCCTCATAGTATTACATGCATAAACAATATATATATACATTAAATGATTGGCTGAATTATAACAGTAATCACGCCAAATGACTGTGCGTTTTGTTTGCACGCGTCACGTTTGTACAAAAATATACATCGTTATAAGGATGGTTCGTTACCGATCCTGACATAGTAACTTCCATACTTTGGTGTGCTGACCTAAATTACCCTCAAGGGAAATAATTTACTACTACTTTCATTTAAGCGAAATGGGTTAATTACCTTAAATGTTACTTGTGAAAAAGATGATATTAATTCCTAAATGATTGGCATTAGTTTTGAAATGATACATTAGCTAAATGGATGTATAAATGAATATGATTATAAGTTCATTAATTAATATAAGATCTAATAATTGTATTTCTATAATCGATATTTTAATAAATGGGTTATTAATTAAATGATGGTGATTTCTAACTACGCAAATAAAAAAATAAAGTTATATATGCGTTTACATAATTTGCAATAGAATAAATAATAGAAAATGAAGTTATATATATTGTAAATAAAATAATAATGTACATATATCACAGTTACATTTATATATCTAATTACACTAAGTTGATGTCCTCCTCTGCGTTGTGAAGCTAGAGCAAATCTCTTTGTAGACTATTCTAACATAGTTCATTCCGCCAAAGTTTTTAATGCTCTTCTTGAAGGATAGTGTATTAATATAGTTGCCTACCACATTATGTAGGTCCATAGCTAACCCTGTACTATTATTCGGGGTTTAAGCGTTGGTTCAATAAGTTCTAGATTCGGGGTCTAAGCTGGGTTCGCTGTCCTCTTGGCGTTAGTTCCCATAATCTAAATTACGTGTGTCTCAGCGCAAGTTAATTCTGCGTCTGTTCGTTACACTTTTCATAGCACTGTTCTATTCACACAAGTCAAGTATGAGGCGATAGTAACGCACTTACGATATGTCTTACTCACCACACATGGCATTTGGTTATTTCACATTACAGTGTCACTGTTTCTGGTGGTGTATGGTCGCTTCCTTCCTGTAACTCAGGTATTTGAATGGATGAAGGACGACTTAAAATGTCTGCAATCGTATTTAATCTCCCTTTTAAATGTTGGATGGTAAACGTATAATTTTGGAGAATTAAAGCCCGCCTGTAAATTCTATTGTTGGTAGGGTGTCCAGATTGCATCACAGACAATGGAGAGTTATCGGATTGGATTACAAACTGTGCTCCTGCCAAAAATCGATGAAACTTTCTCACACAATAGATCAAACTAAGGCCTTCCAATTCTGATGCTGAGTATCTTCCTTCAGCCGGAGTGATCTTGCGACTTACGTACATTACGGGATGGAACGTCCCGTCGTAGAAATGTCCTAGTATCCCAGATATGGATATGGCATTCGCGTCTGTGCGTAAGAAATAAGTGAGTTTTGGATTAGGCATACGGAGAATAGGTGGAACGCTGAAACAATGTTTTAATTTCGATAACGCACTAATTAATCGTGCATCTTTTACAGATAACTTAGCCGAAGCTTTTAAGATGTTAGAAAAAACACTGGTGATTTCCGCCAGGTTAGGGATGAATTTACTATAATAGTTTACAAGACCCAGTAAACTTCGGACCTGTTTCTTGGTCGTTGGCATTGTAAAATTCAGAATCTTAGTAACGATTCTGTCATCAGTTTTCAATTGGCCCCTGCAGATGGTGTGACCAAGGAAGTCAATTTGTTCCATGCCCAACTCTACTTTGGACGGCTTAGCTGTGAGTCCAAACAATCTTAACCTGTCGAAGACTTGTCTAAGTTTCAGTAGGTGTGTTGTCCAGTCTTCTGTATGGATGCAAATGTCATCTATATACATCGAAATATTTGTCATCCCGTGGAGAAGATCCCTAGTTAGACGGACGAAAGTCGCTGGAGCGTTACGCAGGCCGAAAGGAAGAAAGCGCCACTCATATAGTAAAAGTGGAGTGGAGAAAGCTGTTAGATGGATGGAATTTACTCCCATCGGGAGTTGCCAGTAACCTTTCGTGAGGTCAATCTTGCTAAATATGCGGGATGTAGACATGTCCAAGATTAGATCCTCGCATGATGGAATCGGTTCAGCGTCACTTTTAGTTATCTTATTTAGGCGGCGATAATCGACGCGTAGTCGTATAGAAGAGTCCTTTTTGGCGACAAGGACAATCGGAAAGGAATACTCTGACTGAGATTTTTGGATGATTCCGCTCGAATCGAGGGATAGCATTTCTTTGTCGAGGTTCGACCTATAGTTTAATGGAATAGAATAAGGTCGACACTTGATAGGTGTGGTGTCAGTCAGAACGATAGAATGTTCTATTATATCTGTCTTTCCAGGGATGTCGGAGAAAATGTCTCTGTATTCCGTTACTAGCTCTAAGATTTGTCGTCGTTGGTCATCTGTCAGTTTCGTTTCTATCTTTATGTTGTCAATGGTCGCAGTCGAGTCTACAGTAGGAACGGGTAATTCCATGTCGTCTTCGTCTGTCTCGTTCAATACTGTTGTGGTACTAGCTGTGTGTGCTGTTATCTGGCTAAGTGTGTTTGCGTTGTTGCTGTCGTGTGTCGCCCTATCTAGTGTAGTTGTGTTGTGTTCGTTTGTCGTCTCATTGCTTGGTGATGGTGCAATTTGTTCGTCTGTCTGCTGTTCTTGTCGTGAAAAATATGGTTTCAGCATGTTGATATGGAATATCTTTAAGTGTCCTTTTATTGATATTTCATAATCAACATCTGATATTTTACGTTCGACGTTGAAAGGCCCTTGCCAAGATGTTAGCAACAAATTACGTTTGTCGGGTAGTAGCAGCAAAACCTTTTGATTTGGTTCGAGGTGAATCGTTTTTGCACCCTTGTTTGCATAATCGCGGTACATCTGTCCTTTCCTCTCCAAAGATGCTTTGGCCAGTACACACGGTTTCATTATCCTATCGCGTGTTTCGGTTACCATCTCATATGGTGTTACTGCGGTTGGATTGTCTTGTAAGCTAGTGATTAGCTGATGGTATATTGTTAGGGGTCCTCGAGGGTTCGCCCCATACACTAATTCAAAAGATGAGAAACCCGTACTCGTGTGCGGTATCTCTCTATGGGCAAATAGCACTGCTGGCAATAGTGTGTCCCAATCAGCTGGGTTTTCTGCTGTTACTTTAGCCAGCATGTGTTTGAGATCGCCGTTAATTTTTTCTGTGATCCCGTTGCTCATTGGGTGATACGGGGTACAGAAATGTTGCTCTACTCCTAACAATTTGGTTAAGGATTGCGTCGCAGCCGAAATAAACTGCATTCCCCGATCTGATAAGATAGATCGTGGGAAGCCAAAGCGAGAAAATATATGCAAAAATACATTTGCCACATCTTTGGAGGTGATGTATTTTAGTGGAATTGCTTCGATCCACCTGGTACATAGGTCCACGAGAGTTAGTATAAAACGGTTTCCTTTGCTTGACACCTGATTCAGGGGTCCAACAATATCGACCGCTACACACTCAAATGGTCTGGTTGCTAATAATGACCGTTGAACTTCGGCCGTCACATGCTTTCCCTTTCGTACAAGATGTTGACAAATAGTACAAGAACGACAGAAAGATTTTATGTCCGAACAGAATTTCGGCCAGTAAAAATGTGATAGAACTCTGGCTCGCGTTTTATCATACGCCAAATGTCCAGCAAACGGTGACTCATGTGCGATTTTAAGCACATTTTGTCGGTATGTTACAGGTAACACCGTTTGCTGAATTTCATGGTTATTATTTGTATAATAACGCATGAGAATTCCATTAAATTTTCTAAAGTACCAAGATGCATTCTTAGTCACTTTCGCTCTTTCATCCAAAAGTTTAAAATATGGTGTAATTGTATGGTCGGTGCTTTGTAACTCGATGAACTTCTGTCGAGTAGTGGTGGTATCTGCACCAATTGGTGTTAATAGCTGTAGCATTTCATTTTGTAAGTCAGTATAGTTTGTTTCTGTATCTGACCTTGTTACAGCGTTAGCTATATGTGTATCTTTCCAGGCTTTTATGTCGTCGTCTGTACATTCTTTCAATGCCTCTAGACATCCCAAAATAAGGTCCGTACATGGATCTTGAAGGATAGCGCACGTAAATGTGCCGGTAAGGAACGGGGTATTGATATGCGCTTTTGCCAGTGGATATTTCTCAATTGTTCCCGAGAAAGTACGGCATTTGACAAATTCACCCGTATAATCTTCAGGTCTAGCAAGTTCTCTCCTTAGTCCCAGTAGAGTGCTGCCGCTATCAACTAAGCATTGGCATGGTTGTCCATTGACCAGTGCATCGTAGAACTTAAGTTTACCTCTGGAGGCACATGCTGCGTTAGCATCTTCATTTGAACATGGTATTATATGCCCACATTCTAATTTCCCATCCGCATGAAATTGATGGCATACTTTACATTTAAAGTCTAAAATACCAGTTACTGATGATACACTCTGACATTCATTCGTTGACAATACATTGACAAGTTCGGGATCTATGTCACTCTCATCGTCTGATGATGTATCGATGAGGGCTGCGTTGTTTGCCTTCATTTTCTGTCTCCCAAGACACCTATTGCTATAATGGCCATAACTAGAACAAAAATAACATTTTACAGCACGTTTAAACGATGATCTTCTGCTTTCTTGCTTCTTTAACACTTGTTCTAGGTGTGACGGATATGTGGGGTTCTTATCACACATCGAATAAGTTGGGTGAAAAAGATTGCAATAATTACATCGAGGTGGTTTCTGATATGGTTTATCTTTCTTACTATAGTCTTTCTGTTTGTAGGATCTATCAGGGACTCTATTTGCAAAAGCTGTAATTTCTGTGTCATATGATGTAGTTTTAAATATGTCCCGATTAGAGGAAAAATAAGCTGACCCCCGTTTCTCTAATTGTTGAATGGAATCAATATCTGACTGTTGTAAGAATTTAGCAAAAGGGGTAGGCACTGTAGAAACAACTTTGTCCATTACCATTAGCTCTTCTAGTTTTTCATAGCTGTTACCTACTTTAGCCGCCTTAGTCCATTTTTTAAATGTGCTCTGCACGTTAGAAATGTAGTCTAAGAACGTTTCAGTTGCTTTTGGTTTAATCTGTGAGAATTGAATTTGGTAACCAGTAGCGTCCAAAAGAAAATGTTGCATTATCCTATCGTGTATGTACTGGTAATTGTTTCTAAGATCTGTAGGTATGGATTCTATTACTTTTAAAGGCTCCCCACTCAGGTTCCTCATGTAAATCATTGCCCAATCCTCTAAAGGTATTTTCTGTGTTTTTAGTTGGAACTCTATATTTTCAGTCCATGCGCTTATTGAATCACCTACAGTGTATGGTTTAATGAGGGCTTTGTACTTACTGAATTTGTTCTGTTCTTCTTGGCTCTTTTGTTTGCTAGAGGCTATTTGTATGTTAGAATCTACCTCCATTTCTTTCATCTTTAGTTTCGTTTCTGAATCTACCTGTATCTGCTTTTGTTTGGTGGCTTCCTCTGCTTGTTTGTTAGCAAGTTCTACGTCTAACTGTTTCTGTTTGATAATTTGATCTAATTCTAATTGTTTCTGTTTGGTAGCTTGATCGGACTCTAATTTTTTCTGGTCTAACTCTAATTGTTTCTGTTTGGTAGCTTGATCGAAATCTAATTGTTTCTGTTTGGTAACCTCCTCGACCTCTTTTATTTCTTATTGATGCTGCCTTTCTAATGCTCTTTCATCTCTGTCAAGAGCAGCTTTCTTTTCCATGCGAGCTATTTCTTCTTTATACTTTTGATCCGTCCATTTTTCAAGTTTATCGCCAGTGTGGCCCATTGCGATGCCCGCCTGGATACATTCATTTAGTGACGCCATTTTGTGGCGTAATGTTAATTCAAAATGATAATATAATAATATGCACAGAATAGTTTACAATAATGTATTAGTACATGTACATCATTTGCTGGAAAAGAAGATGCATGATTAAGTTAGAGCATACCAAAATATTCGGAAAATATACTCATCTAATTTGTTGGACAGTATGTGCCATATGGCGTTTAGACATAATGACGTCATCGGAATAAGCTGTAGAAAATCATATAGGGAAAATCCACTCGGACACGAAAGTGGACGTCAACAAAGAAATCCAAGGAGAATGTGGAGAACGTAATTGGACAGCAACGAGGAGACGCTGTGATTGTGCTTTTGAACGAGGACGTGTTTTTCAGGGGATCTGTGTGAGGTGACCTCTGGACGCGATGATATGAGCGTGAGGTAGCTCTGAGTCAGGAGAGGGATCTGTTGATGATGACACCGCAGTGAAGTAACCAGGCGGAAAAACCTAGAGTGGAATTACAGCTTAAATGGAATCAGTGGATCAGGGCATCAAGCAGAGCGCAGTAGACTGGACACTCATCGGTGGATTAGTAAAGTAGGTGCCGACCCCGTCTATAGGGGTCAACCTACAGGTCTGTGTGAGTTTAATGTTCACATGTCTGCTACGGAATAAACTTCTGGTGGCGTTTTGATATCTTGACTTTTGCCGTTGATTGTCATTGTATTCAAGGTAAGGACGCAAGTTTAATTCCTCGTCCTTCGTTGCTGTTTTGCATTAGTACGAGTTGATACCTCGACGGTTGCCGGTGTAGGCACTTCGAGGCATATGGGGGTCGTCACTGGACTCGCTGCATAAAAAAAATTGTGAACACGAAAATTCCTGCCAGATTCAGCCAGCTGAGCGTAGAAAAATTTGCACGCCGACATCTTGAGTTGCACCGTACTACACGAATCACACACAGAAAGAAAGAACGCACGGAAACTCCACGTCACAAAAATGGTGAAGATCAGGAAGTATTTCAAGTAAGTTGAAGATCTTAGACGTTACAAAGTTTACAACAGTAAGTGAAAGTATATATATTATAAGAACGGTACAATGAGAATTAACATGTCAAGACAGTGAGAAAGTAGTACTGTAATAACACCGTTGCGTATAAGAATGACAATAACAGTATAATAATAGTTACACAGCAAGAATGCATCATACGCGCAAAACGGCACAATATTAAACACAACACAGCGCTATCAAATATTTCTGAACAACGAACAGTATAAGAGATTATAAGATATTTAAGAACATTATATTTAGAAAGAATGTATGACACTTATAGCTTGAATGTTACCTTTGAAAAGAAGAGAGACAACAGATGCAGGCCATATGAACAATTTGACTATATAGTCGACATGGAAGATACTTATGGTAATCATAGTAGTAGGCAGTGAGCTCGTAATAAACACTGCGCTGTCACATTAAACTATTAACAGATTGACATTTCACAATAACGTGCGGTACTTACAAGAAATGAATGCAACTTATCGTTTGAAACTGCTCAGGAGTTGTTAAGTGTTTATTCTCGCAACTCCATTGCTGAAGCAATACATTAATAACGATTTGTGGGTTGAATAGTTACATACCCCACATTATCGAGGAACTTCGAAACAGAAGACAGTATATACGAATTGTCCTATCAGAATTTGGGGACAGAGCAAAGTAGTATACAAGAGCAGCAAGTTACACTGCAATCAGAGATACATATGTTATACCGAATATGACAACCTTGAGGAGCATGGGTCACAGGTAAATTTCGGAGGTAATCTGTGGAAAACGAACATACTACTTCGTAAAAAACCTTGGTGTCCCTCCACATAACCCTGTCAGGAAATTTTTCCTCACTGACACTGCCCACAATATTCCCGCACTCAACCTTCACTATTTCAACCGTGTATTATGATGCCGGTATAGGATACTAGACGCAGGAATTTTATTTTGTACATGTTGCGCTGCCATACCAAGTGAACAAGGATTTACTAACGACATTTCAGTCGTCACGAACACATTATTGCTGACTATTTCCAGTTGC
The DNA here is from genome assembly GCA_963921405.1 of Cepaea hortensis. Classification (NCBI taxonomy): domain Eukaryota; kingdom Metazoa; phylum Mollusca; class Gastropoda; order Stylommatophora; family Helicidae; genus Cepaea; species Cepaea hortensis. The sequence continues at coordinate 74,530,806 of OY992889.1, read as the reverse complement.
CGAAGCAGCATTTCGGTTGTCTCACGGTGCCAGTTCATTATATTAGACTGACACCTCACTGGCATAGAATCAACGGACACGAAGTTTCTTCACAGAATATCGCATTCTTTATCGTCAACACTACACATTATACGCGCACCATTTGAAACATACTGTCCACGACGCTATATTAAGGAAGAAACGACGATACAAACATTAACTCATTACGTCGACATCTACGGACAACGGTAACGTTTGGACACTGATTGACTTACACGGATACACTACACACGTCAGGAGGCTACTCACTTTACACTTCAGCGGTTACACATCGGAACGTTATACGGATTGACAATTACTATTTTTTTCATCGTGATACAAGACACAGTCGAATCGTTCACACATTGGACTTTAGGTACCAGAATCGGATGCAAGCAGATCTTCTGATTTCACTGTGGGCATCATTCATTCGGATACCGACAGCAGCCTAAACGTATCACAATAAGGCTGCAGTAAAATTCAAACGTCGTCGTTACACTACAGCCAACTACGTGTTATGGGTTGGTTACGGACTTCCTTAGTCCAGGGTGAAAGTACAAATTAATTGTACTATCGTTCAAGCCAGGAGCAACAGTCTATTGTGGACACAGCTTCTCTGTTATAAATCAACAAACATACCAATACTCGAGTGGTGACCACGGATCAATTTCTTATTGAACTGATCGACACAATTCTATGTCAAATTTTTTGAACGACAGGAACTCTACTCAGTTACATTTACGGACACGAGAACCTGAAAAAGGCCAGTATATGTTACTGTTGGTTAATGTGTTATTGTTGATAAATGAGGTGCTTATTATTTAATAATGAGTAAATTAATTCAAAAATGGATAGTGTGGGCGGTTAGAAGGGCATTTTTACATTAAGCAAGGACACTTGAATATTGTGGTGTCAACAGATAATTTTTGTCTTGGGTTAAGTATAGTAGTAATTTCTATAAAAGTACTATTGTCTTTTATGAAAGAAAATATCTAGTTACGTCACTCGTCAGTCGTCTTCTGTCATTGTTGACTGTCTAGTATTATATATTCTTTATACTGAATATATTTCTTATATTATTTTCTGTTATGTACAGATAGTAACACTTCAGATATATAGATAGCAAGAAGTTACTGAATTTCTTTATTGTTCAAGTTTACAGTGCTGTTGAGTTACAGTTCACATTTTGTTCAACAGTTGTTATATTGATTATCTTATCTGAATCGAACATATTTACATTTTTGCATTGTTCTATCATAGTTCAGCTAGATAAATTATTATACAGGTAGGTCAAGATGGCTACACTTCTAGATTGCGTTATCTTGGGAGAAAAAAATGGTCTAACTGGTGCTGAGCTTCGAAACTGGGCGCTGCAAGAATTCAGAGCTAAAACCGCACGTGAGAAGGAGGAACGATTGCAAAAACTAGCAGCTGAAAAGAAGGAACGACAGGAAAAACTGGCAGTAGAGCAACTTCAAGCTACGCGTGAACAACAAGAGCGAATAAAGGCTAGAGAAAAAGAAATAGCCCTGCAACGCGAACGAATAAAGGCTAGAGAAAAAGAAATAGCTTTGGAACGCGAACGAATGGTGGCTAAGGAAAAAGAGTTAAAGGCAGGACAGATAACAGCAGAGGCAGAACGGTTAGCCATGGAGGCAGAATTAAGGGCAAGACAGTTAGCCGTAGAGGCAGAATTAAGGGCAAGACAGTTAACCGTAGAGACAGAAATCAAGCAAAAACGACTCGCACTTGTAAAGGAGAATCTTGCAAAGGAAACAATGTGGAAGGAGCGTATAAGACTATCTGATTATCTTATCTGAATCGAACATATTTACATTTTTGCATTGTTCTATCATAGTTCAGCTAGATAAATTATTATACAGGTAGGTCAAGATGGCTACACTTCTAGATTGCGTTATCTTGGGAGAAAAAAAAACATTTTTAAACATTTTTAAACATTTGTATGAAATAAAGGAAAATAATCACACAGGTAGGGTATCTGCTACAATAGTGAAAGAACCGAACGCCAGAGATTTCGTTCAGAAAGTAACTATCGAACACAAGTCTAACGAAACACTTACAAGTACAAATGCCCAAATTGAAACAACACAAGAAGAAGAAGAAGAAAAGACGCAAATAGAACAGGGTACATCAACGGTAGACATGCATGATACAACGCTACGGAGTGATAGCATAACGGTAAATAATTGCGAATACCAAGATTTGCACAAGGTCAACGAACCCAAACATGAGGAAATAACTGATACTCAAAAACAAATTAAACGTGATTACATGTCTCTCAATGACACTTTTCTAAAACATCCTAAACTCTTAGATTGGTTAACAGACACCAAGAAATACACCACAAACACTTGTGTGCAGGTCAAAACAAAGGTAATAAACTTTAACATACAAACAAAACTGTACGTTACGAAGTTAAGAGTTAAATGCAAAGAATATTACAGAAAACGAAATACACTTATCTTTGCTGACTTTGGTTACGTGTCTTACTTTTGGTACAAATTTGCCAAACGTACATCAATGTACGGTATGCTTTACATATCATACACAAGAGTGAAAACTAAAACATTGTCCCAATCAACAAAGTTACAATGTACAAATATTGGCATGAGTGCAGAAGAGAGATTCTACAGATTTGAAACGAAGAAAGAAAGAAAGAAAATGAATGAAAAGACGAATAAAAGAAAAGAATAACAAGAAAAATAAAATGGGATGAAAGTGTTAGGTTCATATCAGCACATAGTACACCACAGACACATTAGAGTCTTATTACTTAGTCACTTTGTAAAGATATACTTGTCAGAATTGTTCTCACTATCTTTCTTCACTTAAGTGTGTGAAAATATGTTGGTTCTCTATTCTACAGATAATTGTTCGTAACTATATCGTTATTAAAGAACTTAATAATTTTATGAAAAGTATTTGATTTAAATATTTATTATATTTCTGATTTATTATCTTAGAAATCTTGAATCTTTAAGATATGATTCTTCACAAAACTGTAGGATCTACAAATCAATTATAATTTTGCCGATATTCTAAATCAACTATAAATATAAATATTTTATTCAATTTATTCAATTCTAGTTTATTATATTTGTTTGTTCATAGAGTGTTTGGAAATGTGTTAGATAGCATTGAATTTACTGGCAAGACACACACAGATCAACAATTACATATTATTAATGCAAATAGCTAGTTTAAGTAGTTGGATACTTCTGTCAATATGTGATTTTGACAGGATGATAAGAAATTTACGTGAGGAGGAACCGTTGAGGCATGGAGAACTTTGAGAACTTTGACTTGTGTGGCTTTCCTCCTGTGTCGAGTTTTCACTTTGATGGTTTGTGACTGGGGGTAACTACTGTAAAGGAAAACCGGTGAACACGTATTGTGAACTGAATGAACATTGTACAATATTAGTATGTGTATATAGAGTTAATTTAATGAATTGTGATAATAGTTGATTAGTTAACGTAGTTAGATTAAATACTATGTTAGTATAGTTATATTTTGATCATTGATCGTTAGTTATTATTACTTAATTATGGGTTGTCAATTTTATTGTGATCGCCATTTCCAAGTATAGACACCACTACATAGATCATTATGAAATACGGCGTTGAAGGATATTGTCACTCGGTCATTATTGCCACACATTCACAGAGAATTTATGATGACTCCTTGAAGGAGCATTTACCTCGATTACGCCTAAAATTATGACGTTATAATACTAGTCCCCTACCTACCCGTTTGATGAGATTAAGATTTACGACATAGCGGTCGGGATAAAAGTCATTGTGTCTACACTGCTATGTGTCAGGTTAATTCTCTTGATGAAAAAAAAATGATTACATCATTTTAAAAGGGAGGGGGGCATACTGCCACATGGCGTTTAGACATAATGACGTCATTGGAATAAGCTGTAGAAAATCATATAGGGAAAATCCACTCGGACACGAAAGTGGACGTCAACAAAGAAATCCAAGGAGAATGTGGAGAACGTAATTGGACAGCAACGAGGAGACGCTGTGATTGTGCTTTTGAACAAGGACGTGTTTTTCAGGGGATCTGTGTGAGGTGACCTCTGGACGCGATGATATGAGCGTGAGGTAGCTCTGAGTCAGGAGAGGGATCTGTTGATGATGACACCGCAGTGAAGTAACCAGGCGGAAAAACCTAGAGTGGAATTACAGCTTAAATGGAATCAGTGGATCAGGGCATCAAGCAGAGCGCAGTAGACTGGACACTCATCGGTGGATTAGTAAAGTAGGTGCCGACCCCGTCTATAGGGGTCAACCTACAGGTCTGTGTGAGTTTAATGTTCACATGTCTGCTACGGAATAAACTTCTGGTGGCGTTTTGATATCTTGACTTTTGCCGTTGATTGTCATTGTATTCAAGGTAAGGACGCAAGTTTAATTCCTCGTCCTTCGTTGCTGTTTTGCATTAGTACGAGTTGATACCTCGACGGTTGCCGGTGTAGGCACTTCGAGGCATATGGGGGTCGTCACTGGACTCGCTGCATAAAAAAAATTGTGAACACGAAAATTCCTGCCAGATTCAGCCAGCTGAGCGTAGAAAAATTTGCACGCCGACATCTTGAGTTGCACCGTACTACACGAATCACACACAGAAAGAAAGAACGCACGGAAACTCCACGTCACAAAAATGGTGAAGATCAGGAAGTATTTCAAGTAAGTTGAAGATCTTAGACGTTACAAAGTTTACAACAGTAAGTGAAAGTATATATATTATAAGAACGGTACAATGAGAATTAACATGTCAAGACAGTGAGAAAGTAGTACTGTAATAACACCGTTGCGTATAAGAATGACAATAACAGTATAATAATAGTTACACAGCAAGAATGCATCATACGCGCAAAACGGCACAATATTAAACACAACACAGCGCTATCAAATATTTCTGAACAACGAACAGTATAAGAGATTATAAGATATTTAAGAACATTATATTTAGAAAGAATGTATGACACTTATAGCTTGAATGTTACCTTTGAAAAGAAGAGAGACAACAGATGCAGGCCATATGAACAATTTGACTATATAGTCGACATGGAAGATACTTATGGTAATCATAGTAGTAGGCAGTGAGCTCGTAATAAACACTGCGCTGTCACATTAAACTATTAACAGATTGACATTTCACAATAACGTGCGGTACTTACAAGAAATGAATGCAACTTATCGTTTGAAACTGCTCAGGAGTTGTTAAGTGTTTATTCTCGCAACTCCATTGCTGAAGCAATACATTAATAACGATTTGTGGGTTGAATAGTTACATACCCCACATTATCGAGGAACTTCGAAACAGAAGACAGTATATACGAATTGTCCTATCAGAATTTGGGGACAGAGCAAAGTAGTATACAAGAGCAGCAAGTTACACTGCAATCAGAGATACATATGTTATACCGAATATGACAACCTTGAGGAGCATGGGTCACAGGTAAATTTCGGAGGTAATCTGTGGAAAACGAACATACTACTTCGTAAAAAACCTTGGTGTCCCTCCACATAACCCTGTCAGGAAATTTTTCCTCACTGACACTGCCCACAATATTCCCGCACTCAACCTTCACTATTTCAACCGTGTATTATGATGCCGGTATAGGATACTAGACGCAGGAATTTTATTTTGTACATGTTGCGCTGCCATACCAAGTGAACAAGGATTTACTAACGACATTTCAGTCGTCACGAACACATTATTGCTGACTATTTCCAGTTGCCGAAGCAGCATTTCGGTTGTCTCACGGTGCCAGTTCATTATATTAGACTGACACCTCACTGGCATAGAATCAACGGACACGAAGTTTCTTCACAGAATATCGCATTCTTTATCGTCAACACTACACATTATACGCGCACCATTTGAAACATACTGTCCACGACGCTATATTAAGGAAGAAACGACGATACAAACATTAACTCATTACGTCGACATCTACGGACAACGGTAACGTTTGGACACTGATTGACTTACACGGATACACTACACACGTCAGGAGGCTACTCACTTTACACTTCAGCGGTTACACATCGGAACGTTATACGGATTGACAATTACTATTTTTTTCATCGTGATACAAGACACAGTCGAATCGTTCACACATTGGACTTTAGGTACCAGAATCGGATGCAAGCAGATCTTCTGATTTCACTGTGGGCATCATTCATTCGGATACCGACAGCAGCCTAAACGTATCACAATAAGGCTGCAGTAAAATTCAAACGTCGTCGTTACACTACAGCCAACTACGTGTTATGGGTTGGTTACGGACTTCCTTAGTCCAGGGTGAAAGTACAAATTAATTGTACTATCGTTCAAGCCAGGAGCAACAGTCTATTGTGGACACAGCTTCTCTGTTATAAATCAACAAACATACCAATACTCGAGTGGTGACCACGGATCAATTTCTTATTGAACTGATCGACACAATTCTATGTCAAATTTTTTGAACGACAGGAACTCTACTCAGTTACATTTACGGACACGAGAACCTGAAAAAGGCCAGTATATGTTACTGTTGGTTAATGTGTTATTGTTGATAAATGAGGTGCTTATTATTTAATAATGAGTAAATTAATTCAAAAATGGATAGTGTGGGCGGTTAGAAGGGCATTTTTACATTAAGCAAGGACACTTGAATATTGTGGTGTCAACAGATAATTTTTGTCTTGGGTTAAGTATAGTAGTAATTTCTATAAAAGTACTATTGTCTTTTATGAAAGAAAATATCTAGTTACGTCACTCGTCAGTCGTCTTCTGTCATTGTTGACTGTCTAGTATTATATATTCTTTATACTGAATATATTTCTTATATTATTTTCTGTTATGTACAGATAGTAACACTTCAGATATATAGATAGCAAGAAGTTACTGAATTTCTTTATTGTTCAAGTTTACAGTGCTGTTGAGTTACAGTTCACATTTTGTTCAACAGTTGTTATATTGATTATCTTATCTGAATCGAACATATTTACATTTTTGCATTGTTCTATCATAGTTCAGCTAGATAAATTATTATACAGGTAGGTCAAGATGGCTACACTTCTAGATTGCGTTATCTTGGGAGAAAAAAATGGTCTAACTGGTGCTGAGCTTCGAAACTGGGCGCTGCAAGAATTCAGAGCTAAAACCGCACGTGAGAAGGAGGAACGATTGCAAAAACTAGCAGCTGAAAAGAAGGAACGACAGGAAAAACTGGCAGTAGAGCAACTTCAAGCTACGCGTGAACAACAAGAGCGAATAAAGGCTAGAGAAAAAGAAATAGCCCTGCAACGCGAACGAATAAAGGCTAGAGAAAAAGAAATAGCTTTGGAACGCGAACGAATGGTGGCTAAGGAAAAAGAGTTAAAGGCAGGACAGATAACAGCAGAGGCAGAACGGTTAGCCATGGAGGCAGAATTAAGGGCAAGACAGTTAGCCGTAGAGGCAGAATTAAGGGCAAGACAGTTAACCGTAGAGACAGAAATCAAGCAAAAACGACTCGCACTTGTAAAGGAGAATCTTGCAAAGGAAACAATGTGGAAGGAGCGTATAAGACTATCTGATTATCTTATCTGAATCGAACATATTTACATTTTTGCATTGTTCTATCATAGTTCAGCTAGATAAATTATTATACAGGTAGGTCAAGATGGCTACACTTCTAGATTGCGTTATCTTGGGAGAAAAAAAAACATTTTTAAACATTTTTAAACATTTGTATGAAATAAAGGAAAATAATCACACAGGTAGGGTATCTGCTACAATAGTGAAAGAACCGAACGCCAGAGATTTCGTTCAGAAAGTAACTATCGAACACAAGTCTAACGAAACACTTACAAGTACAAATGCCCAAATTGAAACAACACAAGAAGAAGAAGAAGAAAAGACGCAAATAGAACAGGGTACATCAACGGTAGACATGCATGATACAACGCTACGGAGTGATAGCATAACGGTAAATAATTGCGAATACCAAGATTTGCACAAGGTCAACGAACCCAAACATGAGGAAATAACTGATACTCAAAAACAAATTAAACGTGATTACATGTCTCTCAATGACACTTTTCTAAAACATCCTAAACTCTTAGATTGGTTAACAGACACCAAGAAATACACCACAAACACTTGTGTGCAGGTCAAAACAAAGGTAATAAACTTTAACATACAAACAAAACTGTACGTTACGAAGTTAAGAGTTAAATGCAAAGAATATTACAGAAAACGAAATACACTTATCTTTGCTGACTTTGGTTACGTGTCTTACTTTTGGTACAAATTTGCCAAACGTACATCAATGTACGGTATGCTTTACATATCATACACAAGAGTGAAAACTAAAACATTGTCCCAATCAACAAAGTTACAATGTACAAATATTGGCATGAGTGCAGAAGAGAGATTCTACAGATTTGAAACGAAGAAAGAAAGAAAGAAAATGAATGAAAAGACGAATAAAAGAAAAGAATAACAAGAAAAATAAAATGGGATGAAAGTGTTAGGTTCATATCAGCACATAGTACACCACAGACACATTAGAGTCTTATTACTTAGTCACTTTGTAAAGATATACTTGTCAGAATTGTTCTCACTATCTTTCTTCACTTAAGTGTGTGAAAATATGTTGGTTCTCTATTCTACAGATAATTGTTCGTAACTATATCGTTATTAAAGAACTTAATAATTTTATGAAAAGTATTTGATTTAAATATTTATTATATTTCTGATTTATTATCTTAGAAATCTTGAATCTTTAAGATATGATTCTTCACAAAACTGTAGGATCTACAAATCAATTATAATTTTGCCGATATTCTAAATCAACTATAAATATAAATATTTTATTCAATTTATTCAATTCTAGTTTATTATATTTGTTTGTTCATAGAGTGTTTGGAAATGTGTTAGATAGCATTGAATTTACTGGCAAGACACACACAGATCAACAATTACATATTATTAATGCAAATAGCTAGTTTAAGTAGTTGGATACTTCTGTCAATATGTGATTTTGACAGGATGATAAGAAATTTACGTGAGGAGGAACCGTTGAGGCATGGAGAACTTTGAGAACTTTGACTTGTGTGGCTTTCCTCCTGTGTCGAGTTTTCACTTTGATGGTTTGTGACTGGGGGTAACTACTGTAAAGGAAAACCGGTGAACACGTATTGTGAACTGAATGAACATTGTACAATATTAGTATGTGTATATAGAGTTAATTTAATGAATTGTGATAATAGTTGATTAGTTAACGTAGTTAGATTAAATACTATGTTAGTATAGTTATATTTTGATCATTGATCGTTAGTTATTATTACTTAATTATGGGTTGTCAATTTTATTGTGATCGCCATTTCCAAGTATAGACACCACTACATAGATCATTATGAAATACGGCGTTGAAGGATATTGTCACTCGGTCATTATTGCCACACATTCACAGAGAATTTATGATGACTCCTTGAAGGAGCATTTACCTCGATTACGCCTAAAATTATGACGTTATAATACTAGTCCCCTACCTACCCGTTTGATGAGATTAAGATTTACGACATAGCGGTCGGGATAAAAGTCATTGTGTCTACACTGCTATGTGTCAGGTTAATTCTCTTGATGAAAAAAAAATGATTACATCATTTTAAAAGGGAGGGGGGCATACTGCCACATGGCGTTTAGACATAATGACGTCATTGGAATAAGCTGTAGAAAATCATATAGGGAAAATCCACTCGGACACGAAAGTGGACGTCAACAAAGAAATCCAAGGAGAATGTGGAGAACGTAATTGGACAGCAACGAGGAGACGCTGTGATTGTGCTTTTGAACAAGGACGTGTTTTTCAGGGGATCTGTGTGAGGTGACCTCTGGACGCGATGATATGAGCGTGAGGTAGCTCTGAGTCAGGAGAGGGATCTGTTGATGATGACACCGCAGTGAAGTAACCAGGCGGAAAAACCTAGAGTGGAATTACAGCTTAAATGGAATCAGTGGATCAGGGCATCAAGCAGAGCGCAGTAGACTGGACACTCATCGGTGGATTAGTAAAGTAGGTGCCGACCCCGTCTATAGGGGTCAACCTACAGGTCTGCGTGAGTTTAATGTTCACATGTCTGCTACGGAATAAACTTCTGGTGGCGTTTTGATATCTTGACTTTTGCCGTTGATTGTCATTGTATTCAAGGTAAGGACGCAAGTTTAATTCCTCGTCCTTCGTTGCTGTTTTGCATTAGTATGAGTTGATACCTCGACGGTTGCCGGTGTAGGCACTTCGAGGCAGTATGGTACTTGAGATGTTCCACCGCGATCTTTCACACTACACACAGGTTTGATTTGCTACCACACGGGCTGCGTTCTGGTTGGTAGAGCAGCAAAAATTAGACACACGCTTAAGTTGTAAATACAAGCTCACAATTCATCATATTCTATCAAATATTTCATATTTCATAAAGTTGTTACTATAATTTCTTATTTCATGCGATTGGTGAATGAGAATGTGATAGATAGTGATAAATGGTATTAATGATGAATGATATGATCGTCTGAATGATTGTTATATGATAAATGAGATGATTAGTCGTATGGCCGTCAATGTCTTGTTTTCGCCGTTTGACTCTGGCGTTCCTTCGTTCTAGGCTGCAGTTCGTCGCTACTCTATTTACTGATTTCGTAGAATGGTGACATTGATGGCTGTTTCACACGCAATGGAATGTATACGGTGGTTACGATGTTACCGTTCACTGATGATTTTATACATTTCAATTGCTTTTAGTATAATATCACACTTTCAAAATAATATTGGTAGAATTTCAACTTTACCGATCTAATTTGACTCAATTGTGGTTCACACTCCACAAATTTGGCGATCGTATAATTCACCACAAGAAAAAAAATTTAATTTATAGCATGTATCACAATAAATTTGTATTGCTTTGCAATATATCACAAATCACAAATGTTGAAACGTGCATTGAACTAATTCTGGTACAGAACTTTGTAATATCAATCGATAGCTAGCGTTCGTTTAGTGGTTTATAATACCACTTGCATGTTGGCGTAAACTGCTCGTTGAATATTACTACAACTTCCTGCTCTGGCTGTTCAGAAACGTTCACTGAAATCTGCCAGTAATTGTACTGCTGGCGTTCGTTCAATGTGTTCTGACTCTAATTTGCCGCTGGCGTTGATTCTTTGACCATTCTGACACCAATTCGAGGTCTAGCCTTACTGTATTGTGGCGTTAGTTCACAACTTCTGACACCAATTCGCAGTTGGCCTTCCTATATTGTGGCGTTGTTTCACAACTTCTGACACCAATTCGCAGCAGGTCTGGCCTTACTATATTATGGCGTTGGTTCACAACTTCTGACACCAATTCGAGGTCTAGCCTGTCAGCGACTTGTGCGCTGCAGCTTTCAAGACTCCGCTACTTTCGCACTGCACGAAATAACAATTCATGACATTTGCGAAAGGAATGCAATTTATTCAGAGCCGACATGTGAATGGCTCTACAAGCTAGTTAGTTAGTTAGTTAGTCGACAGATCATCCTCGTTGCACATCGAACCATTCAGTCCATAAGTGCTCGGATCCCCTCCTCAGCAAATCCCGCAGCGTGTAGCGGCTAACGACGCCAGTTCTGTGTTGGTTTATCAATCTTCTTTGGCTTCCTGCGTAGTGTTCTTGTTTGGCCACCCCTCTTTTAATTTGCTGCTCTCGCAGTCTGGCCATTGTTGTAGATTCACAGTCATCACTTGGTTCTCGCCACCATGCTGTCGCGAACGAGAATCGCCGTTCCCAGATGTCGTCTGTTGTAGAACATTTGAAGCCGGCAATTCAGAGTGGCTGATCGCCCAGTCTCGTCTCCTGGAGTGCTACAATGTCGTTCCTGTAAACTAGGGTTTCTAAAATAGAGCACCGTTGTTTTACACTGGCACAGTTCCAATATAGAATACGGATGTTCCTGAGTCCTAGACGGTGACACTTGAGTCTAAAACGTCTCAAACCACCGCGCTTACCTTGCTTCTTCCTCCCTGCGCGGCTACCGCGCCGCTTCGTCATGTTGACTGTGGACCGCTCGGAAAACACACGTTGTTCCGCCATGTTGAAAAAACGTAAACACAGACTGCTGAGAACCACACACGCTGCTGAAAATTCACTCAAGGAAGGCTTCGCTCGATGCACGAACTCCGTAGCACCCGCTCTACAAGCGTTAGGTTTCATCATTGTTACACAATATGAATACATATTGAATACATCAACGTGATGATAGATGATGCTAGCATTACACAATCTAAATGATATAGCCCTATGTTTGCCTATGGCCTAGAAAGCTATCGTATTGGTCAAGGATACGTCCGACCTCTCTACCGTCTCCAGTCAGTCTGTCCCGCTACACATAGCGTGGACAAGCACGGACACTTTTGCCCTCCGTGCAGTCGCTATTATTGCGTGCCTGGTCTTGCCAGCACGCCGGCTGGTGAGTTTGAGTAACCTGGCCTATCACGGTTACTCGTAAGGACCAGCAACCCAATTGCTTGGGGAAAGCCCTCGCTCATCTGTACTCTTTGCCCTCTGGTCTGACACAAATGTGTCTCCCTGTGAGGTTATTAATAGTAGTCGGTGTCTTCCCTGTCTGGGTGTCTCTCTACTAGCCTAGTGTTAACTCCTTACTCCTGTAAGGTCTTATTGGGGATGCTGACAGTCTCAGTTAACCCTTGTTGAGTTATTTACTCCCCAAATTCCGATTCCTCATCACATGGTATTTGCTTTGAACTTATGACCGTCAGTGTCGTGTAGTTCAGCATGGCGGTGAATCAGGGGTAAGCAAATTTATGTTTGAATATAAATCGCCTAGTAATATTGCTGGCATGTGAGAATCATGTTCCACATGCCTCTTCTACTTCTGCCCACATGGCAAAATCATGTCATCATATTTTCAACAAAATATACACGTAAATGCATATGAAAATAATCAGTAAGGTTTATACATTACATAGATATTTTTTTATCTATAAATATATCTATATATCTAGGCCCCACATGTTTTCTCTCAATATCTCCCATTTCAAATCCCACGTTTCATAAATATACATGGTCGTGAAAGTTTGTGTTTTCCCATTATCAGAATATAAACGTGTACACACTCCTTACTATAATCGTAACTATTGTGTTATTACACTCACCCCCCAGTCTTATTGCAGCGATTAAGATCTGTTTTGGTATAATCTCAAAAGGATGCAATTGGATATGGCAGCTCATTTCATGTAAGGTCTGCCTAGCACAGCAGCTATGGTCGTTTTTAACCGGCCGGAAGTCTGTAGTTACAATTTCCTGTGCAGCAGTACTATTAGCGTATCGCCGTATTCCCGTTGCTAGGGAGGGACGGACATATACTTGGTATTAATGATAAGTGTTGAAGACAGGGGATTTCCCTTGTGACGTCATTTGAATAGATGACGTGAAAATACCCCAATAGTGCAGTGTGTAGTTTTAGTGAAGAAAATGTCTGCATGGTCATTATGACGTCATTATTAGTAATTTAGCTGCTGTACTGAATCCAGAATGTAAATAGGAATTCCACTAATGTAGTAGTGGTAGTGTTTGCATAGTGATCTAGACTCATCCCGTCACAAGGAGTCCAGACAGAAGGATTAAAAACCAGATAGATTACACCCTGATTAGCAAAAGGTTTCGAAATGCGTTAACAGTTGTAAAAACAGTTCCAAATGCAGACTGTTAAAGTGATCACAGATTAATTACAGGCACATTGAGGGTAAAGTTAAAGAAAGTCAAGTATACAGCAGGAGACCCTAAATATGACATGTGCAGATTGAAAACTGACAAAGAAATACAAGATAATTTTAACATAGTAAAGAACAAATCTGATTTATTGTCTGATCTAGAGATCCTATTTCAAGATGTAGATGATCAATGGGAAATGCTGAAGATTTCAATTAGTTGTGCAGCAGAAAAAACTATTCCAAAAGTAAAGAAAGTGGGCCGTATGACATGGATGACTGAAGAAATTTTACAACTAATGGAATGGAAACAAGAAGACAGAACAAAAATAATCCTGCCAAATATGAAGAAATTCAGAGAAAAGTCAGAACCTTATGTAAGGAGGCAAAAGAAACATGGCTTGGGAAAAATTGCAGAGAAATTGAAAAACAACACAACAGTAAAAATGTGAAACTAATGCACAAAAGAATTCAGGAGCTTACTAATCAAAGAACACGTACATCAGCAGGCTGCCTAAAGACAAAAGATGGAAGAGTCATAATAGAAAAAGATCAGATCTTACATGTATGGTCAGATTACGTGAAAAACCTTTATGACGATAACAGAGACGAACAGTATGATATTCAAAATAATAATGAAGGACCAGCAATTTTGAAGATGGAGGTTCAGAATGCTCTTAACCATATGAAATCTGGCAAGACCCCCGGTCCAGACAGCGTCACAACAGAAATGATTAATGCTTTAGAAGAATATGGAATAGATAAAGTTACCAGTCTGCTTAATACAATATATGATACTGGAAATATACCTCATGAGTTATGTAATTCTGTATTTATTGCAATCCCAAATAAATCAGGAGCCTTGGAATGTGATCAACATCGAACAATTAGTATAATGAGTCACATCACGAAGAGTTTGCTAAGAATTATCATGCAAAGAGTTAGGAGGAAAATACAACCTGAAATAGGAGAAGAACAATGTGGGTTTGTAGAAGGCAAGGGTACAGTAAATGTTGTGTATATACTGAGAAATGTAATCGAACGTTCTATAGAAGTAAACAAAGATCTACACCTTTGCTTTATTGACTACACAAAGACTTTCGATAAAGTAAGACACATCAACATGATAAGGATGCTTGCAGATCTACAAATTGATGGGAAATACTTTAGACTAGTAAAAAACATATATTTGAAACAACAAACTATCATAAGGATTGATAATGAAGTAGGTCAATATCAGCCTATAAAGAGAAGTGTGAGACAGGGATGTCTCAAGATCTTTTTATTCCATGTGAAAATATTTTCAGAAATGTAGAAGATATGAAAGGCATCATCATTGGAGGAAGAAACATCAATTATATTAGATATGCATATGATACAGTATTTGTTGCAGACAATGATCAAGATCTGCATCTTTTAGTAGATGTGGTTGTTGCACACAATGAACAACTAGGGTTAGAATTAAATTGTAAGAGGACACAGATTATGGTCGTCACTAGGAAGAACGAAATATCACAATGTAATAAACACGTAAACGGGAATATTCTTAAGCAAGTGAATCAGTACAATTATCTCGGAACAGTCATAACATCTGATGGAAACTGTCTTGAAGAGATTAGAACTAGAATCGCCATGGCGAAGGTAGCCTTTTGCATGATGGAAAACATACTGACATTTATAAATACGTCATTTGCAACGAGAAAAAGTGTTGAGGTGCTTCATAGAACCTGTACTTTTGAATGCATGTGAAGCGTTAACAATGCGCAGACAAGATTAACAACATGTGATTGCTGTGGAAATGTAGTTTCTGAGAAAAATGCAAAGAATTCCATGGACAGGCAGAAAACCAATGATTAAGTCTTACAAGAAACAAATGAAAATCGTAAACTGATTAGAGAAATTAGACTTAGCCAGTCTACAGTTTTGGTCACATTATGAGAAGAAATAAATTGGAGAGCTTGGTGACAACTGGCAATATTGAGGGGAAAAGAACAAGAGAAAGGCAGAGAAGTAAATACCTGGTTGGCTTGACAACGTGGCATGGTCGAGACAAGAACACTGAGCTAATCCACGACTCTGGTGACAATCTGACTCCATCGATGTGTTTCATTCATCATTTCTAATTTTCCCTAGCCAGTGAGAGAGGCCTCCTCTGCAGCCTCACACAGTTGTTTGAGTGCTCGAGTTCTCGTTGTCTCAAGTTTGCGACCATGTCACTGTACTTCTCCATTTTCAAGGTGTGCTGCTCTAGATTCTCGACTCTTATGGGACAGTCAGCTCGATCAACGTTGACTGCCGAGCCGTCAACGAGTGCAGGACAATGGCAGGTCACTTCTGAAAGTTCCTGATTACTGCAGGATATCAGGTCTACCGCTAGCTCTCAGTCATCTGTATCATCGAGGATGGACGCAAGTTTGCAGAGCAGTCTTTTCTGTTCCCGGGTTTCGGCCATAATGTAAGTAAGAGCATCCATTCGGCTCTTGCAGTGGCCCTGTTCTTCATCCTTGCTTCATCCACTATGGCTGCCAGCTCAGCGATTACTTTGTTAAGTACCATGTGAATCGGATTTTCCTAAGGGCTACGCTGCACGAGGACAATACATATTCTAACGTCTGCTTTTTCTTACAGAGGGGAGATGTTGAGTCGGTGGATTTACCCCATTGTAAAGTCATCTGACAACGAAGCTTAGACGCTGCCGTGCCTTATACCCTTTCTTATTTACCAATCACAGAACAATTGTGATGAGTCGCGCAAGCGAACTGTTATTATAAATAAACATTGGAAGATGACTTCCTTATAGGAGAATAGAAGAAAACATAAGGATAGTACAAAGTGGCTTGAGATCAAGTAGAGATGCAAGTGGCAACATATTTAATATAAAGGCAATTATAGAAAAAGCAGAGTACAATACAAATCTGTCATCTTGATTTATAGACTCCTGAAAGAAATATTAGACGTAGACAGTCAAGATTGTGTGGGCATTTTATGAGAAGAAATGACTTGGAGAACTTGGTGACAACTGGCAAGATCGAAGGGAAGAGACCAAGGCGAAGACCGAGAAGTAAATACCTGGATGGCTGGGCCACGTGGCATAGTCGAGACAGGAGCACGGAGCTGATTCACGACTCTGGTGATCGAGTAAGTTCACAAAACATGACCGCCCATGCTTATCGGCATGGCGCATGATGGATGGATGGAAAGGAATATTACTGTGTAGACTATGAAGAATTATACAACATAATGAAAGCAATGTTCTCCATTACACTTAATATAGACCATAACAACACTTTACAGCGAACAAAAGGCAACCTTGAGAATATGTGATAAGTAACAATTGGCTTGATACTGAAGAAGACAGACTGGATTGTGTCCCCTTTTTGTGTATAGTATCTAACAGACTGAAAACATCATGTAGAATGGCAGAGGAAATATTGGCAAGATATATGATCCATTTGTATTATATTATGATATATTATAAATATTATGATCCATTTGTAATTGGAGGAATAGAAATACTTGAACTTCTATATGCTGACACACAGTGTTATTATCAATAACACAAATGGGAATAGAGAAACAAATAAAGAGCAAGTTGGAAAAGAAAATATAATCTCAACGACAGAAAAACAAACATACTGATAACTGATACACAATCAATCAATCAATCAATCAATCAATCTCTCTCTTTCTCTCTCTCTCTCTCTCTCTCTCTCTCTCTCTCTCTCTCTCTCTCTCTCTCTCTCTCTCTCTCTCTCTCTCTCTCTCTCTGCCCAAACTACAACATATCCAGGCGAACCTTCTGGCCTAGAGAGAAAACAGTGGAAGATAAACTCTATGGACCGCTGAGTGAACTAAAAAAGACTGGTAGATTCATACAAGAGACAACATTGCAGCTATAAACATATTTCAGGCGAACGAAAGAAGAAGACGAAGAAGAAGAAGAAGAAGAAGAAGAAGAAGAAGAAGAAGAAGAAGAAGAAGAAGAAGAAGAAGAAGAAGAAGAAGAAGAAGAAGAAGAAGAAGAAGAAGAAGAAGAAGAAGAAGAAGAAGAAGAAGAAGAAGAAGAAGAAGAAGAAGAAGAAGAAGAAGAAGAAGAGAGGAACAAATATTGCTCTGCAAAAACTAAAGCAATTAAAAAACAGAGGAAGAAAAGGAGGAATAAAAGACAAAGAAGATAAAGTAGAAGACAAAGAATGAGGAGAAAGCTGAGGAGGAGTTCCTCTTCTTCTCCAGGTACTTACCAGAATTTAGGATTAAATACAACAACCATTTCACACTATCAAATAAAGAATGAAAGGACACATTTTAAGAAAATATTATTATTTTAAAAATGTCTTGCAGTACATTTGTGTGTATTTTGCTTCATATTGTCTATAGTAACTTATTATTTGTGGTTTCTTTGTCTCAACACAGGTTGTAAATTTAGACTTTGGAAAGAAGGAAAAGAACCCATTAGACAACATTCATGTTTACAACAAAAATGACGAGGTCATTAAAGTTCCATATGAGGTTTGTATAAAAAAAAAAAATAATATACACACACACACACTTCCCATCGTTCCTTTCCCCTCAATCTTGCCAGTTGTCATCAAGTTCTCCAATTTATTTCTTCTTATAGCGTGAATAAACAATGTTGACTGTCTACGTCTAATTTGTCTAATCAGTTTACGGTTTTCACTTGTTTCTTGTAGGACTTGCTGGTGAGTTTCTCAGTCTATCCGTGGTATTCTTTGCATATATATATATATATATATATATATATATATATATATATATATATATATATATATATATATATATATATATATATATATATATATACTTCCGGTACAATGGCGACAAAATGACGCGTTACTTTTCGGGGGGGGGGGGAACGCTATTTAGTGTTTTCCTTTGGATTTCGTGTGATTTCCTATGGATTTCCTGTGAATAGTGTTTTCCTGTGGATTATGTGATGTTATTTTGTGTTCTTTTATTGGAAGTTTTCAAAAGAAGCCACGGAAGGCAGGTGGTGGATGAAATTTTGAGGGCAGCCGACAGATATTTGTGGGTCATGGTCTCGAGTTCACGACGGCAGGCAGAGGAGCTCTTCTTGAGTCAATGGCTGCGGTCTCCGACCAGTACGGTCACTGCCATAGAGGAAAGCAACGGCAAACTACCTCTTTAAAAGTGCCTAGTATATCATGATTCGCTTAAAGACTGATCATCGCAAGACAAGGACAGAGACGTTAAAATTAGCAACATGGAACGTTAGGACGTTAAACGACGACGAAATATTAGAGAACATAAAACAAGAAATTGAAAGGGAAAAAATTAATATTTTAGATATGTGCGAAACGAGATGGACAGGATCAGGCATCAAGATAGATGAATATTTCAAGATTATTTATTCTGGAGGTAAAGATCGTCATAGGGGAGTGGCAATTATTTTGGACCGGAAAACATCAAAATCTGTTCAAGGATATTGGGCCATGTCGGACAGAGTTCTACTAGTTAAATTAAGTGGCAGACCTTTTAGCATACATATTATTCAAGTATATGCCCCAACAGGAGAATCCAGTGAAGATAGTGTAGAAGAATTTTATAATGACATAGAGTCTGCCTTAAAGAAATGTAAAAATTCATAAATAAACATCATAATAGGGGACTTCAATGCAAAAGTAGGAAACAAGGGGATAGATACACAGTAGGAAACTATGGTTTAGGAGAGAGAAATGAAAGAGGAAAAAGACTCGTGGAGTGAGCAAAAGAACAGGAAATGATTGTAGGAAACACCTGGTTTAAGCAACACCCTAGAAGATTATGGACATGGAGGAGTCCTGATAGCAGGATTAGAAACCAGATTGACTACATTCTGATTAGCAGAAGATTTAGAAACGCGCTAACAGTAGCAAAAACAGTTCCCAGTGCTGATTGTTATAGTGACCACAGATTACTCACAGGAACATTGAGGATAAAGTTGAAGAAAGTCAAGTATATAACAGGAAATACTAAATATGATTTGTGTACATTGAGTAATAACAAGGAAATACAAAACACATTCAACATAGAAGTACAGAACAGATTTTAAATATTGTCTGATCTAGAGATATTATTCCAGGATGTGGATGATCAATGGGAAACGTTGAAGAATTGAATCAATGTGGCTGCAGAAACAACTATTCCAAAATTAAAGAAGGTGGGTCGTAAGAAATGTAAGACTGAAGAAATTTTACACCTCATGGAAACAAGAAGACTCAACAAACATAATTATGTCAAATATGAAGAAATTCACAGACAAGTCAGAATATTATGTAAGGAGGCAAAAGAATCATGACTTGAGGAAAAGTGCTTAGAAATTGAAAACCAACACAACAGTCAAAATACGAAATTAGTGCACAAAAGAATTCAGGAACTAATAAAAGAACAAGTACATCAACAGGGTGTCTAAAACTATAGATGGCAAAATCATAATAGAAAAAGACCAGATTCTACATGTATGGACAGATTATGTGAAACACCTTTATGATGATAACAGAGACAAACAGTATGATATTAGATTTAATAATGAAGGACCGCCAATTTTGGAGATGGAGGTTCGAAATGTTCTTAAGCATCTGAAAGCTGGCAAGGCCCCCGGTGCAGATAACATCACAATAGAAATGATTAAAGCTTTAGAAGATTTGGACTAGAGCAAGTCACCAGACTGATGAACACATTATATGATACTGGAGATATACCTCCTGAATTATGTAACTCTGTATTTATTGCAATACCAAAGAAATCAGGAACCTTGGAATGTGATCAACATATAACAATTAGTATAATGAGTCACATCACAAAGATTTTGCCAAGAATTATCATGCAAAGAGTGAGGAAGAAAATACAACCTGAAATAGGGGAAGAACAATGTGGGTTTGTAGAAGGAAAGGGTACAGTAAATGCTGTGTATATGCTGCGAACAGTTATTGAACGTGCTATAGAAGCAAACAAGGATATACATCTTTGCTTTATTGACTATACAAAGGCTTTTGATGAGTTAGACATGTCAACATGGTGGATATGCTTGCAGATCTACAAATTGATGGGAAAGACTTAGACTTATAAAAAACATATATTGGAAACAAAAAGCTGCAATAAGGATTGATAATGAAGTGGGACAGTATCAGCCAATTAAGAGAGGTGTTAGGCAGGGGTGTGTGATGTCTCCAGATCTTTTTTCCCTATACAGTGAAAATATTTTCAGAAATGTAGAGGATATAAATGGAATCAGCATTGGAGGACGAAACATCAATAACATTAGATATGCAGATGATACAGTATTAATTGCAGACAATGCGCAGGACCTGCAACAATTAGTAGATGCGGTTGTTGTACACAGTGAGCAACTGGGGTTAGAATTAAATTGTAAAAAGACTCAGGATATGGTCATCACTAGGAAGGAAGAAGTGCCACAATGTAATATACAAGTAAATGGAAATATTCTTCAACAAGTGAATCGGTACAATTATCTTGGAACAGTCATAACATCTGATGGGAGATGCCTTGAAGAGATTAGAACAAGAATCGCCATGGCGAAAGTAGCCTTTAGCAAGATGAAAAACATTCTGACCAATAAAAAGATGTCAATTGAAACGAGAAAAAGAGTGTTGAGGGGATACATAGAGCCTGTTATTTTGTATGGATGTTAAACTTGCACAATGAGCAGTCAAGCTGAAAAACATCTGATGGCTGCAGAAATGTGGTTTCTGAGGAGGATGCAAAGAATACCATGGACAGACAGAAAAACCAATGACCAAGTACTACAAGGAGACAAATGAACATCGTAAACTGATTAGAGAAATTAGACGTAGACAGTCAAAAATTTTTGTTGAGAAGAAATGGATTGGAGAACTTGGTGACAACTGGCAAGATCGAAGGGAACAGACGAAGAGGAAGACCGAGAGGAAAATACCTAGATGGCTTGGCCACATGGCATGGACGAGACAGGAACACTGAGCTAATCCACGACAATGGTGATCGAGTGAAATGGCGAGTCATGACCGCCCACGCTGTCCGGCATGGCACATGATATATATATATATATATATATATATATATATTCATCATTCATTGGTTTTTCCGTCTTGACAGACGATAGTTTGGTACATTGTGCTTCAAAAAGGCTTAATAACTACGATCCATGGCGGTGGCGAGTGTGGCTGGTAAGGCCAATTCTTGCTGCAAATGTTTGCCCACAGTAGGTGCATGTGAAAACATGGTCATTTCCACCATTTTGCACCATCTTACGTCTCTCACGCTCTGTGTGTGCTTTATCTGCAATCATATTCTCCTTTGTCTTTATTCCATTTCTGATAGTTGCCCTCCTTGCAACACGTTCACCGGCGACGAGCCCCCAATGTGCATTAGCAATGCCTGTATCAATCATGTCCCGCTTACACACATCTTTGTATCGTAGTAGAGGCCGACCCTGAGATCTCCTACCCGTCTGTAATTCACCAAAAAAGATATCCTTTGGTATTCTACCATCATCCATCCTCCTAACGTGTCCTATCCATCTAAGTCTACGAAGACTGATCATGGAATACACCGTCACACAACCTGATCTTTCCAATACTTCAGTATTTGTGATTTTGTCTTGCCACTTAATACCAAGTATTCTTTGCAGACACCGCATATGAAAGCTGTTTAAACGTTTCTCTTGGCGTGAGTAAGTTGTCCAGGTTTCACTGCCATAAAGAAGAGTACTAAGGACACAGGCTTGGTAGACGAGGACTTTTGTTTTGGCAGTAAGCTTCCTGTTCTCCCAGACTCTTTTTGCTAACATGTTCATTGTTGTTGCTGCCTTGCCAATCCTGATGTTGATTTCCTGATCGAGGGATAATTTGCTATTTACCTCTGATCCTAGATATGTAAAATGGTCTACTATCTCCAGTTCGGCGTCGTCAATAAAGCTTGATGGTACACCATGTGCACCTTGTGACATAATCTGTGTCTTCTTTGTGTTAATTGTTAAACCAAATTCAGAACAAGCATTGGAGAATGCAGATAGTAGATGTTGTAATTCTTCCTCAGAGTGGGTCGTAATCGCAGCATCATCCGCAAAAAGCAACTCTCTGATTAGTACCCTGCTAATTTTGGTCTTGGCCTTCAATCTCTGAGCATTATAGAGGTCACCATCTGAGCGTGAGTGAATGTATATACCGTCATCCTGATCACGAAAGGCATATTTCAGTAGAAGTGAAAAGTATATCCCAAAGAGGGTGGGGAATAGTACACAACCTTGCTTAACTCCACTCTTGATT
The DNA here is from genome assembly GCA_963921405.1 of Cepaea hortensis. NCBI lineage: Eukaryota > Metazoa > Mollusca > Gastropoda > Stylommatophora > Helicidae > Cepaea > Cepaea hortensis. The sequence goes on along the minus strand of OY992889.1, from coordinate 74,507,731 downwards.
TCAAACTCTTCTGAAGTTGAGCCATCAAACTTGATTATACCCTTCATGCCTGTGTGGAACGATTCCACAATGGACAGAAGAGTTGGTGGGCAGCCAATCTTCTTTAGTGCTTTGAACAGACCCTCACGACTGACCAAATCGAATGCCTTTGTGAGGTCGATGAAGGCAATAACCAGTGGCTGATTTTGTTCCCGGCCTTTTTCTTGCATCTGTCGCAATGAGAATATTATATCAATGGTACACCGGTATATAAGTAGACACCTTGCAGTCTTGACAGACCAAAGTATGTGAGTGGAATGTGGCCAATATTCCATCACAATGTCTGGGCAGAGCTTCAGAGATCATGTGATGCCCAAACGACATGACCCCTCCCTCGGCCTAGTCTTGTGTATTCCAGAGGAATGGGTAACCAATACGTCTGGCACAAGGTAGGCTGCAGACGCTGGCGGCTCAGCGTCAATCCACCGAGACCTCACCACCACGAGCCGGTGGCGAGTTATGGCCAGACCCTGACACCCAAGGGACCCGGCTTAGAGGCGTTCAGCCATGTCCCACAGGTGAGGGCCTTGTACGAGCCCGGACCATGAGGGCGCGCACATCTGTCAATCACAAGTGTCCGGACCTGTGTAAAGCGTGCACTATCGTCAGACTCCCCACCTGACTTATAGCGGTCCCCGCGACCAGCGGGAATAGGTCCGCCATAAATCTCTACCGATTGACTGAATAAGTAAAGAATATATATATATATATATATATATATATATATATATATATATATATATATATATATATATATATATATAGCTCTTATTTGAGTCTCAAATACTCTACCTTCTCATTTGTCTTCTCTGGTTGAGGAGCCCGGCTCCTTTACCAAGTTACCCGACGTAAAACAAACCTTTAAGTTTCAAGACTTATACATGAACACCTAGTAAAATTATGGTCTTAAAAATAATAGATATTACATGGCGTAATCAAGATGTCATAAACCAATGACAGCAGAGACAGAACCTGAACCCTCATTGGGTGAAATTGCATGGGCAATAGAGATCATGAAGAGTGGTAAATCACCAGAATGTGATGAGATACCAACTGAACTAATTAAAGCGGGAGGAGAAGAAAGCATACAAATCTATCACGCATTATGTAAAAGATATGGAACTATAGTATATGGCCAAAAGATTAGAATAGAACTAACTATCTTCATTCCAATATACCAAAAAAGGCAACCTGAAATTATGTACCAACTAAAGAACTGTAGCCCTGATCAGTCATGCAACTAAAATCCTACTAAACATCATAATGGGAAGACTTCGTAAGAAAATGTAAGAAGAAATTAATGTGGTTCAAGCTGGATTTTAACAAGGAAGAGGAAAAAGAGATCACATATTCAACATGCGTTTAATAATAGAGAAGTGCAGAGAATTTAATCTAAACCTATTCTCATATTTTTGGATTATTCAAAGGCATTTGACTGAGTCCATCCATCCATCATGTGCCATGCCGACAAGCGTGAGCGGTCATGTTCTGCCACCTCACTCGATCACCAGAGTCGTGGATCAGCTCTGTGTGCCTGTCTCGACCATGCTACGTGGCCAAGCCATCCAGGTATTTACTTCTCGGTCTTTCTCTTGGTCTCCTCCCTTCGATCTTGCCAGTCGTCACCAGGTTCTCCAATTCATTTCTTCTCATAACATGCCCAAAAAAATTTTGACTGACATATTTTTTTGGAATTTTGACTGTCTACTTCTAATATCTCTAATCAGTTTACGATCTTCGTTTGTTTCTTGAAGGACTTGTTCATTGGTTTTTCTGTCTGTCCATGGTATTCTTTGCATTTCCCTCAGAAACCACATTTTCACAGCCATCAGCTGTTTTTCAGCTTGACTGCTTATTGTCCACGCTTCACATCCATTTGACTGAGTCCAGGTCTCAAAGTTTCATCAGAAACTTTGAGAAATCATGAGGAATATGGGCTTTCCATCACATGTAGTACACCTCATAAAAATGCTCTATCTAGACCAACAAGCAGCGGTTAGAATTGATGGCGAGACGTCAGATTCGTTTGACATCAAGCAAGGAGTGCGTCAGGGCTGTGTGCTGTCCCCGTATTTGTATAACCTGTTCGCTGAAAATATAATGAGAAATGTCAGAGATGATATAACCAGGGAGCAATATGATGCCCTAAATATCGGTGGTCATGAAATACCAGAGATTCGATATGCTGATGATACAGTGTTACTATCCACATAACAGAATGGTATAGAAAACTTAATAACCTCAACCCAAAGAAATAGTGAAAATCACAACTTGTATCTTAACATTGCAAAAACAAAGCTAATGCATACAGATAAAACTACTATGGAGAAAGAAATATATGTTAATAAGGAAAAATTGGAGGTGGTGGAAATTTTCGAATATTTTGGGTCATTGATTACCATGAATGGTGACACAGTGAAAGAAATTAAACGACGACTATCAATTGCTCTTCAAAGACTAAAACAACTGAATGCATTATGAAGTGGGACAGATAGAACTACAAAAATTATAATTTTAAAAGCATGCATCTTTCCCATTACAACATACGCCTTTGAGACCTGGACACTTTCTAAACAAGCTGAACAGCGCTTAAATGACTTTGAATATAAATGTTATAGACGGGTTCTAAGAATATCTTGGGTAAAGAAAAGAACAAATGCATCCATACTTCAAGAACTGAATACTGAAGAAGGTTGACTATTAAAGACGATAGAACAGAGAAAATTAAATATTTTGGTCACTTGAAACGTCAATGAGTTAGTCAGATATGACTGAGCTACCGTATGACAGTTGACGGTACTACCTGCTTTCTGTTAGCGCCGAATGTTGGGTGGCGTTTACCAAATCCGACACCCCCACATTGTGCCAACGGCTTCTGGTGGAAGAGCTCAATTGGGAGGGTAAAAGCCTTATCCTGATTCAAGCATCATAACACTGTACAAGAACTAGGGCGATCGGAGCGACTGCAGCAACTATATGGGTATCTCACTTCTGTGTATTGTTGAAAAAGTATTTGCCAGAATTGTTCTGCGCAGACTTCAAGTTCTGGGAGATCATGTCTACCCCGAATCACAGTGCGGCTTCCGACAGAACCAGTCTACCATTGATATGATATTCTCATTGCGACAAATGCAAGCAAAATGCCGGGAACAAAATCAACCACTGTTTATTGCCTTTATCGACCTCACAAAGGCATTTGATTTAGTCAGTCGTGAGGGTCTGTTCAATGCACTAAAGAAGATTGGCTGCCCACCAACTCTTCTGTCCATTGTGGAATCGTTCCACACAGGCATGAAGGGTATAATCAAGTTTGATGGTGCAACTTCTGAAAAGTTTGAAATCAAGAGGGAGTTAAGCAAGGTTGTGTACTATCCCCCACCCTCTTTGGGATATACTTTTCACTTCTACTGGAATATGCCTTTCTTGATCAGGATGCCGGTATATACATTCACTCACGCTCAGAAGGCGGCGTCTACAATGCTCAGAGATTGAAGGCCAAGACCACAATTATGAGGGTACTAATCAGAGAGTTGCTTTTTGCAGATGATGCTGCAATTATGACCCACTCTGAGGAAGAATTACAACATCTATTATCTGTATTCTCCAATGCTTGTTCTGAATTTGGTTTAACAATTAACAAAACGAAGACACAGATTATGTCACAAGGTGCACATGGGGTACCATCAATCTGTATTGACGACGCCGAACTGGAGATAGTAGACCATTTTACATATCTAGGATCAGAGGTAAATAGCAAATTATCCCTAGATCAGGAAATCAACATCAGGAATGGTAAGGCAGCAACAACAATGAACATGTTAGCAAAAAAGAGTCTGGGAGAACAGGAAGCTTACTGCCAATGCAAAAGTCCTTGCCTACCAAGCCTGCGTCCTTAGTGCTCTTCTTTATGGCAGTGAAACCTGGTCAACTTACTAACACCAAGAGAAACGTTTAAACAGCTTTCATATGCGGTGTCTGCGAAGAATACTTGGCATTTAGTGGCAAGACAAAATCACAAATACTGAAGTATTGGAAAGATCAGGTTGTGTGACGGTGTATTCCATGCTCAGTCTTCGTAGACTTAGATGGATAGGACACGTTAGGAGGATGGATGATGGTAGAATACCAAAGGACATCTTTTGTGGTGAATTACAGACGGGTAGGAGATCTCAGGGTCGGCCTCTACTACGATACAAAGATGTGTGTAAGCGGGACATGATTGATACAGGCATTGATAATGCACATTGGGAGCAAGTCACTGCTGAACGTGTTGCATTTGGGTCAAATATCAGAAATTGAATAAAGACAAAGGAGAAAATGATTGCAGATAAAGCACACAAAGAGCGTGATAGACGTAAGATGGTGCATGATGGTGGAAATGACCATGTTTTTTTTTTTTTAAGCGACCATGTTTTCACATGCATCCACTTGGACGACCATGTACAGCGCGAATTGGCCTTATCAGTCACATTCCCACCGCCATGGGTTGAAGTTATTATGCCTTTTTTAAGCACAATGTACCAAACTCTCGTCTATCAAGACGGAAAAATGCCAATGAATTGAAATATCACGAAAGTTTGGAGAGAACAATAAAGGAGGGGTATGTGTCTGGGAAGAGAGGAAGAGGAAGGCCAAAATGAAGATGGGTGCAGGGTGTGGCGGATTATCTCCAGATGGGTGTATCGGACGCGGGACATCTTGCTTGTGATAGAGAAGTTTTCCGGAAGGTTGTTATAGGAGCGAGGTTCTGCAAACGACATGCTACTGAATGAATGAATGAATGAATTAATTAATTAATTAATTAATTAATCAAGATGGCGGAGTAAACAACGTTCACTCTGATATGAAGGTATAATTATATGTATTGTATGTATGTGTGTAATTTGTGTTTTGTGTGTGTTTCTTAATATCAGTATGTTCAAATAAGGATGAACCTATGACAGATCCAGCAAACCGGTAGGGAATTTATTTGTTCAAGTACTATTGCTCGAGAATTATGGAGGAAATTGAAAGATAATGTAACAGTAGTTGGGTAATTGGTGTTAGGTGGGAAAAGACTACAGCACGATTGAGCATCGAGATGGAATGAGAGGGGGGATGCTCAAGTCGTGACGTAGTTGGTTGTTAGGGGAGTTTTACATCTAGAGACAGAACTGGGAGGACGCCATATTAGGTCCAGGTGTCATCAAGAAGAAATAAACTATTTATAAAGAACCAATTGAGTCAGTTCGTCTTCTCTGAGTTCGCATTGTTACAAGAAGCGCGACTCCATCAGCGCTCACACCGGAAACATTCTGAACAAGTGAACAACAACAACTACATCAAAACAATGTTTTCCCGTAGTGAATTTGAATAACGAAGACACAAACCATATATAGTACGATTTATTGCCAGGCAAATTTCGCTGCTTCTCGTCAGGTACTTACTGCAGATATCACACAACGTAGAGTAAAATAATTAGATTCAACGTTCAAGCTGAAATATACACATGTTCACACAGTAATATCAGTTGTTTACCATGGTAATTTTAAATTAACTATCACGTCTTTCTGTTTGCACAAACTTGGCTTGTGCAGATTGATCATTATCGCTTCTTCAAACTTTAACAGACGACTATTTTGTGTATGAAACAACACGCGAAAAGCGCTGTCTCTATCAATGACATGACCGGTTTCCAAGACATGACGTACAATGGACGACATTGTTTATAATTGTGGTATGTCACACTTCCCATGATCCCATCGCTTGTGTGTAGTTTCTTGTCAACCCAGTTTGGTATGTATTCGGACACTCTTTTGTTCAGCGGACTCTCTGTTCTACCGATGTAGGACGCCTGGCACCTACATGTGAATTGATAAATACAATTGTTTTTAAATATTGAGCACAACCCACCACTAGCAACGCTGATCGTATTCTGGTATGAACCTAAGGCCTATCCACGTCAATATGGAAGCACTATACTCGAGTTTCGCTCTCGTTTGAGCTCGTCAATAGTGCATATCCCTGACCGGATCCGGAAACAAGCACCGGATCACTGGCGTGTGAAGCGGGTGTGTAACCACGCGGCACACGGTGGACACGCCAAATTATCACAACAGAATATTACAACGTTACCCACCGTAGGCTATGCTCAAGATTGTTTTTGGCGTACAGAGGAACAGGCTCTTTTACTGCTGGTGTGGGAATCGGTGTGGTTCTATACCTAATGACTGGAGTTGCAGCACAGAATGTTCGGCCAACTGCAGTTGTGAGCAGGTCTTGTAGTCGTTGCATTACTTCATCCCCTCGAAAGGTTAGCTTGATGAATACCTTGAGTTCAGGGACTGTAGTTTCGTCTGGTTTTGGTTTGGGCTGATGGCAGTGGCTTTTTATAAATCATGTGGAGTACCCATTCAGGTTTAAGACATTCTTCAGAGTTTCAAATTCCTCTGTCAGTGTGTCCTGTGTGCATATGTTCCTAGCACGGTCAAACAGGGTCCGTACTAAGCCCCGTTTGTACTGGACAGGCGTGAAGCTCTGAAAATTTAGGAATTGGCCAGTTCATGTTTCTTTGGGGTACACCGATCTTTGAATTGTGCCGTCTGCTCTACGTCTCATTAGGATATCCAGGAACGGCAACGATTCGTTGTGTTTGTGTGCCATAGATAAAGAAATGTTTTTATGCGCCATGTTCATTATGGCCTGAAACGATGTTGCTTGTAGCTAGTCGTGATAATTAATATATCGTCCACATAACGACGGTAGAAGACCTGGTTTTTAATGTCTGAGGATCTCTTTTCTTCTAAATGTGCCATGAAGATGTCCGCTAGAATAGGACCAAGAGGACTCCCCATGGCCACTCCGTCAACTTAGTGGTATGACTTATTCAGAAAATTGAATTTTATATTGGCAGTACATAGTAATAGTAGCCTCTCCAGAATAGATGTTGGTATACCTAGTTTTAGTTGTTTGTCTCTAATGCGTTCATTTATTATTTTCACTGTCTCATCTAATGGAACGTTGGTGAATAGGGAGGCTATATCCATGGATGCCATATGTTTATTATTTATGTTCATAGTATCCAATAATTTCAAATGTTCGAATGTATCTCTAAGTATTTTTGATCAAACGACTGTTGTGCTCACGGATAAGTCCCTCATTCACAAGTGACTGGATCTCTTTTCTCACTTTTGCATCCAGGTCCTCCGACTTGTTTACTGTTTGATCTAACCTGAATTTAGATTCATCCTATAATATCTCTTCCATTGTATTCTGGTAGTCTGACATGTCCATCAATACCTTTGTCTGGTTTCTGTAATACAAGCGCTTTATTAGACTTTAATGCTTTTAATGCAGTAAGGTGTTCATTGGTCAGCGGGCATGCCTGTTTAGCAATACTGGTGTTCTAAATCTACCAGTTTGGCCTTCAGCCCCGCGACCGACTCAGCAGAAGTAGGAGATAACTTAGAGACTTGGTCAAACAACATTTCAAACTGTGCCTGCGACTCAGTGCGGTTGATGTTTTTGGGCTTTATGCAGAATTTTAATCCGTATGCAAAGGCCTCAGTTTCAATATTGTTGAGAACATACGCCGATAAGTCCCTCACATACTTCTCTGGGTTGTCTATTACTGACGTTGTTACCTTTTCAGTACTCAGTGATTTGTTGAGGTAAGAATTCTGTGCGATTTTCACCTTGTACACTGTTTCAGTGCAGAATTTAGTGAACTTCAAGTGACCATACAAACTCAATTCTTTGGTGACATAATACGCAGAACTGTGTGTTCGCTTGAGATTTGCCATCTTGGACTGGGTTTCTTCTATCTGGTTTTTTTTGTCAGTCCTCTCAGGTTTTGTCTTGTTGGACATATTCTGTCGGCTCTCAGAGATCTGAAATACAGGTGAGGAAATATTCCAGATCTTAGGCATTCCTTAAGAAATTTCAATCGACAATCCTGTACCGATATTTTATCACTTCAGCCTGAGTCATCCATTGTTTCATACACAAAATAGTCGTCTGTTAAAGTTTGCAGAAGCGATAATGATTCATCTGCACAAGCAAAGTTTGTGCAAACAGAAAGACATGATAGTCAGTATAAAATTACCATGGTAAACAATTGATATTACTGTGCAAACATGTGTATATTTCAGCTTGGACGATGAATCTAATTATTTTACTCTACGTTGTGTGACATATGCAGTAAGTACCTGACGAGATGCAGCGAAATGTGCCAGGCAATAAATCGTACTATATATGGTTTGTGTCTTCGTTATTAAAAAACGACTAAATTGCGAAACAGAAAGGAGATATTCGGGACTTGGAATGTTACTGGTCTAGGAAATACAGAACCAGCTCTCGTAGAGGTTATGAAGGAATCAAATATTCAAATATTAGGACTCGCAGATACCAGGGAAAAGGGGCAGAACACAAAATGAACACATGAAAGTTACGATCTTATATGGAGTGGCGTCGATCAGCGAACGAAAGCTAACCATGGAGTTGGTGTTTTATTACATCCAGAAAAAGCGAAAGCCATTATCAAAACTAAATTTATATCGGAAAGAATAATACGAAAACATATCAAAGGAGGCAATAAAACAACAACTTCTATGATAGTCAATTTAAAATTTCCATGGTCAACAACTGATATTACTGTGCTAACATGTGCATATTTCAGCTTGAACGTTGAATCTAATTATTTTACTCTACGTTGTGTGACATCTGCAGTCAGTACCTGGCGAGATGCAGCGAAATATGCCAGGCAATAAATCGTACTATATATGGTTTGTGTCTTCGTTATTCAAACTCACTACGGGAAAACAAGAAGGTATATTAAATATGTTCACAGTCAATACAGGAGTGTGCTCTCTCCTCTGTTATTTAATATCTATATGGACATAATATCCAAAGAAACAAGCCTTAACAGAACAGATTCAGAAAATTTAGAACTCTTTACTTCAAATGAAACAACTGATCCACCGGACATAAATGAACTTCTGTTTGCAGACGATCAGTGCCTGTTTCATAGCAGCGAGGGCAGACTGCAAAATCATATTAATAATCTGAGTTCAACATACGGCTGATATTATATGAGTATAAATACAGCCAAAACCAAAGTAATGCAAGTTAGCAGATCTCCTAGTCAACAAAGTATACAGATAAATAGTACATCTCTGAAACAATTTAAATAATTTAAATATCTTTGACGTATGATCACAGAATATGCCAGATTGGACAGAGAACTCGAAATCAGGTGTCAAAAAGCAAGTGCACTTACATATCAACTATCACCCATACTGAAACATCCAAATATACCCATGTCCGCAAAACGACAGATAATAAACAGCATATTCACACCAACCCTATGCTATCAATCTCACACGTGGACATTATCGAAATCACACTTTCGCAAAATGAACACCTGTGAGATGAGATGACTGAGGAGAGCTGCCAACTTAACAATCCGAGACGGAGGAAGAAATGTTGTTATCAGACAGTGGGATCAACACCTTGTGCCACATTTATTGAAAGACAGAAGATCAAGTGGTTTGGCCATGTTGTTAGAATGCAACATCAGCAACTACCATCACTGGCCTTACATCAAAGATCATCTGCAACGAGACCACGAGGACGCCCAAGAAGAAAATGGATTGACGACATCAAAGACATTGTATAATCACATGGAATGACACTATCCAATGCCACCATCGCGCTCTGGAGCGCCAATTATTCCTCCCCATAACGCTTGACGGCAAAAGTGGAAGTTGAGGATGATGATGATGATGATGACTCACTCGACCAATACAAGTGCAGACGACTGGGTTTGAATCTGAACTTTCTCACTGTACGAAGCAAAACAATCAGAGAATGCATTCTCTTTACCATATATATTATTACTCGTGGCCTTGAGGCGTATTCTGCAAACTTCCAGAATATTAGCTACAGTGGTTATTTTAACCCTATATTCCAGAAAGCGCCGACCTATTATCCATTTAACAAAAGGTCACTAACTAGGTCATGGTCGAACTTAGCATCGGTAGTTTTGAAAACCATCTCATTTAGTTTGAGTCCTTATTCCAAGTGTCCTTGGACCATTGTTTTCACTCTTTTCTAGCTCCTGTATGTCGTGCCAAATTTGCAGGCTAGAAAACTAAGACTCCCTGATTTCTAATCCTTTTCTTATTACAGCCGGCGTGTATCACACCTCATAATTAAGCTAACCAATAATCTGTTTAATAATATGCCTTAGTATATTCACCGATCATATATTGGGGATACCATCGAGGTTGGCCATAGAACACAAACATAAGTACTAATCTCCAAACGGAGTACGATCATAAAGGTCCCGGGCGGTGTGTGTGTGCGTGCGTGTGTGTGTGTGTGTGTGTGTGAGAGAGAGAGAGAGAGAGAGAGAGAGAGAGAGAGAGGGGAGGGAGGGGATCCATGCTTGAACTCTGTAGACCCCTACAGCTGATGGACTCGCCAAGGAAATTGCCTGCGACTTACTCCTATCGGAGTCTTAGTAGCTCTGAGCTTCAACTTAGACATAACCCCACCTCCTCCCACAGCACCCCCCCCCCCACTCTTTTCCCCAACAAACAGTCCTCGCGACTGGTTTGTCAGATGCACTCCTGAAGGCACGACAGCATTTCACAGCAACTTCAAAACTAGAGGGGGAAAGCGTTGTAAACAAATAAAGGTATTAGTAATCGTGGTTATATATGCATGGGTGTCGATTACAGGCGCGTACGCGGCCCCCTCACCTGTGGGACTTGGCTAAACGCCTCAAAGTCAAGTTCCAAGGTATTCAGGGTCTGGCTACCGCTCGCCACCTGCACGTGGAGGCGAGGTCTCGTAGGTTTGACGCTGAGCCGTCAGCGTCTGCAGCATACCTTGTTCCAGACGTACTGGTTGCCCACTCCTCTGGAATAAACAAGGCAAGGCCCAGAGAGGGAACGTACAGCTTGGGCATCGCATGTTCTCTGAAGCTCTGCCCAGGCATTGCGATGGAAATTTGGCCAAATTCCAACTCACATACTTTGGTCTGTCAAGACTGCAAGGTGCCACTTACTTCAAATGTATTAATGTTATTAATAGTTCATGCAGCACCCGTCCCTCTCTACCCTCTCTCTCTCTCTCTCTCTCTCTCTCTCTCTCCCTCTCTCTCTCTCTCTCTCTCTCTCTATATATATATATATATATATATATATATATATATATATATATAATCTAGTGCCTTGTCGGCTGGCGTGGGCGATCATGCCACAAATTCCGATCTCTGCCGTTACGGATAGATTCGTGTGTTGACTCCCTTCCGTGCCATGACACAAGACTGTCAAGAATCGTCTTACGCTGTCTTCCTCTATCTCTCTTTCCGCAAATCTTTTCGGTTGCCACAACGTGTTCCAGTTTTTGTCTTCCCATAATGTGATAAAAAAAACAATGACTGCTTATTTCTCATGTTTTTGATCAGTTTTCTTTGCTGCTCAGCTTCCCTTATAACATCCTGATTGCTCTTTTTGGCAGTCCAATTAATTTTCAGCATTCTTCTATAAAATGCAATCTTCAAGACTTCCAGGGATGTTTTTGCCTGTTTACTAATTGTCCAGGACTCGTAGCCGTATGTTAAAACTGGTTCCATGTAACATGCAAGAACTCTTTTTGAGACTTCCAAGGACAGTGACTTATTACACAAAACGTTCTTCGTTTGATAGAATGCAGTTTTTGCTTTTCCTTTTCTGCTCTTTATCTCAGTGATGCATCTTTCCATCTGATGTTATCTATGTGCCTAGATATCTGAATTTCTGCACTTGCCCCAAAATAACGTCCTTTACTTTAATTGCACATTTAGCCACAATCTGTTTCTTTGATATCACCATGACTTCTGTCTTTCTGTTATTCAGACTTATTCCCATTCTTTCACTTTCCACAATCACTGTATCTATCATTTCCAGTAGATCGTTCTGACTTGTTGCTATCAAGACGGTGTCCCCACGTAAAGTAAGTTATTTATATTATGTCCACCAACCAGGATCCCTGACATATTTTCTGTAGATCTCATTATATATTCACTGTACAATGAGAACAAATCAGGAGACAATACACAACCTTGTCTGGTGCCCTTCTTTATACACTGAAATGTTCCTACAAGGTTGTTGATGCTTATGACTGCTGTTTGCTGCCAATATATGTTCTTTATTATTCGCAGATCTTTGCCGCCAATGTTCAGCCGCTCTAGTAATTGTATTATTTTTTCATGCTTCACATTGCCAAATGGTTTTGTATAGTCTATGAAGCATAAGTACAGATCTGTTTTTACTTCTGTATCTCTTTCTATTCAAATTCAAATTCCAATTTTCAAAACAAAATTTCCAAATTCGGTCTTGTTCAACCTGCCACCCCAGCTTTGGTTATTGTTGAGATCCGTGGTTTTTGTGGGGTTTTAGCCCTATTTCTGTTTTGTGCGCTCTTACGAGTTGGTCCTGATCCGGACTGGTTATATCGGCTTTTGTGTCTGTGACGTCAGCTGGGGGTTGGTCAGCGGCTGTCTTTTGTGTCCGTCTCCTCTCGTGGTTTCTTTTGTTAGTGAAGGCTCCTGGCTCGTCTGGCTTGACTGGTTGCAGTCCTTATAAGGACTTTTTATTTGGTCTTTTTGCCTCCTTTTTGTTTATTGTCCGTAGAAACTTCCTCCTTGCGCCTGTTTTCTATTTCGATAAATAGTTTATGTTTCCTTTCGCAGTCTTCCTCCGTGGACAACCACGGGTTGATCTCTCCGTCATCTATATAGTACTCGAAGCCGGACTCACAGTCATAGTGTGTATCTGGGTGTTCTATCGGTTTCCCCCTGAGTTTCTTGGGCTTCTTCTTATCCTTTTCTTCCCATCGCCTTCTGAATTCCTTGCGCGCGAGTTCATCTCTAATTACAGTCATCCTTGCCTATTCTAGGCACTCCTCCAAGGTAGGTCCCCAGGGCCTCTCCATGCCGTCATCTTCAGATGTCCTCTCGTGATATTGGCTTCCGCTTGAAGGTCTCGGGTGCCGTGTTTGGGCTGCTGGCTTTATCTTGCGGTTCCGGCTCGGTCTCTTGTTGTTTTTCATCTTGCGGTTTCTCTGTGTTCTTTTCCGTTTCTTCTGCTGGTTTGCTTTGGGTTGGCTCCCATTCTGTTTTTAGCATTTCTCTCTCTGCTTTGATGTCTCGTAGAATCTCTTCATTCTTCTGTCATCTGCGCCATGTGCTCCATTTCTTGTTTGATGTTTAGCTGGAGCTCCTTCATTTCAGCAAGCAGCTTTTCATTTTTGCTGGTTGGAGCAATCGTCAGCAGTACCTTGACTTGCTTCTTCAGCTCGTCTATCTAGCCTTGCATTTGATCTCTCTCAGCTTGTGAGCAGCACGTATCTGTCTTGCACCTCCGCATTGCTTCATTATATGGCGTCTTTGTGGTAGTGGCGAGCTTTAAGACGTCTCTGTGTCTTTGGAGGTACGGACAGCCCAAGTATCTTGCTCCATAATTGCCCTGGCAGTTGGCGCACTTTCTTTTGTTGTTTTGTGCTCGGAAGTCCGTGTTCAGCTTGGCCAGTGGACACTCCTTGGAGGCGTGGTGATCGGCGCAGTATCGGCATATTTCAGTCTTACTGCGACATGCTGCTCTGCTGTGGCCGGCCCTCTGCCATCTGGAACATTGAGTGATCCTTGCTATGAATCCTTCAGCTTGTTTCATTTTCTTGTTGATCGATACATGGCTTAGTATCTCGCTGCCCTCAGTCGTCACCACCGCTAGCGTCTTTGGGATCTTTCAGTACGTCAGGATCCGCTCCGCCTTTAAGATTCTGATGTGGAGATTTTCTTCTTGCAGCTACTTCGTGATTTGTTCGTATGACAGTTCCACTTGAATCCGCTTGACAACCCATCGAACTGTTTTTGAGTCGGTGTTTCCGACTTTGGTGTCTTTCTTCTCCTTCTTCTCTGCTGTCTTGGCTCTTGTCTCTGTTTGGCTGACGACAGTCTCCCTCGTGGTGGCTTCAGTAGTAGCTGTAGTTTCAGGTTCTTTGCAGCTCGCAGGCAGGCTCTCCACGCTCATCTCCTTTCCGGCTTTGGCGACTTCCATGCTGCACATCTTGTGAGACTGTTGTTTCTTGCCACGTGACATTTTCCTCCCTATATCAGGCTTCTTGAACTGTTCAGGTGACTTGTCTTGATAGCGCCCGCAAATGCGAATGACGTATGCACGCACCCTATCACTTTCTAATAGTGTCCTGATAATATATAGCGTTGTTTGAGTAACTAACAATGACTGTCTGAAAGAGGCTCATGAAACTAGAACATTATGAGTCAAACAGCTTTATTTGATCATATGATGAGAGGAGAGCCATTGGGGAACATCTTGACAACTGGAAAGATCAAGGGGAAGAGAGGCAGAGGCAGACCAAGAGAAATTATGCTGGATAGACTGAGACGATGGCACGGAGGAATATCATCAGATCATTTCTTCTTTCTATAGTAACGCCAGAATTATATCATAGAGTTAGAGACGAACGAGGTTGTGCACCCTCTGGCGGGGTTTCACTATAATTCATATATATATATATATATATATATATATATATATATATATATATATATATATATATATATATATATATGAGAGAGAGAGAGAGAGAGAGAGAGAGAGAGAGAGAGAGAGAGAGAGAGATTTGTAAACAGATAATTATAAATCCTATTTATCTACATTATATTTCTCTTTCCCTCCACACATGATTACCTGGACTTTTGAGACAGGTTAATATTTGCTACTTATGACATTTCTAATATAACATGAGAGTCGAGCTGAAATAGTGGCTAGACGCTTGCTTGCCGATTCACATCAATTGATCTGGGCTCCCAGATCGATCCAGTTTAAAATGCGGACAGGAACTGAAAGCGATCGATATGAAATTGACCACATTACCTCTGAAGTGCTCATTGTTCTATAAAAATATGGGATTTTCGCCATATGCACAATCCGCCTTACAATATGTAAAAGTGTCCAGTTTTAGTATAATAAATATGTTTTCTCTTTCCAGATGTCAACAATTCTGAAACCTTACACGTTTAAAGAGCAAATTATACGTGTCTATGTTAAAGACGAGAATAACATGGATGTTATAAAGCAAGCGTTTGAAAACTGGATAAAAACAGATTTTGAAAAGGAGAAAGCAAAAGAGAAAGCACCAGTTAGTATTACTTCTCTAGTATTATAAATGTAATGCTATCTTTAGCCAGAAACGTATACCTGATTGATTGATTGATTTAGGAACCGACATCACAGCATTCTGGGCATTCCCATAAGCGCTCCGTCCCCATCCTCAGCAGCCAGCGAAGAGTTCCAACATTAATAGTTCCAGTAGCGATCTGATTATTTGTCCGTCTCGCCTTTCCTCTGAGCGTCGAGCGTCGGCCAGATCCCCTCGTCACACCTCGCTGCCTCATTCTTACCAGACTAAGGTGATCCATTTGCTCCTCCGAGGTGTACACATGCTCCCACAATGCCGCAACCACATCTGCCTTGTCATGTATCAATACTCCACCAAGTTCTGCATAGCCAGCCAATCTGTCCGCCTGTTCATTCCCCAGCACAATGGCGTGCCCCGGAGAAAAGATCCAGGTGATGCTTGCTACCCGTGACCTCCGAAGCGAAGCAAGCCACTCTGCGCGAAGCCTGCCTGTCCTCACCCTCCTCAGCATGCTTTCTGAGTCAGTTACAATCACAATGTGTGTATGTATCGGGTTCTCCATCCAGCAGAAAGCTGCACTGACCGCCTCCACCTCCATTCTTAAGCTAGATGTTGTGGCATCATACGCCAGGCTCTCCTGCACCAAACGTCGACCATTAGCTTTCGCTAAGAATACCTACCTATGCTTACGTGCTATTAACTCTTGCGGTGATGATTTCTCTATTGGTAAGTATCACACGCAGTCAGCCTCGCACCACATAAGGAGAAGATCAGCAATTTGGGCAACTGGTCATACTTTTTTATTTGACAAACTATTTTTTTTTCCAGTTAAAATAACCTATGTGAAGATGCTAAGATGTAAGTTTGGTATGTGTGGTGCATAGCACCAGAGTAGTTCGTAGATGTCCGTTTTTTTTTTAATTCCCGTGCCACTTAGACCAACATCTTCCGATTTCGAAGGTTGAGTTTTCTTTTCTGGATTCCGCCTCTCATAGGCAGAATTCCAGGTTTATGGGCGCTGTTTGTCCACTTTTTTTCTGTCGGGTTTTGTTGGTCTAACATTTGTCCTTACCAGAACTGTCATAAGCCAGTGGTATTTTAGCACTCGATGTGTCCAATGCATAGATGGATTTCCTTCCAGGGCTTATAGGCTCCATCAGCCCATTGCGGTAGGTTCCTTATTATTTTCCGATCAAGCATAGATATTTGTAATGAGAAGGAAGGAAGGAGGGGAGGGAGGGAGGAAGGAAGGAAGGAAGGAAGGAAGGAAGGAAGGAAGGAAGGAAGGAAGGAAGGAAGGAAGGAAGGAAGGAAGGAAGGCAGGCAGGCAGGCAGGCAGGCAGGCAGGAAGGAAGGAAGGAAGGAAGGAAGGAACGAAGGAAGGAAGGAAGGAAGGAAGGAAGGAAGGAAGGAAGGAAGGAAGGAAGGAAGGAAGGAAGGAAGGAAGGGGAATATGATGTTAATTATATCAATCATCTACAACAAATTTCGCACCAACAGTCAGACGCTGCGGACAGTCCCGATCAGAGAGACAGGACCTAATGCTCTAATCTTTGCAGGTAAAGTGCTACAACAGTTTGACTCATAGCCGTTGACACTTTGGTGTTTATATTAGTGTCATTTATGTCTGTGTCAGCCTGTTCTGTGACGAAGGAGTTATCGACGCAGATCGTAATCGCGCATACTGCGTTTGAAGCACAGCTGCGGGCGATTCCGAAGCAGATCGCCTTGCGTTGGTTTTTTTTTTTTTTTTTACAAAATAGTATGGACTATAAAAGAGATCTCCGTAACATTTTTGTGGATTATAAAAAGGCTTATGATAGTGTCCATAGGAATAGTCTATGGAATGCTATGCAGGAATTTGGAATACCAAGGAAGTAAATCAACATGACCAGACTATGCATGGAAGTTACTTATAATATATTAACATATAAAGACAGGAAATCAGACCCTTTCCAAATGACATCTGGCTTGAAACAGGGTGATGCACTATCGCCGCTCCTTTTCAATCTGGCTCTAGAGAACGTTGTAAGGAAGGTAAAGGAGGAATGTGATATTGGAGGAACATCCAAGCTGCTTGGTTATGCAGATGATATAGATATTATAGGAGAAAATGAACAAAAGACATTGAAAATATTAAATCACTTAAAGGAAAAAGTTCAACAGATGGGGCTGGTTATCAACCAAGATAAAACAGAATATATGGTAATTTCAAGAGAAGGAGTGGCTAAAAACTCTGGCCATATACAAATAGATAATATGACCATTAAAAGAACGGAAACATACAAATACCTGGGTACAATCTTCAACTACTCCAACATAATAAGGGAAGAAATACAAGCTAGAATCAACTCAGGAAATAAGATATACTATGCACTACAACATCTGCTAAAATCAAATGCGCTATTTCGTAACAACAAGATCACAATATACAAAACACTGATTAAACCAGTTGTGCTGTATGGCTCTGAAACCTGGAGTAAAACTAAAGGAGACGAAGACTTGTTACAAACCTTTGAGAACAAAGTCTTAAGACGCATCTTTGGGCCCATTAGGTATACACAAAGTGAAGAGTGGAAAAGAAGAAGCAACAAAGACATTTATTACCTGATTAAGTCCCCGCTAATCACTGGTATCATGAAGGCTAATAGACTGCAATGGCTGGAGCATATAGAAAGAATGGAAGATAATAGGGAAACAAAACTCGCTTACACTCAAGAAATAAATGACCGTACGCTCCGAGGTAGACCGAGAAGACGTTGGAGAGATAATATACATACAGACCTACAAGCACTTGGAATCAGCGACTGGCAAGAGAAGGTCAACCAGAGAGACGAATGGAGACGGCTTGTATCTGCAACAAAGAGCCTCATTGGCTCGGAATGCTGAAGAAGAAGAAGAAGAAGAAGAAGAAGAAGAAGAAGAAGAAGAAGAAGAAGAAGAAGAAGAAGAAGAAGAAGAAGAAGAAGAAGAAGAAGAAGAAGAAGAAGAAGAAGACGAAGAAGAAGAAGAAGAAGACGAAGAAGAAGAAGAAGAAGAAGAAGAAGAAGAAGAAGAAGAAGAAGAAGAAGAAGAAGAAGAAGAAGAAGAAGAAGAAGAAGAAGAAGAAGAAGAAGAAGAAGAAGAAGAAGAAGAAGAAGAAGAAGAAGAAGAAGAAGAAGAAGAAGAAGAAGAAGAAGAAGAAGAAGAAGAAGACGAAGAAGAAGAAGAAGAAGAAGAAGAAGAAGAAGAAGAAGAAGAAGAAGAAGAAGTATGGATACCGGTTGTCTAGAAAGCAATGGTAAACTATTGAACGTAAACTTGTCAAGAGATCACGAACAGAAAAAAATGCTGAGGTTGACTGCGACGTCCTGTAAAAGGATATGCAGCTAACTCTGTGTCTGTGCCTGCTGTTTTCCTTTTGCTGTATTGGGGAAGGATTATGTCAATGTCTGGTGTTCTTCATTTTGTTTGTTAATAAACGATTATGTCTGTGTCTGGTATTTTTTCTATTCGTTTGTTGGTGAAGAATTATATCTGTGTCCGGTGTTCTTATTTTCCTTTGTTGATGAGGATTCGATCCGTATCTTGTGTTTTCCATTGTTAATGAAGGATTATGTTTATGTTTGTGTTTGGAGTTTTTCTTTTCTTTGTCGATGAAGGATTATTCTGTATCTGATACTTTTCTTTTTGCTTGTTGATGAAGAATCTTTGTCGCAACGTCTTCCGTTACTTGTGATCGTATTCATGTTAAGCTGACTATTTCCATTTCGTGTTTAGCTAATATTCAAACAAATTTAGTTGCATGTCCTTCACAGGACGTAGCAGTCAACCCCAGCATTTTGGTTGTTCGTGATTCCTGAGCAAGTTTTACGTTCAGTACTTTGCCATTGCTTTATGAACGACAGGCACCTATACCTTTTTCGGAAAAAAAACCAGCACCGCTGTGTTTAGAACCCGGGTATATCGTGTTCGTAAAACCTACGCCACAGAGCCCGGTAGACATCTTAATTAATAATTATTACCTGTTTACGCTTAGTGGTTTATGGATGCTTCTCTCTCTTTGGGGTGGGGGGGGGGGGGAGTTCGTCGCATATCCTTTACAGGACGTCGCAATCAACCCCAGAAACAATATTTTGTTGGCTGTTTGTGATTTTTTGGCAAGTTTACGTTCAGTAGTTTGCTATTGTTTTCTGAACGACCGGCACTCATACCATTGTATGAAAATTAACGTTAAGAAGTCTATGTCACACCGCCCGCGGCTGTGTTTCGAACGCGGTATGCTAGCTTACAAACTGCGTCAGTAATCCATTTGCCGCAGACATAAAATGTATATTTCAAAAGCTAACACCAATTAACTCCCCCGATGGTGTTTCCACCTTGTCGTGGTGGGGGAGCTTGAGTTTCTCAATGACCCTGAGAGCTATGCCGGCGGTAGCGTAGCTACCAGCAGGGCCTCCCAAGCCGGACAGGTCAAAGGGTAGAGAATAGACAAAGAGAAACACCCTGGTCCTCCAGGTTGGGGGTTGAAGCGTGGGGTTAACATCCCCACCTTTGTAAAAACCTTTTTTGTTACGAAACAGATACATGAGCCTCGATATCGGACTGACTTATCTGGACAACGACCTTGGAACGTTAAAGGACTTTTGAGATTTGGAACATGGAATGTACGGACACTATATCGAGCTGGAGCGGCCGAAGAACTAACCCGGGAGCTGGTTGAATATCAAATGGATATAACAGCAATTCAAGAAATAAGGTGGCCAGGAGAGGGTACTTTAGAGCAAAATGGAATGATTATAATATATGGAGGAAACACCCAAAATAAACATGAATTAGGAACAGGATTTGTCATCAAAAAAGAGTTATGGGGGAACGTTTTAAACTTTAAAGCTGTTAATGACAGGATTAGTAAATTACGAATAAAAGGTAAATGGAAAAATATAACGATGATTAATGTACATGCACCTACTGAAGAGAAAGAAGATGATATTAAAGAAGACCTTTATAATGATCTGGAAGATGTCATAGAAGAAACCCCCAAACAGGACATCCTGATTGTGCTGGGAGACTTCAATGCAAAAATAGGTAGAGAGCAAACTAATAAAAAAGTGGCCGGTATGGAAAGCCTACATACAACTTCAAATGATAATGGGTGGAGAGTCATCAACCTGGCATAAGCCAAAGGACTGCAGATTAGCAGTACCAGACTACAAAGAAAGGATATACACAAACAAACTTGGAAATCATGTGACAAGAGAACCTATAATCAAATAGATCACATTTTAATTAACAACAGAAATGCATCAAACATACAGCAAGTTTGAAGTTATAGAGGAGCTGAGTGCCACAGTGACCACTTCCTCGTTGGAGCAAAATTTAAAATTAAACTTAAGAGAGCTTTCTATACTAAATTACAAAGATTACACCCAACATATAACAGAGAAAAACTACAAGAAATTACAGTCAGATGAAATAAAATTTAAACTTGAAACTCTGCAAAACCCTTTGGAGGAAAGCGTTGACCAAACTTGGCTGAACATCAAGAATACAATTCAATCTACAGCAGAAGAATGTCTCGGTGTGTTAACCACGCATAGAAAGAACAGATGGTTCAATCAAAAATGTGAAGAAGTAGTCATTAGGAAAAAGAATGCCAGACATTTATGGTTAAATGACATCAACAACATCCAAAAGGAAGAGCATTATAGAAATGAATGTAAAGAGGCTACAAAAATAGTCCGATAGCAGAAGCGAGAATATATGAGTAATATAATCAAAGATATGGAAACTAATCACCAGAAAAATGAATCCAGAAAATTTTTTAAAGAACTGAAGTCAATGAAACGAGGGCACCAACAAAACACATATGGTTTAAAAGACAATAATGAGAATATGATAAATACCAATGAGGAAATGTGCAACACATGGAAAGAATATTTTGTTGAATTACTAAATTGTGAAGCTCCAAGTAACATTTTCCCACAGGAAGAGGTTCTAACATGCGAACCACAAATTAAAGAACCTACATTTGAAGAAATCCTATATGTAATCACACGACTTAAAAACAATAAGGCAACTGGGACTGATGGAATTGCTGCTGAATTTATAAAGGCAGGTGGCCATGCATTACATCTAAAGCTATACGAACTAATAATAAAAATCTGGAGGACAGAAGAATTACCCCATGACTGGAAAGAGTCATTATTGATACCTATCTTTAAGAAAGGAGACAAGTTCCAATGTGGAAATTATAGAGGAATATCACTACTGTCCACAAGCTATAAGATACTATCCGCAGTATTACTAAATAGACTAAAACCATATTCAGAAGACATATTAGGTGACTACCAGGCGGGTTTTAGACAAAACAGATCAACAATAGATCAGATATTTATCTTACGCCAAATAGCCGAGAAAAATTGGGAATATAAAAGAGATCTCCATAACATTTTTGTGGATTTTAAAAAGGCTTATGATAGTGTCCATAGGAATAGTCTATGGAATGCTATGCAGGAATTTGGAATACCAAGGAAGTTAATCAACATGACCAGACTATGCATGGAAGATACTTATAATATAGTAACATATAAAGGCAGGAAATCAGACCCTTTCAAAATAACATCTGACTTGACACAGGGTGATTGCACTATCTCTGCTACTCTTCAATCTGGCTCTAGAGAAAGTTGTAAGGAAGGTAAAGGAGGAATGTGATATTGCAGGAACATCCAAGCTGCTTGGTTATGCAGATGATATAGATATTATAGGGCAAAGTGAACAAAAGACATTGGAAATATTGACTCACTTAAAGGAAAAAGCCCAACAGATGGGGCTGGTTATCAACCAAGATAAGACAGAATATATGGTAATTTCAAGAGACGTATTGGCTAAAAACTCTGGCCACATACAAATAGATAATATGACCATTAAAAGAACGGAAACATACAAATACCTGGGTACAATCTTCAACTGCTCCAACATCATAAGGGAAGAAATACAAACTAGAATCAACTCTGGAAATAAGATATACTATGCACTACAACATCTACTAAAATCAAAGGCGCTATCTCGTAACACCAAAATCACAATATACAAAACACTGATCAGACCAGTTGTGCTGTATGGCTCTGAAACCTGGAGTGCAACGAAAGGAGACGAAGTCTTGTTACAAACCTTTGAGAACAAAATTTTAAGACGCATCTTTGGACCCATTAGGGATACACAAAGTGGAGAGTGGACAAGAAGAAGTAACAAAGACATTTATGATCTGTTTAAGTCCCCGCTAATCACTGGTATCATGAAGGCTAATAGACTACAATGGCTGGGGCATATAGAAAGAATGGAAGATAATAGGGAAACAAAACTCGCTTACACTCAGGAAGTAAATGACCGTAGACCCCGAGGTAGACCAAGAAGGCGGTGGAGAGATAATACATATACAGACCTACAAGCACTAGGAATCAATGACTGGCAAGAGAAGGTCCACTAGAGAGACGAATGGAGACGGATTGTATCTGCAGCAAAGAACCTCAATGGCTCGGAACGCTGAAGAAGACGAAGAAGAACACCAATTAAACGTATTTTGCGGAAATACCACTCTCGGTTACTTCACAATACAAATGTGAATATCCCCTCTTATAGACGGCGTAGATAATTATCAAGATGTCATTGGACTTAGTTTTACAGCTTTGTCCTAATTAATATTATCGTAATTTTAAACAATACTGTTAGTCCTTTGCTTTCCAGCTCTGTGTTAACTGAGGTTATCATAATTGCAAACAGTGTTTGAAAGCTTTACTTACGATGTATCGCTTGTAACATCATAAAGTTATCATTACGCCCCATTTCGTTGTATGATTTACCCATGGTTATGATTGACAGCCGGCTCCGTGGCGAAGAATTTCGGACGCAGTTCGTAATCCCACATACCCGCGTTCGAAACACAGCTGTGGGCAATTGGCAGCAGACCGCCTTGCGTTTGGCTTTTACAAAATGGTGTGGGTGCTGGTCGTTCAGAAAGCAATAGCAAACTTCTGAACGTAAACTTGCCAAGAGATCGCAACAGCAAAAGTATTGGTGTTGACTACGGCGTCCTGTAAAGGATACGCAACTAACGAACTAACTATATGATTGACATACTGTTGTGTGATGTACATGTGTGTGGATCAAAGAACATAAATTACTGACATCACATGATCTGAACATATATGGCAAGTGTTAGGCAAGTATTATTATACAAAGCTCATAAATAGAAATATATCTTGGACAAGGACATATTCAGTGGGACGCAGAGGTGTTTCCAAGGCACCAGGGCCGGGTTATATACTGGCCAAGACCTATTGACGCGTCCTCGTCGAGCGTCCTGGGCAACAGGTCCCTTCGGGGTCCTGGCTAAAGTCAGTAGGATCGCCGATTCCTCCGAAGTCGGAGAGTGTCTGCCTGTACAGCGAGGAACCACCAGTCTGCACACCAATAAGCCAGGCATGGGACAACGGATATTCACGCAAAACTCAGGTCCTGTATGACATCACACTGATGTTGGACAATAGGATGCCTTCATCCGACATACAGGACTTCGCGTTGGAGCTCAAGCCAACGAACACAAGCAAGCAAGCAAGCAACTGATTCAGTGCCAAACAAAAAGTCGGTTTGGACAAACTTGGTACACAATCAAATGAACAAGTATTATCATGTACATTTCCGTCCACTAAGCACTGAAATTGCAGAAGAAACCACCAAACAAAATACTTAACACGATTACTCTTGTATGGCGATATATCGTCCTTCTGTCCAAATGGGAGGTGAAAGTGACCTGCATTACTCCATTTGCACATAACAAATGGAATGGATAGGGCCGACAGGCCCTCAGAATCTGGTATAAATAATAATAATCATAATCAAGTGTCCTGCCAGCTGGCGTAGGCGTTCATGGCTCTCCACAGATCTCGGTCTTTGGTTTTCTGGATCAAATCTGCTGCTGATATTCCTCCATGTCACCGTCTCAATCCATCCAGTATCATTTCTCTTGGTCTGCCTCTGCCTCTCTTCCCCTCGATCTTTCCAGTTATCATGATGTTCTCCAGTGCTTCTCTTCTCATCACACGACTAAAGAAAGATGTTTGTCTCTTCCTTATTGTTGTATATTATATTCTAGTTTCATTAGCCTGTTTTAAGATTTCTTCATTCATGCATTTTATCTTTGCTATTTGGCATCTTTCCGTAATATTTCTTTGCTAGTTTGATGAATGGAGTCCCTTAACATTTCCCATTGTTCATTTATACTCTGTATTTTAGCTATTGCATTGTACCTATTTTTCACAATCACTCTGTATTGTTCTTGGATTTCTTTATCTACTTTCAGAACCTCTTCATTAAGTCTCTTGTTCCTAACCATTTTTCCCTCTCTTTAATCTTACTTTTATTTGTCCACATAGTGGTACATGATCACTATTACAGTCAGCACCCGGCAGTGTTTTTACATTATATAAAGTATTTCTAAATCTTTTTTAATTAGTATGTAGTCAGTTTGGTTGCGTATTTTCTTATCAGGGCTTTTCCATGTGTATAAGCGTCTTTTATTGTGTGTAAACCACGTGTTTCCAATTATCATATCATTGATATTTGCCCATTCTATTAGCTTTTCCCCACTTTCATTTCTTTTACCTAAACCATAATTCCCCGCTACATCCTCAAATTTCCCTTTTCCTACTTTTGCATTAAAATCTCCTAGTATTATTGTTATATCCTGCGATCCAATTTGAGCCATTGCCATTTCTATTTCGTCGTAAAAGTGGTGTATTTTTTTATCGCTACTGCTTGTTATTGGTGCATATTTTTTTTTTTTTTGGTTGCATATCCTTTACATGACATCGCTGTCAACACCAGCATCTTTCAGCTGTATGTTGATTTCTTGGCAAGATTACGCTCAGTAGTTTGTCATTGCTTTCTGAGCGGCCGGCTCACATCATCGATGCGATTCGAACCACTGCTGATTCTCACCGTCATCACGTTACCGACGAGAGTATACGAGATTACGGAGAAAAGACATAGCCTCTAAGCCACGAAGCCGGCATTGGTGCATATACTTGTATAATATGTATATTTATTGGTTTGCCTTTGATTTTGACTATAATAACTCTATCAGAAATACACCAGTATCCATTAAGTGACATGGCTGTTTTTTCGTCAAGTATTATTCCTACATCTTTTTCATGTGTATCCTCTCCAGAATAAATTACTGTGTGGCTGTCAGCTATAATTTTGCCTGATCCCTTCCATCTCATCTCACTAACGCCTAGTATATTCAATTTCATGCTATCCGTCTTTCTTAGAACATTGTTCAACTTTCCTAGCTCATTTAATGTCCTAATATTCCATGTTCCTACTCTGAATTTATTTATTTTATTTATGATTTTGCCATCAGTAACTGGATGACGGCACCATGTCGCGTTGTGTTATAACCTTCTGGTATGGGAGTCGGTCGTTCAGAAAGCAATGGCAAACTACTGAACGTAAAACTTGCCTAGTACATCAACAGCAGCTGAAAAATGCTGGTGTTGACTGCAAGAGCTATTGGGATTCTTATGTGAGAGGAATAATTTCATAATGTGCTTCTATCTTCCACGAGACTACCCTAGACCAACCCGAGCTTATTGGTCAATGTTCTTATTCTTGACTATTATACATCTGAGAGGAATGGGGCCTACCTCTATGAACACTAGAAAACGGTTAATGCACAACGTGATCCTCATTTCAATCGCAAGATATGACATATATATATAGCACGGGGTTTCCCAGTACGTGAACTAACTGAAAAATGAGAGAACCCCCTAGCCATTTCATGACATTGATGATGATGATGATGATGATGATGATGATGATGATGATGATGATGATGATGATGATGATGATGATGATGATGATGATGGTGGTGGTGATGATGATGATGATGATAATGATGATGATGATGATGATGATGATGATGATGATGATGATGATGATGATGATGATGATGATGATGATGATGATGATGATGATGATGATATGATGATGATGATGATGATGATGATGATGATGACTATTGCATGTCTGTATGAATATGAATGGCGTCTTTCCCTGGTTGTTACTAAGCAAATTCCCCGATAATCAACATACTATCCATTGATTATTACGGTTTTGACAGAGACTATTCTATTCTCTTTGGTCTTTATAATATCTTCACACAAGAGAGCTACGGAAAGAAAGTAAGGCAACAGATCGCTTCACTCGCTGTCAGACGTACTGGACATTTGGTGGTCACCCCCATTACTTTAGACCGACCGGCGCGCGATAGCCATAACGTCACTATCACACCGGCCGAAGTTTACTTCGCAGATCATGTCCCGGTACTCTATGCCGGTGGTTATGTGTTTGAATCCCCCCTTCCCTTAAACATAAGTCGACCTAGCTTAAAATTAGTACCAGGACATGATCTGGGAAGTAAAAGCGGTTAGTGTGATGATAGACAATGTAAATCACTGAGTGTCTGTTGGTTTATACAATTATGATTCTGGTATCATTAGAACCTATGGCGTGGAGAAAGGTTCTTGACTTTTGTTTTTGCATTTTAAATTGGGTCGACCTGGCAGTCCAGGTCAGTAGGTGACAGAAATTAGCAAGTCTAAATGTTAGCGTATTTATGTGTTACGAGTATTTATATATTACGGGTATGTGTACGTTACAGGTATTTGTATGTTACAGATGCTTGTATGTTACAGGTATTTGTATGTTACAGGTCTGTGCGAAATGTCAAGGCCCAGTTTGAAACGAGACGCTACAGCTGAAAGTTACATCTCATTTCATTGTTCCTGGGCAATTTTCATATTATCGATTATTTAATGTTAACTTGAAATATATTTTGTGTAGTAGCAAATGTGTATCTCTTTGTAAGTAATTTCTCTTGGTGTTCCTTTTTTTTTCTTACCTGCGCCACAAATATATGTATCCATTTACTTGATTAACTACTAGTAAATGAAAATTGTATGCAATTAAATAACATCTACACAATATACAAGCTCGCTGAAAACATGCATCTGTCACTTAACACGGTACAAATGACAGTCAGACAGGATTAACATCAACGAAGTAACTTGTCTATGCTTGTTATGTAAATGTATCTATTTATGTTTATTGCGTGTATGCTGTCGAAGGCTTTAGCCACAACGTTTTTTTTTTTTTTTTTGTCACTTGAGGTTGTATTCTAGTAAATCGTACCATTTCTACTTCTCTTTTTTTCGCTGGTTTACTTACATGCATTGTTGGCGTGGCAAGTGATAATAGAACATGAAAGCATTTTGTTTTTATTTTAGTCATTATTTTTTATTTTAATCTAGAGAATTTTACATCATTATACCTGACTGGGATTTGTGTAAAATGAAGATTCCAAGTTAATATTGCCTTTTATGTGTTTTTGTTCGTCATTGTGATTGTTTCAAGTCCTAAATCCTGCTTTGAATTTCTTTTTATACATAACGCTTTACACATAATTAGCAAATTTCCTTGATTTGTGTGTCAGTGATTATTTAATAGTGTGAAAATGTTATTTCGTCAGCTTCATTTTACTCTTTAAAGGTGGTTATTGTAAATGGTGTAGTCTTGGCAGGATAATTTCTTAGATACTGACCGTAATATTCTTCAATATAAGATTCAGTTCTCGATCATTTTATTTTACATAAGTGAACATACGGCAATTTTTGTGTTTCTGTAGGTGTTAATCATATGTACTGTTCACTTCAAACACTGATTCAATATTTATGTTTCCTTATTTTTAAGTGATATCATTGACACATAATTTCACGTGCTGGTTCTGCTGGTCACTTATTTGTTGAAATGCATGGAAAATGCTAATGAAAGCAGAACAGTATTTGCAAATATAAGAAGGAGACAAACGGTGTTCTTTGACCACGTAAAATAAAAAGAGAGTCACTGGAAAACATCGTGACAACTGGAAAGGTAAAAGAAGCTGGAGTAGACGGTGAGAAATAGTGCTGTTAAGGCTAGAAGGATGATAATCAAGCGGATTGATACAGAACACCGTAGGTTCACATCTGTGCATCAACGCTTACGCCGGCTGGCAAGGCATACAATGATTGTCGCGATTTTTTAAAATCTCTTAAACTTACACTTTTATGCACATGTTAATTTTTTTAATTGTATTTAATGTTCTTCTTCTTCTTCAGCGCTCCGCGCCATTGAGGTTCTTTGTTGCAGATACAATCCGTATTATTATTACGTAGTATTCTTCAGTATGAGATTGTATTTAATGTCTTTGCCCTCATATTTAACAGGAGTATGTGTGTGTAAGTGTGTGTGTCTCATCTCTCTCTTCCCCCCCCCCTCTCTCTCTCTTTCTCTCTCTCACACTCTCTCTCTCGCTCTCTCTCTCTCTCTCTCTCTCTCTCTCTCTCTCTCTCTCTCTCTTGCGTCATATACATGATTCTTAAGTTGTGAACGATCTCATCCAACTTTTGGCAATAGCTTCACACAGCTTTGAACCAGTCTTCTAGTGCCTTGGACATCTGTAAACCGACCCGACATTGAAATACCTCACAACACGGTCAACTTCTACATCATTCAACCTGCTTGATGTGGCAATCAGGCCTTGGTTCTTGGGTCCACTGTTCCTGGTGCCTCGTGATGCATACTTTATATCTCCTTCAGACATAGGTCTTCAAACATGTTAGTCGGTTTATTACTCTGACATCATGGCAAGCATTTCTATCATCTTCATCGACTTGAGTGATATAACATTTCAGTAACTCTTTTCCTGTATCCTTGTCAGTCTTTATGCTTGTGCTCTGGATTTTTGGTGCTTGACGATGTGAACTCTTTTTCTGTGAGGTGCAAATATTATTTCGTAAGCTTCATTCTACTCTTTAACAGTGGTTATTGTTTATGATGGATGGATGGATTGTTTATGATGTAGTCTTGTCGTCAGCATAACTTCCGTAGTATGCTTCAATAAGAGATTCAGTTCTCGATCATTTTATTTTTACTCAAGTGTACACACGGTGTCGTTTGTGTTTCTATAGGTATTAATCACATGTACTGTTCATTTCATACACTGATTGAATATTACTGTTTCATTATTTGTAAGTGATATCATTGACACCTAATTTCACGCGTTATTTCTGCTGGTCACTTATTTGTTGACATGCTTGGGGAAGGCAAATGAAAGCAAAATAGTATTTATAAATATAAGAAGGAGACAAACGGTGTTCATTTGCGACGAAACAAGAAGAGAGTCACTGGAAAACATATTGACGGCTGGAAATGTCAAAGAAGCTGGAGTAGACAGTGAGAAATAGTGCTCTTTAGACTCGAATGATTATCATCAAGCGAATTGATCTAGAACACCATAGGTTCAGATCTGTGCATCAACGCTTACGCCGGCTGGCAAGGCACATACACATTTATACAGACTGAAGACACTATTTATGTTTTTCATATGTTTAAAGACCACAGAATCGGGTAATGATTATTTCTTTTCATGTTAGAACTTTAATATATGTATTCGCGCAATACGCAATATACTTCTTTCATTGTATTTCGTCATTGCTTGGTTGTCTATATATTTTGTATAACCAACTTGTCTAATGTTGAATAACATTTATTCCTTACAATAATGTTCGCTATTTTTTGGACATCTCTTTAACTTAAACTTTGATGTACGTGTTTTTAAAATTGTATTTACTGTCTTTCTTTGAATATATTGTCCAGAAATATTTTATTCCCTTATATACCCAAGAGATGTTTGCAAATTTTTGTGCTTATTTTGCAGAAATGCATGTGGTTATTTGATCTCTCTCTCTCTCTCTCTCTCTCTCTCTCTCTCTCTCTCTCTCTCTCTCTCTCTCTCTCTCTCTCTCTCTCTCTCTCTCTCTTGTTGCATATCACTTACAGGACATCGTAGTCAACCCCATCATTCTTTAGCTGTTTGGATTTCTTGGCAAGTTTACGTTCAGTTGTTTGCTATTGCTTTCTAAACGACCGGCACTCATACCATTATATTAAAACCAACGCACGGCATTTTTCTGCCAAAGCGGGAACTATTTTTCTGTAAGGTGCTCTTACCAGACACATCAGTCACAAAGCTCTCCTATAATTATTCTTTAGCTACTCTAGCCAAAGTATTAAATATATTGTTGATTTGTTGTTTGTTATTGACGCATTTCTGTTGCTAAGTCCCCATTTGTTGCCTGTTCCTTTGCTATCCAGGTCTGTTCAGCTCTCTCATTCCATCATACCGCGTGTACTCAAGCTGTTCTGTGTGTATTTTGTCTGGACTTTCACCGCATGATAGACAGAAGGTTTAGCCAGCACCATATTGTCTGCATCATTCTTCCTTTCATTTGTTTTCTTCCGCCTTTCATTTTCAGATGGTACACAGCTCCCTCTACCACCTCTTCAAGGCCTTCTTATCTTTTCTTGTGTCTGTTGTAGTTCGTTCCTTGTCTTTCCTTTCTCATTATACTTACTCTTCCATTTCTCTCTGATCTCTCTCTGATCTCTCTCTCTCTCTCTCTCTCTCTCTCTCTCTCTCTCTCTCTCTCTCTCTCTCTTATTCTCTCCTCCTTGTGTGTGTTTTTTTCCTCTCCCTGTATTTCTGCTCTGTTGTGGATTCGAAAGACTTTCTTTATTATGGTATTAACTATTTTCTCGATGTGTCTCCAGCACCGGCGTCTTTTCCTCACTTCCTGAATGACTGGAAACTATTTATGTTGGTGATTATGTCATACTATTTCAATTCCTCTATTCCGAGCCTGTTCTTTTGTATGGATGTGAAACTTGGACAATGTGCAGTCAAGCTGAAAAACATCTGATGGCTGCAGAAATGTGGTTTCTGAGGAAAATGCAAAGAATATCATGGACAGATAGAAAAGCCAATAACCAAGTACTACAGGAGACAAATGAAAATCGTAAATTGATTAGAGAAATTAGACGTAGACAGTCAAAAAATTTGAACATGTTATGAGAAGAAATGGAGTGGAGAACTTAGTGAGAACTGGCAAGATCGAAGGGAACAGACCAAGAGGAAGACAGAGAGGAAAATACCTGGATGGCTTGGCCATATTTGCATGGACGAGACAGGAACACTGAGCTGATCCACGACTCTGGTGATCGAGTGAAATGGTGAGTCATGACCGCCCACGCTTTCCGGCATGGCACATGATTGATTTATTCCTTGCACGCACCTATTTTAGAATGAATGTTTGTAATTTACTGGTAATGGGTTTGTTATTCTTGATGTCTCTGGTCCATGCAGCAGTGTTAATTTGACGTTAAGAATTAAATATTCTAAGCTTGGTCATCATCATCTATCAAGTCCTATACACAACGCCGCTCTCATCACAGCCCGCCAGTAAGACTCTCGGCCATTCGCCAAGCACCTCTTTCTTGCTTCTTGGATGTGTATGCTTGTGGTTTATTAAAGGGCTGTGATCGCCGTCATGCTGAAGAACATCGGCTATATCTTCCATGAAACATGCTTTCCATGAAAGAACAACTGCTACGTCTCCCATGAAACATACCTTCCATGATTGATCTTTTTAAACCACCGTGATGTTTGATGTGATCTAATTATTTCTAAGCTTGGTGTTGGTTTTAATTTGTTTTTTGTTTTTTGTTTTTCACTTATATTCTATTTACAATAATATTAAAACCGGTTTCAACTTTTAAACGTTTGTTTTTCAGCTTTACGGAATCTAACAGCAATTAGTGAATTTAAACAAAGAAGCCATAAACAATAAGCTGCACAGTTTAATTGCCTGACATATATAGCTGCATCTCATCAGGTGCATATTGCGGAGTTTTGTATCGCATGAAGTGAATAGATTAATTATATTTTGGTTGAAATACTTAACACACATAATCACTAATAATGTTCGTGGATCATTCGTTGTGCCAGCGGTTTTCACAGATTCACTAAACTGGTTTTCTGTCTGCACAATATCGGTTGGAAACACCTAAATGCTGAAGCCTAAGCATTTATGAACAATCATTTATTGTTCGTCGAATACAATATATGTTTGCCTCGTTAACTTTATGGTCAAAGTTTAGCAGCTGTTGAGAGATGGTAGAGCTAGGGATTGCATGCCCTGTCAACTGCTCAAGGTTTTCCCAAAAGACAGATTAACTCTCTTTTCCAGCCTTACTGTTCGGTTACTAGATTTGGTATTTTGTTGTTCCGTTCTACGAGGCCTATGCACCTTTCTTTGTTCTCAAATTTACAGAATCTAGTATAGAAAAGAAAAAGCATTCGATCCTGGAAACAAATCCATATATGAATAACGAAGACACAAACAATAGATTGCACGATTTAGCTCCCATCACCTTTGTGTAGTATCTTGTCAACACAAAGGTGATGGGAGCATGGCCAGGCCGACACACCACAAAACTTCTGCGTCGTCGATTGCACGGCACGTTACTGGAAATCGGTCACGTGGTTGATAGAGACTATGCGTTTCGCGTGCTGTTTTACATACAAAACAGTCGATTGTTACGGTTCGCAGAAGCCAGTATGATTAATCTATACAGGCCATTTGTGTGCAAACAGAATGAGTGATAGTCAGTTTAAAATCATCGTGGTAGACAATTGAAATTACTGTGCGAACATGTGTATATTTCAGCTTGAAGTATTTATCAAGTTACTTTACTTTATGTTGTCTGATTTCTGTAGTATGTACCTGACGAGATGCAGCGAATTATGCCAGGCAATAAATCGTGCAATCTATTGTTTGTGTATTCATTATCCAAATCCGTATATTCTATATTGTCTGTTTTACGCTTATAGCATTTGCGTATGCCCCTTCAAATCCTAGCATAAACTTTGTGCAACCTGTATACGATTACATATGTTTACGTTCGACAGTTGAATTGTAATGACACCTAAAGTAATGTGCCCTGTTCCAGGCCTGTTGGGCATATTAGATATATCGTGCTAGGCTCAAATTTAAACAGACAAATCGGTAGTCTGTCTATTATGTAGTTAATTTCAAGCCAGATAATTGAGTTGAGCTGAGTTAAGAACCGACATCACTGCACTCAGGACATTCCCATACGTGCCCCACCCCCTCGTTCAACAGCCAGCTAAGAAGCCAGATAATTACAAGTATGAAGTCAATATATATTTCAGAAACGCATTTTTGGTAAATTTTTGTATATAAAACATACATGCAGTCTCTAATACATAAGTGTATTCCAAGTAACATATATTAAACTATTAATCTGATACCTTTATGTATTTGTCGTTTATATAAATATTACTTGGTATTTGTCGTTTCCATAACCAGTATTTTTTGTTCGTCGTTTCCGTAAATAAACTTGCAGTTTCTTTTTCTTCCTCTTCTTCTTCTTCTTCTCCTTCTTCTTCTTCTTCTTCTTCTTCTTCCTTCCTTCCTTCCTTCCTGCCTGCCTGCCTGCCTACCTGCCTGCCTGCCTGCCTGCCTGCCTTCCTTCCTCCCTTCCTTCCTCATCCTTTTTTTCTTTCCTTCCATTTTTCCCTTATAAATTAAAACCACCACGTCACGATCATCTAATTAGCTTCTCTGTTTTTATCTGACTCCTCAAGTCCTCCATTTCCTACTCTTCGTTCAACACTCCAGGAGACGAACTTTTTTTTTTTTTTAATTCGTCGCATATCCTTTTACAGGACATCGCTGTCAACAGCAGCATCTTTCAGCTGTCTGTTGATTTCTTGGCAAGATTACGCTCAGTAGTTTACCATTGCTTTCTGAGCGGCCGGCTCAGTTATCCCGCAAGTCACCAGCGGGGGTAGAACCGCTTCCAGCTCTCGCCCGCTACGAGACTCTGCGTGATAAACGGGATTACGGAGAAAGTGGTGTAACTCCTCGGCCAGAGAGACCAGCCAGGAGACGAACTAGCCACTGAAATTATGTAAATCGAGTGTTTAACCTTTCCCTACCGCATTGCACTTGGGTATTCCGGCTCTCTCAGCGTGTGTTGAAGAGGATGACTGCTGATTGTTTCAGTAGCACATTGGTTACGAATGCGCGCGTCTATCGTCTCCCACCTGTGATTGCACCTGTTAATGCCAGAAGTGATGCCCAGCGAGAACAGTTGTAATCTTGACTAATTCGTCAACTTCTGTGTCAGCCGTTAGCAGCGTAATCTGTGACGCGTTTTATGTGCCCTTTGTTGATCCTCAATTCACCTACAAATAGTGCTGAGTCATTAAGAGTTACATTGAGCCAATCCTGGTGTACGGAGGCATGTCAGAGACAATTAGCAGACAAGTGGGGAATTATGTAGAAGCAGTTTTATAGAAGAATGATGAGAACACCTTTGGCGGATAGAAAGACCAATGAGAAAATCTTGAAAGAAGTTAACTCACAAAGAGAATGGGTTACTCGCATCAGAAACGACAGAAACACATTTTTTAGACATATCGTGAAAAGGAAGGGGAAAGCTGGAGTATGTCGTCACAACGGGAGGTTGGAGGGGAAGAGAGACATTGGGAGACCAAAAGAGAAGATGCTGGACAGTTTGACATCATGACGTGGAAGAACGTCGGTATCAGAAATGATTGGCAGCACACGAGACAGAAGGATGTGGACAGACATGATCACCAACGCCACACGGCATGTACTATAAAAAGAATTGCTTCAACCATCTAGAAACATTCATAACAGTTGGCGGAAAACGCCTTCTAGATATTTAAAAATACAAAAAATATTGCCATGAAATCATCATCATGTGCCATACAGTTAAGAATGGGCGGTCATTTTTCGCCATCTCACGCGATCACCAGAGTCGTGGATCAATTCTGTGTTCTTGTCTCGACCATGCTATTGGGCCAAGCAATCCAGATGTTTACTTCTCTGTCTTCCCCTGGTTCTTTTCGTATCAATCTTGCCAATTGTCGCCAAGTTTTCTCATGTATTTCTTCTCATAACGTGCCCAAAAACATCTTGACTGCGTCTAATTCTCTCTATTTCTTGTATATAGATGCCATGACAACACCCGCCGTTTGTAAGATGGAAAACGTACACACAGAAAGCTTCCAATTGCAGTGAGAGAAAGTGTATTGGTGTCCTACATATAGTTTGCATTCATGCATGTATGTGAAACGTGGACAATAAGCAGATGAGCAGGGGGAAAAAACATGTTATGGCAGAACAAATGTGATTTCTGAGGTAGGGAAAGCATTGAACACCATTTAAGGACAGAAACAACGACAATGAATGAATCAGCAAAACGTGAGAAGTAGACTGTAAGCATTACTAACACCCGATCACAGGTAACAACATTGACGCTGCGTCCAAAGCCTTGGTCAGTACAGAAATAACAAACACACACCGATACAACTACATGAAACACTCCATATGGAAATATATATATATATATATATATATATATATATATATATATATATATATATATATATATATATATATGTGTGTGTGTGTGTGTGTGTGTGTGTGTGTGTGTGTGTGTGTGTGTGAGAGAGAGAGAGTGTGTGTGTGTGTGTCCTTGTTGTGGACTGGACATACGTTTCATGGAATCCGCATGTGTGATTCAAAGCGCGCGCGCGCACGCACACACACACACACACACACACACACACACACACACACACACACACACCACACATAATAACAAAAAGGACGAGACAGACATACTTGTACAAAAAGCTCGTGAAAACGGTAAATTAATTATAGAAATTAGATGTAGTCATAATTTTTGGGCACGGAAGAGAAATAATAGACTAAAGAGCTTAGTTGTAATTAACAAACTAGAGCAAGAGAAAGACAAATAGATAAATATCTGAATGGTTTTGTTGTATAGAATAATCGGGGCAAGAACACAGACTTGGATATCCCACACATAATAGAACCAAACTGATCCTGACCTTTCATCCCAACAACTCAACTGCTTTAAAAACATCCTAAATTTCCAACTGATCCTCGCAGCCAGCTGATCCTTGATGAGAACCACGCAGTGGCTTATATGCGAGACAGAGACCTAAAGGACATACTTGCCAATCCTCACTGCACTTTCTTTTCGGACTACAAAACGCTCCCGCAGTAGACGAAAAATAAGAAGATTTGTCATATAGACCTCTTCGGTTAGTTTCCCGAAGTGTTGTATGTCAAATTAGGGAAGCATTCACGAGTGAATGCCGTAGTCTGATTTATGACATGATCTGCTAAAGAATAAAATGTTGGTGAAATCGACAGGAAGTTAGTAGATAGTTTTCGTGAGCATCTTATGAACATTCATAAGGAGGCCCACAAACCAATATCTCTCTGTTCCAACAGCCCCAGCATCTTACCTGAAGCGGGCATTTCTATTACTGACCACAGCAGTCGTCTTGTTTTGAGAAATCACACTATTCTTAGCTTAGGCGTTGTCAACACAACAGGCAATACAAGGGGCTTGTAATATTCAACATTCACTCACCTTATATATTTACTTTCTTTTGTTTTCAAACAACTACATGCTGTATGCTTTCTAATATCCAATAATTCATGTATCTTTCTGTACATAGATGTTGTGTCTTCTCGTTGTTCTTCAATATGCTTGCACTGACTATTTTAACCAGGTTTCTTCCGCTGTCTTACAGCTATTTCTGTATGTATTCTTTTACATTCGTTTTTGGTTTTGTTTAATTGTTCTTCCATTTCCCATCAGTTATAGAATGTCCTCTGTTATCCATTTCTTCTTCATAGTCTTCTTTATTTCTGGTATTATTTCCTTTGATGTCTGTTATATTATATTTATATTTATCCCTTGAGCATTTGCTATTGTTCGTCTGCACTGCCTACTTTTCATATTACATTGTACCTTTTATGCACATTAATGTCGTATTTACAACTCGTTTCCTCATTTGACTGAAGTATTGTCAAATCTAGCTTGAGATTGTTTAGTTTTGTTTATTTCCCCCTCCTTCCCCCCCCCCAGTTTTAGTCCTAGCTTTACAGTTACTGGTGCTTGGTTACTTTTGCCGTCTGCTCCTGATCTTGTTTTTACCCACAGTAAGCTGTTTCAAAATAATTTGTTTATCAATATGTAATCAATTTAAGTATGAAAATTGTTTTCTGGACAGTTCCATGTCCAAAGGCGTCTAGAATGTTGCTTAAATATAGTTTTTTTCCGATTTTCATTTTATGTGCCCTTGCTCATTCAACCAGTCCCCCCCCCCTCTCTAATTTCTCTCTCCAAGGATATATTTCTTCCCCCCTACCCCCCCCCCCCCACCCCACCGTAACATCGTCGTCTCTTTCTTATCCACTTTTTGGATTGAAATCTCCCTTGTACTGTAATTGTTTCACAGATTTTACATTGTACTACTGCCGCGCTTAGTTATTCATAAATGTTATCACATTTTTCTTCACAGTTGCTGCATAGATTTATATTATACTAGCTGACCCGGCCCGGCTTCGCCCAGACCTTGGTGGGGAGCATCTCATTTAATTCATATAAGTAGTCATATAAGTTCTCGTTCCCGTTACCGACTGTCTGTCTGTCTGTCTGTCTGTCTGTCTGTCTGTCTGTCTGCCTGACCCGGCCCGGCTTCGCCCAGTCCTTGGTGGGGAGCATCTCATTTAATTCATATAAGTAGTCATATAAGCTCACGTTCCCGTTACCGACTGTCTGTCTGTCTGTCTGTCTGTCTGTCTGTCTGTCTGTCTATCTGTCTGTCTGTCTGACCCGGCATCGCCCAGTCTTTGGTGGGGAGCATCTCATTTAATTCATATAAGTAGTCATATAAGTTCCCGTTCCCGTTACCGACTATCTGTCTGTCTGTCTGTCTGTCTGTCTGTCTGTCTGTCTGTCTGTCTGTCTGTCCGTCCCTCCCTCTCTGTCTGTCTGTCTGCCTGTCTGTCTAATCATTTATTGGTTGCAGTTAGAACAACCTTAGATAAACGAAGACCAACTTACAAAAAGCATTAGAAAGAGCACTTGAAAGATCTTTACATCTTCCCCCAACAATTAACTTGGGTAAATGGAGCGGCGGCAGCAGCATCAGCAGAAGAAGGAAAAGGAGGAGTAGACAACTGCAGCGAAAAGGTGGGTCTGTCTGTCTATCTGACCCGGCGTGACTTCGCCCAGCTCCTGGCGGGTAGCGTCTCATTAAATTCATACAACAAAAAAAGTAACTTAAAAAAATGCCCTTCCACACACCATCCATTATTTTTAATGAAAACTCTTTCTAATCACCTGCATGACTACAGTAACTTCTTAAGCAAAAAAAGATGAGTTACAATGTTATGCATTGTGCATTATTTTTATGAAAACTTTGAAAATGCCTTACAGATTGTATCATTATTTATTATAACTCATATGCCGGTACATAACTATGGACAAAGAGTTTATAAATCTTTGAAAACGATGCCACAATATGACTATAAGTTATACAGAAAAGTTATGCCCCTTGAAATAACTTTTATAAAGTTAGGTCCCCTGAGATATATGAAATTATGATGAAAAATGAAAAATGAAATAATACTGGGTAAGCATGCGATTTCACACTAAAAAAATATCACAGTTGGCAGCTCTGGAATGAAAGAAAGGCGTGTAGAAAATTTCATCTCAATCGGATGGGCCGTTCGCGAACGTATAAAGGACATACAGAGATACATACATTTGGACGGAGATCCTTTTTTATATATAAGATTAATATCTACCATTTTCTCCCCTAATCTGACTAACAAAGCTCGATCTGATATGGACATATATCCTTTAACTGTCGTCGCTCTTTCTCTGTCCAAGATTATATTCATATCCCTTCCATGCGTATGCCCTCCTGAGTAAACTATTCCATGTTCATCAGAGTACATTTCACCTGCTCTTGTCTGTCTTGTCTCGTATAATCCCATGATATTAACATCCATTTTGTTAATTTATCAACTTACCAACTTGCATGATGTGTTCTCACATCCCATATCCCAGTAACAAATAATTACTTCTTGATTTGCTGGATGATAGTCGGGTGTTACTTGTAGCACATGATGTTCCCTACCGGACAAGGCAGTTCAACTCCCCTTAACGTCATTCATGTTGAATATATTACCTACAGACTTTATATGCGAGGCATCTGAAAAGAAGGTAGTTTGCCATTGCTTTCCTTCTTGACAGTTACTTTACTAGTCGGTAACGTTAGCCATTGTCTTCATGAAGAAGTACACACAATAGGTACCAGCAATTCATATGTCTGAACAAAGACGTTTGTGGTGGAAACCGATCACCTCACTCACCTGACGTTGCTGTGACCTACTATATCTTGTCTTGTCTTTCCTCTAGTGCCTAAGTTGGCGTATAGGGCAGAAGTCGTGGCTCTCTATGTGTGAAAACATTTGGAGCCAGAAATCTGATTCTGTAACAGTTGGGAGTTTTATGATGGTGGATTGTCAGGCCGCCGATCAACCTACTATATCACTTACAGGCTAAAGTCAGTATGTGCCTTGCGACCACCTTTACCTTTGAGCAGTTTAAACATGTCTGGAATTTATAACCGAGGAGCCTCTGCTCGGACACATCTATAACTTCATTATAAATAAAGGCAACGTTAGAAACGCCACTGCAGTTTAACCACCTTGTAAGAACACTTTTACTCGCCTTCATGCGTATTGGGCATACTGTGCTAGCCCCATATTTCACTGACAGATCGGGACTCGACAGGTTATGTGGTGAATACCAGGCCGGCCGTCTTTACTTACAAGAACATTTCCTGGTACCAAATTTAGACTGGATCGACTTGGACACCCAGATAAATATTAAAAAGTTCGCCGCGGTGAGGATTCAAACATGAGCTGGGGCAAGAACCGATATCACAGAACTCGGGACATTCCCATATGTGCACTTTCTTCATCTTCAACAGCCAGCGAAGAGTCCCAGTACTAATGGTACCAGTTGTAGTCTTTCTACTTTTTTTTTTTTTTTTAACTTTTTAAGCAGTCTGATTTTGTGTCCGATTCAAATATATAGAAACCTAAGACCCCGGGAAGGTTAACACGGTCAACAAATGCCCGCAGAAGTCGGATGTGTCGGCCTAACGGCGCAAGAATGCAGCTCTGCTGTAAACAGGCACAACGCAATCACGCCCGGAAAAAAAAACTCCGGATGAACGAAGAAGAAGAAGAAGAAGAAGAAACCTAAGACACTTCCGGTACAAATGGCGACGACGTGATAAGTTTATTCTTCGGAGACGGTGTTTTACGCTGTTTAGTGTTTTACGTTGTTTAATGTTTTCCTGTGGATTATGTGGTGTCATTTCGTATTCGTTTATTGGAAGTATTCAAAAGAAGCCACAGAAGGCAGGTGGTGGATGAAACTTTGAGGGTAGCTGACAGATAATTGTTGGTTATGGTCTCAAGTTTCGCGACGGCAGGCAGAGGATCTCTTTCGAGATACAATGGTTGCGGTCATCTGGCCAGTATGGTCACTGCCATAGAGGAAAGCAGCGGCAAACTACCTCTTTAAAAGTGCCTAGCACATTATGATTCGCTTAAAGACTGATCATCGCAAGACAAGGACAGAGACATTAAAATTAGCAACATGGAATGTTAGGACGTTAAACGACGACGACAAATTAGAAAACATAAAACAAGAAATGGAAAGAGAAAAAAATAATATTTTAGGGATGTGCGAAACGAGATTGATAGGAGCAGGCATCAAGATAGATGAAGATTTTAAGATTATTTATTCTGGAGGTTAAGACCGGCAAAGAGGATTGGCTATTATTCTGGACCGGAAAACATCAAAATCTGTTCAAGGATATTGGGCCGTGTCGGACAGAGTTCTATTAGTTAAATTAAGTGGCAGACCTTTTAACATAAATGTTATTCAAGTATATGCCCCAACAGGAGAATCCAGTGAAGATAGTGTAGAGGAATTTTATAATGACATAGAGTCTGCCTTAAAGAAATGTAAAACTTCTGAAATAAACATCATGTTAGGGGACTTCAATGCAAAAGTAGGAAATCATGGTGATAGATACACAGTAGGAAACTATGGTTTAGGAGAGTGAAATGAAAGAGGATACAGACTCGTAGAGTGGGCAAAAGACCTGGAAATGATTGTAGGAACCACCTGGTTTAAGCAACACACTAGAAGATTATGGACATGGAGGAATCCTGATAACAGGATTAGAAGCCAGACTGACTACATTCTGATTAGCAGAAGATTTAGAAACGCCAGTGCTGATTGTTATTGTGACCACAGATTACTTACAGGAACATTGAGGATAAAGTTGAAGAAAGTCAATTATATAACAGTGTCACGAATTGGCAGCCTTTACTTCCCAGAACAATTTTCGGTTCACTTTTGATGGGCCATGTAGAGGATCAACAGACGAACAAAACTGTTTTCTCTATATTCAAGGCTATACTGTCTTGACGTAAGCTTGCAAAACCTGCAAGTAAACAACCACCAGGAATGGCTTTCTATTTGGGAAGTTAATTTGACACCAGTACCAGTCACCCCCATTTGTTATCAATCCAGCCAGACGGGAGGGCAGACTCAAGGGACTGAATAGTAATTAAAACCAACCAGGTATGACGCAAGCAAACCTGGTTTACCAACAGAGTTGTAAACTGGCTGTTGACCATGAGAACCTAATTGTTCCCTTGACATGACACCTGATAAGAATAGCTAGGAAATCGCCCAACCGCGGTGGATGACCCCATCTGGTAGAGACTAGAGGCGCAAGGTGGGAAATCACTGATTAGACTCAGTGGGCTAATAATTGTCAGACCCACAGGTGTGATGGCCAATTGCAGTGATAAGTGCAATTACAGTCCGGTGGAGATAAGAAGAATTTATGATGGGAATGCCAAGTAGATAATACGGTCTGCTTGACTCAGCTTAAATAAGGGTCCCTAGCCTGTTTTATGTTAGATTAAGTTTGACTTCAGAACAGGTGAGAAGAGAGAGTAAATGTAGATTTCTTAGTAACTAAGTATTTTAGGTGTATGTACTGAATTCCAGTCTATATCTGATCTAGGTTATTGCAAGAACTATCTTTGGCGTAGGTTACTTGAGTGTTCTTTCTAAGTTCTGTGTTCAATATCGTTGTGCTTCATGTATTACTCTTCTGAGAAGTAGAAACTTATGGAAGGCAGGTCTTGTCTAGATATACTTGAGGTGTCGTAGCAGATGCTTGCCATCTCTTTCTAAACTAGACTAGTTGCTTTTTTGGTGTGTGCATTTGTTGTACAGAATATAGTCGACTGACTATTTATTTAATTCTTACAACAGCAGTAACTAACTAGTGCATTATGCTATGATGTTAAAGTATCATAATATGTTTAGTTTAATCAATATGTTTATGTGTATTGGATGTTTGATATATTGATTTGTCATATGCAAGCCTATCAATATGAAGTGTTATATTATGGTGTGCGCATTGGCACACTAACCATCGATTGTCTGTGCATTGGCACATTGGCCAATGATTGTGTTGGAAGCAGAGGTGTAATGGTACAGACATTACCCACAATTGGTAGTATAGGGCATATGGTGCTAAACTTTCTCAGTGTATTGTGGGCGTGCGTCCACGGTAATGCATGGAAACCTGGCACAGCTACTGGTCACGGCTTGCAAGCCCGGATGATCAGGCATTGTTATAATACACTTACCGACCCTGTGAGCTGCTAAAGTAACATTGGACGGAGCGGCTGTACGACACAGAATTTCTGTATTAGCGACATGGACATGGCAGGCAGAAGGGGGGGCGGCAGAAATGTAATCATTACAGGCGTGTGAGACAATTGAAAAGCCCGTCCCAGACTAAAGACAGTAGGGAGAAGGAGGATGGTGAACGCAGTCGAGCTGAAAGATAAACTTGGCCAGACTGGTCATTGTATATGTTTGTGTTATGATATGTTTTAATTAGGATTGCGCTGATGTAGAACTGATATAACACATTCTTGACTTTCTTTCAAGCTCTCACAAGGAGCCCTATGTTATAGATCTCAAGACTAGAGACTACTGACTAGGAGTGTCAGGACTGGCAGGATCGCCAGACTACCGGCAAGCTATTTTTCTTTTGTGTGTGTCTACTGGAGAGTGTGGATCTGGACCATAGTTCCAGATAGATGAAGTAACAACTCTCACAAGGAGCACCTATGTTATAGATCTCAAGAACGAGTTATGACTAGGTAGAGCCAGGACTGGCAGACGTTAGAATACCGGCAAGCTGTTCTTTTGTGTGTGTCTACTGGAGAGTGGGGATCTGGACCACAGTTCCAGATAGATGAAGTAACAAGTAAAGTTACGTAATGTTTCTCATCACAATATGTTATATGATTTTATCATCCTCATATTGACAATCATCCGATGTCTATTGTTATGATTAGCAAATAAATGTTGTAGTATTGTAACTCATAGTTCTGCCGTTATATTTTAATTCCAATTGTGCATACGTGTTGTGTGTGTACATTGGTGGGGGTTCACTTACTCACCAAGGAAGGGAGCAGTCAGGGAGAAAAACCTGTACTGGAATAGTGGTCTTTACACTTTAATTCAGACGTAAAAATCTATTCTAACTAACCTTCTCCTTCCCATTCTTGGCGAATATTCAGCACAGTTCATTTCAATTTTGTAACGAGCCACTAGGAACTGTACGTTGGATATTCAAGGGCTTAATCTGTAGTTCAGCCATATAGATTTTGTCCCTAGTCAGTTTCTGACTATCTGGGGTTGCTCGCCAGTGAATAATACATTCATCTAGCCGGTGGGGCACCCCGACTTCTGACAGATTGGGCTTCTCGTACGGTATTTGAATTCGGACTTCTCGCTTTCAATAGACTCCGGTACTAGACCCTAGACATACGATTTTAAAAGTTAACTCTTATAATCTTCAGTCATCAAAATAGACTATCATCAAATGTAGCTACTTTTAGTTGAGGAAGTTTCAGAGTACATATATAACTTTTCAAAAGTATAACAGATAAGAACTTATGAGAAAAATACCATCATCTATCATTTAGTGTTACCATTAATCATTTATTGATAATTGAACACTTTAATCATATTTACATTGATGTGTTTGATGATTTAACTGCTTGACTGATTTGCAATTTTATGCTAATATATTCCATGTTCATTTTGACATGTATGCAGTGCATTTTAATGTTTATTTAGATAAATATTACTGTTGATTACTGTGTAGTATATCTCTCACACTTACTTCACTGCTGTCGCCAGGTACTACTTGAATATTATTTTCAGTTGTCTTTCACTGCTGAGGCTAAACTATACACATTGGATAGCGTAGACTGTCAGTAGTTAACTCTTGTCTTTCTAGCTTAGATCTGATTTTTGATATATACATAGGAGCTAACCTGAATATAGTCATTAGCAATTATGTTCTTGCTTTACCGGAATCTTGAAGAGGATCTGAAGACGCGCGCAGATTTCTCAGAGACCGCGAGAGGGTGGGGCATAAGAGAAGGCTTACAGGGAGAGCAACTAGAAACATATATCATAGCAGAGTTAGAATGGTGGGACCAAGAAGAAGACATTATGTTTAAAGAAAATGATGAGTTCTTTGAAGCACAAGAGCGTAGCAAAACTGAAGGAGTAAAGATGGAGAAAACACATATGGAAGCAGTCAATGCGG
The DNA here is from genome assembly GCA_963921405.1 of Cepaea hortensis. Taxonomy (NCBI): domain Eukaryota; kingdom Metazoa; phylum Mollusca; class Gastropoda; order Stylommatophora; family Helicidae; genus Cepaea; species Cepaea hortensis. The sequence continues at coordinate 74,462,901 of OY992889.1, read as the reverse complement.
AGAAGCTAACCTTTCTAGCGGAACATAAGGTAGGAGATATGGATGCTCACCCAACCAGGAAGGAAGGGACATCTTTGCCACCCACCGCAGAATCAGAGTTGGTGGAGCGGGAACTACAGGTTCTCATTCGACCCAGTCCTAAACGGAAAAGAGGGAAGAAAAAACATGCCAAGGGCATTTCAAACAGTCACAAACGTGATAACTGTTTGCACCACGGCAATAGTCGTTTGACAGTAGAGGACCTTCAGGAAAACCGCTTGACTGCTACGAGAAATGAATCTCGAGAGAAAGAGGAACTGAAGACAACCTTTAATGAGGTCGCAGGCGGAGACCTAGCCGATTCTCACATTCCCTTCTGGTCACAGAATCACGAAGTGGAATTACATCTGACTGAAATAGGGAGGAAGGAAGGAACAGTATCCCAGGTGAATTTCACTGCTGCAACGCGGGAAGAGTCACTAATTATCAGTTCAGATAATTTACCTAGTAACAGTTACCCAGAGGACAACTGTTTGCACTACGGTTTGCCAGTACAAGACTCCCAGGAATCTCATTTTACTTCAACGAGAGGTGAAACTCAAGAGGAAGATGACCTGAGGACATCTTTTAAGGAGGTCCGAGATCGAAAGGTAACCGACTTTATTATTCCCTTCAGCCCAGACGAGGAAGAAGTGGGATTAAATTTGACTGACAGTGGGATGAAGGAAGACCCGGAACCCCTTGTGATCTTTGAGGCTGCAGCTCAGGAAAAGACACTAGACATCAGTTCAAATGATTTACGTAATGTGATGGATTGTTTAGACACCAGCCCATCACAGGATTTACCTCAACTGGACATAGCCCATGAAAGCACGACCAGAGAGGAACATCCAGACCAGGAAACATTTCCAGTTGTTATCTCAGAGTATACCAGTTCGGAGACTCATGAAACACAGGGAATTGTTAGGAGCCAGAATATGGACTCTGATATTGTGCAGACAACATTGTCTGTAGTTGCTAAAGAAGAAAATTCTTTGCACAAGATGGAGGAAGAAACGCCTATCATCTCATTAGCTGAAGTTATCAGGGAATTCCAGCAACAGGAACCTGAAGTAACAGAAGTCAAGAGTGGTTTGGAATCAACACTCTTAGGACTCAATCTACCCTTCAGTCAGGTCGATTTGATAGGAGTAGATCAGCTATTTGTGGATACTTTATTCAAAAGTAACACCACTTTATCGCCTTGGAGTAACTATGTTATTTCTCAAGGCAGGACAACTTGGCACACTAAATTTCCAATTTCTAGCACGGTTTGTACAAGAAACTCTAATGCAGAGAAACTCAGCCGATTAACTGAATATCAGGGGAAGAAACCGCGACACCGAGGAGGGAAGATTGTTAAGCCCAACTTTGAAGGAGGAAAGCGCCAGTTGAATTTATATCATGGGACCATGATGTGTAACATTATTCCTTTCAAAAGGAAGTTATTGATGGATCAGTTGAGGATCTATAATGGATGGAGGAAAATCACGGAGACAAGCTTTGCTGGGGCCAGCTTATGCAAGACCTCACTACGGGTACATCCTCGGCTGAAAGGAGTAAATCACGTGAGTGAATGGTGTAAAACAATTGCTGCCCAGAGGCGTAGAAGAATCCCGTTGATTGTGATCTTTCCCAGAGGGATAAACTTACAACCTCCTGACAATTACCGGATTTTACCAAGCTATTGCATGGAATCCCGGCCGAAAACCAGGTACAAGGACCTATCCAAAGTATCATGGGAGTATGGAAATGGAACGTCTTTATGCAGATGCAGGACAACCCATTGCCACAAGGAATATTGGAAACCTTTAGGCAGATACAGAACGGAGAGTGCTTAGGCATTATTCTGGGATGTACGGCGTGCTTTGACAAAAGATTTCTGGCAGAAACTTTTTTTTAAGGGGAAAGCTCTGTCACGAATTGGCAGCCTTTACTTCCCAGAACAATTTTCGGTTCACTTTTGATGGGCCATGTAGAGGATCAACAGACGAACAAAACTGTTTTCTCTATATTCAAGGCTATACTGTCTTGACGTAAGCTTGCAAAACCTGCAAGTAAACAACCACCAGGAATGGCTTTCTATTTGGGAAGTTAATTTGACACCAGTACCAGTCACCCCCATTTGTTATCAATCCAGCCAGACGAGAGGGCAGACTCAAGGGACTGAATAGTAATTAAAACCAACCAGGTATGACGCAAGCAAACCTGGTTTACCAACAGAGTTGTAAACTGGCTGTTGACCATGAGAACCTAATTGTTCCCTTGACATGACACCTGATAAGAATAGCTAGGAAATCGCCCAACCGCGGTGGATGACCCCATCTGGTAGAGACTAGAGGCGCAAGGTGGGAAATCACTGATTAGACTCAGTGGGCTAATAATTGTCAGACCCACAGGTGTGATGGCCAATTGCAGTGATAAGTGCAATTACCGTCCGGTGGAGATAAGAAGAATTTATGATGGGAATGCCAAGTAGATAATACGGTCTGCTTGACTCAGCTTAAATAAAGGTCCCTAGCCTGTTTTATGTTAGATTAAGTTTGACTTCAGAACAGGTGAGAAGAGAGAGTAAATGTAGATTTCTTAGTAACTAAGTATTTTAGGTGTATGTACTGAATTCCAGTCTATATCTGATCTAGGTTATTGCAAGAACTATCTTTGGCGTAGGTTACTTGAGTGTTCTTTCTAAGTTCTGTGTTCAATATCGTTGTGCTTCATGTATTACTCTTCTGAGAAGTAGAAACTTATGGAAGGCAGGTCTTGTCTAGATATACTTGAGGTGTCGTAGCAGATGCTTGCCATCTCTTTCTAAACTAGACTAGTTGCTTTTTTGGTGTGTGCATTTGTTGTACAGAATATAGTCGACTGACTATTTATTTAATTCTTACAACAGCAGTAACTAACTAGTGCATTATGCTATGATGTTAAAGTATCATAATATGTCTAGTTTAATCAATATGTTTATGTGTATTGGATGTTTGATATATTGATTTGTCATATGCAAGCCTATCAATATGAAGTGTTATATTATGGTGTGCGCATTGGCACACTAACCATCGATTGTCTGTGCATTGGCACATTGGCCAATGATTGTGTTGGAAGCAGAGGTGTAATGGTACAGACATTACCCACAATTGGTAGTATAGGGCATATGGTGCTAAACTTTCTCAGTGTATTGTGGGCGTGCGTCCACGGTAATGCATGGAAACCTGGCACAGCTACTGGTCACGGCTTGCAAGCCCGGATGATCAGGCATTGTTATAATACACTTACCGACCCTGTGAGCTGCTAAAGTAACATTGGACGGAGCGGCTGTACGACACAGAATTTCTGTATTAGCGACATGGACATGGCAGGCAGAAATGTAATCATTACAGGCGTGTGAGACAATTGAAAAGCCCGTCCCAGACTAAAGACAGTAGGGAGAAGGAGGATGGTGAACGCAGTCGAGCTGAAAGATAAACTTGGCCAGACTGGCCATTGTATATGTTTGTGTTATGATATGTTTTAATTAGGATTGCGCTGATGTAGAACTGATATAACACATTCTTGACTTTCTTTCAAGCTCTCACAAGGAGCCCTATGTTATAGATCTCAAGACTAGAGACTACTGACTAGGAGTGTCAGGACTGGCAGGATCGCCAGACTACCGGCAAGCTGTTTTTCTTTTGTGTGTGTCTACTGGAGAGTGGGGATCTGGACCACAGTTCCAGATAGATGAAGTAACAACTCTCACAAGGAGCACCTATGTTATAGATCTCAAGAACGAGTTATGACTAGGTAGAGCCAGGACTGGCAGACGTTAGAATACCGGCAAGCTGTTCTTTAGTGTGTGTCTACTGGAGAGTGGAGATCTGGACCACAGTTCCAGATAGATGAAGTAACAAGTAAAGTTACGTAATGTTTCTCATCACAATATGTTATATGATTTTATCATCCTCATATTGACAATCATCCGATGTCTATTGTTATGATTAGCAAATAAATGTTGTAGTATTGTAACTCATAGTTCTGTCGTTATATTTTAATTCCAATTGTGCATACGTGTTGTGTGTGTACATTGATGGGGGTTCACTTACTCACCAAGGAAGGGAGAAGTCAGGGAGAAAAACCTGTACTGGAATAGTGGTCTTTACACTTTAATTCAGACGTAAAAATCTATTCTAACTAACCTTCTCCTTCCCATCCTTGGCGAATATTCAGCACAGTTCATTTCAATTTTGTAACGAGCCACTAGGAACTGTACGTTGGATATTCAAGGGCTTAATCTGTAGTTCAGCCATATAGATTTTGTCCCTAGTCAGTTTCTGACTATCTGGGGTTGCTCGCCAGTGAATAATACATTCATCTAGCCGGTGGGGCACCCCGACTTCTGACAAACAGGAAACACTAAATATGATTTGTGTACATTGAGTAATGACAAGGAAATATAAAACAAATTCAACATAGAAGTACAGAACAGATTTGATATATTGTCTGATCTAGAGATCCTATTATAGGATGTGGATGATCAATGGGAAATGTTGAAGAATTCAACCAGTTTGGCTACAGAATCAACTTTTCCAAAATTAAAGAAGGTGGGTCGTAAGATATGGATGACTGAAGAAATTTTACACCTAATGGAAACAAGAAGACTCAACACAAATAATTCTGCCAAATATGAAGAAATCCACAGACATGTCAGAATATTATGTAAGGAGGCAAAAGAAGCATGTCTTGAGGACAAGTGCTTAGAAATTGAAAAACAACACAACAGTCAAAATACCAAATTAGTGCACAAAAGAATTCAGGAACTTACTAATAAAAGAGCAAGTACATCAACAGGCTGTCTAAAAACTAAAGATGGCAAAATCATAATAGAAAAAGATCAGATTATACATGTATGGACAGATTATGTGAAAAACCTTTATGAGGATAACAGAGGGGAACAGTATGGTAATAGATTTAATAATGAAGGACCATGTAGCGAAACCCCAGTGGCCCATGTCCTCATACCTATCCGCTCAATTCCTCAGGAGTGGGATTCTCTGGGTTACTTTCATAACCCGAGCATTTGACACGAATACTTTGAAATCTATCTGTTCTTGGGGAAAACCCAATGGCGCGCCTTGCACCAAATAAGACCTAGGGTAATGGTTTGGGCGTGAAAAGTCCGTTGTCAACCTTGTCGGTTGTGGTCGGCACAATGTATTAAAGTTTTAAAGAATTTTACAGATAAAGTGCCGCATCCTACTGCTGGGGAATGAAAGGTAATTTAGATTAATTGGTCCTGCCAGACATGGGCATATTAAGCTTGGTCGTCTCAAATAATGAGACGAATTGGTGAAACGGCAGTCTTGCCAATTTGGCTAAGCGTCTAGATCTGGGCATGGCGGGGGAACAAATCGGGGCTATCTTTCTTCCTATGGCTTTACCTCTGTTTAGTGTCATCTTTCATTTGAATATAAACATTCTATAGCTATGGCATGTCGAGGGGAAGGGCTCCGTGGGGACCGGTTCCACCCATCTGAGTTATATCTTCTTGAGCCAGAAGAGGCGATCCACTGTGCTATCTCTTTCGTCTTTCGGCTGATGGGGGGGGGGCCAGGTGGACCGGGTGGTTCCTTGTCGACAGGAGGATGTTGGGAGTATAAATGGACTTCCCTGTCTCCCTGAGAGAACCTGAACTCATCTGAATATATGGGTTATGTGAGACACGGCCGATACATTGCGGTGACAGCTCAGACAAGAGCGGCGGCCGGACAGGGTAGTTTCCTCTTTCCTGTTCTTGCTAGGGATGGGGGAGGGAGATGCACTGCGGTCCATACAGACCCACTATTATATTAGTTAAGAGTAGGAAACATACATAATTACGCACACTACTCCACAATAGCTTTGTCGTGAGAAAGGCAAGGATTGCAAGTGAGAGGGAAGCCTGAGAAGGTATGTGCCCAATATTAATAAAGGCATGGTATGAGTGTGGAGAGGAGTGTGGTATGAAGACAATTGAATACTAGGTAATTGTATGGATTTTATGTATGGCAACCGACATGCTGAGACCATTGGAATCTCCATGCCGGCTGTATCTGAAGTTTACACCAGAGGCTCTCAAAATTGTTTTAACTTTACAGGATCCTTCTTTTGACGGCGAATATAGCCGGAGGTTTCGACAGAGCATCGACATAGAACATTATGTTTACTATGAAGTCCCTGCTGCTGTTGGGCTATACCAGATAGAACCACGGCGGGCCCGAACGAATACTTTCAGACACCTCGGCAGGCGTTTCGTTGAGCTGTGATCGAGTATGTTTGCATTTTGGGCTAGATCCCGCCTAAGTCACTGACACACCCGTACATATATCCTATTTATTCTCCTTGAGTATTTCCCAACCAAAATTGTGCCACGTGATCCCAGGGCACTTTCCCTAACCATTGGACACCCTACATTCGTGTAGGCCACGGAAACTTGGAATCCTGGATTTATGGAACCCTGTTGTTCGAACAACCTACGCGGGAAATAAAGACCAGAGAACTTGCCATGAGGTGGTTGTGAATTCATGGGACAATATGGAAAACGATGATCTAGGAGATTTATATTTGTGTTGATATTGTATGGACTAGTTTTCTCTCTAGATTGTGTGTAGATGTTTATGAGTTAATTGTCAGATATTTTTTTTTTCTGTGCTGTTATGTATTGAGTTATTAAATTTACAATTACAAATATGTTGAAGAACGTCATGTGGTATGCGAGTCAGCCAGAACGACCCTGCAGGAAATAGGTCCTTAGGTCGAATAGAGAGTGACAGTGAGTCCGGGGGAAACGGAGGAGGGTTGGCAGGGAAAGACCTATTTAAAGCCAGGGCTATGAAATATACATGAGAAAATTGAGACATAGTTATTTGGGACCCTCCACATAGCTTGTTACAATTTCTGGGGGCACGTCGCGGGATATTTTAAATCCTGGTGGAGCTCTGGCTGATATAGGGATAGGGGACAGATATTCTGGTCTAATATCAATAGGTTCTGCTTACCGTACCTGGCTATTCTCTATACTCTTCCTGACACAGACTGACGACATACGAAGTGTTGTGGTCGTGTATTATATCCATTTGTCCATTACCTATTCACTTACCCTCTGAGTTAAGATGGCATCCGCGAAATTTAATGTGGCTGAAGTGCAGGCTACAGGGCGTGAGATAGGCTATGAAGGGGCTGAGTTACAGAAATATGTTCAAGAAGTGGAGAGAGATTTTCGACAAGCTGAGCGCGAAGCTAAGAAAATTGAGGCAGAGCGCGAAGCTAAGAAATTCGAGGCAGAGCGCGAAGCTAAGAAAATTGAGGCAGAGCGCGAGGCTAAGAAAATCGAGGCAGAGCGCGAAGCAAAGAAAATTGAGGCTGAGGCTAGGAAGATGGAGGCCGAGCAGGCAGCCAGAGACCATGAGTTCCGTATGAGGGAGTTGGAGCTGAAAGCTCAAACTGCCAAGGAAAGCGAGGGTGCAGTTGGAGGCGCAGTTCTCCCTGACTCAACAACTTCTAGTGGCGGTCCATACCAGGCAATGAAGTTCCCATTGCTCCCGTTCGATGAACACAAAGATAAGATCGACCAGTATCTTCACAGATTTCAGTCGATGGCTTTGACTATGGGATTGGAACGTGGGAAATGGAACTTGAAACTCTCACAGGGCCTGAGGGGGACCGCGTATGAGGTCTATTCAAGGTTGCCACCTGGTATGGAGAATGACTATGAGGCCCTGGAAAAGGCATTATTGAAAAGGTTCCAGATGACAGCCCATACTTACCGACAACAGTTCAGAAAGTCGAGGAGAGAGCCAGGAGAGATGTTCTCAGCATACAGTGTTAGACTTAAGTCTTACCTTTTGAAATGGATGTCATTAGCAGGATTTGCCAACGACTATGAAAGTTTAGAAGAATTAGTGGTCGTGGACCAAATGAAGAGGATGATGCCCAAGCCATTGCAAACCTTCTTGGTTGAAAATGGGACAGAAAGGTTAGACGTAGTGAACACATTGGCGGAAAGGTATGTGCTAGCTCATGGGGATAATGGGGAACTGGCACAACCCAATCTCCGATCACCAGACACTGGGTCTGGAAAGAAGAAGAACCCCAAACCAACTCACACCAAAAAGGAGGATCCTTTCGATAAAGTTCCCATTAAGAAACCCTCTGGTAAGAGTCCACCTGGATCTCCCAAAAGAAAGTGGAGTGAAAAGTGGTGCGCCTTCTGCAAATCTCCCACACACAATACGGCCGATTGCAGGCGCAAACAGAAAGACTCTCACTATGCTGCCTGTCTTGTAGAAACCGGGGAGGGGTCTAACAAGGAGGTAGAAGGGAGGGATCCTGGGAACAAAGATTCAGAAAAACCACCAGTAGTAGAGACGGTTCTTGTGAACGGACAACCAGTCGAGTGTCTCTATGACACAGGTCTTCAGTTTGAGGCCGTAATTTCATCACACTTAGTGAGCACAGAGCAGCTAACCGGGGAATCCATTGAGATTCAAACGGCGACAAAGAGTGCGGTAGCGATGTCTCTTCCAATTGCGAAGGTGGACATCAAATCAAAATATGTTACCGGCACTATTCAGGCAGCCGTTCTGATCGATCCTATCTTCCCGATGATCTTGGGTTGCCGCTACGTCTTCCTAGGGATCCCAAACGAACCCATGTACGTAGGGGCGATGCAAACCAGATCTCAATCGGAGGAGGAGCAGACGCCGGCCTTGATCGTGAATCCCTTGCCTGGGGAGTTACGAGCTGCTCAAAGCCAGGATGCTACTTTGCAACCTTGCTTCAACCAGTTGCCAAAAAGTGCTGACCCACCAAGACGGGGTCAGTATTATATGAAGAATCGGTTACTGTACCGGAGAGCCGGAGTGGAGGAACGCCAGCATGGACAGCTGGTAGTTCCTAAGGCTTATCGGGAACAGCTTCTTCATATGGGACACACCATTTCTTTCAGTGGACATATGGGTGTCGGGGCAACACTTCAGCGCATTTCCTGCCATTACTACTGGCCAGGGATGACTGGAGATGTGCGTAGGTACGTCAAGTCGTGCCCAGAGTGCCAGCGTGTGGCACCAAAACACTGGACGGCTCCGGTAGTCTTGGGTGATATGCCCATTATGAACTCTCCTTTCGAGAGAGTTGCCATCGATCTGGTTGGTCCTCTTCCTCGGACTAGGAAGAGGAATATGTATATTCTGACGATGGTGGATTGCTGTTCCATGTGGGGCGAGGCGATACCGTTGGCCACCATCGACTCTAAGCGAGTGGCTGATGCACTGATGGAGACATTTACTCGGTTGGGATTTCCAAACCAGATCCTAACGGACAATGGGTCTCAGTTCTGTGGTAAGCTGATGGAGGAAGTCTTTCGTATCTTCCAGACTAACCACATTCACACAAGCCCATACCACCCTCAGTCTAATGGGCAAGTAGAGAGGTTTAATGGTACCTTGATGACCATGCTTAGGAAGCTGGCTCAAGAGAAACCAGACAGATGGGATGAATATATCCCAGCCGCCTTGTTCGCCTATCGGGAGGTTCCCCATGGGTCAACCGGGTTGCCACCAGCCACTCTATTATTCGGGAGGCCAATCAAGGGTCCCTTAGAAGCCTTATTGAGATGTTGGACAGAGGAGGAGACTTCCGAAGAGGTGGTATCTTCCTACAAATACGTCGAGGAGTTAAAGAAGAAACTCCAGACAGGTTGGGCTTTGGCGGCTCAGAATCTGAGAGCGGCCAGAAAGAGACACGCGGCCTACTACAATAGAAGGACGAAAGATAGGTCTCTGAAGGTGGGGGATCGGGTTCTGTTGTTACTTCCAGTAGGTTCCAATAAACTCGAGATTGGTTGGCAGGGGCCTTTCCCGGTGGAAAGGGTTGTGTCCCGTACCAATTATGCTATCCGGATCAGGGGGAAATCTAAAATCTTCCACATTAACCTCCTCAAAAAATATGAGGAACGATCCGATGGTACTTCTCTCCCACTCATGACTATGGCGGTCGCGATGGAAACTGAATCGGGCGAAGACGCGGATAGGGAGTATCCTTTACACCCTGGGGAAACCTATAAGGATGTACATATAAATCCTGATCTGTCGGCTGAAGAAACAGAACTAGTCATCCGTTTGTTGGAGTCCCATCAACAGATTCTTACCGATCGTCCAGGGCGGACAGGGTTGGTTGAGTTTGATATGACTCTGACTACCCAAGACCCCATTCGCCAAAAAATATATACAGTGCCCTTTGCGAAAGAGAAGGCCCTGGAAGCCGAAATCCAGAAGCTTCTGGATGATGACATCATAACTCCTTCGACTTCTCCTTATAATGCCGGGGTTGTCTTGTTGAGAAAGCCAAGCGGGGAGCACCGCTTGTGTATTGATTACAGGCATTTAAACAGTTGTACGACATTCCAAGTTGAGCCGTTACCAAACACAAATCAACTGTTTGCCAGATTAAATAGGGCAAAGTACTTTTCAAAAATCGATTTAAGAAGGGGATATTATCAGATCCCTGTGAAGCCTGAGGTTCGGCCCTTGCTCGCTTTCAGTACTCCGAGCGGCCATTACGAATTTAAGGTGATGCCTTTTGGGCTGAGCAATGCGCCCAGTGTGTTCACACGCATGATGAGAAAGTTATTAGACCCTTTAAGGGATCCCTCTGTCGTCTCGTTTATTGATGATATTCTCATCGCTTCTGGCAATCTGAAAGATCACCTGAAATCCTTGGAACAGATCTTCATAAGATTGAAAGAGGAGGGGTTAACTGCCCGTCCAGCCAAATGCATGATTGGCTATCACTCCTTAGAATTTCTGGGACATACTATTACCCCGGGGGGTTTGGTACCGGAAGAAAAGAATGTAGAGAAGGTCAGACTCGCACCCCGTCCTAAATCCAAAAAGGATGTTAGGTCTTTCTTGTCTCTGTGTGGGTTTTACCAGAAATTTATTCCGAAGTTCAACGAAATTGGGGCACCGTTAACCGAAACCCTGAAGAAAGGATCGCCAGATCCTATAGTCTGGACCCCGAGCTGTGAAGAGGCTTATGGGAAGCTGAAACAGGCTTTGGTGGATAGGCCAGTCCTGCAACTCCCAAATTTGGAGAAAACGTTTGTTCTAAGAACCGACGCGAGTAACATAGGGATTGGAGCAACTCTGTTGCAGGAAGGGCGAGATGATCCTACTGTGCTATGTCCGGTGGCATATGCCAGTAGAAAACTGTTACCCGCGGAACGGAATTACTCCACCGTCGAACGGGAATGTCTGGCTCTAGTGTGGGCGGTACAGAAATTTCAACCTTATCTGTATGGAGTACCGTTCAAAGTGCAGTCCGACCATCAACCTCTGACGTTTTTGGCAACTTCTAAGAAACTGAACGCAAGGTTAATGAGATGGTCATTGCTCTTACAACCGTATCAGTTCACGGTCGAATACATCCCCGGAAGGGAGAATGTGGGAGCGGATTTTATGTCACGGCATCCTATGGTCGAAGGTGAGGGGGAGGTAATTCGAACAGAACCTCTGGCAGTTGAAAGTTCGTAGGGTTCGACTTTCTTAAGAGGGGGCCTATGTAGCGAAACCCCAGTGGCCCATGTCCTCATACCTATCCGCTCAATTCCTCAGGAGTGGGATTCTCTGGGTTACTTTCATAACCCGAGCATTTGACACGAATACTTTGAAATCTATCTGTTCTTGGGGAAAACCCAATGGCGCGCCTTGCACCAAATAAGACCTAGGGTAATGGTTTGGGCGTGAAAAGTCCGTTGTCAACCTTGTCGGTTGTGGTCGGCACAATGTATTAAAGTTTTAAAGAATTTTACAGATAAAGTGCCGCATCCTACTGCTGGGGAATGAAAGGTAATTTAGATTAATTGGTCCTGCCAGACATGGGCATATTAAGCTTGGTCGTCTCAAATAATGAGACGAATTGGTGAAACGGCAGTCTTGCCAATTTGGCTAAGCGTCTAGATCTGGGCATGGCGGGGGAACAAATCGGGGCTATCTTTCTTCCTATGGCTTTACCTCTGTTTAGTGTCATCTTTCATTTGAATATAAACATTCTATAGCTATGGCATGTCGAGGGGAAGGGCTCCGTGGGGACCGGTTCCACCCATCTGAGTTATATCTTCTTGAGCCAGAAGAGGCGATCCACTGTGCTATCTCTTTCGTCTTTCGGCTGATGGGGGGGGGGGGCCAGGTGGACCGGGTGGTTCCTTGTCGATAGGAGGATGTTGGGAGTATAAATGGACTTCCCTGTCTCCCTGAGAGAACCTGAACTCATCTGAATATATGGGTTATGTGAGACACGGCCGATACATTGCGGTGACAGCTCAGACAAGAGCGGCGGCCGGACAGGGTAGTTTCCTCTTTCCTGTTCTTGCTAGGGATGGGGGAGGGAGATGCACTGCGGTCCATACAGACCCACTATTATATTAGTTAAGAGTAGGAAACATACATAATTACGCACACTACTCCACAATAGCTTTGTCGTGAGAAAGGCAAGGATTGCAAGTGAGAGGGAAGCCTGAGAAGGTATGTGCCCAATATTAATAAAGGCATGGTATGAGTGTGGAGAGGAGTGTGGTATGAAGACAATTGAATACTAGGTAATTGTATGGATTTTATGTATGGCAACCGACATGCTGAGACCATTGGAATCTCCATGCCGGCTGTATCTGAAGTTTACACCAGAGGCTCTCAAAATTGTTTTAACTTTACAGGATCCTTCTTTTGACGGCGAATATAGCCGGAGGTTTCGACAGAGCATCGACATAGAACATTATGTTTACTATGAAGTCCCTGCTGCTGTTGGGCTATACCAGATAGAACCACGGCGGGCCCGAACGAATACTTTCAGACACCTCGGCAGGCGTTTCGTTGAGCTGTGATCGAGTATGTTTGCATTTTGGGCTAGATCCCGCCTAAGTCACTGACACACCCGTACATATATCCTATTTATTCTCCTTGAGTATTTCCCAACCAAAATTGTGCCACGTGATCCCAGGGCACTTTCCCTAACCATTGGACACCCTACATTCGTGTAGGCCACGGAAACTTGGAATCCTGGATTTATGGAACCCTGTTGTTCGAACAACCTACGCGGGAAATAAAGACCAGAGAACTTGCCATGAGGTGGTTGTGAATTCATGGGACAATATGGAAAACGATGATCTAGGAGATTTATATTTGTGTTGATATTGTATGGACTAGTTTTCTCTCTAGATTGTGTGTAGATGTTTATGAGTTAATTGTCAGATATTTTTTTTTTCTGTGCTGTTATGTATTGAGTTATTAAATTTACAATTACAAATATGTTGAAGAACGTCATGTGGTATGCGAGTCAGCCAGAACGACCCTGCAGGAAATAGGTCCTTAGGTCGAATAGAGAGTGACAGTGAGTCCGGGGGAAACGGAGGAGGGTTGGCAGGGAAAGACCTATTTAAAGCCAGGGCTATGAAATATACATGAGAAAATTGAGACATAGTTATTTGGGACCCTCCACATAGCTTGTTACAGACCACCAATTTTGAAGATGGAGGTTCGAAATATTCTTAAGCATATGAAAACTGGCAAGGCCGCCGGTACAGATAACATCACAACAGAAATGATTAAACCTTTAGAAGAATATGGACTAGATCAAGTCACCCGACTGATGAACACATTATATGATACTGGAGATATACCTTCTGAATTATGTAACTCTGTATTTATTACAATCCCAAAGAAATCAGGAGCCTTGGAATGTAATCAACATAGAACAATTAGTATAATGAGTCACATCACAAAGATTTTGCTACGAATTATCATGCAAAGAGTGAAGAAGAAATTACAACTTGAAATAGGGGAAGAACAATGTGGGTTGTTAGAAGGAAAGGGTACAGTAAATGCTGTGTATATGCTGCGAACAGTTATTGAACGTGCTATAGAAGTAAACAAGGAACTACATCTTTGCTTTATTGACTACACAAAAGCTTTTGATAGAGTTAGACATGTCCACATGGTGGATATGCTTGCAGATCTACAAATTGATGGGAAAGACATTAGACTTATAAAAAACATATATTGGAAACAACAAGCTGCCATAAGGATTGATAATGAAGTGTGACAATATCAGCCTGTTAAGATAGGTGTTAGACAGGGATGTGTAATGTCTCCAGATCTTTTTCCCTGTACAGTGAGAATATTTTCAGAAATGTAGAAGATTTAAATGGAATCAGCATTGGAGGACGAAACATCAAATATGCAATTGATACAGTATTGATTGCAGACAATGCGCAAGATCTGCAACAATTAGTAGGTGCAGTTGTTGTACACAGTGAGCAGCTGGGGTTAGAATTAAATTGTAAAAAGACACAGGTTGTGGTCGTCACTAGGAAGAACGAAGTACCACAATGTAATATACAAGTAAATGGGAATATTCTTCAGCAAGTGAATCGATACGATTATTTCGGAACAGTCATAACATCTGATGGGAGATGCCTTGAAGAGATTAGAACAAGAATCGCCATGGCGAAAGTGGCCTTTAGCAAGGTGAAAAACATTCTGACCAATAAAAAGATGTCAATTGAAACGAGAAAAAGAGTGTTGAGGGGATACATAGAGCCTGTTCTTTTGTATGGATGTGAAACTTGGACAATGTGCAGTCATGCTGAAAAACATCTGATGGCTGCAGAAATGTGGTTTCTGATGAAAATGCAAAGAATACCATGGACAGATAGAAAAACCAATGACCAAGTGCTACAGGAGACAAATGAAACTCGTAAATTTATTAGAGAAATTAGACGTAGACAGTCAAAATTTGTTGGACATGTTATGAGAAGAAATGGATTGGAGAACTTAGTGACAACTGGCAAGATCGAAGGGAACAGACCAAGAGGAAGACCGAGATGAAAATACCTGGATAGCTTGGCCACATGGCATGGACGAGACAGGAACACTGAGCTGATCCACGACTCTGGTGATCGAGTGAAATGGCGAGTCATGACCGCCCACGCTTTCCGGCATGGCACATGATTGATTGATTGATGAGCAAATTATATATCTGATCATCTAGGAATTCATGCTCAAAGGCATCATAATGTCTCGGGGAACTGAAAAACGTTGGTCATATTAAATATTACAGTGGCTTGGAATGAACATTGATGAATAGGATGATTCCTGGAAAAAGAGGTAGGCGTCGCCCGGTACTAAATGGACGTAAGATATTACAGACACCTCGGACATGAGAATGCATGGTGCAAGAGAACTGACGGAGATCGAGAGACTTTTCGGTGGACTTTGATGAAAGCGACTTTTTGCAAAGAACCTGCTAATGAGGATGAATTCCATAGTTCTATTTGATAGAAGGACCTTGTCATCTGGATATCTGAACTCTGGAATTTTATTTACTCAGAATAAAATATCAACTGACTCAGAGTCGAATACATCTTTGGTTTGTAAAGCCATGGATAATCATTTATCACAGGTAAGTAGTATTCTCCCGCCCTACACAGTTTATTTTCTCCAATAACATTGCAGGAAGGTCCTTGCTATAAATCTGTCTTCTATCCGTTTAATCTATGATCCCCATATCCCCCCCCCCCCGAATACTCTAATGAGGGAATTCACGGGCAGTGTTTATTCTGCCCGCGGTTAATTCCCGATACACAGAGGGGAAGAAAAACATTTCGCGTAATTGAACCTTTAACCCGCCAGTCCATGGGCGTGATATTGGCCATTAATTAGTCCTGGCTCTGTTTACACTTCCTATTCTGTCGCCGTGAGAATGGAGCTTGCTATCGGCCCGTCCTAGAAATGTGCAGTTTGGTGTCTGTTGTGATGTCACAGCTACTGAACGTAAATTGTTGTAGAAGGTCAACATGAGGATGCTCGCAGCGTACTGCAAAGGACATACACCATTTTAAAAAGGATTTTGGTATGCGAATTATTTACTTATATCCTTGTTTGCTTTAATCTTCTTCTTTCCTCTATTAGCCAGAATGATTTCTCTGTAACATATCTCCATTTTAGGAATCATATTTTGTGCTGATGTGGGTACCTTTTTATCTAACAGGGCAAGGTATTCTATCTCACATTCCAGGAGATCGGGGAACAAATACTATCATCAAACAGTACTAATGTTTTTTTTTAGTCTCCAAGTCCTAACTCCTTACCCTTTGAGCCTGAGGCGGACACCGTTACCTTCTCAGATATGGTTTCCTCTCCCACCATTATACCATTACCCCCACCCCGTTCAACCTCAGAAGAGAAGTTATATTAGGGCCCATCGCCTGGCTCAGATTAATAATCATGTGACAGTCAACCACAAATAGGATATTAATTTCAAGGTGATTATTGTCCAAAGAGGGTGTTTTTTGGTTTGCGTATCCTTTACAGTACATCGCTGTCAACATCAGCATCTTTCAGCTGATTGTTGATTTCTTGGCAAGATTACGCTCAGTAGTTTGCCATTGCTTTCTGAGCGGCCGGCTCAGTATCCCGCAAGTCACCAGCGCGGGTAGAACCGCTTCCAATTCTCGTGCGCTGCGAGACCCTGCGTGGATAAACGGGATTACGGAGAAAGTCGTGTAACTCCTCGGCCAGAGAGACCGGCCCAAAGAGGGTATTGGTTGTAATAATCCTCTCCGTTTGCTATTTCATATTATATAGATTATGTAATCATGTCTGTCAGACAAATGCGATATCAAACCGCATTTCTAAGACTGATCACTGATTGGATAGTATCCAGGGAGTACTGAAGTCACATTCCACGTAAAGTGTAAACCAACCTCGCTCAGTCCACCCCTTTCTTTCCCCGATTGTATGAATTTTTTCACTCGCTCGCTTTCAACTCGAATGTTATCCACGCGTGTGCTACTACTACTACTACTACTACTACTACTACTACTACTACTACTACTACTACTACTACTACTACTAGTAGTAGTAGTAGCAGCAGCAGTAGTAGTATTAGTAGTAGTAGCAACAGCAGCAGCAACAGCATCAGCAGCAGTAGTAGTAGTAGTAGTAGTAGTAGTAGTAGTAGTAGTAGTAGTAGTAGTAGTAGTAGTAGTAGTAGTAGTAGTAGTAGTTGTTGTTGTTGTTGTTGTTGTTGTTGTCGTCGTCGTTGTAGTAGTAGCAGTAGTAGTAGTAGTAGTAGTAGTAGCAGCAGCAGCAGCAGGCGTAGTATTAGTAGCAGCATCAGTAGTAGTAATAGTAGCAGTAGTAGTAGTAGTAGTCGCAGCGGTAGTAGTAGTATTAATAGCAGCAACAGTAGTAGTAGGCCTACTGGCTACGAGTGAGTACACCGGGCTGATTTTTAAGGATAAGTTTTCCGCATTACCAGTGTCCTTCGCCATCAAGCGAACCCCCCACTTAGATTTCTGACGTACCTTAAGTCCACACGTCAAGGACGAGAAGTCAACATTTAAGTCCACCTGACCGGCGTGTGGAATAAATCCACTACTACGCGCCCACCAGAGAAAGTGTGGTAAGTTTCTCGGCCAACCCGACCTCCCTGAATATACCATGAGTCCTGTTTGGTGACGAAGTAACCTTGTCCAGCACGTCCGTATTCTTAAATTCCCAGAATATGAACGTTATTACTAATAATGATTAGATGCCCCTGACATGTACTTCTATCACTAAAACTAAATCTTTCAAATCCTATGTACTTGATTGACTACTTCTGTAGACCAAAGGCAGGCAAGCTGTCCATAAGTAGTATTAGTACAGTCGGGCTTACCGCCGTCATTTAAACTTTTACTGTCCCTGTCATTGTTCTTTTCTCCATTTCCCGTTAATGATCTGCCATTGTTCTAACCTTCAGTGTCGCGTAAATAATTAAATCCGTCATCAGATCTTTCCCCCAATTTGCATAAACGGTCTGCTTGCCTGGTTTTGTTGGGCTAGACCAGTGGTTCTCAACCGGTGGGGTAATTCCCCCCCCCCCAACATGCTTGCATATCCTTTACAGGACATCGCTGTCATTGCTGTCAACATCAGCATCTTTCGGCTGATTGTTGATTTCTTGGCAAGATTACGCTCAGTAGTTTGCCATTGCTTTCTGAGCGGCCGGCTCACATACCCCGTAAGTTACCGACGCGTTTCGAACCACTGGTGATTCTCACCGTCTTCACGTTACTTACGAGAGTATACGAGATTACGGAGAAAAGTCGCTAACCTCTAGGCCAGGAAGCCGCCCCCCCCCCTACCCCCAGCAGAGGGAAATTTTAGGTTTCCAGGGAGGAATTAATTATTTCAAGATCGCATTAATACAAGAATCAGTTACTTGATATTGTTTTTCCCTCTAAATATTACGGTTCTGTTATTCTCTCCCTAATGAAATTCGTTTTTTAACGTAATTAGTCCCGCAAATCACGTTTTATGTAGATGTCTAGACTTGTTCTAGTATGTGTTATTAAATTCAGCTTCCATTTTTATGTATACTGTGTAAGAGTATGGAGAAACCCTAAATAAAAACTACAAGGAGGCAACCAGAAACTTCTACAAAAAGATAAGTGCAATGCGAACCAGAGGAGTACCCTTTGACCCAACTGAAATAATTAACAGCGAAAATGGAGAACCAATAAGTGAACAAAAACACATCCTAATAAGATGGAAGCAGTATTTCGAACAACTTCTCAACATCCCATCAGATGTCACAGGAATTCAAGAGACCTACACAGATGTCACCGAGGAACTAGAACCAGACATACTAAAAGAAGAAATTATAGAAGCCATCAGATTAGCCCCATTGAACAAATCACCAGGACAGGATGAAATACCAAATGAACTAATTAAAGCAGCAAGG
Source organism: Cepaea hortensis (assembly GCA_963921405.1). NCBI lineage: Eukaryota > Metazoa > Mollusca > Gastropoda > Stylommatophora > Helicidae > Cepaea > Cepaea hortensis. Next base: position 74,444,088 of record OY992889.1, on the reverse strand, counting down.
GAAGTAGGAACAGCTTGGCTACATAGACTATTCAACCATGTTTGGGTAGAACAACAGACACCACGAGACTGGGGAAACGCCATAATTATCCCAATTTGGAAAAACAAAGGCAGCAAAAGAGATTGCACACAATACAGAGGCATTTCACTGTTGAGTCATACTGGGAAAATATTTTGCAAAATTCTTGAAAAAAGATTACGAACTACTTTAGAACCCCAGCTAAGCGAAACGCAGCTTGGATTTAGGAAAAACAAAGGATGCACAGACGCCATTTTTGCTCTTAGACAACTTATAGAAAAATCAATTGAATTCAATGAAACACTCTACTTAGCCTTTGTTGACCAAGAAAAGGCATTTGATAGGGTAGATAGAAACAAGCTGTGGGAAATCCTTAAACAATATGGAGTGAGCACACATCTAACAAACCTATGTAGAAGTTTATACGACAACAGTGAATGCATAGTGAGAGCAACTGGAGGACACTCAGAACCCTTCACAATAAGATCTGGAGTACGACAAGGTTGTGTCCTGTCCCCTCTCTTGTTCATAACATATATAGACAACATATGTAAAGAAACCAGCCAAGCAGAGACAGCAAGAATACCGCATGACGAGAACACAGAAGAAGAACCATCTGCAAATCTAACCATTAGAGAACTCCTGTTTGCGGACGACCAAGCACTAATAGCAAAATCAGAAGCTGAATTACAAGACCACATGAATAGTCTAAACGAAATGTGTAGGGAACATAACATGAAAATTAGCACAAGCAAAACAGAGGTAATGACTATAACTAAAGAAGAACAAACAGCAACAATTCACCTAAACGAACATCCCTTGAAACAAGTAAAGAGCTTCAAGTACCTAGGAAGTATAATATCATCAAATGGCAGATCAGAAGACGAGATCGAAAATAGGTGCAATAAGGCAAATCAACTCATTGGACAAATGGCACCAATACTAAAGAACAAACATGTATCAATAACTACTAAGAAAGCACTTTACAACACAATCTTCCTACCAACTCTGTGCTACCAATGCCAAACCTGGACAATGACAGAAAAAGAGAAAAGAAAAATCACAACAACAGAAATGAGGTTCCTGAGAAGAATACTCAACGTATCAAGAAGAGATAAGATCAGAAATGAAGAAATCAGGACTAAAGTGGGGGTTAAAGCTGCTCTAGATTTTATTAGAAAGCAGCAAGTCAAATGGTTTGGCCATGCAAGTAGGCTACCAGTCAACAGCATGCCACAACAGGCAATGACGTACAGACCAGATGGAAACAGAGGAAGAGGCCGACCACGTAAACGCTGGACGGAGGGAATAACAGAATCCATGGGAATGTCGATATACGAAGCCCATAACCGGGCACTCTCACGAAGTTTATACTTCACCTCGACACCGCAAGGTACAAGAGGAACATGATGAGATGATGAGATGAGATGTGTAAGGGTGGGGTGGGGGGGATTTATGGGGATGAAATTCGAAGGGGGGGGGGGGTGGCGTTCTCATCATATGGTAAAGCAAAACATGGGCCAAAAAAGGTTGAGAAGCACTGGGCTAGACGGAGCAGCATTGACTAATCCGATCCTCAATTGAAACGAGCTAGAGCTTCTTCTGTTTGAAACTGAAACGGTTTCTGTTGTTAATCATAGTACTACTAATAGTAGTATTAGTAGTTGTCCATTTATCGGGAAGATCGGAGATTTCACCTTTCCAAGTCTTGTCAGGTTTAGTCAGCTGTCGAAGCCTTTATTATATGGTGATAATTTTACTAATTTTAGCACAAATAATGCTTATCGGTAAGAGATATTATATTAATTATTATTTAATATTAATAAATAAATATTAAATAGCATAGCATAGCAGACTTCACTAAGTGAATACTAATTACTATTATACTAACTAAAAGTAAAAGTAAATATTTGAATTTGTATTTTAGCTTGTCTTCCTTAGTTACACGTAACGGTAAGAAGTAATCAAGTATGAAGTGTTAGTAAATACTAAATATTAATCCGATGATTAAAATATAATTAATTAAGTTAATTTATTAAATAAAATTAAAATGTCTACTTCTGTTTCGTTTCCATATATATAGATAGTTGTCCATTTATCGGAAAGATCGGATATTTAATTTCACCTTTCCAAGTGTTGTCTGTTTTTACTTTTTAGTTTTAGTCAGCTGTCAAAGCCTTGCCCTTCTTTGTTCGTGTTTTTTTTTCCAGTTCAGTTCTACAAGTTCACATACTTATATTCATATTTTAATTATTTATATTATAAGTTACATTGTGATAATTTATTTTAACATAAATAATACTTTTCGGTAAGAAATATTAGATTAGTAAATTAATTATTAGTATTAGGTTTAAGTAGGTACTTAGGTAAGAAGTGTTTTAATTACTGTTGTTAGGTACTTATCTCGGCGATATCTCGGAATAGACAGAGCAGTTTATACCGCGATAGCTCGGAATAGACAGAGTAGTTTATTCCGCGATAGCTCGGAAGGAAACCCCGGTTGGCGATAATTTCCTTCCTTCTTCCTGCGAGAGCGCAAAAAGCAAACAAAGAAAAACGTGTCCACAGGATTTTCATTCCAGATCATATGAGGTGAAGAAGCAGATGCTTCTATCTGGCTGTCTGCTCGATTCGTCTGTCCTTCCACCTTACTCTGTTTCTAATCTAAAGTCAGCAGAGAACATACTATCCATCTTTACTAATGAAAGCATTTCTTTGTCATCAATTGAAAGTCTCTTTGTTCAAGAGGCATGGGTAACCTTGCAGGCCAGAATTGAAGAAAAAAAAACAAATGTACTTTTCAACTGCAATCCTTGCGCAGTTAGGGACGATGGGGGGGGGGGGGGGGGGGGGGTAAAGATGATTGAGTGTGACGGCTGTTTTGAGTGGTATCACTTCGATTGTGTTGGTGTGCGTACTGCTTCTAAACCTAAGAAATGGTTTTGTACTGATTGCTGGGGGTAGATAATAATTTTATATATGATACCCTTTAATGTTAGTAAAATATGTAAAAGTTTTTAAAATGTATAATGTTATATTTTGTGGTATATTTGTTTTGTCAGATTATGTTTATATATATATATAACTATAAATATAGCAGCTAATTGTCATAGTTTGTTAGTGTACAAAGAACAGCAAAGAGGTGCAGCTGCTTCATAAGAGATGTTGAATGAAAGAATGTATGAGAGGAAATGGAGAAGAAGGCAGATTGATAGATATATCGATCGATAGATCCCCGCCAGGGGCTGGGCGAAGCCGGGCTGTGTCAGCTAGTTAAATCATAAAACTGAGGTCGTGTCATTTACTGGGTGATGCAGCTGATAAGCAAGCTGAAGGCAAATATTACCTGGAAGAAGTTCCACGAAACAGAATAGGTAACACTCGCATACCCAGTTTCAGACTTAACCTACCCCAAGGGAAGATGGGTAGTCACTACAAATGGAACTGGTCTATCAGTGATGTAAATAACTGAAAGGTCAAAGCATCAAGGTCATAGATAGTTATAATGTAATATGTATATGTCCTTTGTTGTAAAGTGGATTGTTATTTTATGACATGTATAACCAATATCATCATTTATGTATAATAAATACCCTTTGACCCAACCGAAATAATTAACAGCGAAAATGGAGAACCAATAAGTGAACAAAAACACATCCTAATAAGATGGAAGCAGTATTTCGAACAACTTCTCAACATCCCATCAGATGTCACAGGAATTCAAGAGACCTACACAGATGTCACCGAGGAACTAGAACCAGACATACTAAAAGAAGAAATTATAGAAGCCATCAGATTAGCCCCATTGAACAAATCACCAGGACAGGATGAAATACCAAATGAACTAATTAAAGCAGCAAGGGAAGTAGGAACAGCTTGGCTACATAGACTATTCAACCATGTTTGGGTAGAACAACAGACACCACGAGACTGGGGAAACGCCATAATTATCCCAATTTGGAAAAACAAAGGCAGCAAAAGAGATTGCACACAATACAGAGGCATTTCACTGTTGAGTCATACTGGGAAAATATTTTGCAAAATTCTTGAAAAAAGATTACGAACTACTTTAGAACCCCAGCTAAGCGAAACGCAGCTTGGATTTAGGAAAAACAAAGGATGCACAGACGCCATTTTTGCTCTTAGACAACTTATAGAAAAATCAATTGAATTCAATGAAACACTCTACTTAGCCTTTGTTGACCAAGAAAAGGCATTTGATAGGGTAGATAGAAACAAGCTGTGGGAAATCCTTAAACAATATGGAGTGAGTACACATCTAACAAACCTATGTAGAAGTTTATACGACAACAGTGAATGCATAGTGAGAGCAACTGGAGGACACTCAGAACCCTTCACCATAAGATCTGGAGTACGACAAGGTTGTGTCCTGTCCCCTCTCTTGTTCATAACATATATAGACAACATATGTAAAGAAACCAGCCAAGCAGAGACAGCAAGAATACCGCATGACGAGAACACAGAAGAAGAACCATCTGCAAATCTAACCATTAGAGAACTCCTGTTTGCGGACGACCAAGCACTAATAGCAAAATCAGAAGCTGAATTACAAGACCACATGAATAGTCTAAACGAAATGTGTAGGGAACATAACATGAAAATTAGCACAAGCAAAACAGAGGTAATGACTATAACTAAAGAAGAACAAACAGCAACAATTCACCTAAACGAACATCCCTTGAAACAAGTAAAGAGCTTCAAGTACCTAGGAAGTATAATATCATCAAATGGCAGATCAGAAGACGAGATCGAAAATAGGTGCAATAAGGCAAATCAACTCATTGGACAAATGGCACCAATACTAAAGAACAAACATGTATCAATAACTACTAAGAAAGCACTTTACAACACAATCTTCCTACCAACTCTGTGCTACCAATACCAAACCTGGACAATGACAGAAAAAGAGAAAAGAAAAATCACAACAACAGAAATGAGGTTCCTGAGAAGAATACTCAACGTATCAAGAAGAGATAAGATCAGAAATGAAGAAATCAGGACTAAAGTGGGGGTTAAAGCTGCTCTAGATTTTATTAGAAAGCAGCAAGTCAAATGGTTTGGCCATGCAAGTAGGCTACCAGTCAACAGCATGCCACAACAGGCAATGACGTACAGACCAGATGGAAACAGAGGAAGAGGCCGACCACGTAAACGCTGGACGGAGGGAATAACAGAATCCATGGGAATGTCGATATACGAAACCCATAACCGGGCACTCTCACGAAGTTTATACTTCACCTCGACACCGCAAGGTACAAGAGGAACATGATGAGATGAGATGAGATGTATAATAAATTTTGAAAATAAGGGTATTTTATTTTTGAGAGTTTTCTTGTTGTAGTAAAATTGTTTTAATTAACAACGCTTGATTAATTATTTTGTTGGTAGCGGAGAGGTATCTCCTGTGTGTGTTGTCATGTGATATTTCAAAATGCCAATCTGAATGCAGCTCCACAATCTTTGCACTTAAAAAATATCTCACCGGTGTTCACACCCATTGTTGCTTCTTCATTAATGTCCACAGTCATTGCTGCTTCTATATTATTGTTGACAACCATTGCTGATTCTATGTTACTGCTTATAGACATTGCTGATTCTATGATAATGTTAACAACCATTTTGCAACAATCTGCCTTGTCCAACATTGTGCTGGATCCCTGACTGTGGTCCTCCCACAATTAATCTGACAGCTCTTATTTGAATGTCTGTTCTTGTGTGTATGGATGTGAAACTTGGACTATGAGCAGTAAAGCTGAAAAACATCTGATGGCTGCAGAAATGTGGTTTCTGAGGAAAATGCAAAGAATACCATGGACAGACAGAAAAACCAATGACCAAGTACTACAAGAGACAAATGAACATCAGTCATTAGACGTAGACAGTCAAAATTTTTTGGACATGTTATGAGAAGAAATGGATTGGAGAACTTGGTGACAACTGGCAAGATTGAAGGGAACAGACCAAGAGGAAAATACCTGGATGGCATGGACGAGGCAGGAACACTGAGCTGATCCATGACATTGGTGATCGAATGAAATGGCGAGTCATGACCGCCCCACGCTTTCCGGCATGGCACATGATTGAGTGATTGTGTGTTGGGTTTGATATGTGTTGTGTTTAAAGTTAGTGTTAGTTAGTTAGTCTGTCCTCTTGAGCCCAAGGCGGCCGTCGTGTGTGTAAAGAATGAATGTCGTAGTAGTTCCTTGTTCTTCTTTACCACTTTAGTGTCGTCCCTGGAGTGAGGAGAATACCACACGGTGAAGTTACTCTGTTTCCTAATGTTTTTTTTTTTGAACGGATAATCTTCCAATTAACTGAAATGTCACTTGGGGAAAGTTTTAATGTTCATAAGTCTCTGATTATAACATGTCCCCTCTTTTAGAACACAACCTTTTAATGTTTGTTAGGTAGATGTGTATATAGATATATATATATATATATATATATATATATATATATATATATATATATATATATATATATATATATATATATATATATATGTCCTTAGTATGCGAGTTATTAATCTTCGGTGATGAAGCTTATCACTCATTAAACACAACACTTCTGTTCATACAATTCTACTCAGCAGAAGCCAGGTTTCTGCGGAACAACTAGGTACTGAGCCCCGTGTAAAACCTCTCAGCAACCTCTGTCTTCTTTCCATGAGTCATCATTGTATAAAACTTGGAACTGCTTCTTCGTAATAAATCATCTCACACTCACGTGGAACACTCAAGGGGAACTGGAAATGGAACCTGTAGAGTAGATAACATCATGGTGAGGGCAACTCAGTCCTGACCGTAATTAGGTGATTGTAGGCCAATAACAGCACTCAGATCTATAACAGAGATCCGATCTCTGTCATACGCGCATCACAATGGTCTTATACATGGCAACACCAGGAAAGAATAAAGGAACGGGTAGAAACCCAGCAGATGCCCTACTGGAAGATCCTACCATTACACATACCTCTTCTCCCTCTCAACCATCCTTAATCAAGAGCGAAGAGTAATCATAACTGAATGCTTCGCGGTCTCCTATAGCCCTGACTGTTAGTTAGTAACTGAGCGTTGAGCGTCGGCCAGATCACCTCGTCACTCCTCGCTGTTTCATTCTTGCCAGACCATGGTAATCCATTTGCTCCTCCGAGGTGTACATGTGCTCCCACAAGGCCGCAACCACGTCTGCCTTGTCATGCATCAATACTCCACCAAGTTTTGCCGAGCCAGCCAATCTGTCCTTTGCAGATACTCTGAGGTATGCCTTCGCTTGCATCACCTTGTGCCTACCAGCAACAGTAGGCAGATGTAGTATGTAACGCATACACACTTTGGTCATTGGTTTTTCTGTCTGTCTATTTGGAGCATTCATGCACAAATAATCCCATATCCCAGAATGGCCCGCATAGCTTCATTCTGTATGCGCTCTAATTTCACCAGCTGACAAGAATATCATCTGCAAATGTTATAATCCTTCCAACCCCTGGTGCTTCTAGGTATGCAATCTTGCTCGTATACACATTAAATAACACCGGTGAGATTGCAGATCCCTGTGGCAGTCCCGGGGTTAAAATATGTGACTCTCAGGTCCATGCGCCCAGACGGAGAGCAACCTGACGAGAATGCAGGACTACTGCTATCCAGTTCACCAACCAGGGATTGACCCCCTTCTCCATAAGTGCAGTCATCAAAATATCATAGCGAACTCTATTGTACGCATCCTCGAGATCAAGCGCTGCCGCCATCGTTTCCTGTCTACTCTGGAAGCCATCATAAACGTCAAAGTTACCAGAAAGTCACCAGAAAGACCTCCTTGACCCGGGTTTTCTCACATGGCTTGGTCTATTAGCCCTGACTGTACTGGGCTTAGGTACCAGTACAGAGCGGGGCAGGTGGTTGCTTCTATAATCCCCAAGGACACCGAGTGTCGCGTTTTCAATGAAAAATGGGGAGTAAAGTACTTCTTTGTGGAACCAGAAAACCAAAGTTGTGTAATATGCAGCGAAAAGTATTGCCGTTTTGAAAAAGTACAATCTTCGGCGACACTACGAAACAAAACATCTATAAGTTTTCTGGAAAGGTACGTTCTTCTTCTTCTTCTTCTTCTTCTTCTTCTTCTTCTTCTTCTTCTTCTTCTTCTTCTTCTTCTTTCGTTCGTATGATGGAAGCAGCAAATGACTTGTGTCCTGAGTAAACCGATTTGTTTGGAACTATCAGCCTTTCGACAAGCTCAGTTGTGCGAAGAACAGAACAACTTGGAGAGAACACAGTGCTACAGATACGCCAGCAAACTAGGAACTTGTTGTATTCTCTGGCGCTGAATGAGTCTACTGATCTCTCGAGTGCGCCACAACTTCTCGTGTTCATTCGTTGCGTCAATTTGGACTTTCAGATAACGGAAGAGTTGGCATCCGTTTGCAGCTTGCATGGATCAATAACTAGAGGACAACTTGTTGAATTTTACCGCTACTTACCTGATGTTGAGTTTCCGAAACTGAAGAAATTTGCCGCTTGTATGTCACCAGTGTTTGGAACAACTTATGTCTGTGAGCAAACATTTAAAAAAAAATGAAGTATATGAAGTCAACACATCCAACGAGATTGACTGATGAACATTTGAAAGCAATTCTCTTGATTGGATGCAGCAATTCCAACCCAAACATTGATGATATCTTGAAAGCCAAATATCAGCTGCCAAATCGCGCTCAGCTGTGTTTTGAACGCGGGTATACGGGATTATGAACCTTCGCCACGGAGGGCGGCGCAAGTATTGTACAGAATGAGTAAGCGGCCCGCGCTCGTCATTATCCAGCCCGCCGTGAAAAAAGTTGGTGACCCCTGATTTAGACAGACAACATCCGTATCAAGCGGGGCCTCAGCAAGAGCAGTGCCCGGTATGTTCTCTCCCGACCTGTCCCATTCGCCAATTGAAGTTGCCACATAACAGATACCTGGTAAATGAAGAAAAAATTTGTTGGTATCAACCAGTACAGGTCTGATGATCGCGCTTTTGGCAGCAAGAGTGTTTCCTAGGGTTTTTGTGTTTTGTGTTGGTCTTTATCTGGCTGCACAAGAACCTGCACACTTGTCTTTCTGTTCTTATCTGTCCTCTACTTTTGTTGTCTTGGGAAAGGCGCTTAGCCAACCGAACACGAGTTCTCACTCTCACTCTCTCTCTCTCTCTCTCTCTCTCTCTCTCTCTCTCTCTCTCTCTCTATATATATATATATATATATATATATATATATATCCCTCCCTCTCTCTCACTTGTCTATATCACTTTGTTATGTCTTTCAACACATCTTTCTCGTATCTCTGTCTCTCACACTATCTTCGTTATCTATCTCCCCCCTCTCTCTTTTCAACCTGCTTCACATATACCAGGTTTTCCTGCACTTTATTTGCGTAGCATTTCCTTGTTTATTTGTTAATTCATCAGGCCAGTAAGTCGGAAGCCTGGTGTTTGAATTGGCTAATCACGTCTTTCTGAAGCAACGCATATTACTGTCAGCTTGGACCGGAATTATGATGACATAAATATCAGGAAATAGTAGGTCGGTAATGTAAACAAAGATGGATGCCTGTAAACAGTAAGAGTACAGAAACGCAAGTTAAGAATTCTTGCATGGGGACACAATTATTTTTATTGGGGATACCAATCTGGAAAATTATTCTTGATATTAAAACAGCTTCATACGCCAGCTCGGTATAAACTACTCTGTCTATTCCGCGCCGGCTCGGAATAAACTACTCTGTCTATTCCGAGCTATCGCGGTATAAACAACTCTGTCTATTCCGAGATATCGCGGTATAAACTCTCCCTTATTAGTTATTATAGTTCAGTAACTATTACTACTACTACTAGTACTACTACTACTAATTAGTGGACTCTTTCGGTACTGACAGTACTGTTGTGACAAATGATGATTAAAATGTCATAATTTATTAAACAAAATGTCTGTTTATGGTTGTCCATTTATCGGGTAGGTCAGCGATTTCACCTTTCCTAGTGTTGTCTGTTTTAGTCAGCTGTCAAAGCCTTTCTTTGTCATTTTTAGAGCAGCATAGTCAAGGGTCATAGACTAAGGCAAGGCAGGTCCTGGATGGCACAGGCGGAACTTCTATATGTCAGAAGGGACCATCAATCGTGAAAGAGAATGGGTTGAAGTTCCGGAAGACATGAAGGACTGGCACAATGTAATAACACTGTGTCATGAGTTCAGAGAATGGGCAGCGGGCCGCACTGAGTTTGAAGTGCAACAGCTGATCCAGAGCAACACACATCAAGGTGACATAGTCATCTACACCGATGGGTCAGTGGTGAGAAACAGACGTAGTGGTTGGGGCTTTATTGCAAAGGCTCCAGCATGAGAATGGAGGTGGAGCCAGTAACAGCAGTATTCCGTTGGCTAGAGGAGACTACTGCAACACACATTGTATTCATTACGAATTCAAAGAGTATGCTTAGTAAGGTGGAGAAAGGAATGTTTCGTGTGGAATGGCTCTCATCGCTTCAGAGGTATGAACAGGCTGATAGGCTAGCAGGGAATGCAACTCTTGGTGGCATATTGCCTATGGACAAGGGGGAGGTGGTCGTGCGCTTGTGGGACCAGGTGGAGAAGGCAGAGGAACAGATTGCGAACCCATATGTGGAAAGAATGAGATTGCGGGGGATCGGCAGGGGTTCTGGAAGAATCTCAAAACTGAGAGGGAAGACCAGGAGAACTTTTAATCAGATAGCAGTGGGAACGATTAGTAGTATGACTCTTCACTGGCTGTTGAACGAGGGGACGGAGCATGTATGAGAATGTCCTGAGTGCAATGATGTTGGTTCTTAACTCAACTCAATTCAACTTAACTTTTAGAGCAGTTCTACTAGAAGTACACATATGGTGATAATTTTGGCACAAGTAATGTTTAGCGGTAATAAATATATTTGAATATAATAAATTTAATAAATAACTTGGACTTAGATAGATACTTAGGTAAAAAGTGTTAGTACAGTTCTGATAAATGATGATTCAAATGTCATACTTTATTAAATAAAATGTCTACTTCTTCATCAGCGTTCTGAGCCATTGAGGTTCTTTGCTGCAGATACAATCCGTCTCCATTCGTCTCTCTGGTTGACTTTCTCTTGCCAGTCGTTGATTCCAAGTGCTTGTAGGTCTGTATATATATTATCTCTCCACCGTCTTCTTGGTCTACCTCGGGATCTACTATTTATGTCTACTATATATATGTCTACTATTACATGATGCTACTACTATACATAATATGTCTACTATATATGTCTATACTATATATATATATGTCTACTATTGTAATTATTTTAAAATAATATATCCAAGAGCTTAGAAAATTAAATCAGTAGTACCTCATTTACGTCTCTACGTCAGTTATAAGAGGAGATATAAATGTATTTTGTGAATTAATTATCTGCTCAACTTTGGTAAAAGACTTGCTAGTTTTGTAGTAATGGACTGATTCTTTAATTGCACACATATATGGTCATATTTTACAAATGGAAAAACTGAATCCAATAGTATGCCAATGAAGTCAGTATGTCAGTTCTAGCAGAGATGTTCAGTTTTAATGTCTTGGCCTATATAACAAAGAAATACGCAGACACATGACTGACTGAGCAGGATTGCTTGCGACCCAGTAAAATTGGGAACTGAAATGACAAATGTTTGCTTTCACTTAATATAACATTTTGGTTTTTAAATGAACTCCTTAGCAACCATATATCATTACAATTATGGCAATTATGCTTAACAGGATATGCTGTCTATTTTAGATATTATGTGATGTGACTAAATTAACAATTTAAAGTGGGCACCAAGTGATTCTTCTTCTTCTTCTTCTTCAGCGTTCCGAGCCATTGAGGTTCTTTGCTGCAAATACAATCCGTCTCCATTCGTCTCTCTGGTGGACCTTCTCTTGCCAGTCGTTGATTCCAAGTGCTTGTAGGTCTGTACATGTATTATCTCTCCACCGCCTTCTTGGTCTACCTCGGGGTCTACGGTCATTTATTTCCTGAGTGTAAGCGAGTTTTGTTTCCCTATTATCTTCCATTCTTTCTATATGCCCCAGCCATTGTAGTCTATTAGCCTTCATGATACCAGTGATTAGCGGGGACTTAAACAGATCATAAATGTCTTTGTTACTTCTTCTTTTCCACTCTCCACTTTGTGTATCCCTAATGGGTCCAAAGATGCGTCTTAAAATTTTGTTCTCAAAGGTTTGTAACAAGGCTTCGTCTCCTTTCGTTGTACTCCAGGTTTCAGAGCCATACAGCACAACTGGTCTGATCAGTGTTTTGTATATTGTGATTTTGGTGTTACGAGATAGCGCCTTTGATTTTAGTAGATGTTGTAGTGCATAGTATATCTTATTTCCAGAGTTGATTCTAGTTTGTATTTCTTCCCTTATGATGTTGGAGCAGTTGAAGATCGTACCCAGGTATTTGTATGTTTCCGTTCTTTTAATGGTCATATTATCTATTTGTATGTGGCCAGAGTTTCTAGCCATTCCGTCTCTTGAAATCACCATATATTCTGTCTTATCTTGGTTGATAACCAGCCCCATCTGTTGGGCTTTTTCCTTTAAGTGAGTCAATATTTCCAATGTCTTTTGTTCACTTTGCCCTATAATATCTATATCATCTGCATAACCAAGCAGCTTGGATGTTCCTCCAATATCACATTCCTCCTTTACCTTCCTTACAACTTTCTCTAGAGCCAGATTGAAGAGTAGCGGCGATAGTGCATCACCCTGTTTCAAGCCAGATGTTATTTGGAAGGGGTCTGATTTCCTGCCTTTATATGTTACTATATTATAAGTATCTTCCATGCATAGTCTGGTCATGTTGATTAACTTCCTTGGTATTCCAAATTCCTGCATAGCATTCCATAGACTATTCCTATGGACACTATCATAAGCCTTTTTAAAATCCACAAAAATGTTATGGAGATCTCTTTTATATTCCCAATGTTTCTCGGCTATTTGTCGTAAGATAAATATCTGATCTATTGTTGATCTGTTTTGTCTAAAACCCGCCTGGTAGTCACCTAATATGTCTTCTGAATATGGTTTTAGTCTATTTAGTAATACTGCGGATAGTATCTTATAGCTTGTGGACAGTAGTGATATTCCTCTATAATTTCCACATTGGAACTTGTCTCCTTTCTTAAAGATAGGTATCAATAATGACTCTTTCCAGTCATGGGGTAATTCTTCTGTCCTCCAGATTTTTATTATTAGTTCGTATAGCTTTAGATGTAATGCATGGCCACCTGCCTGTATAAATTCAGCAGCAATTCCATCTGTCCCAGTTGCCTTATTGTTTTTAAGTCGTGTGATTACATATAGGATTTCTTCAAATGTAGGTTCTTCAATTTGTGGTTCGCATGTTAGAACCTCTTCCTGTGAGAAAATGTTACTTGGAGCTTCACAATTTAGTAATTCAATAAAATATTCTTTCCATGTGTTGCACATTTCCTCATTGGTATTTATCATATTCCCATTTTTGTCTTTTAAACCATATGTGTTTTGTTGGTGCCCTCGTTTCATTGACTTCAGTTCTTTAAAAAATTTTCTGGATTCATTTTTCTGGTGATTAGTTTCCATATCTTTGATTATATTACTCATATATTCTCGCTTCTGCTGTCTGACTATTTTTGTAGCCTCTTTACATTCATTTCTATAATGCTCTTCCTTTTGGATGTTATTGATGTCATTTAACCATACATGTCTGGCATTCTTCTTCCTAATGACTGCTTCTTCACATTTTTGATTGAACCATCTGTTCTTTCTATGCGTGGTTAACACACCGAGACATTCTTCTGCGGTAGACTGAATTGTATTCTTGATGTTCAACCAAGTTTGGTCAATGCTTTCCTCCAAAGGGTTTTGCAGAGTTTCAAGTTTACATTTTATTTCATCTGTAAATTTCTCTTTGACTGTAATGTCTTGCAGTTTTTCTCTGTTATATGTTGGGTGTAATCTTTGTAATTTAGTATAGAAAGCTTTCTTAAGTTTTATTTTAAATTTTGCTCCAACGAGGAAGTGGTCACTGTGGCACTCAGCTCCTCTATAACTTCTGACTTGCTGTATGTTTGATGCATTTCTGTTGTTAATTAAAATGTGATCTATTTGATTATAGGTTCTCTTGTCACATGATTTCCAAGTTTGTTTGTGTATATCCTTTCTTTGTAGTCTGGTACTGCTAACCTGCAGTCCTTTGGCTTCTGCCAGGTTGATGACTCTCCATCCATTATCATTTGAAGTTGTATGTAGGCTTTCCATACCGGCCACTTTTTTATTAGTTTGCTCTCTACCTATTTTTGCATTGAAGTCTCCCAGCACAATCAGGATGTCCTGTTTGGGGGTTTCTTCTGTGACCAAGTGATTAGTATTCATTAAATACCTTCTTCTATTTCTTTCACCCTTTATTCCCCACTGAGGGATCGGACCTCAACCAACTCACTCCACATTAGTTGCATATCAATTGCCTGTGGCAGGCACTGTTGCAGAGAGGTTTAGAGCACTCACCCAAAAACTTCTGGTGTGCTGCTGGTGGGGTAGTGGGTTCAGTTCCCACACTAGTCAGTTGAACTTAAAACATTGACTTTTCATCCTTGACTTGGGGTTGTAAATTACAAACACCTCAGAAGCCAGCGTGAGCTGGCCTATTGGCGGGGAAAACTGGTAATAAGGAAAGCTAATTCACGCGCAAAAAATCAGTCCAGTGCACACCCTAGTAGTAGCAACAACTAGTACTGGTAGCATGTGTGTGGACTACACCCGAGTTTAAACAGAAAAGAAAACGCTTTCCACATTACTAATTATTAGTTAATGAGCCTGGCAAGACATATATTTTATTATGTATATGTGTTCACTAGAACTGACATACAGGCTTCATTGGCGTACCATTGGATTCAGTTGTTCAGTTGGTAAAACATTAACATAATTGTGTATAATGACAGGGGCGATACATTACCACAAAACTAACAAACCTTTTACCAAAGTTTCTTATAACTGACGTAGAGACATAAATGAGGTAGTATTGGATTTAACCATAATCACATTCCTCTTTTGAAACCTTGTGCTGGGGGATAATTAACAATTACAAATGTTGTCAATTACTAATTTTGGTTAACTTATGGCATAAGTTTAGTTTAGTCGACGGATCAACATCACGGCAAACGGGTGTAACCCATAAGTGCTCCGTTCTACTCCGAACTCTAGCCTGAGTCTAGAGAATCTCAGCTCAGTGCACGAACTCCGTAGCACCAGCAAGTATCTTGAAACACTTATGGCATAAGTGTTCCAGTCTACACCCATAGATGGTAGGTAGATCACACAAGGGGAATCTCAGCATGGAGCTTTAACTCTGTAGCACTTGCAAGGATCCAGATGTGTGTAAATCAGAACCATACATGCTATAAATATCTTTGGGGCTAGCAATTTCAAAGTTTGAAAGATTGCTCTTTGACATGCTCTTTTATATTTCAAACTGCCGAGAGATTTTTTAACTTACACGTGGTTCCTCGTGAGTTTTTCGTCTGTGTCCAAGACATGCGCTCCACTGCCCCAGATCAGGGGAAAATATACTGTCCTTTTCTTATTTTACGCGGTTTGTGAGCCCGTATACCCGGGTTCGAAACAGGGCGGTGCTGGTTTTTTCGAAAAAGGTATAGGAGCCGGTCGTTCAGAAATTAATGGCAAACTACTGAACGTAAAATTTGCCCAGGAATCACGAACAGCGAAAATGCTGGGGTTGACTGCTACATTCTGTGAAGGACATGCAATTTAATAATTTCTTATTTTGTAAAAATCCACATAATCAACAAAGGGGGCTGAGTGGTCTCGAGGTATGGTGTCTGCCTCGAGTGCTGGAGGTCCCGGGTTCAGGCCCCGGTGAGGACCGGGATTTATTTAAAAAATCCACCTGGACTTCCATTAATAAAATTTCCCCTGGTCTCTGGGTAGTGAGATCGGACGCCCGTGTGTATTGTTGTGCACTTGAAAAATCCCTTGGCAGTTGGAAATTGAAAAAGAGTAACCTAACGGCGCTGCCCGGGCAAAATTTCGAGTTAAAAATCTACCCATAGTATTTCAGGATCCTCGCCGATGCAATGGAGTTCGTGCATTGAGCTGAGTTTCTCCAGACTCAGGTTTGAGTTAGGAGGAAAACGGAGCACTTATGGGTTAAACCGTGTGCCGTGATGTTGATCCAACGACTAAACTAAACTAAACTAAACTAAACTAAACTAAACTAAACTAGTCAACACCATGAAATACACCAGGCCTGCTGGAGCCAGAGGTCGACATGACCTCTGAACTGTTGTTCTACTGCCTTCAGTGAAAGATTAGATAGTAACAAAAACTGCTTTTGTAGAGATTAGATAGTGACAGAAACTGTTTTTGCAGGGAGCCCAGGTCAGATTTAAAAATCATCCTCAATGTGTATTTGAACCCTTGACCACCAGGCAACAGGCAAGCATTCTAGCCCTGCGCCACCATTATAACTAATATATAATATATATAAATAATATACATTTTTTATAAGTAAAGGACACTTGTACATGATTTAAGACACATTGGGTATATGGTGTTAGACCAGTATTTTCATAGATCAGTATTTTCATAGTCCAGTATTTTCATAGACCAGTCCACACTCCAGGTGACCTTTACCTCCCATGACATTTCCTGGTACACATTTTAGGCCGGGTCAACCTGGGAGCCCATGTCAGTTTTTTTTTTAAATTTTAATTCGTGCCTATGGGGATCGAACCCATGACCACCGGGCAGTGTATTATTATACTAATATTCTATCAGCACATGAGCCCTGCACCATAGTGGTTAGTGTGCTTGCTTATCAAGACAGTGGTCCATGTTCAATTTTTAATAGTGGCTGGATTTGTTTCTAACTAGTATAACTCTGGGGTCCACCCAACCTCATCAAATGGGTACCAAATAATTGTCTGGGAAGGAAAAGTGGCAAGGAAGGGACTGCCCACTTTATTCCTCATTATGCCTTGACCTTGAATATGTGAAGATTTTAAACTCCAGCGGAGGTATCTGCCATGAGACAACCTTTACTAGTAGCATATGAATACACAGCAGCTGTGTTAGTGGAGTTTATACGGAGCTGTACTGATAGTGTCATTAGTACGGTGCTAAAGTGACGGAAATATGGCCACCTCTTCCTCCCTGCATTCAGGCCTACAAAATGTGATGGCCCTTTCACATTACAGACCCACAATAGGAGACTGCTTCGGGAAATATTTTTATGGAAATAAATATTTCAGTGAACACTCTAATCCACAGGCAAGAGAGCGCAGACTTTGGGCTCAAGATGATACATAATAGACAACCGTTTGTTTTAAACATGGATGCACAGCGAACCTCTTGGTGTGAATTACTGGATTATGCATTTTTGTAACCCCTGGAGAAGTGACTTGGAAAATATAGTGTGTTGGATAGAACTTTCTAGATACACAAGGTGAAATATTACATTATGAATATATCTTCTTCTTATCTCATTTATGGGGAGTGTATCTCACCTTGTAACGCACCTCAGAGTGTGTCCAACATTAACATGCATTTATGTAAGGTTTAGTTCCTCTGTGGTGAAGGAATTACAAATGCAATTTGTAATCCTGTATACTGGATTCGAAACACAACTAAGGGCGATTTGGAAGCTGACCATTTTGCATTGGTTTCCACACAATGGTATGAATGCTGGTTGTTCAGAAAACGATGGCAAACTATTGAACGTAAACTTGTCAACAGGTCGCTTTAAAAAAGTCACTTAAAAGTCGACAGGATCGACTTCATTGCACCGGGTTTTATCCCATATGGCTCGGTCTCTTTCCGCAGCGCGGAAAGCGTCGCACAAAGCACGAACTCCGTAGCTCTAGCGACGACCCACCGGAGTCTCCGAAAAATTTAACTCGTGAACCGAAGGACGCGGCCCAGAATCGAACCCACAACCTTTGGAGCCTGAGTTAAACGGCTTGACCACTTCGCCACGAAGACTCCTAAAACTTGTCAAGAAATCACAAACAACCAAAAAAAAATGCTGGGGTTGACTGCTACGCCCTTTAAAGGCTATGCAACTTAGTTCCTCTTAGCGGGTATTTTAGCGTAGTTGATAGGGAGCTCCACTGATAATGTCATGAGCGCAGTCAGGTAATGGTTTGACACCTGTGTTTGTCATATCGCTAAGTGAGGGAAATACTTTTCACCTGTTCCTTCATGCATTCAGGTCTACAAAATGTGATTGCCCTAAAACAACACAGAACCATAGCAGAAAACTGCTTTGGGGCACATTTTGGTTTTTTACTTCTTCTAAAGAGATTCCACGCAATGTAATTAGCTCAATCTGTTCATGGGTAGGTTTTATTTCCCAACAGTTTTGTCAGATTAGCGGTCTTGCTGCCTACTCTTTGCGATGTCCAACCGCCATTCGATGTTTTAGGTATAATCGTGGTCAAAAAGATAAGAGCACTCACTCTTAAATTTCCAGAGCTCTGATGGCAATATAGACAGTTCACCTCTACACTGGCATTAAGTTTGACATTTACTTCTCATTCAGTTGGAAAATCAATCAGGGGTTAATTGCAAGATCCTGGAAATAACATGCAACATTGTTTATAGGATGGTTTATGTCCACAACTTGCATACGGGACCTCCTGTTTGCATCTACCCTAAACATTGTTTATAGGATGGTTTATGTCCACAACTTGCATACGGGACCTCCTGTTTGCATCTGTACCCTAGAAGGGTGTGTATCCAGTCTGACTACCCAGGTGATCAGAATGACATGTGATATTAGAATATATAGTTCTTGTAGAAATGCTCAGCCCAGGACTTCAACCCAAATAACCTCACTTCATGAGGTGGAACTGTTAACCTGTTTAGATAGCAATGTAGACAGAGGTAGGGGGAAACAGATATACAAGGGAGCTTCAAATGAAAACCTTAAATGTTTGTCTTTTTTAATATATTCTGAGAAAGTAAAAGACAGATGTTTCAGTTTCCGATAATACCACTGCGTTCAATGCAAGTCCTCCAGTGCCTATAAAGTGCTTGGATTCCTGTAGAAAAAAATTATCTGGGGTCACTACTCTATGTGCCTGACCTGGTTGTGAACAGTCTGACACAGAAATCACACCATTTTGAAACTTCCTACTATACTCATACACTTGCTGGACTGACAGGCATGCATCACCATACTGGACCTTCATTCGCTGATGAATTTCTATAGGTTTAACCCATTCATTGATCAAAAATCTGATAGAAGAATGCAGCTCCGCTTTGGTGCATGTCAAAAGTGGGGTGGCCATCTTTAAATTGTCCTTATGACATCACCGTGTTCATCTGTACCATGTCACATGTCTTGGCACCCTTAACAACAATATTGACAGGTTACAAGACAATGGCATGGTGATTGATGAGCAGTCAAGCTGAAAAATATCTGATGGCTGTGGAAATGTGGTTTCTGAGGAGAATGCAAAGAATACCACGGACAGACTGAAAAACCAATGACTAAGTCCTACAAGAAACTTATGAAAACCGTAAACTGATTACAGAAATTACACGTAGACAGTCACAATGTTTTTTTTCATGTTGTGAGAAGAAATAAATTGGAAAACTTGCTGATAATTGACAAGATTGAGGGGAAGAGAACAAGGGGAGGGCAGAGAAGTAAATATCTGGATGGCTTGACCATGTTGTGTGGTTGTGACAAGAACACTGAGCTGATCCACGAATCTGGTATGATCGAGTGAGATGGTAAAACATGACCGCCCACGCTTACTGGCATGGCACATGATGATGATGTTGATTATAATTTTGTTTAAACACGTTTAAGGTTTTCCTTTGAAGCGCCCTCGTAGATATGAAAATAAGAATACAAAAAGCAAGAGGAGCTTTCACAGTACTAGAAGATTTGTGAAAGTCAAAGGAAATGAAACTTAGCACCAAAATTAGAATTTTCATAATCTCGAGGTATGGTGTCCGCCTCGAGTGCTGGAGGTCCCGGGTTCAGGCCCCGGTGAGGACCTGGATTTATTTAAAAAATCCACCTGGACTTCCAGTAATAAAATTTCCCCTGGTCTCTGGGTTGTGAGATCGGACGCCCGTGTGTATTGTTGCGCACGTAAAAGATCCCTTGGCAGTTGGAAATCGAAAAAGAGTAGCCTAACGACGCTGCTCGGGCAAAATTTCGAGTTAAAAATCTACCCAAAGTATTTCAGGATCCTCGCCGATGCAACGGAGTTCGTGCATTGAGCTGAGTTTCTCCAGACTCAGGTTTGAGTTAATGAGGAAAACGGAGCACTTATGGGTTAAACCGTGTGCCATGATGTTGATCCAACGACTAAACTAAACTAAACTAATATAATATTTGAGCAGGGAAATGCATTTCTTTCAGATGCTGAATCCTGCTGATGGGCCTGCAGTTAATGGTGTCAACCATGAATGGGAATCATGGAATCAAGAAGCAATGAAAATAAACCTGAAAGAAAATGGTTTGTCAGACAACATTGTGGCAGCATTTGTGGGTAAGATCACTGTCATTTTTCTCATTCTGTTATTGTTGTAAACACATAAGGAAAAAATACATTGCTTAGCAAATATTCCATGCTACTTTTATATGAAATAATTAATTACACCCTACGTCTTCTTTTGTCCTTTGCCCACCATTGGGACATGGGCCCTCAAACAACTGAATCCAGGTCCTCCTATATTTAGCTATCCCATGCAGGTCCATCATTGCCCTCCCCATATTATTCATTCCTGTCTCTACTTCTCTTCTCCATCTGTTTTTTAGTCTTCCTCTACTTATTATATCCTATTGTTAGTTGCATATCCGTTATAGGATGTTGCAGCCAACCTCAGCATTTTTTGGCTGTTTATCATTTCTTGGCACGTTTATGTTCAATAGTTTGCTATTCCTTTTGAACGACCAGCACTCATACCATTTAGTGGAAACTAATGCTTAGCTCTCTGCTTCTAAATCGCCCTTAGCTGTGTTTTGAGTGAGGTATGCATCAATCCACATCCCTAGCATCAATCAATATCCCTAGCACCAATCAATATCCTAATCATCTATCCACATCCCTAGTATCAGTCAGTATCCTTAGCATCAATTTACATCCCTAGCATCAATCAACATTTCCAGCAGCAATCAACATCTCCAGCATCAATCAACATCTCCAGCATCAATCAACATTTCCAGCATCTATCAGCATCAATATGGAACAAACGGCAGCAATCAGAGCAGCCTGTGAAACAAGCTGGTTTGAGGTTCAAAGGGGAGTAAGGCGGGCTGCTTTCTTACACCATACCTGTTACAACGTTGCAGGAACATTTATTGGGAAATATTAACAATGTTAAGACCATTGACAGTTTTGATCTTTTGTAATCACTGGATATCCAATCCCAGAACTCGGATTAGAAGAGTTGATCTTATCAGTCAAGGAGGTTAAAATCAAAATCTTATTCAGAACTTAAAAAAAGGAAAAGAAACAAAAGATTTGCCAACCAAACATCACAGTCAACTGTGAAGAAGTAGAAAATGTCATATACTTTGCAGATATGGCTCCATAATCAGCAGACATGGGGGATGCTCAAGAGAAGTGAGACTAGACTCGTCATGGCAGTGTTCAAGTTAACAGTATTAAGAACCTATGGCACCACACCAGTAAACTGATTAAAGTAAAATGTTTGAGATTATTCACACTGGGCCATTTTGCAGTCACTAAACAAGAAAATGTGATCTTTTGAACTTAAATGCTACAGAAAAGTTCTTTGAATGTTGGCATTCTACAACATATCTCAGAAACTGACATGCTTTGGTTATATTATATGTCACAGTGGCTTGGACAGAACAGTGATGGAGGGCATGGTTCCTGGAAGAAGAAGCAGGGATCGACGAGTCCAAGTCCACTGGTCCAAGTCTGACACCCAGCTCGTGCCTGTGGCTCCTAGTAGCTGTCAGCATGCGACAGCGGCCACCCCCGGGCAACAGCTGTGAGAGGC
Source organism: Cepaea hortensis (assembly GCA_963921405.1). Lineage (NCBI taxonomy): Eukaryota > Metazoa > Mollusca > Gastropoda > Stylommatophora > Helicidae > Cepaea > Cepaea hortensis. Next base: position 74,421,991 of record OY992889.1, on the reverse strand, counting down.
TGGCTAAACCAGGCATGGGTATCCGATTTGGTGTCAAACCAAGAGGTAAACTAGGATATGCCTACCCAGCATGTGAAGACAGGATTCGGCAGACTGCGCGGAAGAAATCATTCCTGATTCAACGGGCAAGACGGCGTTTACCTGCAAAGCGTTGTGGAACGTAATGAGCACGGCAAGGCATGTAGAGCGCCCTGGTCATCCACTGCACCTGTATTCGTCTCCAATCGTCTCGACTTGTCTTGCCAATGGACTCAGATGGACTCAGGCGAGAGAGTGAGGTCGACGAATTGCGCAACTCTTCCTCACTTTAATCCAAGTCATCGCGCAAGTCATTCTTCATCCAACGTCACATATCGCAGCCGTAGTCGCAGACCTGCACACAGGCGGCTCAGGCCATATGGTCGTCTTCTACTGACCGGAGCAGCAGTGGGATTCGGCAGCCCCCTGAGCGACTGAGCAGCCCTCTATAGGAACACACTGCTCACCTCCATAGCATGAGGAAGGGGCTAGAAAAGGTGCCCTAAACATTGTCTGCTTCATCACTACCTAACCAGCTAGCCGCGGTTGGTGGGTACCCTTAACTGCGGTCGACATACAAAGAAAGATAAAACAAGCAAAGCTAAAAGAGTAAACCATATTCCCTTAACAATTGGAACTTGGAATGTACGCACCCTACTTGACAGAGACGGCGCGTCGGGTCCAGAGAGACGAACAGCACTGATTGGGAGAGAGCTGGGCAGGTACAACATCGACATTGCAGCCTTGAGCGAGACACGACTTGCAGAAGAAGGCCAAATCTGTGAAATTGGTGCCGGCTACACATTTTTCTGGAGTGGAAGGAAAAGCGAGGAAAGACGCCAATCCGGTGTGGGATTTGCCATTAAGTCGGCCCTGGTCGGCAAATTAGCTGGATTTCCAAAGGCTATAAACGACAGGCTCATGACCATGAAGTTGCCTCTGCTGAATGGAAGGAAGCATGCAACCATTGTGAGTGTCTACGCACCAACTATGACCAATGAAGATGATGTCAAGAACAAGTTCTATGAGGACCTGCACAGTGTATTAACATCTGTTCCCAAAGGAGACAAACTTATACTCCTTGGGGATTTCAATGCCAGAGTAGGCATGGACACCACCTCTTGGAGTGGCATTATTGGAAAGCATGGAGTCGGAAATTGTAACAGCAATGGACTCCGCCTCCTTCAGACATGTGCCGAACATGATCTCGTGATTACGAACACAATTTTCCGTCTCCCCATGAGAAATAGGACATCGTGGATGCACCCTCGCTCGAAACACTGGCACCTCATTGACTATGTCATCGTCAGGAGGAGTGACAGACAAGACGTTCGAGTGACAAAATCCATGTGTGGTGCCGAATGTTGGACAGACCATCGTCTCATTGTCTCGAAAATGAACATCCACATCAGGCCACCACGGCGTCCTCAAGGGGCGAAAATGCAAACAAAGCTAAATGTCACCCGCCTAAACAGCAAGAAAATGCAGCAGTCGTTTGAAAATATGCTGGAAGACCGCCTCAAGCCCAATGCTGAAGCTAAACAGGATACAGAAACAGAATGGAGAGCCCTAAAGGACACAATTTACAACACTGCTATGGAAATCCTGGGTCCAGCCCCCCGAAAGCATAAAGACTGGTTTGATGAAAATTCCGAAGACATCAACCAATTGCTGGCCGAGAAACATCTTCTCCTCAAGGCACATTTGAATGACCCAAAGTCAACATCAAAAAAAGATGCTTTCAAGAACATTCAGAGAGTAGTGCAGCAGAAACTTCGGCACATGCGGGACTCCTGGCTGAGCAGCAAAGCTGATGAAATTCAGGGCTTTGCTGACAGACATGATATGAAAAACTTCTACGACTCACTGAAAGCGGTCTATGGTCCTTCATCACCAGGCATAGTTCCCCTCCTCAGTGCAGACGGGGGAACATTGGTCACCGATAAGAAAGAAATCCTCCAACGCTGGGCAGAGCATTTCAGCAAAATCTGAAATGCAACTTCCTTCTTCGATGATGAAACCATCAACTGCCTTCCTCAAGTTCCCACCAATGAGACACTTGGTGACCTGCCAACCATAGTGGAAATAAACAAAGCCATCCAGCAACTCTCCAGCGGCAAGGCACCTGGTCCTGACTCCATCCCAGCAGAGATATACAAGGCAGGTGGGCCGGTCCTAACAGAGCAGCTTCACCAAGTCTTCACAAACATATGGATGAACGAGACCATGCCACAAGATTTTAAGGACGCGTCAATAGTCCACCTTTACAAACGTAAAGGAAACCGCCAATCCTGTGACAACCACCGAGGCATCTCCTTGCTTTCAATTGCAGGGAAGATACTCGCCAGAATTCTTCTCAATCGCCTCACAGCCCATCTCGATCAAGGTCTTCTTCCTGAGAGTCAATGTGGCTTCAGAAAAGAACGTGGAACTGTTGACATGATTTTCGCTGCAAGGCAGCTGCAAGAGAAATGTCAGGAACAGAACTGCGAAATGTTCTCCACTTTCATTGACCTTACCAAGGCTTTTGATACAGTCAGCAGAGAAGGACTGTGGAAGATTATGGCAAAATATGGCTGTCCACGAAAGTTTGTCCAAATAGTGCGGCTATTTCATGACGGCATGCAGGCAAGAGTACAGGAAAATGGTGAACTGTCTGAACCCTTTCCTGTAACCAATGGAGTGAAGCAAGGATGTGTCCTGGCACCAACACTGTTCAGTCTCATGTTTTCAGCCATGTTGATGAATGCCTTCGAGAACGACGACATTGGAATAGACATCAACTACCGTATGGATGGAAAGTTATTCAATCTCAGAAGGCTGAAAGCTAAAACCAAAATTGACAGCGGCACCATCAGAGAGCTCCTGTTTGCTGATGATTGCGCTCTATACGCCAACTCAGAGGCGGACATGCAACATAATGTTTCAGCTTTCTCACATGCCTGTGCCAACTTTGGGCTCAATATCAACTTGGAGAAAACTGTAGTTATGTACCAGCCAGCTCCAGGGAATAATCACACTGTGCCGAATATCAAAGTGAATGATCATAGACTAAGTGTTGTGGACAAATTCACCTATCTTGGCAGCACTGTGTCACAAGCTGCCACAATCGATGATGAAGTGAATGCAAGAATCTCCAAGGCCAGTGCAGCCTTTGGCAGACTGTACAAGAATGTATGGGACAGAACTGGAATAAGCCTGCAAACAAAGCTAAAATTCTACAAAGCAGTTGTATTATCCACACTGCTATATGCTTGTGAAACCTGGACTGTTTATCAGCGACACGCTAGGAAATTAAACCACTTCCACACAGTCTGCCTAAGGAAGCTACTGAAGATTAAATGGCAAGACAAGATTCCAGACACTGAAGTCCTAGAAAGAGCATCCATGCCCAGTATCCACACTCTACTGATGAAGAATCAGATTCGCTGGGCTGGTCACTTGACCCGCATGCCAGATCACAGGCTCCCTAAACGAATTTTCTACAGCGAACTTCGTTGTGGTAAACGCTCCCAAGGTGGCCAGAGGAAACGTTTTAAAGACACTGAAAATTTCACTGAATGCTTTTGGAATTCATCATGACACCTGGGAGGCTGCAGCCAGAGACCGAAATTCGTGGCGTGCATCATTGCGCAAAGGTGCAGTCATATGTGAGGCAACCAGGACTGCAAGAGCTGTGAAGAAAAGGCAGGACAGAAAAACCACTGCAGGAAATCCTCCTCCAGAGACATCAAGCATTCTTTGCCCACATTGTCAAAGAACATTTCGAGCCAAAATAGGCCTTATCAGCCATCTTAGAACCCACGGCTCCACACCTTCAACCCCACTGGATGAAATGAATGGTCATCATCATTCTTGATGGACAAACAACAATATGTCACAGTGGCTTGGACAGAACAGTGATGGAGGGCATGGTTCCTGGAAGAAGAAGCAGGGATCGACGAGTACAACAATAGACACAAGACATTGCAAACATCTTGGGCGTGAGGGTACATGCAACAAGAGAACTAATGAGGCATTAAGAGACTTGTCAGCTGGCCATGAAGAGAGCGGCGTACTGCAAGAATCTGCTACATGATATTAATTGTGCTTAGATATTTTATCAGCAAAATATTTGGAGGGATTTTTAGGCTAGTGAAAGATAATCCAACATATAAATGTACACTGAATGTACCAAGTTCCGTTCTGGTTGAGGAAGAAATAGGTAGGTAAGAAAGTAGCTGGTTACCATAGCTCCAATGACCTGGTATATGTGAATTCTTTCTAGTAACATCATGTGCTCTACTTGTATAAAATGTTGCAAATTAGTATAAACACAAACATGTTGTGATCACCTGTTTCTTCCTTTGTCATGCGCTTGTGCTGGTTTCCTTCTGTTACCATATCATTCATGTGAGATGGATGTATTTTGTGTCACTTCCTCATATTGTAAACATAAAATGTTAGATAAAGCTTTACATAGTATGTCTTGCATCAGTATTTTCTGCTGTCAACTTTTGCTGGGTGTTTATTTTAATATGGGTCATGAAAAAGTCTGAGGTCTTCGCTGTTGTTCCTCTGGGCCAGATTTCTGTTTTTTCTGTCAGAATCTGGGCAGTCTTGTAGGATGTGCTCTAGATCATGCTTGGGTGCTCCACAGCTGCCGGTGGCAAGAGTCTCTGAGACCCATTTGGTAAAGGTGCTCAAAAACAATTGTGCTCAGTCCAGTATCATGGTACTAGAACATCACTATTGTTGTTCAGTTGACTGAATTTTTTTTAATTATTATTCACAGGTGCAGGAATCCAGGGCAAACATTTCAAGAAATTAAATTTTTTCAGTCTTATGTCCAAGCTAAATCTGAGGTAACAGAACCTTTTATATTTCTTCTTTGTGATCTTGCTTATGGTAGTAGGCATCTTTAACATGTCTAGTTGTCTAGGGACATTTATAGTCTGATCAGAATGACTGACTAACTGGTGTCTTGCTGTCTTGGCAGATGATAGTTTCTTACATTGTGCTTTAAAAAAGCGTAATAACTTCAACCCATAGTGGTAGCGATTGTGACTGAAAAGACTAATTCACACTGTAATGGGTGCATGTGATTATATAGTAATTTCTACCATCACACACCATCTGATATCTCAGACACTCAGTGTCTGACTTATCTGCAATCATTTTCTCCTTTTTATTTATTCCATTCCTGATCTTTTCACTCCATACAAAGCGATCAGTGGCAACTTGCTCCCATGGTGCACTGGTCAGAACACTAACACAATAAATTGTTATTTTTACTATTCACTTATTTTTAGCATTTATTGAATGTGTTTTCCAATATCATTCCAACCCAGAAAATAAATTACTTGCTACTATACCAGTGTTAATGGCAAACTACTGAGCGTAATCTTGCCAAGAAATCAACAGACAGCTGAAAGATGCTGCTGTTGACAGCGATGTCCTGTAAAGGATATGCAAATTTAAAAAAAAAAAAAAATACCAGTGTTAAAGACTATATGAAGTGAAAGAAGTTTTAGCAGATTCTAAAGATGATTTCACTCATTTTTGGCCATAATTACCTTACTCCTCCTATGCCATTTAGCCACTAAACAAATGCTTCTAACACATCTCCCAAATGCCTTAATAACATATAACTGGAGCTACTTTAATGTATATATGTCTATAACATGCACAATCAACTACTTTAGAAAATGTGCACTCCTTAAGGTTATGTGTGGCTTGTCCTTCTATACGGATGGGAATGTCAGAGCCAGTTTCCTTTGACATTCAGATCATATAGAATATGAATATCTTTATTTTTTTTGATCCATGGTCTTCTAAAATTTGGTCTGTATCTTTAAGTGCAAAAGCCCAGATATTTTTCTTTAATGATTGCAAAATGATCCATGACTTAACATTCATGTTGCTACAGGAGACGTGCATGTTCCCAAAATTATACTTTCATCTAGTTCCCTGTGTAAATTTCACTAAAAACTCTGAAAATGTTGCATTCAGTCACGACTTGGACAGAGAACCATAAACTAATGAATAATAACAATATAATGTTACACATTCTTGACAAGAATAAAAAAGCTTGTCACTTTCCACGCAAATCTTGCTAAAATTATTATTTGTTACAACTTTTTTGGTTTACAAAGACATAGAGAGGGGAAACACCCCATTACTTTAGTCATGATGTACCATAGTTCTGATTACTTTTGAAATTTGTGAAACATTAAAAATATAATTAAAGTGAATTTTCACACTAAAGTCACTTTTAATAACTCTTTACTTAACTACAACTTATCACTAATATACACTGATGTGGTTCCTGAGATGAATGTTGCAAATGCTTGGACTGCCAGAGTAACTAACAATGATTGCCTGGAAGAAGCTAGTGAAACGACAATATTACATACAACTGTAAGAAAGAGACAAACACCATTCTTTGGTCATGTGATGAGAAGAAGGGTACTGGAACATATTGTAACAACTGGAATGATCAGTGGAAAAAGAGGCAGAAGCAGCCAAGAAATATTATGCTGGATGGACTGAAATTGAGGAATATCGTAAGCAGAGTTGGTCCAGAGCACCAAGGACCGAGGTCTGAAAAAAGACATGAATACCTACGCCAGCTGGTAAAGCATATGATTATTATACGCCGGCTGATTTATCGAAGACTGTATGAAAAAAGTCCTTCACCTTTTACTTACTTTTATATTATACACGCTTTTAAATTGTTTTAGGGGATAAATTTTTCTTCTTCTGTCATCTTCCAATGGAGTGTAGGTTTTCAACCCACTCAGGCCATTCCCTTTGTAGACTTATTCATGATGAGCTAGATTTAGCTCATAAAGTTATCTACAGAAGGAAAGTGGCCTGTCTCCTGCCCTCCCCTCCTTAGTTGTCTCCTACGGCATGTATGTCAGGTTACAATGTTACACGGGTTAAATTAGTACCAGTTATTTTCCTACATTATTTGATGGTTTCATAAATATTAATAAATATATAAATTGTTTATTATAAAATATGTACATCACTATATTTAAATATTACTTTATGATTTAACTTGATTTACACCTGGTTTACTTTCATCTCCTAATATTTGTAATTTCATTATAATAACTATTACACTTGGATCTTTATGGTTTGTGTTGCTTCTTTCAAGTTATTCCGAATGCCTGGAGGTCAAGAACTTGTTTGTGAAACTTGGATGCTGGCCTGCACCAGATGTGGGAAATCTGAAGGTATGTGAACATATGAGCATGCTATACATATTATTTTTATATACATATTATTTTTATATACATATTATTTTTGTATACATATTTTTTTTTTTTTTTGCATATCCTTTACAGGACATCGCTGTCAACAACAGCATCTTTCAGCTGTATGTTGATTTCTTGGCAAGATTACGCTCAGTAGTTTGCCATTGCTTTCTGAGCGGCCGGCTCACATACCCCGTAAGTTACCGATGCGATTCGAACCACTGCTGATTCTAACCGTCATCACGTTACTGACGAGAGTATACGAGATTACGGAGAAAAGTCATAACCTCTTAGCCACGAAGCCGTCTTATAAATATTACTATTTTTTTTTTTAAGCAACAATCTACAGATATTAGCAGCAGACATTTAATGATCAGAATATGGCGGTTTAAAGGCAAAAGTATCAGCTTCATTGTACTGGGGTTATAGCTCAGTCTCCTTACACAGAATGGTTTGCCAAAAGTGTCGCACACAACACAAACTCTGTAGCTCTGGTGATGAACCACCAGTGGTTTCTGAATAATTGTAATCAGGGACTGAGTGATTGAGTCCGGAAATTAACCATCTTCAAATTTTGAGACAGGTGGTTTCACCACTTTGCCACGGAGAGCCTCGTTGAGTCATGACAATACTATTAGTGTTTTCTTCCTTAGGTGTCTTGCTGGCTGGTGTGGGCAATCATGTCTCTCTACAACTCTTGCTCATGTATTCTGTTTGCCAGTTTGTTAACTGACTTCATTCCAAGGCATTATGCGAGAATTTAGTGTCTTCTCCCAATGTTATCTTTCCTTTTTATTTTGCATTATTCTTACTGATCATTACAATGCATTCTAGTTTGTCTCTTCTAGTACCTAAAGATGTTGGCTATTTTCTTCTTATGTCAGTGATGAATTCCCTTCATGTTTCTAGTTTGGTGACAAAGACTTCTGTCAAAACGTTCATCTGTGTTGGTGTGCATTTTTCCTTTCATTGAGTTTCCAAGTCGTATTTTTTGTCTACATGAAACCTGGCACTGGTCTTTTTCAGGGCAGTCTGGGTCACCACTGCCATGTCCTCTGACTTGATGATCCCTTATATATTTCTGAAGCATGTTTGGGTCCATAGCAGACAACTATCTCAAGTTCACAAAGAAGAAGGTCAAGGCTTTTGATCTTAGATGTTACAGAAATATTCATAGAATACTTTGGATAAAGAACAAGAAAAATGCTGACCTTCTAGCTATTTAAACTCGGCAAATACCATTTTTGTTTGTTGCATATCCTTTGCAGGATGTCACAGTCAACCCCAACATTTATTTTTGGCTGTTTGTGATTTCTTGGTAACTTTCTGAAAGACCGGCACTGATACCATTTTATGAAAACCAACACAAGGCAGTCTGCTGCAAAATCAGCTGTATTCCGAACGCGGTTTTCGGGATTACGAATTGTGTCTGTAACCCCTTTGTCACAGAGCCAGTATATCATTTTAGGGACATGTTTAATTTCATGTCACATGTAACCAGCTTGTTACTTCTTTTTTGTTTTATTTTTAACATTGCATTCTATCATATGGTTTCAGATATTTAATGACCCAATCCATGGCAATATCAGACTTAATCCCGTCTGCCTTGCTGTCATCGATACACCACAGTTTCAGCGGCTCCGTTACATAAAACAGCTTGGTCTGTGCTATTTTGTCTATCCTGGTGCCGCCCATAACAGATTTGAACATTCTTTGGGGTAAACCTATGTTTTTTTTTAATTCTCTGTCGATAGTAGAATCTGCTTACAGCATAACCATATCAGAACAGGATGGAGATTGTCAGCATATCAAGGATTTTCTGGCCAGGGTATGCAGGTATGTGGAGCAGTGAGCAGGTAGGTAGGTGAGCTGCTGCTGTTGCTGCCCCTCAAGGAGAAGAGCTACTTTATGATAAATATAATGTGGTGAAGGCTATCTGGGATTGGGTGGAGAGTGCAATTGAACAGATGGAGTATCCATATATGGACAGATTGGGTCAGATTGGAGTGGGTCTGAATGGCACTCAAAATGTAGAGGCAAAAGGCAAGCAGACTTTTAATCAAATTCTTACTGAAATAATCAGCATGGGGACTCTTCGGTGACTTTTGAAGAAGGGGAACAGAACATATGTGGAAATGTCCCAAGTATTCAGCATTCCATAACAGAACAACTCATTGGTCTCAGCAGCTAATTTTTTTTTCCCTCCAATTAAAAAATAAATTTTAAAGCAAAACAATTTAACTTAAAATTTTAGGATAGCAATATACTAGTATATATATTTTTAATAAATCTTTTTAGCGCTCACTCACTTTGAACTCAAGCGTAGTCCATACATACCACTTCTGGTAGCACTGGATTGAATTTTGCGTGTGGATTAGCTTTCTCTATTACCAGGCTCTCGCTATCAGACAAACCCACTCCAACTTCAGAGGTACTTGTAATTTACATCCCCAAGCCAAGACGAGAAGTCAACAATTTAGTCCAACTGGCTAGTTTAGGGGTTGAACCCCTTACCTCAACATCAGCACACCACATGTTTAAGAACGAGCTCTCTATCCACCACTTTTGCCTTTTCCACCACATTGTGTGTATGAATGTTCTTTGCTTGCCACAATCTATACCAGGTTGGTTACTTTGACTTAAATAATTTGTTGAATTCCAACTTTCTTCATCATTCCTTTCCACAGCTGTCTGTCTTGTGCTGCTCCCTTTAATTCCATGTATATCTTCATTGATAGATCTTTACATGCACAGATTTCTAAAGAAAATAACTACAATTACTAAAATCTTACACAACAAAATTAAATGCAGGACATTTCATTTTGTGTGTGGTGAAATCAGTTATAATTTTTATAAATTGTGGCCTTGGTGTGTACTTTCCCCTTTCCCTAGTATTGTGCCCTCTAGTCTTACTTTGGTGTTTCTTCATGAGAGAGATGGGAGCAGGTGAGATCATCTGACAGCAAACAAAGAAGAAGTGATTTGCTTGATGTACATTGAATTAGGTAACTGATACAGAGCATGCACGTAATACCACTGATTTCACCACACACAAAATTTATTGTCCTGCATTTCATTTTGCTGAGTGTAAGATTTTAGTAATTGTAGTTATTTTCCTTAGAAATCTGTGCATGTTACATGTGTTTCATAGGTTGTCTTTACAAGTGGGTAGCTTTCTCATTTGCCAACACAGTTAAAGTTAATTGCATATTCTTTACAGGACATAGCAGTCAACCACAGCATTGTTTGGCTGTTGGTGATTCCTGGGCAAGTTTACGTTCAGTAGTTTGCCATTGCTTACTGAACGACGGGCACCCATATCATTTCATTAAAAACCTACATAGTAGGCCGGATTAAAACCCCAGTTGAAAAGAAATTTAGAAATTTTTCTCCCAAAATGTGTCCATTATCTCTCCAGCATCAGAATAGGAGCACAGATTTTTCTGTGAAAGTATAAGGCATGGAGGATAGAAACTGGTCACCTAACCCACATTATAATGCTTGACCTGGTATATCACTTCACATCCATGTGGTAGCATCGGCCATGTGACCACCTTTTTAATATTTTAAACAGACATGGCTGGTCTAACAAAGTGTAGCATGAGGGGTGTCTTATTGGACATGTTTTAACTTTGGTATATAAATGGGACATTAGCAATATAAGTGCAACTTTACTAGCATAAATGTAACTTTAGTAGTTTACGTGCAGTTTTAGGGGTATAAATGTAACATTAATGGAAAATATGCAACTATAGTAATATACGTCCAATCCTAGTATTGAAAGTATATTTTTAATAGTGTAAGTGCAACTTTAGCATTGTAAATGTCACTTTAGTAGAATATATGTAATGTTAGTAATATTATATGTAACTTTAGTAATATAAGTACAATTTTACTAGTATAATTGCAATTTTAGTAGCTTTAGCTGTATAAATTTAATCTTAGTAGCATATATGTAACTTTAGTAGTATAAATGCAACTTGAGCTTTGTAAATGTAACTTTAGTAGTTTAATGTATTCTCTCTCACTCCACCAGACCTGCCCATAATCTTTTCTAGAACAGCCATGTAATTTATGAATGTCTTATTTCTTCCAGCGTCTGCTACTTGGCTGGTCAGTTTATACGGACATTGAAGGCAAACCAGCCTGAACTTGGAATTGATGAGAAGGATGTTCTCTGTTTGGAACTTGCTGGTCTGTGTCATGATCTCGGTGGGTGGAGATGAACTTTCAGTTGTTTCTTGTGAGATTTAGCAGAGAAGCTTCCAGAATAATAAATTGTTAAAGGCATTATAATAAATCTGTCCAAGGTGAATTAATTAATTATAACATTTAACCCTTTACAGGGCAGACACTTGTCCGTTTTCTAGCCCTGAACGGGCAAGATTTTTTCAGGTTCGGTAAAATTTTGGGTCGTGTTAGTAAAAACATCACAAATAAGGTGTTAGTCAACCGATTTTAGTTAAATAAACAACACAATGAAGGGAAAAGCATGCAGAATATGTTACTCACGTGATTGTTGTCGGTAGTCCATATATGAACACAAATATTTACGAAATACGGCATGTTGCTTGTGATTTTCCGTCATCTATACGGCAATTTACAAACACATTTTCAGAATCATAATCACTTTCTTTAAAGTCCGACTCAGACTGCTAATGCAAAGTAACGCTTTGCACTGATATCTAGCTCCGATTAATAGTCAACTTCGTGCCCTTTAATGTCATTTAAATTGAACCTAGCGAAATCTCGGCTATCACTTGAAGAATCGCCAAAATCCATTTTGAAAAACAGCGTAAAAATCCCGAAAACTATCAAAAATTGTCCGTAAAAGTCCGTTCAAATTCATATTATCACGTTTACAAATGGCGGCCACGTTGTCAAGCTGTCGGCGAAAGTGAAAGTAGCCGTCGGAAGTCTCGGAAAGCCGAGAGATCGCGTTTTTACAATGTATAATAGTATCGGCCGGAATCTGACGCTACGCTCGTTTTATGGCATCGGCCTGAATTGGCCGCTGTGACCTGTAAAGGGTTAAGAAAATTACCTAGGCACTTGATAATATCAGGCTCCGGGAAGGTTAACCCGGTCAACAAATACCCGCAGAAGTCGGATGTGTCGGCCTAACGGCGCAAGAACGCAGCTCTGCTGTAAACAGGCACAACGCAATCACATCCGGAAAAAAAACTCCGGATGAACGAAGAAGAAGAAGAAGAATATCAGGCTGAAGGTGTGTGAAGCAAACACTGCAATTTATGAAGTGAAGAACATCCTATGCAATAGGTCCTTGTCATTGGAGGGTAGAAAAAGAATTCTTGCGTGTTACATAGAACCAGTTTGAACATATGGCTATGAAGCTTTGACAATTAGTGAACAAGCAAGACAAATCAATTGAAACCTCAGAGATGTAGTTGTACAAAAGAAATTCTTTGGCAGCCAAAATTAGTAATTTACACATTTTGAAAGATCCTAAGACACAAAAACAATTTATCATAAATATCAGAAAGAGGCAGTCATCATTTTTGGCCACATTTGCAAAGTCAGAAAAAAAAACAGTTAGTTGCATGTCTTTTTATAGGATTTTGCAATCATCCTCAGCATTTATTAACCGTTTGTGATTTGCTGAGCAATTTTTATGTTCAGTAGTATGCCATTGCTTTCTGTACGGTCGACTCTCCAAAATTGTCTGTGGCTGATTTTAGACCCTCGGCCCGTTATGTTGGGAAATTGTGAAACTGCGCTCGTGAACCCCTAAGCCATGGACAGAAGAAAGAAGCTAGAACATATTGTGACAACAGGACAGATTTTTGGAAAGAGGAAGACAGGAGAGATTCTTGACAGCCTGTTGTCATGGCACAGAAGTGTGTCAGTGCACAAACTGATACATGCTGTTGATCGACTACCATAGATCTGGCTTAAATACTGATCTGTGTATTTGTATATTCTCTTACCTCAGGTCATGGTCCTTTCTCACATGTGTTTGATGCCAAATTTATCCCTCATGTTGTGGATAAACCCTGGAAGGTACATTCTCCATTATTTGTGCGGTTTTAAAAAATTAGTTTTACTATTAGCAGTCATTGTAAATTAAATAAATAATTGTGTGAGTCTTTCATGAAGTTTTTTTTAAATTGTTTTTATTTAAAACTTATTTATATTATAGTCAAATTTTGTTTAGCTTTTGTACTATTGTTACAGGCTGTACTGTGGTTAACAAACTTGTTTACCTATAATGTGGTCCAGTATTCAATTCCCAATATCAGCAGGGTTTTTTCCCTGATGAGTGTGACCTGCACCTGTGTGTTATAGGGGCCCATAAGCAGTACACAGAATAGTAACACCATAATCAACCAAGTAATTTGTAATAAACAACTATATTGGGATGTTCTTAAACAAGTGAATGGGTACACTTATCTCGGAACAGTCATAACATCTGATAGGAGATACAGTGAAGAGATTAGAACAAGGATTCACCATGGCAAAGGCAGCCTTTTGCAAGATGGAAAATATGCTGACCAATAAAAAGATGTCATTTGGAATGAGAAAAAGAGTGTTGAAGTGCTACATAGAATCAGTACTTTTGCATGGATGTGAAGTGTGGACAATGAGTGTTAAAAAGAAGACCTGATGGCTGTGGAAATGTGGTTTCTGAGGAAAATGCAAAGAATACTATGGACAGACAGAAAAACCAATGACCAAGTCCTACAAGAAACAAATGAAAACCATAAACTGATTAGAGAAATTAGACTAGACAGTCACAGTTTGACAGCTGGCAAGATTGAGGGGAAAATAACAAGGGGAAGGCAAAGAAGTAAATACCTGGATGGCTTGGCCATGTGGTATGGTTAAGACAAGAACACTGAGTTGATCCACAACTCTGGTGATCGTGTGAGATGGCGAAACATGACTGCCCACGCTTTTCAGTATGGCACATAATGAATGAAGGAATCTTGTAAGAGGCAGCGAAGGAGGGTTGATGCAGGGCTGGTACACTAATCTAGTAAAAAACCTTAGTTGTCAAATCCAATAAATCACAAGAATGTCACTTGGATCAGCCTTGTATTTTATAATGGGTACCAGAGCCTGCGCTGTGGTGCAATCCTGTATACCACGGTCAAAACACAGCTGCAGGCTATTTGGAAACAGACCACCTTGTCTTGGTTTTCATACAATGGTATGAGTGCTGGTCATTCAGAAAGCAATGGCAAACTATTGAACGTAAACTTGTCAAGAAATCACAGCCAAAAAAATGCTGGGGTTGACTGTGACGTCCTGTAAAGGATATACAACTAACTTAACCAGGGATTTTGTGCTGAGAAGAAAAAGCAATGAGGAAGGGCGCTGGTGATGCTAGCTTATAATGCCATAACTTGGTATAATGTGCAAGCTTGTCACTTCACACCCCTGATGTTTGTTTCTGCATTGTGATTCCCTATTACTTTCATCTTCACTTTTATAATAATACTAGCTGACCCGGCCCAGCTTCGCCCAGGCCCTGGCGAGGATCTATCTATCTATCTATCTGTCTGTCTGTCTGCTTGTCTGTCTGTCTGTCTGACCCGGCCCGTCTTCGCCCAGCTCCTGGTGGGGAGCATCTCATTTAATTCATATAAGTAGTCATATAAGCTCCCGTTCCCGACTATCTATCTGTCTGTCTGTCTGTCTGTCTGACCCGGCCCGGCTTCGCCCAGCCCCTGATGGGGAGCATCTCATTTAATTCATATAAGTAGTCATATAAGTTTCCGTTCCCGACTGTCTGTCTGTCTGACGGCCCGGCTGTCTGTCTATCTGTCTGTCTGTCTGCCTGCCCGTCCGTCTGTCTCTCCCTCCGTCTATCCCACCCTCTCTATCTATCGGGTCAGATCTATCTATCTATCTATCTATCTATCTATCTATCTATCTATCTCTCTACCTATCTATCTATCTATCTACAGCCAGGGGACTTAACCTTAGATATAGCAATGCTACTAAACGTTATGTCCCTTTATATTTTTTTTCTGATGTTAAGTCATGTAATTTAAATATTAAATTTTAGTAAGTAAATAGTTGAAACAAACAAACAAAAACTATGACAGTTGGTTGCACAGGAATGAAAAGAAGACGTGTAGAAAATTTCATCTCAATCGGATGGACCATTCGCGAACGCATAAAGAACGGACATACATACACACACACATACATACATACATACATACATACATACATACATCCTTTTTTATAGATATAGATTGATAATGTTTTTGAAAGATACAGACACTAATATTGAGAATCTTTGTTTATGAAGCATGAGACGGCCTCAAGGGATATGTTTGCACATATAGTTGAAGAGCATGGCCTGTTGCAAGAAGGTGGGATATTTAAACAGTTTGGTCTCACAGAGAGGGACATGGATTTTATCAAGGAACTGATGGCTGGACCCAGCAACAGAGGAAATGCGGTAAATATTTTGTTGTTGTCATTGTTGTTTTCTAGTTTATGTTACTGTGTGAATCATAGTGGTTAGGCCATAATTGGATGCTGCTCTAACAGAATTACAAAAATTTTAAAAAGCTACCTACAATAGAATGTGTAGCAGAAATATACCTATCCGTATGTGAAAGACATGGGACAACCACAATATTAGACATGGGATAACTACCACATTAGATGTGGAACAACTACCACATTAGACGTGGTTGTATCGTTTTTGCAAAAATAGGTTAGGACATTCAGAAAACTAGCTTTATGGTGTGGTGACAAATGAAACAAACAAATGTATGTCAGTCATTAAAAAAGGGTGTTTTTTTTTCTTACAAAATGTTTACAGGAAATAAGAAATATAGAAGATAAACAAGATTAATGGTGAATATAAAGATTACACAAATTTTATTCAGGGGTAATAATACATGTGATTTGTCAGAACTGGGAAAAACAAGGAAGATGTTTCAGAAAAATAATTGCCATAATGAAATAGATGTTACAAGGGATTCAAATAAAAAGTATCCGTATTAAGACACTTAAGTTCTTTGCTGGAAGGTTATTTTTGGAGTAGAGTATGAAACACTTTTCATCTGAGAGCTGAGACACTTTTAGAAAGACAAACAGCAAAAGTGAATCTGATTATTATGTG
Organism: Cepaea hortensis; assembly: GCA_963921405.1. Classification (NCBI taxonomy): domain Eukaryota; kingdom Metazoa; phylum Mollusca; class Gastropoda; order Stylommatophora; family Helicidae; genus Cepaea; species Cepaea hortensis. Next base: position 74,405,623 of record OY992889.1, on the reverse strand, counting down.
CGTGTTAATTTGATTAATTGTACAGAAATTAAGTAAAGGACTATTTCTACATGCCTTGAGGTAAATGGCATATGGTGTTAGCCCCGCTATTTTTGTAGACCAAATGACACTCGAGGGGTGATGGTGTCGATATCACACCCGTCGTGTTTACTTTCTAACACTTGTTTTGTATCCATTTTAGACTGGGTCAACCTGGGAGACCAAGTTATTTGTACAAATTTGCCCTAGATGCAGAATTGAACCCATGACCACCTTACCTACAGGCCAGAATTCTAGCCACTGTGCTACCACAGCTCCCCAGTTGTACAAACTAGAATCTAGCCACTGTGCTACCACAGCTCCCCACTTGTACAAACTAGAATCTAGCCACTGTGCTACCACAGCTCCCCAGTTGTACAGACAAGAATCTAGCCACTGTGCTACCACAACTCCCCAGTTGTACAAACTAGAATCTAGCCACTGCACTACCACAGCTCCCCACTTGTACAAACAAGAATCTAGCCACTGTGCTACCACAACTCCCCACTTGTACAAACAAGAATCTAGCCACTGGGCTACCACAACTCCCCAGTTGTACAGGCAAGAATCTAGCCACTGTGCTACCACAACTCCCCAGTTGTACAGGCAAGAATCTAGCCACTGTGCTACCACAACTCCCCAGTTGTACAGACAAGAATCTAGCCACTGTGCTACCACAACTCCCCAGTTGTACAGACAAGAATCTAGCCACTGGGCTACCACAACTCCCCAGTTGTACAGACAAGAATCTAGCCACTGGGCTACCACAACTCCCCGGTTGTACAGGCAAGAATCTAGCCACTGCACTACCACAGCTCCCCAGTTGTACAGACAAGAATCTAGCCACTGTGCTACCACAACTCCCCAGTTGTACAGACAAGAATCTAGCCACAGTGCTACCACAACTCCCCAGTTGTACAGACAAGAATCTAGCCACTGGGCTACCACAACTCCCCAGTTGTACAGGCAAGAATCTAGCCACAGTGCTACCACAACTCCCCAGTTGTACAGACAAGAATCTAGCCACTGGGCTACCACAACTCCCCAGTTGTACAGGCAAGAATCTAGCCACTGCGCTACCACAGCTCCCCAGTTGTACAGACAAGAATCTAGCCACTGTGCTACCACATCTCCCCAGTTGTACAAACAAGAATCTAGCCACTGTGCTACCACAACTCCCCAGTTGTACAGACAAGAATCTAGCCACTGGGCTACCACAACTCCCCAGTTGAACTGACAAGAATCTAGCCACTGGGCTACCACAGCTCCCCACTTGTACAGACAAGAATCTAGCCACTGGGCTACCCAACTCCCCAGTTGTACAAACTAGAATCTAGCCACTGCACTACCACAGCTCCCCACTTGTACAAACTAGAATCTAACCACTGGGCTACCACAGCTCCCCAGTTGTACAGACAAGAATCTAGCCACTGTGCTACCACAACTCCCCACTTGTACAAACTAGAATCTAGCCACTGCACTACCACAGCTCCCCACTTGTACAGACAAGAATCTAGCCACTGTGCTACCACAACTCCCCACTTGTACAAACTAGAATCTAGCCACTGCACTACCACAGCTCCCCACTTGTACAGACAAGAATCTAGCCACTGTGCTACCACAACTCCCCACTTGTACAAACTAGAATCTAGCCACTGTGCTACCACAGCTCCCCACTTGTACTGACAAGAATTTAGCCACTGTGCTACCACAGCTCCCCAGTTGTACAGGCAAGAATCTAGCCACTGTGCTACCACAACTCCCCACTTGTACAAACTAGAATCTAGCCACTGTGCTACCACAGCTCCCCACTTGTACTGACAAGAATTTAGCCACTGTGCTACCACAGCTCCCCAGTTGTACAGGCAAGAATCTAGCCACTGTGCTACCACAGCTCCCAAGTTGTACAGGCAAGAATCTAGCCACTGTGCTACCACAGCTCCCAAGTTGTACAGGCAAGAATCTAGCCACTGTGCTACCACAGCTCCCCAGTTGTACAGGCAAAAATTTAGCCACTGCACTACCACAGTTCCCTAGTTGTAAGGGCAAGAATGTAGCCACTGTGCTACCACAGCTCCCCAGTTGTACAGGCAAGAATCTTGCCACTGTGCTACCACAACTCCCCAGTTGTACTGCTAGAATCTAACCACTGTGCTATCACAACTCCCCAGTTGTACAGGCAAAAATGTAGCCACTGCACTACCACAGTTCCCTAGTTGTAAAGGCAAGAATGTAGCCACTGTGCTACCACAGCTCCCCAGTTGTACAGGCAAGAATCTAGCCACTGCACTACCACAGCTCCCCACTTGTACAAACTAGAATCTAGCCACTGGGCTACCACAACTCCCCAGTTGTACAGACAAGAATCTAGCCACTGTACTACCACAGCTCCCCACTTGTACAAACAAGAATCTAGCCACTGTGCTACCACAGCTCCCCACTTGTACAAACAAGAATCTAGCCACTGTGCTACCACAACTCCCCACTTGTACAGACAAGAATTTAGCCACTGCACTACCACAGCTCCCCACTTGTACAAACAAGAATCTAGCCACTGGGCTACCACAACTCCCCAGTTGTACAGGCAAGAATCTAGCCACTGTGCTACCACAACTCCCCAGTTGTACAGGCAAGAATCTAGCCACTGTGCTACCACAACTCCCCAGTTGTACAAACTAGAATCTAGCCACTGCACTACCACAGCTCCCCACTTGTACAAACTAGAATCTAACCACTGGGCTACCACAGCTCCCCAGTTGTACTGACAAGAATCTAGCCACTGGGCTACCACAGCTCCCCACTTGTACAGACAAGAATCTAGCCACTGTGCTACCACAACTCCCCAGTTGTACAGGCAAGAATTTAGCCACTGCACTACCACAGCTCCCCAGTTGTACAGACAAGAATCTAGCCACTGTGCTACCACATCTCCCCAGTTGTACAAACAAGAATCTAGCCACTGTGCTACCACAACTCCCCAGTTGTACAGACAAGAATCTAGCCACTGTGCTACCACAACTCCCCACTTGTACAAACTAGAATCTAACCACTGGGCTACCACAACTCCCCACTTGTACAAACTAGAATCTAGCCACTGTGCTACCACAACTCCCCACTTGTACAAACTAGAATCTAACCACTGGGCTACCACAACTCCCCACTTGTACAGACAAGAATCTAGCCACTGTGCTACCACAACTCCCCACTTGTACAAACTAGAATCTAGCCACTGTGCTACCACAACTCCCCACTTGTACAAACTAGAATCTAACCACTGGGCTACCACAACTCCCCAGTTGTACAGACAAGAATCTAGCCACTGTGCTACCACAACTCCCCACTTGTACAAACTAGAATCTAACCACTGGGCTACCACAACTCCCCACTTGTACAAACTAGAATCTAGCCACTGCACTACCACAGCTCCCCACTTGTACAGACAAGAATCTAGCCACTGTGCTACCACAACTCCCCACTTGTACAAACTAGAATCTAACCACTGGGCTACCACAACTCCCCACTTGTACAAACTAGAATCTAGCCACTGTGCTACCACAGCTCCCCACTTGTACTGACAAGAATTTAGCCACTGTGCTACCACAGCTCCCCAGTTGTACAGGCAAGAATCTAGCCACTGTGCTACCACAACTCCCCACTTGTACAAACTAGAATCTAGCCACTGTGCTACCACAGCTCCCCACTTGTACTGACAAGAATTTAGCCACTGTGCTACCACAGCTCCCCAGTTGTACAGGCAAGAATCTAGCCACTGTGCTACCACAGCTCCCAAGTTGTACAGGCAAGAATCTAGCCACTGTGCTACCACAGCTCCCAAGTTGTACAGGCAAGAATCTAGCCACTGTGCTACCACAGCTCCCCAGTTGTACAGGCAAAAATTTAGCCACTGCACTACCACAGTTCCCTAGTTGTAAGGGCAAGAATGTAGCCACTGTGCTACCACAGCTCCCCAGTTGTACAGGCAAGAATCTTGCCACTGTGCTACCACAACTCCCCAGTTGTACTGCTAGAATCTAACCACTGTGCTATCACAACTCCCCAGTTGTACAGGCAAAAATGTAGCCACTGCACTACCACAGTTCCCTAGTTGTAAAGGCAAGAATGTAGCCACTGTGCTACCACAGCTCCCCAGTTGTACAGGCAAGAATCTAGCCACTGCACTACCACAGCTCCCCAGTTGTACAGGCAAGAATGTAGCCACTGTGCTACCACAGCTCCCCAGTTGTATTGACAAGAATCTAGCCACTGCACTACCACAGCTCCCCAGTTGTACAGACAAGAATCTAGCCACTGTGCTACCACAACTCCCCAGTTGTACTGACAAGAATCTAGCCACTGTGCTACCACAGCTCCCCAGTTGTACTGACAAGAATCTAGCCACTGTGCTACCACAACTCCCCAGTTGTACTGACAAGAATCTAGCCACTGTGCTACCATAGCTCCCCAGTTGTACTGTCAAGAATCTAGCCACTTTGCTACCACAACTCCCCACTTGTACAAACTAGAATCTAGCCACTGTGCTACCACAACTCCCCACTTGTACAAACTAGAATCTAGCCACTGTGCTACCAAAGCTCCCCAGTTGTACTGACAAGAATCTAGCCACTGTGCTACCACAACTCCCCACTTGTACAAACTAGAATCTAGCCACTGTGCTACCAAAGCTCCCCAGTTGTACTGACAAGAATCTAGCCACTGTGCTACCAAAGCTCCCCAGTTGTACAGACAAGAATCTAGCCACTGGGCTACCACAGCTCTCCAGTTGTACTGACAAGAATCTAGCCACTGTGCTACCAAAGCTCCCGAGTTGTACAGAAAACAGCGACATAATTATTCAGAAAACATGTAGCTTAAAATCTTAAGTAGGCCATATGCACAGAAATGGCATGTATATCTAGAGGTTGAGTTGAGTTGAGTCAAGAGCTGATATCACAGCACATGGGACATTCCCATACATGCTCCGCCTAACTGGTGGTGGGTGGGGGAAAACTGAGATAACATATGTATTAAGAGGTGTGTGGGGCACTTAGATAGCATGTGCAGCAAAATGTGGGTGGCGAAACTGCTAGAACAAATGCATCAAGAGTTGGGGGGGGGGGGGGGGGTGGGGGAGGCCACTGAGATAACAAATGCATCAAGATAGGGGGACCAATGGTGACAAATAGACCAAGGGGTGTGTTGGGAAATTCTGTTTTTATCTACATTTATGTCACAGCCTTATATTATATAATTACACAACATGGGAGACAATGAGAGACCAAATACTAGACATATTTCGACAGTATTATGTGTAGTACATATATGAGAAGTATTACAATAGCAATGGACCGTGACAATAAACACTAAACACTCAACGTTAATTCATCCCGTGAATTCAGGGTTATCAGGCCTTGTGTTTATTGTCACAGTTGGGGACTGTGACAATGCACATTTGTACATTTCATCAGATAAGATGTAATTGTGGTGTCAGTTGACCTGCAGTTAGTTATCTCTGCCCTTGACAACAACTGAACATATATATATATATATATATATATATATATATATATATATACAGGACAAGGGGACATATATATATATATATATATATATATATATATATATATATATATATATATATATGCCGGTCTCTCAGGCCGAGGGGTTACAATACTTTCTCAGTAATCCCGTTTATCACACAGAGTCTCGTAGCGGGCGGGAACTGGGAGTGGTTCTACCCCGCTGGTGACTTGTGGGATAACTGAGCCGGCCGCTCAGAAAGCAATGGCAAACTACTGAGTGTAAGAAATCAACATACAGCTGAAAGATGCTGCTGTTGACAGCGATGTCCTGTAAAGGATATGCAAATTTTTAAAATATTATATATATATATATATATATATATATATATATATATATATATATATATATATATATATATATATATATATATATATATATATATATATATATACGGGTATTTGTTTTGTTTAAGCATAATGATAAAATTGTATGGCCCGAGATATGTCACCTGGTCTTTCACCAAAGATATCAATGATTTAGGTCTTGTCAGATATTGTTTATCAGTGTCCTCGGGAAGGTTAACCTGGTCAACAAATGACCGCAGAAGTCGGATGTGTCGGCCTAATGGTGCAAGAACGCAGCTCTGCTGTAAACAGGCACAATGCAATCACGTCCGGAAAAAAAAAACTCTGCATGAACACAGAAGAAGAAGAAGTTTATCAATGTCCTGTCTAAATACTTGTCATCCAGACACTGTTTAAATCCTTGTCGACCTTACATTGTGTAAATCCTTGCCATCCATACATTGCTTAAATCTTTGTCATGCAACATCATCATCATGTGCCAAGCCGATAAGTGTGAGCGGTCATATTTCGCCACCTCACACGATCACCAGAGTCATGGATCAGCTCAGTGTTTAGTCTCGATCATACCACATGGCCAAGCCTTTCAGTGATTAACTTCTCTGTCTTCCCCTTGTTCTGTTCCCCTCAGTCTTGCCTTCAGTGATTTACTTCTCTGTCTTCCCCTTGTTCTGTTCCCCTCAGTCTTGCCTTCAGTTATTTACTTCCCTGTCTTCCCCTTGTTCTGTTCCCCTCAGTCTTGCCAGTTGTCACCCATACATTGTTTACATCCTTGCCATCCATATGTTGTTTAAATCCTTGTTATCCAGACACTGTTTAAATCCTTGTCATCCCAACACGGTTTAAATCCTTCTCATCCAGACACTGTTTGAATCTTTGTCATCCAGACACTGTTTAAGTCCTTGTCATCCAGACACTGTTTAAGTCCTTGTCATCCAGACACTGTTTAAATCCTTGTCATCCCAACACTGTTTAAATCCTTCTCATCCAGACACTGTTTAAATCCTTGTCATCCAGACACTGTTTAAGTCCTTGTCATCCAGACACTGTTTAAGTCCTTGTCATCTAGAGACTGTTTATATCCTTGTTGCCCAGAATTGCCTAAATCCTAGTCATCCGGACAGTGTCTAAATACTTGTCACCTACAAACTGTCTAAATCCTTGTCATCCAGACTGTCTAAATCCTTGTTATTCAGACACTATCTAAATCCTCACCATGCTTCTGCTTATGCATGCAGGTTTGTTGGTCATCTGGTAGGCACCGACCTGTGCCACAAGTTCATAATCTTCACCAGGCCAGGGCCACAACCTTTAGCTTCAGATCAGCACATTCTGGCCACACAATGCAACATAAGTTGAGCTTTTATGGACGTTGTGTTGAGGTTTTCAATTTCAGTTCAACACAAGTGCAGGTGTAGGGATATTTGAAGTGATAAAGGAGGATGAGTAGTCTACCTTGACCAGGACATGGAAAAAATGGTTGCAAGGTTGTTTGACAGAGTAATGTCTAATTACTGCAGATCTTTGTCTTTCTTTTGTGCAACTTACAGCAAAGAATTGTTTGATCCTGAATGACTTTAATAGGTATTTGACTAGGTAGGACTATAATTACACCAATTCTTGAGGTAAAGAAGTCGAAGACTGGGGAATAGATAGCAGTCTGATCATAAATGATACTAGCCCTGAAGGTATTTGCAAACAGTCTGACATGAACATTGTTATTATCGGTGTTACGATATCTGGGTTTCCACTCTTCATACTAATGTCATTTTGTGGTACATATGTACATACATGTGATCATAGCCCCAGCTCTGCGAGTGGCTTTTGAAATCGCCTTAATGGTAGTGTGTCCAGTGCCTGTGGGCGGTCACTTGGACAATACTAATTGATCAGATGTAGGTCTGTATTACCTGTCTTAAGTTTAAGTGTCTGATACTCAGCCCCTTCCATGTAGACTTCGATTTGGGAAGCAGTGATGTTATTTTATACAAGGGTCAGTATCCCACCTTTTCGCCTGTCCTTTCGGTCAGATCGGTAACACTGGTAGCCTCTGATTTTGAAGGCTATATTTTTGTTGAGGTGATTTTCTTGCAAGCAACATATGCTTACTTTTTCTTGGTCCAGGATGTTTTCTAATTCTATTTTTGTTGTTGTTGCTGACTCCCTCCGCATTCCAGTGCATTATTTTAAGTCTTTATTTATTATGGCTAGCCGTTCTATTCTCAGGTCCCCTGGCTCCACAGGACATCTGAGAAGGAACTCCAGTAGTTGTGGTTGGACCCATTCGAGACATAGGGCCCGGCACTGCACCTGCCTGGGGTTCCAAAGCAGGGCAAGCACCATAACATGTAGCAGTAGTCGACATATTCCATTTTGCGTAATTGCAAGGCATCCTGATTTCTGTAGTGCACACCCTGGCTGGTTGCCTCCGTCTTCAGCACCTTTCCTTTGCTAGAGCAGACTGTGGTCTCACTCGAGTTTAGATGTGTACGCACGCACATACACGTGTGCATGCATGTACGTGCATACACAGTTAGAGCATACTGGTTATTTCACCGTCACCCCTTCTCCTGTTAGTTAAAACAGTTCCGCCACGTGAAGGCCAGGAGTTGGACTTTTGCAGCAGAGGTTATGTATTCACGAGCCATTGGGGTATTTAAGCAAGGTTGGGCGCTCACCCCAACACTGCGCCCCGGCTACATACAGCAACATTTGGAACCACCTAACATACATGAAATCTATGTTATCCTGTACTCAACAGCACAACCTCCAATGAGATTGCTTTTGCTTTTCCTGTATCCCGTGGGGAATTGGGCTGTAATGTGTTGACAGTGAAATAGCTCAAACGTGTGTTGGAAACGTGCTTAAGCTAGGCTTAAATTAAGCCCTTCTGTCTGTGCTGTATTGACAGTGAAATAACTCAAATGTGTTTAGGAAACATGGTTAAACTAGGCTTAAACCCAGCGAGTCTGTCTGTGCTGTGTTGACAGTGAAATACCTCAAACATGTGTTGGAAACATGGTTAAACTAGGCTGAAACAAAGCCTTTCTGTCTGTACTGTGTTGATAGTGAAATACCTCAAACATGTGTTGATTGGAAACATGGTTAAACTAGGCTTAAACGAAACCCTTCTGTCTGTGCTTTGTTGACAGTGAAATACCTCAAATGTGTGTAGGAAACATGGTTAACTCTTTCTCTGCCATGCGCCCTTACATCGCCACATTTGACCAACGGTGACGGCCGTGGGCCCTTTAATCGCCACATTATAAACAGTGGTTTATTTTATATGTTTCTGCTACCTTCTGCAATTTTAAGTGACGATACATTGAAAATTCACACACCCGGGACATTTCCTTTTCGGCATTGTAATTTCAAACGTTCACATCCATAGGTTTTTGTGATTTTTTGAGTTTTAAACTAGTGTTAAAGAGTTTGTTTTGGTTTTTCACAAATGGCAACGCCCTCGAGTATGCGGCCTCGTAGACTGACATCAGATCAAGCTAGATATTATATTTATAGTGTTTTCAAGGACTTTGTGAAAGATTCTAAAACTGAAACCACATGCAGTATTCAGTTAGTTAGATTGTTTCGTAGTAATGGAAAGCGAAGGTTCGTCATAATATGATGGCACATATTGAATTATGAATGCGCTAATGGGCCACATTTATGCCCCTAAATTTGTTTTGCCTATCACGTAGTATTTAAGGAGTATTTAAATAATTAAATTTAAAAGAATAATAATTATAACTAAATAGAAAATAGTGTTTATATTCTTCTTCTCAATACAATATGAGTGGTGTGTTACTGACATTTTCCATTTTGTGTGAAAATTATGTGCTTCAAAATATTATGTTTTAATTATGTTTTATTGGTGTTGTGGTGCAATTCTTGTGATATTATTGAACAAAAGTGGTGTGTGTAACAGTATTCAGCAAATTTAACTGGATTAGCTGCAGTGGATTATAAATAACGCCTTGGTAAGTGAAATTTTTAAATATTGTTTAACTTTTTAATTTCAATTGTTATTACTAAACCTCTTATTATTATCATAATATTTCTAACCTATCAATTAATTATTAACACTGCCATGTTCCTTGTGCAATCCTCTTTAATTTGATATATAATACAATATATCTGCCACCATTTTAACCATTTTAAAAGCATTATTGTGACACACACCTACTTCCAATTTTCTGCCATTAATTTCTGTTTGGTCAGGACCCAATTTTTGTTTGGCACTGACAGAGTTAAATTAGGCTTAAATCCAACCAGTCTGTCTATGCTGTGTTGACACTGAAATACCTCAATTGTGTGTAGGAAACATGGTTAAACTAGGCTTACACCCAGCCAGTCTGTCTGTGCTGTATTGACAGTGAATACCTCAAACGTGGAAACATTGTTCAACTAGGCTTAAACCCAGCCCATCTGTCTGTGCTGTGTTGATCATGACCTGGTTACATCCTAATATGCATATCTGCAGATGTGAAGTTCCACTACTGGTCTTGTACATCCCCCCCCCCCCAGTTTCTGGTCTTGGGGAGGGGAAGGAGAGCAGCTCAGTCCATCCCCATGGAGATGCTGGTGTGGTATCTGGTCAAGAGAAAACTACCCACACCAACCTCACTCCAATAGATGCAAGCCCGTTTAAGGGCTAAGATTACCTGAATACCAGTGAATGAGACTTTAGATTAAAAAAACACAGCTTTCTAGAAGATTCACAATCAACCCGCCAGTCTTTTTTTCTTCAACAGGAGTGGCCATATAAAGGTCGTGAAAAAGCGAAAGCATACCTATATGAGGTTGGTCTGCTTTATATTGTTTGCTTTTATTATTTTTAAGTGTGAATAATGTTTATACAAGTTTTACATTCTTTTCTTTTTGTATTTTTATGTGTGAATATTTGTATGTGAATAAATATTTCTCGTGTATTTAATTAATGTCACTGAGTTGTTTGCTGTAGTTTTTGTTACATATTATCTCTTAACTTTATAGTTGATGTTCTTTTGCATGTTACCTTTTAACTGTGTAGTTGATGCTCATTTACATTTTATATTTTAACTGTATAGTTGTTGCTCTTTTACATGTTAGCTTTTATCTAAGTAGTTGATGCTCTTTTACATGTATATTTTATCTGTATAGTTGATAATTATTTTCTATAGAAGTAAACAATGATTTATATCTTTGCTTTATTGACTACACAAAGGCTTTCGATAAAGTGAGACATGTCGAAATGTATTCATAAGGATGCTTGAAGATCTACAAATTGATGGAAAAAACCTTAGACTTGTAAAAAACATATATTGGAAACAACAAGCTGCCATCAGAATTGATAATGCTGCGTGATCTCGAGGTATGGTGTCCACCTCGAGTGCCGGAGGTCCCGGGTTCAAGCCCCGGTGAGGGCCGGGTTTTTTTTTCACGTGGACCTCTAGTAATAAAATTTCCATTGGTCTCTGGGTAGTGAGATCGGACGCCCGTGTGTATTGTTGCGCACGTAAAAAAATCCCTTGGCAGTTGGAAATCGAAAAAGAGTAGCCTAACGGCGCTACCCGGACAAAATTTCGAGTTAAAAATCTACCCAAAGTATTTCAGGATCCTCGCTGGTGCTATGGAGTTCATGCACAGAGCTGAGTTTCTCCAGACTCAGATTTGAGTTAGGAGGAGAACGGAGCACTTATGGATTGCACCCATGTGCAGTGATGTTGATCCATCGACTAAAAGAATTGATAATGATGTAGGTCAATATCAGCCTATTAAAAGAGGTGTGAGACAGGGATGTGTAATGTCTCCAGATCTGTTTTCCTTGTACAGTGAAAATATTTTCAGAAATATAGAAGATATGGAAGGAATCAACATTGGGGGAAACATCAATAACATTAGATATGCAGATGATGCAGTCTTGATTGCAATGAACAGGACCTGCGTCATTTAGTAGACGCGGTTGCTGCACACAGTGAGCAACTTGGGTTAGAATTGAATAGTAAGAAGACAGATTATGGTTGACACTGGGAAGAAGGAAATACCACAATGTGATATACGAGTAAATGGACATATTCTTAAGCAAGTTAATCGGAACAGTTATAATCAGGCATCTTATTATAATGAAATAAAACAGGCATCTTCTGATGGGAGATGCCTTGAAGAGATTAGAACAAGAATTGCCCTTGCAAAGGTAGCCTTTTGCGAGATGAAAAATATACTGACCTATAAAAAAGATATCAATTGAAACTAGAAAAAGAGTGTTGAAGTGCTGCATAGAACCTATACTTTTGTATGGATGTAAAGCGTGGACAATGAGTAGTCAAGCTGAAAAACAACTGATGGTTGTGGAAATGTGGTTTCTGAGGAAAATACAAAGAATACCATGGACAGACAGAAAAACCAATGAACAAGTCCTTCAAGACACAAATGAAGATCGTAAACTGATTAGAGTCATTAGACGTAGACAGTCAACAAGTTTTGGGCATGTTATGAGAAGAAATGACTTGGTGACAACTGGTAAGATCGAAGGGAAGAGACCAAAGGGAAGACCAAGAAGTAAATACCTGGATGGCTTGGCCATGTGGCATGGTCGAGACAGGAACACAGAGCTGATCCACGACTCTGGTGATCGAATGAGATGGCAAAACATGACTGCCCACGCTTATTGGCATGGCACATGATGGATGGATAGAGTTGATAATTTAACCCATCAATAACCTAGTCTGCCTCATGCTCTGAAGGCCATGGGCTCACTTTGAGGGTCATTCAAACCAAGGGTGCAGTCTTTCCGTAGACCTCCCAGAGTTCATCGCTGGAGATGTCTTTCATGCTTATAAACCAAATATAAATTTCGGAAGCAACAGATTTGAATTCTGGTGTGCCTGTAGTTTAAATTTGTATATTGCCTAGTATGTCTTCTGATCTGATCACTAATTTTTTTCTTTTAATTCTATGAGTGCTCATTAATACCTGTGAATTTATTTCTCATTCTAAGTTCAGTTTCTGTTTTCATGAATTATATTTTCCAAAATTTTGTTTTTAAAATTAGATTGTTGCAAACAAACGAAACTGTATTGATGTTGACAAGTGGGACTACATCTCACGCGACTGCCACCAGCTCGGCATCCGGAATAATTTTGATTATACTCGATTCATCAAGTTTGCCAGGGTCATTGAAGTCAATGGAGAGATGCAAATCTGTGTGAGAGATAAGGTAAAACTTACACAGTGTTTATCATGTTTTAAATACAATATGTGGGGGGGGGGGGGGGGGGGGGGGGTTGAATTATTCTGAAATACATAGTATATAGAAGATCTTACAGAATAGGAGGCATACAGAAAGAGTTATAACACAGCATAAATACATAGAAAGTATACAGAATGTGTTACAACACAACAGAAATACTTAGTATATAGATGTGTTACAGAATAGGAGGAGTATACAGAAGGTATTACAGCATAGGAGAAATCTATAGGATGTATATAGAAAGTGTTACAACACAGCAGAAATACATAGAATATAGAAAGTGTTACAACACTGCAGGTATACATAGAATATAGAAAGTGTTACAACACAGTAGAAATACATAAAATTCAGAAAGTGTTACAACACAGCAGAAATACATGAGAAAGGCATATAAAGTGTTACAATATAGCAGAAATACATAAGAGGTGTATAGAAAGTGTTACAACACAGCAGAAATACATAGAATATAGAAAATGTTACAACACAGCTAATATACTGCTGCTTCTACTATCACTGATGCTACTACTACTACTACAACAACTAATACTTTCAACACAGTAGAAATACAACACAACATCCTGTATGTTTCATAATTCTGTTCTGTAAAACTGCATTACTTTGTGTTATTTTATATTGTTTATATTTCCACAGCTTTACTGCAGTTCCACCAAAATTTAGAAAAACATAGATTACAGAAAGTGTTACAACGCGGCAGAAATACATAAGAAAGGCATAGAAAGTGACACAATACAGCAGAAATACATAGAAAGTATAAAGAAAGTGTTACAACACAGAAGAAATACATAGAATATAGAAAGTGGTACAACACAGCAGAAATACATAAGAAAGGCATGGGAAGTGTTACAATACAGCAGAAATACATAAGTGTATAGAAAGCGGTACAACACAGCAGAAATACAAAGCAGTTACCAATTGCTATTTCTTGCATTTTTTAAGATGGAGACAGAAGAGGAAGGGAGGGGGTGATACAAGGGAAGGGAAATAAATTAAGAGAGGACGTCTTTGAAACATTGTTTATGTCATGACTGAAAAACCAGTATTTTCCTGTACACAAACAATGATTACTTTTCATCAGTTTTCCATGTTCATTTATTGCTTGGTATGAGATGGTTGAGGTGCTATGCTCAAATTGAGGGATGAAAGGCAGAAGTAAGAACCATTATCTATGAAGTAGGTGGTAACACAGTAGGTGGTGTGCTGGCTTTGCAACACAGGGGTCTGGTGTTCAATCCTAAGTTGTGCTATGTTACAGTATGTTGAACACTGACACTGCACATTGGGCACTCCCATGTGTGGTCAGTCTATATAACACGTTCTCTACTGGTTATATTGTTTTCTGCAGGAAATAATGAACCTCTTTAACATACTAGTAATCCTATATAACATGTTCTCTACTCGTTATATTGTTTTCTGCAGGAATGAACCTATATAACTGTTATCTACTTGTTATATTGTTTTCTGCCGGAAATAGTAAACCTACATAACATATTTCCTACTCGTTACATTGTTTTCTGCAGGAAATAGTCGCTTAAAAGTTGACATGGTTGACTTCATTGCACTGGGTTTTATTCCATATGGCTCGGTCTCTTTTCACAGCGTGGAAAGCATCGCACAAAGCACGAACTCCGTAGCTCTAGCGATGACCCACAGGAGTCTCCGAAAAATGTCACCCGTGAACCGAAGAACGCGGTCCGGAATCGAACCCACAACCTTCGGAGCCCAAGTCAAACCACTTCGCCACGGAGACTACCGACTCTCACTTTAAACACAAGGAAATGATGAACCTATATAACATGTTCTCTACTCGTTATATTGTTATCTGCAGGAAATAGTCAACCTATATAACATGTTCTCTACTCGTTATATTGTTATTTGCAGGAAATAGTCAACCTATATAACATGTTCTCGTTATATTGTTTTCTGCAGGAAATAGTCAACCTATATAACATGTTCTCTACTCGTTATATTGTTTTCTGCAGGAAATAGTCAACCTATATAACATGTTCTCTACTCGTTATATTGTTTTCTGCAGGAAATAGTCAACCTATATAACATGTTCTCTACTCATTATATTGTTATTTGCAGGAAATAGTCAACCTATATAACATGTTCTCGTTATATTGTTATTTGCAGGAAATAGTCAACCTATATAACATGTTCTCGTTATATTGTTATCTGCAGGAAATAGTCAACCTATATAACATGTTCTCTACTCGTTATATTGTTATTTGCAGGAAATAGTCAACCTATATAACATGTTCTCGTTATATTGTTATCTGCAGGAAATAGTTATCCTATATAACATGTTCTCTACTCGTTATATTGTTATTTGCAGGAAATAGTCAACCTATATAACATGTTCTCTACTCGTTATATTGTTTTCTGCAGGAAATAGTCAACCTGTATAACATGTTCTCGTTATATTGTTATCTGCAGGAAATAGTCATCCTATATAACATGTTCTCTACTCGTTATATTGTTATTTGCAGGAAATAGTCAACCTATATAACATGTTCTCGTTATATTGTTATCTGCAGGAAATAGTCAACCTATATAACATGTTCTCTACTCGTTATATTGTTATTTGCAGGAAATAGTCAACCTATATAACATGTTATCGTTATATTGTTATCTGCAGGAAATAGTCAACCTATATAACATGTTCTCGTTATATTGTTTTCTGCAGGAAATAGTCAACCTATATAACATGTTCTCTACTCGTTATATTGTTATCTGCAGGAAATAGTCATCCTATATAACATGTTCTCTACTCGTTATATTGTTATCTGCAGGAAATAGTCAACCTATATAACATGTTCTCTACTCGTTATATTGTTATCTGCAGGAAATAGTCATCCTATATAACATGTTCTCTACTCGTTATATTGTTATCTGCAGGAAATAGTCAACCTATATAACATGTTCTCTACTCGTTATATTGTTATCTGCAGGAAATAGTCAACCTATATAACATGTTCTCTACTCGTTATATTGTTATCTGCAGGAAATAGTCATCCTATATAACATGTTCTCTACTCGTTATATTGTTATCTGCAGGAAATAGTCAACCTGTATAACATGTTCTCTACTCGTTATATTGTTATCTGCAGGAAATAGTCAACCTGTATAACATGTTCTCTACTCGTTATATTGTTATCTGCAGGAAATAGTCAACCTGTATAACATGTTCTCTACTCGTTATATTGTTATCTGCAGGAAATAGTCAACCTATATAACATGTTCTCTACTCGTTATATTGTTTTATGCAGGAAATAGTCATCCTATATAACATGTTCTCTACTCGTTATATTGTTTTATGCAGGAAATAGTCAACCTATATAACATGTTATCGTTATATTGTTATCTGCAGGAAATTGTCAACCTGTATAACATGTTCTCCACTCGTTACATCCTTCACAAGAATGCATACCAGCATAAGGTGAACTGTGCTCTGGACATCATGTGAGTGTTTGTGTAAACTCTGTTTAGACCAATGGTTCCCAAAAATGTGATAAGCCACACTTTGGAGAACACAAGCTTGACTTAAGTCACTGCAATATTCAAAAGACCATCCAGTATTCTAAAGACATTTGTAGAACAAATCATATTCACTCATAAATGTGGTCATTTATAGATTTTATTTATTTGGTTTTTACACATGTATCTTTCTTGTTAGTTTGCTTTCTCTCACTTTGAACTCAACGTGTAGTCCATACATGTGCTACTACTTCTAGAGCACTTGACTCATTTTTGTGTATGGTATTAGCTTTCCCTATTACCAGTGTCCCTTGCCATCAGGCGAACCCACTCTGACTTCAGAGGTACTTGAAATTTATGTTCCCAAGTTAAGGATGAAATGTCAACATTTTAGTCCAACTGCCAGGTGTAAGTGTTGAATCTGCTACCTCAGCAACAAATCTATCCTGGCAACCTGTTTGTTTTCTGCAAGGTGTTTACAATATATTGTTTTATGTTTCTATAAATAAATCAGTGCAGCTAAATTTGGTTGCTTTGGTGCCTAAAAAGCACTTTGCGACACCCTTGAAGGTCATAACACACAGGGTGGGAGCCACTGTCAAGATGATGCTTGACGGTATATTTTCACTTAATAAGGCCCAAAGTCTCTTTCACCCAGGCCAATGTTATTTTTTCTTTCACATTCCCTCGCTTTTAACTCAAGAGTAGCCCAAACACGTGCTCTACTTCTAGTGCACCGGACTGATTTTTGCATGTGGATTTTTTTTTTTTTTTTTTTTTTTCATATCCTTTACAGGACATCGTTGTCAACCCAGTATCTTTCAGCTGTATGTTGATTTCTTGGCAAGATTACGCTCAGTAGTTTGCCATTGCTTTCTGAGCAGCTGGCTCACATATCCCGTAAGTTACCGATGCGATTCGAACCACTGCTGATTCTCACCGTCATCACGTTACCGACGAAAGTATACGAGATTACGGAGAAAAGTTATAACCTCTAAGCCACGAAGCTGGCGCATGTGGATTAGCTTTCCCTATTACCAATGTCCCTCGCCATCAGGCAAATCCACTCTGACTTCAGGGGTACTTATAATTTACGTCCCCAAGTCAAGGACGAGAAGTCATCGTTTTAATCCAACTGATCTTTCCAGGCCACTGTGTCATTTAATATGGCCAAAGTATTTCTGTTTCTAAGACATGGTGCTCTTAATGATCCAGTTTTCTTTGATGTTCAGATCGTGTGGAATGTCAGTATTTGTCTTTTCTTCTTGGTCCATGATATTCTAAGACCTTTTCTTCGAAAGCCTGCTTTCCTTCTTTAGTGATTGCTAAATGGTCTGTGACTCACATCTATGTGTTGCCACAGGAAAGATGCATCCTCTCAGAAATCTGATCCTAATGTGTGTGCTGGTATTGTGCCAATGGCGCATCATACTGTTTAACCTCTGCATTGCTACGGCATCTACGGGCATTACTATGGTCAGCCTACGGCTGACTTCCACATCTAGGCGATTAAGAACAAGTGTGGATTTGTCAAGGAGACATCATCCACCAGGGGTTAGACAGTAGACAGTTTGATTTTCCCTCAGAGATTTCATTATGAAGTGGTTAAACTGTCTACTTTGCGCTCTGAAGGTTGTGAGTTCATTCCCCAGACTGCATCTTTCACACCTCGAGTGCAATTTTCATGGAGACTTCTGGAGGTCATCGTTGGAGCTACAGAGTTCATGCTTTTTGTGATGCTCTCGGCAAGCAGCTGATGAGCCTGATAGGGTGACACCTGATGCAGTGAAGTGAACTCGCTCGACTTTAGTACTTTTAGTAAATAGTAGATGAGGTGTATTTTTGTAGCTAAGTCTGTCTTATCTAAATTGACATTGTATGAGTTATACTAACCTAGTAATACTGATTTATCTTCACAGGATTGAACAAGCTCTTGTCAGAGCAGATAAGCATGTGCGTGTGGTTGGGAAAGATGGGTAAGCAAAGCATATGTTAGTTTCTTGTAGATACCATCGGGTATTTTTGCTATTGCATCTCTAATTCATGGTAGGTTATGTTCATTATTCTATATCTTTCCATCCCTTTCAACTTTCCCTATCCAAATCATTCTCCTCTTTTATTCTAGCATGCCATTCTCTTCCTTCGTTTCCCACCTTTTCCTTTTTTTTTTACCTGTCATCTTTCCATAGTAAACAGAATAGTGAATAGTACACATCTTTTTATCTTTCTTTCCTAAATATCATGCAACAGCATTGATCTGTTCTGCATTTATTCTTCGGAATTATTTTCTGTGCTCATTTCGCCAATCACATATAGCACAGAAGAATCTTAAATCTAAAATATGTAGTTACAAAGACATGCTCTGACATTCTAACGTGAGGCCTCCACTCCTATGGGCATGCTGTGTTCCCTCAGGCTGGACTTTGGCGCTGTGAAGTTTTCCTGCCAGCTGCTAGTTCCCAAATGGTCTAATGCCAAATAGTTGCCTGGACTTATCCTAGTTTCTGAGCTTCCCTGTTCGTAGGTCTTGCAAATAATTAATGCCCCAGCAATTAACCCATTACATTCACACTCAGTTAACCTATGGACAAGGGGGAGGTGGTCGTGCACCTCTGGGATCAAGTGGAGAAGATGGGGGTACAGATTGAGAACCTTTATGTGGACAGGATGAGATTGTGGGGGATTGGCAGGAGTTCTGGTAGAATCTCAAAACTGAGAGGGAAGATCAGGAGAACTTTCAATCGGCGGTGGGAGCTATTGGTAGTGTGACTCTTTGCTGGCTGTTGAATGAGGGGACGGAGCATGTATGGGAATGTCCTCAGTGCAGTGATGTCAGTTCTTAGCTCAGCTGAATTCAACTAAACTCAACATTAACACTCAGTTACCCAAGATATATCTTTATATCAACCCCTACCCAAACAGTCACACAAATTATGGTCTACTCAAGTGACATACTAAGTATAGATCACAAAATTCTTAACTTATTCTATACAAAGCATACATCAGACAATGACTATATAAAAATAATCTTGCTCTCTTTGAACTCGAGCATAACCCATACACTCCATTTCTATTTCAGCCTGGACTGAATTTTGTGTGTGGATTAGCTTTCCCTATTACCAATGTCCATCACCATCAAGCGATTCCACTCCGACTTCAGAGGTACTTGTAATTAACGTCCCCAAGTCAAGAACGAGAAGTCAACATTTTAGTCCGATGTAGGGGTTGAACCCCTTACCTCGGCATCAGCACAAGGATGTTTAAGAATGTGCATTCTTATCCATTCGACGATGCTTACCTCTAAAACATGGAATGTGAGGGGACAGTTTGAGGCAGTCAAGCAGGAGGTGGGAGCCAGGGTAGTGTCATGACTAGATGCTTCCCTGGTGGCCTTGAGCTAGAATTTTCATTGTGGCAAATTGTTTAACAATTGACCTTGGCTCCAAGGAGTCCACTATAAATGCATGGCTGACACATGATGCCCTTTTTTTTTTTTTTTTGGTGCTCGCTTGCTTTGAATTCGAGCATAGTCATCACACACTACTTCCAGTAGGGTTGAACTGAATTTTGAGTGGATTAGCTTTCCCTATTAACAGTGTCCCTCGCCATCAGGCGAACCCATCCCGATTTCAAAGGTACTTGTAATTTATGTGCTGTGACATAATAGAACTCATCATTTCACAGTTCGTAAACTCAAGCACACCAAACAGAGAAAATATTGCACCAACATGCACAACAAACATCTTACACCACGCTTGACACCTCTAAAAATATAACTGTCAAGTTATAATTAACCCAAGAGGCGTCCCTGAAACATACACCAATTGGAAGGGGCCAGTCATGTGATCAACAATTGGGCATGAAGACGCAATCCTACTTTTGAATAGCGCATTCTTCTGTACAATGTGAAAGCAGATGGACCATCTTGCTTTGTGATGTCGATTTTATTCGTAATTTGTGACTTTCATCACTGATCCGATTGATGTGAGTGGTGCTTCTTGGTAGAAAGGAGTATTTTGAGAAGATGCAGCCAGACGGTAGGAGATTGAGACAGCTCAGGTCATCCACCTGAGTTATGAGCAGTCGTCATCTTGTCCTGAAGACAGGTGGTGTACGAGAGGATCCATTCACCCATGGACCCAGTTGCCAGGCGTAAGCTCTGTCCCATTGCCTCCAGGTTGAGACATCCAACTGCTATACACACAACCACTCCAGTTGTTTTTCAGAATTCCAATTTCACTACCTGATGATGAAAAGATGCCACATCACACCAGGCCATCCATACTTCTCACCATCATAGACAATCTCTGAACACCATTGTGAAAGTGTTAAATTTTATTCCACAGAAGACAGAGTTAAGTCACAACACTAACATTTCTAATTAACAATTGGGAGAACTGGGGAGAAGGCATGTATTTTGTTCATGCATCATGCCAGCTTTTGTAATGATCATTGATGTGCATGTATGATTATCATGAACCATGTGTATTCTTTGCACCTGCACTTCAACCCAATTGCAGCGTTTTAATAAACCTTGAGACTTTAGTTACTTCTCAATTTCTTTACACGTTTCATCGTATTGTACCAAGTTTATTTATGTGTAATTACAATTATAATTAACACAGATTAACTTTAGTGGGAACCAGTAAGGATGGGTGACATCACATGGGGAATTGATGAACTTCTCCCATGGTAACGACCCATGTTCCTCAGTTCTTCCAGATTACCCTTTCTTTATTCTATATGTCCTTCTGGACTTTGAGGGCTTTGAGCTAATTGGGTTCTTTTTAGGAGGAACAACTTTATGGTGTGTTTTCTAACTTATCCGGGACATCCCTAGACCTGCCAAGTTCTCTATAAAGTTCACTACCAAGACTATTACACACCATTAGGAATTAGTCCCATGTCTCTAGCTTAAAAAGACTACGGGGGATGCACATGGTGCTACTGATTCTTACCATCTTTCACCACCTTACATGTCTCCAAGTCAAGAATGAGAGGTCAACATTTTAGTCCAAGTGTTTGGTGTAGGTATGAACCCCTTACCTCAGCATCAGCACACCGGATGTTTAAGAACACGCGTTCTTATCCATTCTGCCATGCTGACCTCTGATGCTCTGGTACTGGACTCACTCAGTGAATTATCACGTCCTGCACTTGGCAGCTCAGCCTAATTTCTGTATATTGATCCTCCCATTCATCATGGGCTGTGGCTTTTGAGGCAAAGAGGGTGCAGTCCATAGATTTGGGTCTTTAGTGACCTCCACACAATGAGTTTTGCACCTGTTAAACTGCTAAGAGTCCTTCCAGTAGCCGACAGTGGCAGACACTTAAACCTAGTTGTTCAGTGGGTTCCCATTCAGTGGACACTTTAACCTAATTGCCGTGTGGTAGGAATCGCATTCAGTAGACATTAGACCCTATTTGTCAAATTAGTAGATAATACCTTTGGTGGACATCATTTACCCATTCGGGAGTCTCAGTGGCGAAGTGGTCTAGCTGTCTGCTTCGCACTCCGAAGGTTGTGGATTCGATTCCGGGCTACATCTTTCGGTTCACGAATGCATTTTTCTCTGAGACTCCTGTGGGTCGTCACTGGAGCTATGGAGTTTGTGCTTTGTGCGGCACTTTCGGCAGGCCGCCCTGCGGAAAGATACAGAGCCATATGGGATCAAACCCGGTGCAATGAAGTTGATCCTCTCAACTTTTAGGACTTTTTTAAAAGTTTATCCATGATTTGTGGGTAGGCTGATGGTGCCAGAGGTTGTTACACTTTATGGTTTCTAGATTCATTACTAGAGGCCACCAGCTCCAAGTTCAGACCTTTGATGGCCCTCATCCATGGTGGATGACGAAGGTGTGTGCAGAAGTCCTGTGTGGAGTTCCATAAAACCAGCACAGAGCCCTCTGGTGCCCGAGATGTTGTACCTAGTATTCCTTTATACACTCACAACAGCCTTATCTTTCCCCCGTGCGACCAAAGTCACTACACTATGTGTTGATGATTTATTTCAACAAGTCTTCATTGTGGAGATGGCACTTGGTTGATTGACTGATATATCACATACTTTTCTGCAGAAAGTTGAAAATGCTTTTGTCACGTAGGGAGCTATTGATATGGTAATTTTCTTGGTGTAGATGTAAAGCTGGTGTCTGTTACATTTCTGTTCTATGTTGTTTGGGTTGCTTTACATGCATAAAGAGAAGTGTATACATTCCCCAGTTGGTCCACTTTTTATTGATGAGCACATTTTATTTTGTTAGCTTTGTTAAAGGCTTTCTCTTACGTTTGCTCTCTCATTTGTTTGCTTGTTCATTTCCTTGTAATTGCACTGTTTTCTTTGTATGGGACACAAGAAGATGAGAAAACCAATGTACCAAACATGATGTTCAGCCATACGCTTGTAGAAATCCTGAGCACTTACGGACTTGTCCTGCGTGCAAGCATCATAGTCCATTTTTATAATTTCATCACTTAAACCGATGTTTAACTTACTGTTAATGTTTGTAAAATTTTCCAGACAACAGTGTGCAATTTCAGGATGCATAAATGACATGGTAGCCTACACCCACTTGACAGACAATATTCTATTTAAGATCCTGGACACCAAATTACCTGAAACTGAGTCTAAGGACAACCGTAAGGAATTAGAGGAAGCAAAAAATATCATCCAACGGATTTTCTGTCGAAATCTTTTCAAGTGTATCTTTGAAAGCCAGCCTTTAAGTTCACAAATGGTGGAAGAAGTAAGTTTCGTTGTTTCATTGTCTGCTGTAGTATTTCCTTTGGTAGCAGCGTATCAGACAGTGTGAATGAGACTCATCTGAAGTGTCACTGCTGTGAATGGTGACACAAGTCTATAATTTCAGTTTGGACATCTTCTGACCCATATGCTCATTGCAGTGAATAAACAGCTGTCTATGACAGATGTCAAATGTATGTAACCATGAAGTCATAAATTAACACATGGCAAATTCCAAACATGAAAATATCAGCTAGCATCCATTTTAGTCTCTCATAAGCCTAAATCATATCTCATGTTATTCAATTCTGTGCTAATCTGAGAATGTGATTAATTAGTTTTCTTAGTATTATTTATTATTTTATTTATTGTTATTAATTAATGCCTAACATATTCCTACATGGGAGCCATGGTAGTGTAGAGGCTAGACGGTGATCTACCCACCTGGTGGTCTTGGGTTCACATCTGCATTGTGGCAGATTTGTAAACTTGACAGGCTCCCTGGTCAAGCCAGCCTAAAATAGGTACCAGAACATGTCTGAGGAAGTAAAGGGGGCAGGCATGATACTGACCATGTCATCCACAAATACAGCTCTAGAACCAACCATATTTCCAACACTCCTAAGACATGTCAAAGGGTCATTTACTATTTGTTTACTATTATATTCCTGCATCTCATGCTTTTAGCTGCTTGTTTTCAAACATCAGTTATTATGTTTTATTACACTTCATTCTGTTTTGTGCATATACACAACTATAAGAAATAGATAAAGAGTATTCTTTCACCTATAAGATTAGAGGTATTGGAGAACACCATGACAGCTGGAAATATCACTGCTAGGAGAGGCATGAGAGAGAGGTAGGAGAGGCACTCAGGAAATAAATGACTGTAGACCCCGAGGTAGACCAAGAAGATGGTGGAGAGATAATATATATACAGACCCACAAGCACTTGGAATTAACGACTGGCAAGTGAAGGTCTACCAGAGAGACGAATGGAGATGGATTGTATCTGCAGCAAAGAACCTCAATGGCTCGGAACGCTGAAGAAGAAGAAGAGGAGAGGCATGGGCAGACTGAGAGAAAGGATGCTGAAGATGGGGGCATGGAGGAATGTCATCATTAGAACTGGTCCAGAACATCAGGCACCAAGATCTGAGGAGAGACATGAATGCCTACGCCAGTTTGCAAGGCACATGATGATGATGATTCTATGGTTACTTTGTGTATGTCATCTGTAAGCTCGCTCAGTGGATGTTTAGGCCATTAAATATCTTTGGGACTGAAATATCAATTTTGATTTTATTTTCCTAATCCTAGCAAAGCAGCCTTTATATCTTTTATCTTGTTTAGCTGTGTATTTCTTCATTACTTTAAGTGTACAAACAGCCTTTATACAATTTTTACAATTTCTTTTGCGGGAAAGACACAACACTTATAGACCTTCCTGAGAACGGTCATTGAATCACTGAGAATGCAGACAAGGGTGGTTTAACAGTGGCAGGTTAAGGCGAAGCAATTTCAGATGAACAAGTAACAAACGTTACTCCAAGGCCGTATCTTCTTTAATTCACTTTAATTGGAGTTACATCGATGCAGCATACAAGCATACGTTGAAACAACTTATAAATATCAGTCCCGATGTTACCCAGCTAATCGAGTGTCCGTCTCGGACGATGGGTTATTCACAACTGCCTTTGTTCCTACGATCCTCGTCATAGGACGCCTAGCCCTAGCCACCCCTTAGTGATGTGCTCCACCGTGCCCCTACTAATCTTCCCATTGCACACCACCTTAAATTTCCCTCTTCTAAGATACTCTGTTATAGTGGCTCTCTGTGTCTCCAGCCTTGTCATCGCCTTTGCTGTGGTTATTATCTCCACACACTCTGTGGTCATGCTGCTGTTGTCGCAGCAAAAGCACCACTCTTCTTCCAGCCTGTTCTCCCTCAACACAAGAGCCATGAAGTGCAGGCACTTTGCAAGTTACATATTGCCAACTCACCATCACCATGTAGCAGGTTATTTGCAGAATGTCGCTCTCATCATAGTTTCCTTAAAAGACTCTTACACTCATGCCATTTCTCACTCCTCATGCACCCTGGTGCCATTTCTCACTCCTCATGCACCATGGTGCCATTTCTCACCACTCATTCACCCTCATGCCATTTCTCACCCATCATTCACCCTCATGACATTTCTCACCCTTCATGCACCCTTGTGCCATTTCTCACCTCTCATTTACTCTCGTGCCATTTCTCACCCCTCATGCACCCTCATGCCATTTCTCACCCTTCATGCACCCTTGTGCCATTTCTCACCACTCATTCACCCTCATGCCATTTCTCACCCATCATTCACCCTCATGACATTTCTCACCCTTCATGCACCCTTGTGCCATTTCTCACCTCTCATTTACTCTCGTGCCATTTCTCACCCCTCATGCACCCTCATGCCATTTCTCACCCTTCATGCACCCTTGTGCCATTTCTCACCTCTCATTTACTCTCATGCCATTTCTCACCCCTCATGCACCCTTGTGCCATTTCTCACACCTCATGCACCCTTGTGCTATTTCTCACCCCTCATGTACCCCGGTGCCATTTCTCACACCTCATTCACCCTTGTGTCATTTCTCACCCCTCATTCACCTCGTGCCATTTCTCACCACTCATTCACCCTCATGCCATTTCTCACCCCTCATTCACCCTCATGCCATTTCTCACCCCTCATTCACCTCGTGCCATTTCTCACCCCTCATTCACCTCATGCAATTTCTCACCCCTCATTCACCTCATGCCATTTCTCACCCCTCATGCACCCTGGTGCCATTTCTCACCCCTCATTCACCCTCGTGCCATTTCTCACCCCTCATGCACCCTCGTGCCATTTCTCACCCCTCATGCACCCTCATGCCATTTCTCACCCCTCATTCACCTCGTGCCATTTCTCACCCCTCATTCACCCTCATGCCATTTCTCACCCCTCATGCACCCTCATGCCATTTCTCACCCCTCATGCACCCTCATGCCATTTCTCACCCCTCATGCCATTTCTCACCCCTCATGCACCCTCGGGCCATTTCTCACCCCTCATGCACCCTTGTGCCATTTCTCACCTCCCATTTACTCTCGTGCCATTTTTCACCCCTCATGCACCCTGGTGCCATTTCTCACCCCTCATGCCATTTCTCACCCCTCATGCACCCTGGTGCCATTTCTCACCCCTCATGCCATTTCTCACCCCTCATGCCATTTCTCACCCCTCATGCACCCTTGTGCCATTTCTCACCTCCCATTTACTCTTGTGCCATTTCTCACCCCTCATGCACCCTGGTGCCATTTCTCACCCCTCATGCCATTTCTCACCCCTCATGCCATTTCTCACCCCTCATGCCATTTCTCATCCCTCATGCCATTTCTCATCCCTCATGCCATTTCTCACCCCTCATGCTATTTCTCACCCCTCATGCCATTTCTCACTCCTCATGCCATTTCTCACCCCTCATGAACCCTGGTGCCATTTCTCACCCCTCATGCCATTTTTCACCCCTCATGCCATTTCTCACCCCTCATGCACCCTGGTGCCATTTCTCACCCCTCATGCACCCTTGTGCTATTTCTCACCTCCCATTTACTCTCATGCCATTTCTCACCCCTCATGCACCCTGGTGCCATTTCTCACCCCTGGCGACTGGTAGAGTTTGAAGTCTTTGTCTGGTTGTTAATAACATTGCTTTTGTTTTAGTGATGTAAAGACAACTCCAATAAAATACAGTTTTCAGCGTTTGTGTACACTGTAGTCATCTGCAAATAGATCGCAGGACGACGAAAGATGCAAAGGTAGATCGTTAATATATATGGCAAATAATAGAGGGCCAAGAATAGAGCCTTGCGGTACTCCAATATTGAAGGTAGTGGTTTGAGACAGAGATTTATTATGTGATACTACTTGCTTTCTGTTTGATAGAAAAGATGATATTAGAGTGACTACATTAGGGCCAATTTTCATTGTCTCAAGTTTTTTAATTAAAATAACATGGTCTATCATATCAAATGCTTTCTTGAAATCAATAAACACAGTTCCACATAGACTTGTTGTTTATATTCTGGTGCCAATTTTCTATCATGTTTGTTAGGGCCGTATGGCAAGAATATTTTGGTCGAAATCCTGATTGGCTGTCAACAATAAGCTTGTTGCGAACTAAATACTGTAATGTTACTTTATGGATGTGTTTTTCTAGTGGCTTAGATAGTGATGATAGGAAGGAAATGGGTCTGTAATTGTTCGGGAGACCATTGTCCAATAAACCAGATTTAAGAAGAGGGTACACTTTAGCGATTTTGAGAGCTGATGGAAAGTGGCCTTTGGTGAGACACTGATTATATACATAGGTTAGTGATGTACAAATCACTGGCGCAGCACAACGGAGAATCCGGTTGCTGATTCCATCTAACCCAGATGAGGTTGCGTTTTTTAGGTTACTGAGGCATGGCACAAGGGTGCATGAGGGGTGAGAAATGGCATGAGGGGTGAGAAATGGCATGAGCACCCTCATGCCATTTCTCACTCCTCATGCACCCTGGTGCCATTTCTCACCCCTCATGCACCCCGGTGCCATTTCTCACCCCTCATGCACTCTGGTGCCATTTCTCACCCCTCATGCACCCTCATGCCATTTCTCACCCCTCATGCCATTTCTCACCCCTCATGCACCCTCGTGCCATTTCTCACCCCTCATGCACCCTTGTGCCATTTCTCACCTCCCATTTACTCTCGTGCCATTTTTCACCCCTCATGCACCCTGGTGCTATTTCTCAACCCTCATGCCATTTCTCACCCCTCATGCCATTTCTCACCCCTCATGCACCCTTGTGCCATTTCTCACCTCCCATTTACTCTTGTACCATTTCTCACCCCTCATGCACCCTGGTGCCATTTCTCATCCCTCATGCCATTTCTCACCCCTCATACCATTTCTCACCCCTCATGCACCCTGGTGCCATTTCTCACCCCTCATGCACCCTGGTGCCATTTCTCACCCCTCATGCCATTTCTCACCCCTCATGCCATTTCTCACCCCTCATGCCATTTCTCACCCCTCATGCACCCTGGTGCCATTTCTCACCCCTCATGCCATTTCTCACCCCTCATGCCATTTCTCACCCCTCATGCACCCTGGTGCCATTTCTCACCCCTCATGCCATTTCTCACCCCTCATGCACCCTCATGCCATTTCTCACTCCTCATGCACCCTAGTGCCATTTCTCGCCACTCATTCACGCTCATGCCATTTCTCACCCCTCATTCACCCTCATGCCATTTCTCACCCTTCATGCACCCTTGTGCCATTTCTCACCTCTCATTTACTCTCGTGCCATTTCTCACCCCTCATGCACCCTGGTGCCATTTCTCACCCCTCATGCGCCCCAGTGCCATTTCTCATCCCTCATGCACCCTTGTGCCATTTCTCACCCCTCATTCACCTCGTGCCATTTCTCACCACTCATTCACCCTCATGCCATTTCTCACCCCTCATTCACCCTCATGCCATTTCTCACACCTCATGCACCCTGGTGCCATTTCTCACCCCTCATTCACCTCGTGCCATTTCTCACCCCTCATTCACCTCATGCCATTTCTCACCCCTCATGCACCCTGGTGCCATTTCTCATCCCTCATGCACCTTCATGCCATTTCTCACCCCTCATTCACCCTCGTGCCATTTCTCACCCCTCATGCACCCTTGTGCCATTTCTCACCCCTCATGCACCCTTGTGCCATTTCTCACCTCCCATTTACTCTCATGCCATTTTTCA
Source organism: Cepaea hortensis (assembly GCA_963921405.1). Taxonomy (NCBI): domain Eukaryota; kingdom Metazoa; phylum Mollusca; class Gastropoda; order Stylommatophora; family Helicidae; genus Cepaea; species Cepaea hortensis. Next base: position 74,376,436 of record OY992889.1, on the reverse strand, counting down.
CCCCTCATGCACCCTGGTGCCATTTCTCACCCCTCATGCCATTTCTCACCCCTCATGCACCCTGGTGCCATTTCTCACCTCTCATGCCATTTCTCACCCTTCATGCCATTTTTCACCCCTCATGCCATTTCTCACCCCTCATGCATCCTGGTGCCATTTCTCACCCCTCATGTCATTTCTCACCCCTCATGCCATTTCTCACCCCTCATGCCATTTCTCACCCCTCATGCACCCTTGTGCCATTTCTCACCTCCCATTTACTCTTGTGCCATTTCTCACCCCTCATGCACCCTTGTGCCATTTCTCACCTCCCATTTACTCTTGTGCCATTTCTCACCCCTCATGCCATTTCTCACCCCTCATGCACCCTGGTGCCATTTCTCACCCCTCATGCCATTTCTCACCCCTCATGCACCCTGGTGCCATTTCTCATCCCTCATGCCATTTCTCACTCCTCATGCTATTTCTCACCCCTCATGCCATTTCTCACCCCTCATGCCATTTCTCACCCCTCATGCACCCTGGTGCCATTTCTCACCCCTCATGCCATTTCTCACCCCTCATGCCATTTCTCACCCCTAATGCACCCTGGTGCCATTTCTCACCCCTCATGCCATTTCTCACCCCTCATGCACCCTGGTGCCATTTCTCACCCCTCATGCACCCTTGTGCCATTTCTCACCTCCCATTTACTCTTGTGCCATTTCTCACCCCTCATGCCATTTCTCACCCCTCATGCACCCTGGTGCCATTTCTCACCCCTCATGCCATTTCTCACCCCTCATGCCATTTCTCACCCCTAATGCACCCTGGTGCCATTTCTCACCCCTCATGCCATTTCTCACCCCTCATGCACCCTGGTGCCATTTCTCACCCCTCATGCACCCTTGTGCCATTTCTCACCTCCCATTTACTCTCATGCCATTTCTCACCCCTCATGCACCCTGGTGCCATTTCTCACCCCTCATGCACCCTGGTGCCATTTCTCACCCCTCATGCACCCTCATGCCATTTCTCACCTCCCATTTACTCTCATGCCATTTCTTACCCCTCATGCACCCTGGTGCCATTTCTCACCCCTTATTCACCCTGGTGCCATTTCTCACCCCTCATGCACCCTCATGCCATTTCTCACCCCTCATGCATCCCTGTGCCATTTATCACCCCTCATGCACCCCCGTGCCCAGGCTGTCTGCAGGGTCCTGGGTCATATTTGTACTGGTTGTTGCCTGGCTCTTCTCCCAGAAACCATGCCTACCATATCTGTAATTTATCAAGCCACTGTGATGTTTAGTATGGCCGGAGTATTTCAGATTCAGAAACACTATGATGTTTAATATGGCCTAAGTATTTCAGCTTCAAAAACGCAATACTATTTATGAGCCAGTTTCCTTCAGTGCTCAGATCTATTACCAACCAGTCCCTCTGAATACATCTTTGAGTTTCTCCAGTGTGCCATGATGTTGATTTTTAAATCAATCAGTCAATATCATTAACCCTACCAGACCTGAGGCCCTGAACCTAACTGTCCCCTATACCTGGGCTCCTGAGCATTAAAGAGTAAAAACCAACATGATATAGAAAAATATTAGTTACATGCAAACAAGTGGTTAGAGTAAGATGTAACTTGGAGACATTGTAGAAGATAGGTCTACCACCTTTCATCTAGCGCCAATATTCCACCTGTGTATGCCAATCAACCCAGCAGGATGAGCCTTGTTTCACACAGAGGTACTTCTTGCAAAGTGAGCACCAGATGTTGCTCTTCACCTTCTTGCATGGATTGTCTTTGTAAGACACTCCAGGATTTTGCTTGTTCTACCTGGAGTGCTTTTCCATACACACAACACAGATATGATTAGACGATGTCCCAGGGGGAATCTCTGGAAAATGATTGCCAGGGGTCATCCGTTGAGGGCAGGGTTCCTTTTGTGGGTGGCGGTGGGCTGATGTCCTGTATCTACCAATAAGTTGCAGGCACAGTTTCTAAATATATCTGGTGAAATAATCTGGCTTTTTTGAAGCAGTTTGCTGCTTTGAAGCATACAAGCTATAAGAATTATAAATGACCCACATAAAAAATTTTCTAAAAAGCCGCCGGGGCCAGCGGTAATGACGACGAGACCGGTGAAGGCCACGCCCCCCCTTCTCTTACTATCGATCTAGCTCTAGATCTATAAGGTTCAAGATTCTCCTCATGACTCGAGCTCTCACTGTCTGTGTCACTTGAACTGGAAACATATTCTTGATGAAATTCTGACTCCTCAGAGTCTGAATCAACCAAAGTATTGATCACCTGTTGGACTGTGAAAAGCCTAGACCTACTTCGCTTTGTTGTTGAAGTGCTTGGTTCATCAGCCGCTCGTTTCATTATAAATTTTCAGAATTTTTTCACATTAAACCACACAAAGTCAATTCAGACACATGGGGGCTGACATTTGCAATGACTAACCATGAGATTTGACCACGATTGGTTGGTTATTTTTAGTTTGTGACACATTTTTTTCACATAATAGGCAAAATACCAAAAATTAGGTTCAGCGGTCTAGCGGTAGAATAAGAAATTCCCGAAGAATGGGTACAGCGGTATGGTAGGGTTAATATATGACATCAGTCTAGTTCATTCATGACATCAATCTTGTTAATTCATGACAACATTTAACATGTGCAATTTACATGTTTTCTTATCCTTTTAGGAAACAGAAGACAAGTTTAAAGAGAAGCTAATTGAAAACTGTGAATTAATCATCAAATCAAGGGATGCTTTCACTGTGAAGGTAGTCAGAAAATAATCCTTATAACTTTAATATTAATCAATCAAGGTGATTCTCCATCAGTAAGTGTTCATTCTATATTCCAACAAGTGTGGCATGTACAATTACTGGCAGCCACATGCATTCAATGAACATTTGTGTGTCTGCCACAGATCTTCTTACAAGTGATAGTGTGAGGAATAGAGAGATAGAGATGTTAGAGAGTGAGTGAAGAGTATTGTGTGACCTGTTTAAGAAAAAGCAAACAATACTTTATTTTATTTTCACCTCTATATAAGAGGTAGGTAATAATTTCTATGACATTTCTCTCTCTCTCTCTCTCTCTCTCTCTCTCTCTCTCTCTCTCTCTCTCTCTCTCTCTCTCTCTCTCTTCTCTCTCTCTTCTCTTCTCTCTCTCTCTCTCTCTCTCTCTCTCTCTCTCTCTCTCTCTCTCTCTCTCTCCCTCCCTCCCTATCTGTCTCACTATCTCTTTCTCTCACTCAAGATCTCTCTCTCTCCCTATCTGTCTCAGTGTCTTTCTTTCTTTCATTCTCTCTTTCTCTCACTTGAGATTGCTCTCTATCCCTCTCCCTCTCCCTACCCCTCTATATATTTTAATATTGGTGTTTGCTCTTCCTGTATCACTTACTGGTCAGTATGTCTCCAGACTTGATCCAGCAAAATTAGATGAATCATAATTACCCAAATTTTTTGGGAAAACAAGAAGACTGAAGAAAGCTGGTCACCTTACCTCATGCCTTTATGACAAAATAGCCTAGACGTCGCGCCATTATGGGATTATCTACCGTTGAACTACCTTTTGCCCTACACATTATATATATAAATGAGGGGGTTCAAATGAAAACCTTAAAAATGTATAATAACTATGCCATTGTCTTGTAACCTGCCAGTATTGTTGTTAAGGATGTCAAGAGTTTTAAGCATGTGAAACCACAGTGCAGATGAACACGGTGACATCTTAGGCACAGTTTAAAGATGGCCACCCCACTTTTGACATGCACCAAAGAGGAGCAGCTTTCTGTTATCCGTTTTTTTTATCAGTAAAGTGGTGAAACCTATAGAAATTCATTGGCGAACGAAGGCCTAGTACGTTAACGCATGCCTATCAGTCAGCAGATGTATGAGTGGAGTAGGACATTTCAAAACGGCGTGACTTCTGTGACAGACTGTTCACAACCGGGTCAGGTACACCAAGTAGTGACCCCCGAGTCGATTGCAGCAATTGAAGGCCTCGTACAGGACAACCACTAATTGACTGTGAGTGACATTGCTGCACATCTTGCCATCAGTCAAGGTTCAGCACACCATATCATCCATGATGTGCTGCTACAGTACCGTAAGGTGTCTGCAAGGTATGTGCCACAGCAGCTTACTCCACAATTTAAACAACTACGCGTTGATGCTTGTCAAGAACTTTTGAAGTGATAGTTTCCTATCAAGAATTGTTACTGGAGATGAAACCTGGGTTCACTACCACAAGCCGTAAACGAGAGTGAGCAAGGAATGGCGCCATACGTCCTCACCGAAACCAAAGAAGTTTTGCACGCAGCCATCTGCAGGGAAGGTTATGCTGGTTGTCTTTTGAGATGAATGAGGCGTTATTTTAGAGCACAACATGCCACGAGGTAAACTGTAACCAGTGGTATGTATACAGATCTTCCCAGGAATCATCTTCGACCCACAATCAAATCCAAATGACGCGGACTTCTGAGTAAAGGTGTCCAACAATATAAAATAACATAAAGTAATGCAGCTTTACAGAACACAATTACGGAAAACACAGGATGTTGCGGCAACAAGCCTTCATCAGCAACATGACAATGCTCGGCCCCCATACTGCCCGTGCAACGGTTGAAACCATCAAAGACCTCTACTTTCAGTGTGTACCACATCCCCTGTACTCATTAGACCTAGCTGCAAGTGATTTCTACCTGTTTGGACAACTCAAAGAGTCATTGGGAGGAAAGACTTTTCGGTCTGATGAAGAGTTACAGCAGGTGGTGCATAAATGGTTACACACACGACCAAGAATATGTTTTCTATGGGAATCCATGCACTTTATCGGTGCTGGAGGACTTGCATTGAATGTATCAAAAAATGATACATTTGTTTTTTACTTTTTCATAATAGATTCACCTAAAAATAAATCATTTAAGGTTTTCATTTGAAGCCCTCTCTCATGTGCATGTGTGAGTCTCTCTCTCTATAGACAGACAGACAGATATGTTATAGACGAGTTCTAAGAATATCTTGGGTACAGAAAAGAACAAATGCATCCATACAACAAGATCTGTATATTAAGAAAGGTTGGCTACTAAAGACGATAAAACAAAGAAAAGTGAAATATTTTTGTTACTTGAAATGTCATGAAAGTTTGGAGAGAACAATATTGGAGGGGTATATGCCCAGGAAGAGAGCATGAGGAAGGCCAAAGAGACAATAGGTGCATAATGTGGCAGATGATCTCCAGATGGGTGTATCGGATGCGGGACATCTTGCTTATGACCAAGAAGTTTTCCGGAAGGTGGTTATGGGTGCGAGGTTCTGCAATGGACATGCTACTGAATGAATATATATATATATATATATATATATATATATATATATATATATATATATATATATATATATATATATATATATATGCCACATTATTCCTTATTTATCAGATAACTGAAAAGGAAACAAAACTGGAGATAACATACAGCAAGGAAGACAAATCAAGGCATACAATACTTATCAACAAAGATCATGCCTTTGACAAGGTAATCAAAATTATTTTAATCAAGTTCATTTGCTTTTGATCAAATAACTCAGAATCTTTAGACGTAAATATAACTGATAATCAGATATTTACATTCATCTCTAAATTTAATTACAATTGATAGTCATATATCTTCATTCATCTTTAGATACACAATTGATAATCACATATCTACATTCATCTTTCAATATAAATAACAAATTGATAATCATATATCTACATTCATCTGTAGATATAAATGCAACTGATAATCATATATCTACATTCATCTGTAGATATAAATGCAACTGATAATCACATATCTACATTCATCTATAGATATAAATGTAACTGATAATCACATATCTACATTCATCTCTAGTTTTAATTATAATTGATAGTCACATATAAACTTTCATCTTTAGATATAAAAACAGCTGTTGTGCCTGGAAGAGGCTAATGAAAGTAGAACATTATATACAACTATAAGCAAGTGTGAGAGCCACAATATTGTAGAAGCTAAATGCTCACCTGCTGGCCTGGTGGTCAAGAATTTGATTCGCATCGGGACATATTCACATAATTTAATTTATCTGGGCTCCCATTTCAACCCAGACTAAAATTGTTACCAGGAAATGTCTCGAGAAGTAAAGACAGTTGGTGGGATAAAGATTACATTACCCAGGGAGTGCATGTTGGTGTATGAAAACTTGGGTCTAGCGCAATGTGCCAGATATTCCTTAAGGCATGTCACAGAGTCCTTAATAAGAAAGAGGCAATATTTGTTGGTCATGCAGTGATATAAGAGGCATAGGAAAACATTGTGATTGGAAAGACCAGTAGTAGAAGAGGAAGACTGGGAGAAATGATGCTGGATTGCAGGAACATCAGTGGTAGAAGAGACAGGCTGAGAGAAATGATGATGGCTTGCAGGAAGATCAGTGGTAGAAGAGACAGACTGAGAGAAATGATGATGGCTTGTAGGAAGATCAGTTGTAGAAGAAACAGACTGAGAGAAATGATGATGGCTTGCAGATAGATCAGTGGTAGAAGAGACAGGCTGAGAGAAATGATGATGGCTTGCAGATAGATCAGTGGTAGAAGAGACAGACTGAGAGAAATGATGATGGCTTGCAGATAGATCAGTGGTAGAAGAGACAGGCTGAGAGAAATGATGATGGCTTGCAGATAGATCAGTGGTAGAAGAGACAGGCTGAGAGAAATGATGATGGCTTGTAGGAAGATCAGTGGTAGAAGAGACAGACTGAGAGAAGTGATGATGGCTTGTAAGAAGATCAGTGGTAGAAGAGACAGGCTGAGAGAAGTGATGATGGCTTGCAGATAGATCAGTGGTAGAAGAGACAGGCTGAGAGAAATGATGATGGCTTGTAGGAAGATCAGTGGTAGAAGACACAGACTGAGAGAAATGATGATGGCTTGTAGGAAGATCAGTGGTAGAAGAGACAGACTGAGAGAAATGATGATGGCTTGTAGGAAGATCAGTGGTAGAAGAGACAGGCTGAGAGAAATGATGATGGCTTGTAGGAAGATCAGTGGTAGAAGAGACAGACTGAGAGAAATGATGATGGCTTGTAGGAAGATCAGTGGTAGAAGAGACAGACTGAGAGAAATGATGATGGCTTGTAGGAAGATCAGTGGTAGAAGAGACAGACTGAGAGAAATGATGATGGCTTGTAGGAAGATCATCAATAGAATTGCTCCAGGACACCAAGGACCCTGATCTGTGGAAATGTATGAATGTCTACGCCATATGGCAGGGAACATAATGATGATGGCATATCTTCATCAACTTTTTTATACGAGGGGTAGTCAATAAGAAAGCCACAAAATGACTGTAGAAAAATAACTAAATATGATAACAACTTGAAACAGTTTATTTTTATACATACTGTCATTTACTGCCAGTATAGTACGTTGCGGTGTATGGCAGAGGGGTTTTTGAGCCTGAGGAATTAAGGCCGACTGGCTAGTGCAGTCGCCGCGAACTGTGCAGGTTAGGATTTTCTTTTTGCCCCCGACAGAAAAAAATCCCACACCTTACCGAGGGATCGAACCCGGGTCTCCTGAAGGAGAGTTTGGCATTCTAGCCACTCGGCCAGCTGCTCCTCCTGGTTCTTATACATACATTGTCCTTTTATTTCTCAACATAATTTCCACCAACATTGATGCACTTATCCCATTGTTTTATCAGTCCTCCCAAACCCGCTACATAGAAATGCGTGCTTTGTTGTCTAAACCACGTTTTCACTTCACATTAAACTTCGGTGTCATTCGCAAATGTGAATAGTGTCAGTGACTATATGTGTTATGTATTTCAGCGAAAATGTGATTCATCCATTCACTTCATGTGATATATAACTGCTGTATGCACCTGATGACATGTAATGAAATATGCCAGGCAATAAATTGTGCAATCTATTGTTAGAGGCTTCTCTGTATAAAAATAACCATATATCAGCAATCATCTTTAAATATAAATACAACTGATAATCAACATTCATATATGATTATCCGTTGTATTTAAAAATATAAATACAACGGATGATCACATTCATCGTAAAATAAAATACAATTGATAATCATTTATGTGCTGTCATCTTTAAATATCAGCATAATTAATCTTTTTATCCACACTCCACTGTTTTAATTTTGTGATTTCTTGGCAAATGTACATTCAGTAGATTGCCATTGCTTTCTGAATGGCCGGCATTCCTATGTATGGGAACCAATGCAGGGCGGCCTGCTTTCAAATCACCCTCAGCTGTGTTTCGAACGTGGTGTGAAGGATTACAAATTACATTTGTAACCCCATCACCACAGAGCCAATTTGAACTTGGTCTGTTACAATGGTCTACTTGTGTGAAGTCATATAACTGCACATAGTTTTGAATGTGTGCCACTGGAGTACCTGGACCTTTCATGTTGTATTGAAACGGTGACTTTGTCTTGTATCTTTAGATGACGGACGCAGAGATACAGCTGAAAATCATTCATGATTGTAAGGCGGTAGTCAATAATCAGGATGGCTTCTTTGTGAAGGTATTCAGAGATTTTCATTTAAAAAATGGATGATCATTTGAACATTGCAATTCTCCTGAACTGACAGAGTCGAGTGGCCTTGAACCCAGTGCAGTGAGGTTGATCCTCTTGCTTTATTATTTCTGACTTTAATGCTGCCTTGTTACTTCTTCATTGCAGGGGTGGGGCTAAATTGTTTTGATGTCATATACAATAGTAATGATGTCGTATATAATAGTTTTGATGTCATATTTAATAGTAATTATGCCATATATAATAGTTTTGATGTCATATATTATTAATAAATAGTATGTCCTTGAGCATAGCCTACGATGGGTGACGTTGTGGTATTCTGTTATGATAATTTGGCTGTGTGTCCAACGTGTGCCGCGTGGTTACACACCCGCTTCACACGCCAGTGATCTGGGGCTTGTTTCCGGATCCGGTCAGGGATATGCACTACTGACGAGCTCAAACAAGGGTGAAACTCGAGTCTAGTGCTTCCATATTGACGTGGATAGGCCTTAGGTTCATACCGGAATGCGATCGGCGTTGCCAGTAGTGGGTTGTGCTCAATATTTAAAATAGTATGTCAGCATAAACACTGACAAGTGCAGCACCACTCTATTTACCCACTCTCCAAAACAAAAGATAACAAACATCCAGGTAAATGGAATACCCCTAAGAGAAGATTAAGAACCAACATACCTTGGAGTAACATTTGATGACAGGCTGGCATGGAGAAAGCACATCAACAAAGCAGTAACAAAAGCCAGAAGGAAAATAGCCATCCTGAGAAAACTAAGTGGAACCACATGCGGAGCCAGTGGGTAAATACTTAGCAAAGTTTATCAACAGAACATACGACCACACCTGGAATATGGGTCAACTGCGTGGTGTTTCAGCATCAAAAACCACACTACAAGAGCTGGACAAGGTACAAAATCAAGCACTTAAGAGTCACCACAGGAGGGATGAGATCAACCCCTATAGTGGAGATGGAGAAGATGGGGAGGACACTAGCACTGAGAGAGCGCTGAGATGCAAAACGCTAATACAAACAGAAAAATCAACTCTCCTGCTGATATTCCTCCATGCCACCGTCTCAATCCATCCAGCATCATTTCTCCTGGTCTGCCTCTGCCTCTCTTCCCCTCGAGGGAGACCCTCAGCTTGCCAGGCCACCCTATGAAGAACAGATTTGAAAACTTAGCTATGGGGCGGTTGAAAAGAAGTAGTTTTATCCACCAGGCCAAACGACTCTGCAGAGAAACCACCGATCTGCCCACAGTTGGTATCCCCCTAACAACTATTCCAGAGCGAACTCCATGGAAAGATGAACATAGACTATCATTACAAATCCAGACAAATGTGAGAGGAATATTTGACAAGGAAGAATAGAACAGTGTGCAGTGTAGAACAGCCACTCTCAGCTTCCTTGATGAAGAATACCCACAGGACCTCTGGATCCGAGTCTACACAGGTGGGTCAGCACAAAATGTTGTTCGAAATGGAGGAGCGGGAGTGTACATAGAATACCCAAATAATACTAGGGACACGGCCAGAGTACCAACAGGAAAGTACTGCCATAACTATGATGCTGAAATTGACGCAATCAAGATAGCAACAGAGAAATTACTAAATACCAGCCATGGTACACAACCTATGGTGCTATTAACAGATGCAGAATTAGTACTTGAGGCGCTCCTGTCTGGGAAATTGCCAGTACTAAGGACACTACTTTCTGAACTTAGCAGTCCGCGTAAGGTCACTATACGGTGGATACTATCCCACTGTGGAATACCTGGAAACGACAGCTGATCGATTGGCTAAGGAAGGAGCAAAGGAAGAAAAGTCTGATGTGCCCGTTACATACCACCAAAAGAAAAGAATGATCAAATCAGTCAGAAAGCCACCAAAACCTGCTCAAAATGACTACCACATTATGACAGACCAGGACAAGTCATTTTTCTGCACCTCAGAAGAGGACACAATAGATTATGCAACCACATGTATACAAAATTCAAGATTGGTGAATCAGCCATGTGCACATGTGGGTTGGTGTCGCAAACAGCAGAGCACATTCTCCAAGACTGCCCATATTACAACATGTCTAGGCAAACCTTCTGGCCTACCTAATGGACAGCTGAGTGAACTAAAAAAGACAGTTAAATTCATACAAGAGACAACTTTGCAGTTATAGACATATTTCAAGCGAACAGTTAAATTCATACAAGAGACAACATTGCAGTTATAGACATATTTCTAGCGAACAAAGGAAGAAGAAGAATATATAATAGTGTTGATGTCATGTATAATAGTAATGATGTCATATATAATTGTTTTGATGTCATGTATAATAGTAATGATGTCATATATAATAGTTATGTCCCTTAGCAGGAACCTGCTGTGGCTATGTGGCATGTGAAGTGTTAGGATCATCTCATTTTAAGGAATAGGAGTCTAGCCCAGATATCAAACTTTCGTCCAACCTTGGGGAGTGGCTAACCAAGTGGCTAGAATACCGGATTCGCCTTCAGGAGACTCAGGTTCGAATCCTCAGTAAGGTGTGGATTTTTTTCTGTCGGGGGAAAAAAGATATCCTTAACCTGCACAGTTTGTGGCGACTGCACTAGCCAGGTGGCCTTAATGCTTCAGGCTCAAGACCCCTCCTGTCATACACCACAAGGTACTAAATAGGCAGTAAATGACAGTTTCAGTTGACAGTCCAACCTTGGTCATGCCATTGTCAGTATAACTTCCTATAGTCTATTTTTTATTTTTTTTGCCCCAATATAAAATTCCATATCTCAGTAAGCAACTGAGTGAAAATGATGAGATTTAGCATATAACCTTATTATCATGTCCACCCAACAAAATAATTTTTGTTCTGGAGATTGTACAGCAGATTTCAATGTTTGTTTATATGTGGTATATAATTTACGGCTCAGAGATTAATTCCATCATTTTAAAAGTATTACAGCTTCACCAAGACACATCCGCGCTTTTTTTTAAATTGTCTCGTGGTTTTCGTTTTGGCACAGACTGCGCGCAGTTAAATGGGATTGTTCAGAGGTGTCTCCTATGTGGGTTCTTTCATGAAACGTGATTATATAAATAAATATATAAATAAATCTTACCATTAATATAATATTAATAGCTAATATTTGAATGTGTGAATATTGTTCAATGGGATTGAAAGTGAAATTGTGTACATTTCAAACAGTGGCGTGCAGAGGTTCTTTGATGCCCGGGGCCAACCCCTTGATTGGATGCCCCTTAATTGTTCTTTCCCTAATTCATTCTTCCTCCCCTCCCACTACACTGTGCTGCCCCCTCTCCCTAATTGGATGCCCCCCTGCCGGCTGGATGCCCAGGGCCATCGCACCCCCACACCCCCCTCTGCACGCCACTGACTTCAAAGCATCGCTATGAAGTTGTACACATATTTTTGTCAAGAAGCTGATCGCAGGAAACTGTTTCATACTGTTACAAATCCCGAAAAAAGAACAGTGCATATATTGGGTTTGAGTAAATGGTCATTTTGTCAATGGGTGCAAGAATCGAATGAAACCAACACGTGATAAGCAAACGGTAGGTAGAAAGGCATTTGTAGACAGCTTTGACAAAGATGACATCAGGCTCGTTATTATAAAAATGATGGATGCCAAAGAAACAGTGACTGTAAGAAAACTGAGGGTTTTGTTGAGAAAGAACAATAACATAGAGCTATCCAAAACAACTTTGTGGAAAATTATAAGAACATTAGGCTTCACTTTTAGGAAGTACAAGGGAGGTAGAAATATCCTTTGCGAGCAACCGCATTTAGGAGCCATGAGAAGCAGATACCTACGTGAAATAAGGGAAATGCGCACAGAAAATTATGACATAGTGTATTTGGATGAGATGTGGATCAATGCGCACCACACAAGTGAAAAGGAATGGCAATCAATGGATGGAACGATAAAGTGTTATGTGCCCAGTAGTAAAGGACAGCGTTTGGTCATCATAATGAGATGAATGGTAATGTATTTAGAGATTGGCTCGAGAATACAGTACTTCCATCCCTTGATAGACTGTCTTGTCTAATCATGGACAATGCATCATATCATAATGTTGTTACCCAAGAAGACAAAATACCTACAGCATCGAGCACAAAGGAAGCAATAAAGATATGGCTCCGAAGGGAAAATATACCATTTCCAGAAACATATTTCAAGCTACAGTTGTTGTCCCTTGTAAAATAGGTGCAAAAAAGCAAGAAATATCAAACCGCCATATCATTCTCATTTAAACCCTATAGAACTTGTGTGGGCTAAAATTAAAGGACAGGTGGCAGCTGCCAATACTACATTCACATTGTCTGACGTCAAGATACTAACCCAGTCCGCGCTATTAAATATTGATAAAATAAATTACTGGAAAAAATGTGAGGACCATGTGTTGAAAGAGGAAGAGGACTATTGGAGAAAGGATGGATTGAATTTTATGCAACCGAGAGCAATCATCAACCTACTGGAATCGTCCGACACAGATTAAGGTCTGAGCAGATCGCAGACCTTAATCTACGTACACACTTACTGGGATATTTTGCTCCAACTATTCAGACGAATTGCAGGCCCTAAACATTACAGCATCAGCATAATGTCAATGGCAACAGTTTGTATTCCACAGTGATGAATTTTCAATTATGCAAGCCCTCAGCGGTGACAAACAACTGTATTGAAAACACACACACACACCCGCATTGAATACCAACAGAAGAGTAATATTGCGGTGGAAACTGACATGTTGTGGCATAACAAGAAACGTGAGAGCAAACACGTCAAATTAGGGGACAACACACGTGCATACGAATCAATCTATAAACTTCAATGAAAAGAGGACCAACATCTTGGCCGTTAGGAAGAAAGCCCACTACAGAGACACTGACAACTATTTTCATAGTGCAAAACAGGTAATCATGTTCCGTCTCTAAACAGTAAACAGCAGAGTAGACAATCTTTTACGAAGACTCAAAGCAGGTCTGTCACCCATGTGTACGTGTGAACAAACTACACAGACAGCTGAACAGATCCTTAAAAATGGAAATATGATGAGTAAATTGCAGTGTCATTTCTGGTCACTCCATACGCACATTAACGCACAGCTATTTGGAAGCTTTCATGAACTCAATATAAAAAGCTAACATGAATACTTGTGTACACATTATTTACCAGCAGCTGAAGAAACAAGAATGAAATGAAAAATAAGGTAAGAAATATATTCCTTCTACTTTCCTGTCAATTTACAAATTATTTACCCCATGCCTCTGTAAATTCTCTGTCTTTACTAATATTACACATTGCACCCCTCTCTGGATTCTCCGTGGTGAAGTGGTCAAGCCGTCTGACTCGGGCTCTAAAGGTTGTATTTCGATTCCGGGCAGCGTCCTTCATTTCACAAGTGCATTTTTTCGGAGACTCCCGAGGGTCGTCGCTGGAGCTGCAGAGTTCGGGCTTTGTGCGACGCTTTCCACGCTGCAGAAAGAAACGGAGCCATATGGGATAAAAACCCGGTGCTATGCAGCCGACCCTGTCAACTTTTAAGCTACTTCTTTTATTGCACCCACTCCCATACGAATCCAGATGCGCGTTGTGTTGTCATGTGAATTGGCGGGGCATTAATTACTGTAAAAACAAGTTTGTTAGCGAGAAATCACTAGTTTTTCAGCAAAACATCAAAGAAATGTTGCCGCTTTCGATGATTTAAGTTGCTTTTGGACCTATCAAAGACATATTCCTTGGGTGGGGGTAAATATAAGACGGCAGGAAAAATTTCATAACGATGCAACAGACAGTTTTCAAAATAATTGATCATGAATGACGGCATTCGTTTCTGGACATACTATAACTGTTCCACCAACACGCCCACTGGTGTCGGTAATTTCACATTTAGAATGAACAATGACATAAAACAATGGGGATAATAGATGTTCCACTTTTGAACAATATCTGTGTCTATGTGTTTTAATTGTTTTAGCTTCAGTATTATTGATTTATTCACTTCATATGATATATAACTCCGCAATATGCACCTGACGAGATGCAGTGAATTATGCCAGGCAATACATCATGCAACATATTGTTTGGGGCTTTTGTGTGTAAAGTTAACATTCAGATAATTAGTTGCTTATGTAGCTGATTACATGCAGAATTCTGTGTTTTTCAATGTTCAGATTGTAGATCTTGATTTTGGTATGAAAGATGAGAATCCAGTAGAGAAGCTTAATGTCTACTCCAAACACAAGCCAGATGAGGCCAAGCATTTTTCAAAGGAAGAGGTAAGAGTTGGAGGAAAGGGAAGATTCCTGAAAGTTGTATCTCTCTCTCTCTCTCTCTCTCTCTCTCTCTCTCTCTCTCTCTCTCTCTCTCTCTCTCTCTCTCTCGTCTCTCTCTCACTCTCTCTCATCTCTCTCTCTCTCTCTCGTCTCTCTCTCTCTCTCTTTCTTCTTTTTCTTCTCCAGCCCTCTGTCTCCAGCTCCATATCTTTCTTTTCCTTCCACACCCCTGATAATTGGCTACCTCTATCGAAATCCCAGTGCTGGACACGTCTGGTACGAAGACTTCACTACCATGATGGATGTGGTTTTCGCTTCTGGGAAGGAAATTATACTACTCTGAGACTTTAACATTGACACCAACAAATCCAACATAATATGGGGAAATATAATTGCATCATACAATTTCCAACAAATAGTACAACAAACTACTAGAGTAACAAAGTCATCTTCAACAGTCATAGATCACATTTATGTAACTTGCTCAGACAACATCATAGAATGCACCGTACCCAATTGTGCAATGAGTGATCACTACCCAATATGCTGCACGTGGTCTAAAAAAGGAATTAATACTCCTAAACATAAACACATAATACATGTACAGACCTACAAGCACTTGGAATCAACGACTGGCAAGAGAAGGTCCACCAGAGAGACGAATGGAGACGGATTGTATTTGCAGCAAAGAACCTCAATGGCTCGGAACGCTGAAGAAGAAGAAGAAGAAACATAAACACATAAGTGTACAATATAGAAATTACAAAAATTTCAACCAAAAAGCATTTTTACAGGACTTGCTCAGTTCACCTCTAGACAATGTTTATCAGCTTCCTGACTCGGATGATGCTCTGGAATTATGGATGAAAACCGTTATTGATGTTTTTGATAGACGTGCCAGTCAAGGAAGTTCGAGTAAAACACCACGTCAAGCCACCTTGGATCCCCAGGAAATACTTGAAATTATGAGAGACAGAGATAAAGCACATAAAAAGCGGGATCTCAGTGCATACCGTACTCTTAGAAACAAATTTCAATATAACATATGACGGGAAAAGAAAAATTACTTTAAGAACTTAGTAATGGATAAAACAAATAGTAAGGACATATGGAAGGCAATTAACACCTTGACAAACAAGTATAACTTCCGAAATTCTTTACCATCAAATCATATTACATGCGACCAATTCAGTAATTTTTTTCAAACTGACATAGACCAGTTGAAGGCTTCAATACCTAATTCTCCTTGCAACTTATCTTTATTGTCATCGTTTTGTGAGAATAGATGCTCCTGCGATATTCTTTCCAACATACCGCTAATGACAATCACTGAAGTATTCACTTACCTCAGTATCTCTAAAAAACACAACCTCATCTGGGTTAGATGGAATCAGCAACCGGATTCTCCGTTGTGCTGCGCCAGTGATCTGTATATCACTAACCTATGTATATAATCAGTGTCTCACCAAAGGCCACTTTCCATCAGCTCTCAAAATCGCTAAAGTGTACCCTCTTCTTAAATCTGGTTCATTGGACAATGGTCTCCCGAACAATTACAGACCCATTTCCTTACTATCATCACTATCTAAGCCACTAGAAAAACACATCCATAAAGTAACATTACAGTATTTAGTTCGCAACAAGCTTATTGTTGACAGCCAATCAAGATTTCGACCAAAATATTCTTGCCATACGGCCCTAACAAACATGATAGAAAATTGGCATCAGAATATAAACAACAACAGTCTATGTGGAACTGTGTTCATTGATTTCAAGAAAGCATTTGATATGATAGACCATGTTATTTTAATTAAAAAACTTGAGACAATGAAAATTGGCCCTAATGTAGTCACTCTAATATCATCTTTTCTATCAAACAGAAAGCAAGTAGTATCACATAATAAATCTCTGTCTCAAACCACTACCTTCAATATTGGAGTACCGCAAGGCTCTATTCTTGGCCCTCTATTATTTGCCATATATATTAACGATCTACCTTTGCATCTTTCATCGTCCTGCGATCTATTTGCAGATGACTGTACAGTGTACACAAACGCTGAAAACTGTATTTTACTGGAATCGTCTTTACAACAAGAATTAAATAATGTAGTTAGGTGTAGCTATTCAAACCGTATGCAAATTAACATCACTAAAACAAAAGCAATGTTATTAACAACCAGACAGAGACTTCAAACTCTAAGCTCACATGCATCACTGCAACTTCACATCGATAACATGCCAGTAGAAAGTGTAATTGAGCACAAAACATTAGGCCTAATCATTGATAGAAATCTAACCTTTAATTCCCACGTTCAAGCGCTCATTAAACAAACAGCGAAAAAAGTCTACCAACTCGCCAAAATTAAGAACTTCCTTGATGAGGACACAAGGAAACTATTCTATACTTCTCATATACAGACACACTTTGACTACTGCTCTACAATCTGGGATGGTTGTTCTAATTCAAACACCAAGCGACTTTACTCACTCCAGAAACGGGCCATGAGTCTAATTTATAGCAAACATTTATCTGACAATCCTAGCCTGTATAAACGCCTTCAGTTACTACCATTCTGTAAATGCCTGCTTTTCAATAAAGCTAAACTAATTCACAAAATCCTGCATCGGAATGCCCCAAATTACCTTTGGCCATTGTTTAAATATAATGCTAGACACAGTAAACGTTTAAATATACTACACATTCCGAAGCCTAGGATTGACTTATACAAAACAAGCTTAACGTACTCTGCAGCTCAGCTGTGGAACAATCTTCCACAAGAAATCAAAGACATCACCAATCCCTATTCATATAATCGCAAATTATTCAAACACTATCTCAATACGGATTACCTTCCCCCTTAATAATAGAGATAATAATAATAACAAAACCCTAGTATAACAGCCAGTCCCCTTTTTGTAGGCCAGTATATTCCACATGGCTAATAACAAGTGTCAGACCATTATCTAATATTACTGTGTCGTGTAGTTTTGATGTTCGCATTTTGCCTTTATAATGCATATCTTTTATATTTGTGCTGTTCTTTGTTAGCCTTGAATGATGTGTGAATTAAATAATGTATGAAAGAGAGTGATTAGAAGGGCAGAATGTTAGACGGGCCTGCGTGCCCAATTCTTAACCCTTCGAAAATAAAGTTTGTTTGTTCGTTCGTTCTATATTATCTCCTCTCTGTATTTCTCTCTAAATATATCTGTATTTCCTTTCCCTATCTGCCCCCCTCCCCCAACCTCCTATATGTATATGGCAACATTGGGATTACCAAATCCTCCACATGTTTCATCTGATGATTCCATCTGAGCTTCGTAGAGATGCCATGATGGATATTTTATTAGTTGCCCTTCCACTGCTTTGTTTCGTCCAGTCAATTGTGGTAGTACTCTAACTGTCCAAATGTTAGCAGGTACCCATTGTAGCCATCTTGCACATGTCGTAACCGGTAACTCAACTTGGTTAGTCTAACACTGGCTACCTTCCATTGTAGAAAAATCAAGCAACATCCAGCCAACCGTGAATTGGCCTACAAAGGACTAGGCATGCATGGCTGTCCGCCTATACTCCGCTTGGAGTCTTAATAGAAAATTAGCATGCTGTAACATTCCTGCTCTTCCATGTTATCAGCCAAGGATTCCTCTTGCCTAACCTTGGGGGAATTTCCTGTATCAATTCATTCAGCAGTGATCTTCAGCTGTTCCTGAAGGAAGCTTTCTGCATGGAATCATGATGCCTAGCAAGTTTGTACAAGCTCCTATAATTTGATTTCTGGCAAGAGCAGTAAATTGGTAGTTATTACATGTACTTAGTTGTTTCCTAAAAGAAATTTGTTTTATTTTCTATATATGAAAATAAATAGAATTTTTCCCATCACATTTGTATTCAACGGATTAGTTCCCTTAATCTAGTTTGTCAGTAGGTGTACATTTTTCAGAACTACAGAAAGAGCTAGACACTATTAGTTTTATATTATGTGATTTTCACAGGGAAATTTGTGTCATTATTTCTGTTGATTATATTCCACTTATCATGGCAGACAACACGTGTCAGAGTTTTATCTTAAGCTCTTTTCCTGATCTTCTAATTTTTTGTGCAGTGAATCAAACACATTTAAAGTTATTGACATTCATTGCGATGATAGTTAGTGCATGCTAGTTTTAACTGTTTACCAATGTTCTTTTTATCAACTAATTTACATCCCATAAGATCTTGCTTATTTCTCTCTCTTTAATTTCCATATATATATATATGTGTGTGTGTGTGTGTCTGCCGGCTCCCTGGCCGAGGGGTTAGCAGCTTTCTCCGTTAATCCCGAATACTCTCGTGGTTGACGTGCGCGCACGAGAATTAGAAGTGGTTCGAATCGCACCAGTGACTTATGAGAGTATGGAGCCGGTCACTCAGAAAGTCGTGGCGTGCTGATGAGCGTAATCTAGCCTAGGAATCAACATACATCTGAAAGATGCTGGTGTTGACTGCAATATCCTGAAACAGGATGGAAACACGAAAAGAAAAAAAAAAAAGAATATATGTATCTGCAGAGGGGTACACACCTACAGAAGTCAGAATACACAGAGCGTCATATTTCCTGTGGTAATAAATGAGTGTGACACTTGGACACGTAATAGATCATCTGAAATGAAAAGTGCATATAAATTTTAATACAAGTTTTACAGAAGAGTTATAACATTCAAGGTGCCATTTCTGGAAATTTCTCTGGCTGAATGGAAGAAAATATGTGATCCTGACTCCTTGCAGTTTTCTCCACATCACACCATCCCTCTTCTAGAAGAGCCTCCTTTCCTCTCGGTTGCTAGGTTATTTTTTTCCCCTTTAGACTTTTTCAAGGTTAGCTTAAGGATAGAGAAGCCGGCCTCATGCCAACCCTTTCAGTCACCTCTTATGACATGTGTCATAGGTTACAGTTTCCTATTGTTTCATAGGTTGCAATGTTCCTATTGTGTCATAGGTTGCAGTGTTCCTATTGTGTCATAGGTTATAGTTTCCTATTGTGTCATAGGTTACAGTATTCCTATTGTATCATACTTTGCAGTGTTCCTGTTGTGTCATAGGTTACAATGTTCCTGTTGTTTCATAGGTTGCAGCATTCCTATTGTGTCATAGGTTACAGTGTTCCTATTGTGTCATAGGTTACAGTGTTCCTATTGTGTCATAGGTTACAGTGTTCTTATTGTGTCATAGGTTGCAGCGTTCCTATTGTGTCATAGGTTGCAGTGGTATTATTGTGTCATAGGTTACAGTGTTCCTGTTGTGTCATAGGTTGCAGCATTCCTATTGTGTCATAGGTTACAGTGCTCCTGTTGTGTCATAGGTTTCAGCATTCCTATTGTGTCATAGGTTACAGTGTTCTTATTGTGTCATAGGTTACAGTGTTCCTGTTGTGTCATAGGTTGCAGTGTTCCTGTTGTGTCATAGGTTGCAGTGTTCCTGTTGTGTCATAGGTTGCAGCATTCCTATTGTGTCATAGGTTACAGTGTTCCTATTGTGTCATAGGTTACAGTGTTCCTATTGTGTCATAGGTTGCAGCATTCCTATTGTGTCATAGGTTACAGTGTTCCTGTTGTGTCATAGGTTGCAGCATTCCTATTGTGTCATAGGTTACAATGTTCCTGTTGTGTCATAGGTTGCAGCATTCCTATTGTGTCATAGGTTGCAGCATTCCTATTGTGTCATAGGTTGCAGCATTCGTATTGTGTCATAGGTTGCAGCGTTCCTGTTGTGTCATAGGTTGCAGCGTTCCTATTGTGTCATAGGTTGCAGCGTTCCTATTGTGTCATAGGTTGCAGCGTTCCTATTGTGTCATAGGTTGCAGCGTTCCTATTGTGTCATAGGTTGCAGCGTTCCTATTGTGTCATAGGTTGCAGCGTTCCTATTGTGTCATAGGTTGCAGCGTTCCTATTGTGTCATAGGTTGCAGTGTTCCTATTGTGTCATAGGTTACAGCGTTCTTATTGTGTCATAGGTTGCAGCATTCCTATTGTGTCATAGGTTGCAGCGTTCTTATTGTGTCATAGGTTGCAGCGTTCCTATTGTGTCATAGGTTGCAGTGTTCATATTGTGTCATGGGTTGCAGCGTTCCTATTGTGTCATAGGTTGCAGCATTCCTATTGTGTCATAGGTTACAGTGTTCCTATTGTGTCATAGGTTACAGTGTTCCTATTGAGTCATAGGTTACAGTGTTCCTATTGTGTCATAGGTTACAGTGTTCTTATCGTGTCATAGGTTACAGTGTTCCTATTGTGTCATAGGTTACAGTGTTCTTATCGTGTCATAGGTTACAGTGTTCCTATTGTGTCATAGGTTACAGTGTTCCTATTGTGTCAAAGGTTACAGTGTTCCTATTGTGTCATAGGTTGCAGTGTTCTTATTGTGTCATAGGTTACAGTGTTCCTATTGTGTCATAGGTGCAGTGTTCCTATTGTGTCATAGGTTGCAGCGTTCCTATTGTGTCATAGGTTGCAGCATTCCTATTGTGTCATAGGTTGCAGTGTTCCTATTGAGTCATAGGTTACAGTGTTCCTATTGAGTCATAGGTTGCAGTGTTCTTATTGTGTCATAGGTTGCAGTGTTCCTATTGTGTCTTAGGTTGCAGTGTTCCTATTGCGTCATAGGTTACAGTGTTCCTATTGTGTCATAGGTTGCAGCGTTCCTATTGTGTCATAAGTTACAGTGTTCTTATTGTGTCATATGTTGCAGCATTCCTATTGTGTCATAGGTTACAGCATTCCTATTATGTCATAGGTTGCAGTGTTCCTATTGTGTCATAGGTTACAGTTTCCTATTGTGTCATAGGTTGCAGTGTTCCTATTGTGTCATAGGGTACAGTGTTCCTATTGTGTCATAGGTTACAGTTTCCTATTGTGTCATAGGTTGCAGTGTTCCTATTGTGTCATAGTTACAGTGTTCCTATTGTGTCATAGGTTACAGTTTCCTATTGTGTCATAGGTTACAGTGTTCCTATTGTGTCATAGGTTGCAGTGTTCCTATTGTGTCATAGATTACAGTTTCCTATTGTGTCATAGGTTGGAGTGTTTCTATTGTGTCATAAGTTACAGCATTCCTATTGTGTCATAGGTTGCAGCATTCCAATTGTGTCATAGGTTACAGTGTTCCTATTGTGTCATAGGTTGCAGTGTTCCTATTGTGTCATAGGTTGCAGCATTCCTATTGTGTCATAGGTTACAGTGTTCCTATTGTGTCATAGGTTACAGCGTTCTTATTGTGTCATAGGTTGCAGCGTTCCTATTGTGTCATAGGTTGCAGCGTTCCTATTGTGTCATAGGTTGCAGTGTTCCTATTGTGTCATGGGTTGCAGCGTTCCTATTGTGTGTCATAGGTTACAGTGTTCTTATTGTGTCATAGGTTACAGTGTTCCTATTGTGTCATAGGTTACAGTGTTCTTATTGTGTCATAGGTTACAGTGTTCCTATTGTGTCATAGGTTACAGTGTTCCTATTGTGTCATAGGTTACAGTGTTCCTATTGTGTCATAGGTTGCAGTGTTCTTATTGTGTCATAGGTTACAGTGTTCCTATAGTGTCATAGGTGCAGTGTTCCTATTGTGTCATAAGTTGCAGCATTCCTATTGTGTCATAGGTTGCAGCATTCCTATTGTGTCATAGGTTGCAGTGTTCCATTGAGTCATAGGTTACAGTGTTCCTATTGAGTCATAGGTTACAGTGTTCTTATTGTGTCATAGGTTACAGTGTTCCTATTTTGTCATAGGTTACAGTGTTCTTATTGTGTCATAGGTTGCAGCATTCCTATTGTGTCATAGGTTGCAGCATTCCTATTGTGTCATAGGTTGCAGTGTTCCTATTGTGTCATAGGTTACAGTTTCCTATTGTGTCATAGTTACAGTGTTCCTATTGTGTCATAGGTTACAGTTTCCTATTGTGTCATAGGTTACAGTTTCCTATTACCATCCCTTTCAGTCACCTCTTATAACTTGTGTCATAGGTTACAATGTTCCTATTCATTGCTTCCCATGAAGAAACCCACAGTTGGTCTTAACTGT
Source organism: Cepaea hortensis (assembly GCA_963921405.1). Classification (NCBI taxonomy): domain Eukaryota; kingdom Metazoa; phylum Mollusca; class Gastropoda; order Stylommatophora; family Helicidae; genus Cepaea; species Cepaea hortensis. The sequence goes on along the minus strand of OY992889.1, from coordinate 74,353,515 downwards.
TCCATGGGTTTAAATACATATTACATGTTTTTGCAGCTTCAGATAGTGATGTACTATATCATATCAGTTGCCAGTTGTTGAAATGAGGCATTATCCCTGGCTATGTTTGAGCAGTAAAGAAACTAACAAAGTAGCAATAAATAATAAATTTCAGCACAAATAATATGTACATCGCTAAGTAGTTTATACAGATCAAGGATGTGTTATATGTTTCAGACATCAAAAATCTTGGCACCCTACACCTTTAAAGAACAACTGGTGCGCATCTACATCTGTGACAGACGTCTACAGGTGTCTGATGGGCTGAACATTGCATGGCACATCTGGTTTGACGAGCGCTCCGAAAGTCTGGTAATAGTGTTCATATATAACATCAAGCTATTTATGTTAAGATTTTCATGGATTAACAAGCAATTTATGTTCATATTTTCACGGATTAACAAGCAATTTATGTTCATATTTTCACGGATTAACAAGCAATTTCAGTTCATATTTATGTTCAAATTTCCTTGAATTGCTTGTTGAGGAACGCACACACACACCCCTCCTCTCCCACCCCCCAAAGCTATTTATGTTAAGATTTTCACTGATTAACAAGCAATTTCTGTTTATATTAATGTTAAGATTTTCACGGATTAACAAGCAATTTCTGTTCATATTTATGTTCGAAATTCCTTGAATTGCTTGGTTGATGAACCTACCCCTCCCCCACCACCACACACACATGCATGTGCGCACACACGCATGCATGCACCCACCACACACACACACACACCTCACCCCCCCCCCCCCCCCCCCAACACACACACACATGCAGGGAGAGAGACTGAACTTTAACTGCAATGTCCAGTACATTTGCATTCAGGTCATTTGAGCCCTGAAAATGAGTTGCATCTACAGGAGTGATGTGGTGTAGGGACTTTCCTCCCACCAGGAACTGTGTTGTAGAGTTCTCCTTTCCCTCTCCAGGGTCACAATCCAGCAGGGTGTGCCAGACCAGTACTGGGACTTCATATCTGAACAGAGGCATTTAGGATATGAATAGGTCATGACTCAGTGTGGCAAGGACAGACTGGCTGGGGTTAGGTCTTGGTGGATCATGTTTACTCCTGTTTAATGGTTTTACTATGCCATGATCACTCCAATAATATGTCCAGAGGAGAGATTAAGTTGTTACTGTAATGTCATTAGTCGCAGTTCCAATTTCATTACAACGGGTCAACCCCATTATGCTCCGTTCCTGTGCCAGTGAATATCACACAAAATGCTCCTCACTGCCCCATGTGAAAAGTGGAACAGACAGGTGCTTGAGGGGATCTGGGTCAAGAGGTGTGTTGTGCAAAATGATGGTGGCTTGTTACTACAATACATAAACATGACACAGGTAGATGTTGTCAAATAACAACGATGAAACAGTATCAGGCTGTGACACTGTGACTTTAAACATCAAATCATGATTCACACACACACACACGGGTGAAAAACCCTCATGCTCCTGGCCGGACCACATCTGTCTAGTCATATTGTAACTAAGAATCAGGTTGTCGTTCCTCCCAGGCTCAGCTGTGCTGGGTCTCTGCGTGCTCATGGAATCTGAGCTCTGACATCAATTATAACCAGATTTCAGCAGTTTGCTTGCTGCTGAGACAGCTGGCCTCATTTGGATGATCTCGCTTATTGTCCTCTTTATTGATTGGAGAGGCTGCTCGATAAATGGCATTAACATGGTTTCTCCATTATCAAGCCAACACAGCTCAGGAGTTTCATATCCTTTACAGGATGTAGCAGTCAACCCTAGCATTTTTTGGCTGTTCGTGATTCCTGTTTACCTATTTAGCCTCCCATTCAGGGTAACATGAAACCATGTGTGCAGGTGGTGGATGAAGTTGAAGAGCAGCCGACAGATAGTTGTGGGTTATGGTCTCCAGCTTCATGACAGTAGGCAGAGGTTCTCTTTTTGGGGAGACAATGGCTGTGGTCATTGACCAGTATGGTCACTGCTAAGAAAGAAAGCAATGGCAAACTACCTTCTTTACAGATGCCGAGAAAATTATGTTTTGCAGTCTCATTAAAAATAAGTCAAACTTTTTTGGGCATGTTATGAGAAGAAATGAATTGGAGAACTTGGTGACAACAGGCAAGATCGAAGGGAAGAGACCAAGGGGAAGACCGAGAAGTAAATATCTGAATGACTTGGCCACATGGTATGGTCGAGACAGAAACACGGAGCTGATCCATGACTCTGGGTGATCGAGTGAGATGGTGAAACATGACCGCCCAAGCTTATCGGCATGACACATGATGGATGGTGATTCTTGGGCATATTTACGTTCAGTAGTTTGCCATTGCTTTCTGAACGACTGCACCCATACCATTTCATAAAAAACCAACATGAGGCAGTCTGCTTCCAAATTGCCCGCCAGCTCAGGAGAGTGCCTAGCAAAGGCTAATGAAAAATAGGGCATTTTATTCAAATATAAGTGTTCTTCAGTCATGTAATGAGAAGACAGATTGGAAATCATATTGACGACTGGAAAGATCATGGGTATGAGAGGCAGGGGCATACTGAGAGAAATTATGCTGGATGGACTGTGGCGGTGGCACTGAGAAATATCAGTGATTCAGAACACCAGAGGGTAAGGTCGTGGAGATGCATGAATGCCTATGCCAGCTGGCAGGATATGTGATAATGATGATCATAAACTATGGAAGATTAAACTCATTCTTAAGATCAATATTTACTGTGCGTGGTGAATAGTATTCATTGTAGTGCTTAGATTCTTCTTTCTTTCGCTTGAAATATGTCTATAACTGCAATGTTGTCTCTTATATGAATTTAACTCTTTTTTTAGTTCACTCAGCGATCCATAGAGTTTATCTTCCACTGTCGTCTCTCTAGACCAGAAGGTTTGCCTAGATATGTTATATTTTGGACAGTCTTGGAGTATGTGCTCTGCTGTCTGCGATGCCAATCCACATGTGCACATGGCTGATTCACCAATCTTGAATTTTGTATACATGTGGTTGCGTAATCTATTGTGTCCTGTTCTGAGGTGCAGAATAATGACTTGTTCTGGTCTGTCCATAATGTGGTAGTCGTCTTGAGCTGGTTTTGGTAGCTTTCTGACTGATTTGATCATTCTTTTGGTGGTATGTAACGGGCACATTAGGTTGTTCTTCCTTTGCTCCTTCCTTAGCCAATCGATCAGCTCTGTCGTTTCTGGGTACTCCACAATTGGATGGTATCCACTGTATGGTGACTTTATGCTGACTGCTAAGTTCAAAAAGTAGTGTCCTTAGTACTGGTAATTTCCCAGACAGGAGCGCCTCGAGTACTGATTTTGCATCTGTCAGTAGCACCACAACGATGTACAGACCAGAGGGAAGCAGAGGAAGAGGCCGACCACGTAAACGATGGACGCAGGGAATAACAGAGTCCATGAGAATATCGATATATGAAGCCCATCAGCGGGCCCTCTCTTGCTGTTTATACTTCACCTCGACACAGCAAGGTACAAGAGGAACATTATGGGATGAGATGAGATTAATAGCACCACAGGTTGTGTACCATGGCTGGTATTTAGTAATTTCTGCCTCAATTTCAGCATCATAGTTATGGCAGTACTTTCCTGATGGTACTCTGGCCGTGTCCCTAGTATTATTTGGGCAATGTATGTACACTCCCGCTCCTCCATTTCGAACAGCATTTTGTGCTGACCCATCTGTGTAGACTCGGATCCAGTGGTCCTGTGGGTATTCTTCATCAAGGAAGCTGAGAGTGGCTGTTCTGCGCTGTACACTGTTCTGTTCTTCCTTGTCAAATATTCCTTTCACATTTGTCTGGATGTGTAGTGACAGTCTATGTTCATCTTTCCATGGAGTTCGCTCTGGAATAGTTGTCAGGGGGATACCAACTGTGGGCAGATCGGTGGTTTCTCTGCAGAGTCGTTTGGTGTGGTGGATAAAACTACTTTGTTTCAACCGCCCCATAGCTCAGTTTTCAAATCTGTTTTTCATAGGGTGGCCTGGCAAGCTGAGGAACTTTTCTGCTTGAATTTGGGATTTTGTATCTCTGCGCTCACTCAGTGCTTGTGTCCTCCCCATCTTCTCCATTTCCACTATAGGGGTTGATCTCATCCCTCCTGTGGTGACTCTAAGTGCTTGATTTTGTCCAGCTCTTGTAGTGTGGTTTTTTTATGCTGAACACCCATATTCCAGTGTGGTCATATGCTCTGTTGATAAACTTTGCTAAGTATTTTCCTACTGGCTCCCCATGTGGTTCCACTTAGTTTTCTTAGGATGGCTATTTTCCTTCTGGCTTTTGCTACTGCTTTGTTGATGTGCTTTCTCAATGTCAGCCTGTCATCAAATGTTACTCCAAGGTATGTTGGTTCTTTATCGTCTCTTAGGAGTATTCCATATATCTGGATGATCCTTGCCTTTTGTTTTGGAGAGACGGTAAATAGAGTGGTAATGCACTTGTCAGTGTTTATGCTGACACACCATCTATTTGCCCATGCAACAAATGTATCTACAGCTCTTTGTAGCGATCTGGTAGCCACTGATGCATGTTCATTTAGTGCTCCATAGAACCAGGTCGTACTTTGCCGCTTTAATTCCATGCAGTAGATTAGCAACAAGATCATTGATGAAGATTAGAAAAAGTGTGGGGGGCAAGACTCCGCCCTGGGGAACACCGTGACGCAGTAGTACTTTCTTGCTCTTGAGTGTCTGTACTCTGGCTCTTCTGTTGTGCAAGTAAGCTTTCACCCATTTGTACATTCTTCCATTGACTTTACAGTTTCTCAATTTCTTTATCAGACCTTCTTTCCAGACTTTGTCAAAGGCTTTCTTCAGACCTATCCATGCAACAAGCACCAGTTTCTTCTCTTGGAATGCATCCTCAATTTCTTGAGAGAGGTAGGTTGTCTGATCTTCCATAGAGTAGCACTGCCTAAAGCCAGCCTGCTGTGGCACAAGGATGTTTTCACTTTCAATGTACCACTGCAGTCTGTGACTACTGATGATGCGCACCATTGTTTTGCAGAGACAGCTGGTGAGGCTAATTGGTCTGTAGCTGGAGGCACTGGAACTATCTTTCCCTGATTTTAGGAGGGGTATCATGATTGCTTCTCTACAGGCTTGTGGAACACTGCCTAAGGTCCAGCTGTTATTGAAGATCTGCAACAGCTTTGCTTTGGCCTCTGTTCCTAGGTTCCTGATAATTTCATTGGAGATACCATCAGCTCCTGGTGACTTTCTCATTTTCAGTTTTGATATGGCTAGCTCCAGTTCACTGATTGTGATAGGTGCCTCCAGGACCTCATGTACTATTTCATTCTGTCCTGTATGTTGCCATTTCTCTCGAATCTCTTGTTGTTTCTGGACTAATTTTGATATTGTTAACTTGTGCAAATGAGTCCGCAAAATGGTCAGCTGCTTGCTTTCCTGTTAAGATGTTTCCATCTTTATGTAGTGCAATTTTTGAGTTTCTCCCTGTGCCCTCGTCATAAATTTGTTTTATTATCTTCCACAATTTTCTTGTGTCTCTTTCAAAGTTCAGTGACTCTGTTTTCTCCTGCCAGCTTGACCCTTTGAAATTTGGCTTTTGCATGCTGGTATTTATTGTGGGGCTCTTGGCTGGGTTTGGCCTCTGCTTTCTGTCTACACACTTCCACATCATTATGCAACTGTCCCAGTTCACTACTCCAGCAGGGTTTATAATGTTTACGGGCTCCTCTTGATACAGTTTCTCGTGCTGCCTGTAGTATGTATTTCCCAAACTCTTCAACTACTTTATTTATGTCTTTCTCAGTGTTCAGATTTCTAACCAGTATGCTGGTGCGATGCTTGTACATTGCCCAGTCTGCTTTCTTGTTGTTCAACCTTGAGAGGGTGCTGCTTTCACTTACAAGCTCATTTTCTACAGTTAGAAAGACTGGCTGATGGTCACTGCCACCAAGTTGTTTCCCAACAATTTGTTTAATGTTCCACTCAGTACTTAGATGTCCACTTTCTAGTCCCACATCACTTAGGCCAACATCATCTAACTTCGACTGTTTAACTCATTCATCATCATCATGTGCCATGTCAATAAACATGGGCATCATGGTTCGCCATGCCACATTATCACCATGTCACATGATCACCATGCCACATGATCACCAGAGTCTTGGATAGGTCTTGTCTTGATTCTGGAATATAGCCAGGCCATCTAGATATTTATCTCACTGCCTTCTGCTTGCTCTATTCCCATCAGTCTTGCCAGTTGTCCCAAAATGTTTTCAGTTTATATCTCCTCATAGCCAGCCCAAAAAATCTTCACTATGTCTAATTTCTCTAATCAGTTTATAGTTTTCATTTGTTTCTTGTAGAACTGCCTCATTCGTTTTTCTGTCCATCCATTGTATTCTTTGTATTTTCCTCAGAAATCACATTTCCACTGCTGTTCCTATACTTAATGTATCATATATTTTCAGGAGTTGAATGCAAAACAAGTTGCTAAAGCTGACTTGACTGCAACACAAGCTGCTGAGGCTGCTTTGATTGCAAAACACGCTGCTGAGTTGATTGTAAAACAAGTCGCTGAGGTGATTGCAAAACAACCTGCTGAGGTGATTGCAAAACAACCTGCTGATGCTGAGTTGATTACAAAACAAGCCGCTGAGTTTGCAAAACAGGCTGCTGATTTTATTGCGAAACAAGCTGCCGAGTTGATAACAAAACGAGCTGCTGCTGAACAACAAAGTGCACAGTCAAAACATTGATGTCAATTGGGAAACCTTTTGAGGCTACTAAGACAGTTCATAAATAAACACACATGTTATTGTTTAGCTGTTCATAAATAAACACACGTTATTGTTTAGCTGTTCATAAATAAACACACATGTTATTGTTTGGTTGTTCATAAATAAACACACATGTTATTGTTTGGTTGTTCATAAATAAACACACATGTTATTGTTTGGTTGTTCATAAATAAACACACATGTTATTGTTTGGTTGTTCATAAATAAACACACATGTTATTGTTTGGTTGTTCATAAATAAACACACATGTTATTTGGTTGTTCATAAATAAACACACATGTTATTGTTTGGTTGTTCATAAATAAACACACATGTTATTTATTGTTTCGTCTACTTCTAAGAGCGTCACACAATACTTGTTTGTTTATTTACAAAACATTGATGAGTTCCAGCAGGTGGGAATCAACCATGTGGCACTTGACCATGAGTTTATATTATTTATTGAGATTGTTGGTTGATACATTAGGATTTTGTTTCAAGATAAAGTATCTTAAAGAGATGTCTCTTAGTGCTGTTCTTCGATTATAGAAGTTCCATTTTATATTTATAGAATAATTCTGCCTACTCAGGCATAATTTAAGCTAACATTTAGCTTAATTCATTTGACTGGATAGGTCAGAATTCTCCTATCCATAGTCTTGTTAGTTAATCAAAAATATATAACTGTATCTGGTAGTGTTGTAGTGTAATCTTGTCTTTGATTATGAAAGTTCACTTCCTGTTCTATTATTATTTATAGAAGAATCATGTCTGTTCTTCACAGTATAATTTAGCATCTAGTGTATTTCATTAAGACTGAATAAGCTCATATTTTCTTGTACTTATAGTCTTGTTAATTAAAAGTATATTTTAGACGTTTCTGGTATTTGGGAGAAGTGAGTGGTCAAGGAGTTGGAGGAGATGGGTTCTACTGTCTGGTAAGGTAATAGGTTTGTACATATGGAAGGTGAAGTCACAATAACGTAAGAAATAAATTGTCATATGAAACTTTAAACATTAATGTTACAGAAACCCATTAAAATTCATTGGATGGAAAGGAGAACAAAGAGACCTATTTATCAAGAGCTCAGTATAGAAGAAGACTGGTATTAAGACAAACAAAAATTATGGAAATTAAATATTTAGGACATATAGACAGACAGGAGAGTCTATAGAAGATCACTATGGATGGAAGTGTAACAGGGAGGCGGACAAGAAGGCCACAATATAAATGGATTCAAAATGTCATATGTCATTTACAAGGACAGCAACAGAGGCAGGAGGACATCTGGCTTTTGTTTTTCCTTTTTTTTCAATTGTCCTAAATCAGTTTCCTGCTATGGTTCTGTGATGTGTTAGCACCATCACATTTTGTAGGTCGAGAGCCAGGAGCAATAGGTGGCCAATCTTTCTCTCACTTTGACAAACTGCGAGCCTGGGCATCAAACCAAGCTCATGACATTGCCAGAGAGCCATTTCTAGACTGTTCTGAGGTGAAACTCTGCACAGGACAGGCCACCGGATGATGATGATGATAAAGTAAACACAAACCTGGCCAGTACATTCTGTGGCTGGCTGCTGCCTGGCCAGTACATTCTGTGTCAGCTGCCTGGGCAAACCTAGCCAGTACATTCTGTGGCAGCTGCCTGGGCAAATGGATTTTATCCCTTACTCTTAACAGATGGTTTTAGCAGACACTGGCAGTGGTATAAAATGCTTTTATCAGTATTTTAAAGTGTTATTTATATTAACAATGCAATAGATTGTGTGATATTTGTTTAACCTGGTATGTTTATTCTATATGGTATTATACTTTATGTTAGTGTGTGAGTTGTTTTCTTTTAAGTCCAGCAAATCTTATATCACCTGGATGTAAATTAACTCACATTTACTCATTTTAGGTGGGAAAGTGAAATCGTTACATTGCCTGCAGTAACAAATGTATAATTGTTTTTGGCCTTGTGTTGATTTTAAAACTTGGCCATTCTATCCTTCAGTGTAAATGATTTTGAATATCTTATTTGTGAACATGTTGATTCAGGCAGTCTTCATTCTTCAAATAAGAACACATTATTTTTCCTTGGGCAGTAATAGATCTTTTGTCTGCCCTTAACTGCTTCCTAAATTCTGTATTAGCTTCTATGTATTTTTTCATGGGTGCTGACTTTAGCAGCTCTGGTTTTGCTATTATTTAAATCTGTTTTGTTTTATTAATTTTATTTTCTTATGTTTTTTAAAGAAATGTGGGCATTATCCATGTTTTATGTTTTTGTTCCCTTTTTCCAAGGACTTCTATAGATGATTCATTCCAAATGTTTTTAACCTTCTGCCAACAGTCTACCATACTCACCTCATCTGCTAGCTGTTGCAGGACCTGGTACTTATTAGAGACTGTGACCATACATGATTCCTTAGTTGCTTGATTTCTAAGATATCCTACATTGCAATGATTTCCATGTTTATAAGATGTTATATATCTGGAGTTTTATCTTTCAGCAGATGATGATCTGAAAATACATCTGCACCTGTAATAACTGACCTCAGGTAGAGATCATCTCAGTTTCATCATCATCATAAGAGGGAACTGAGTGGTGTCTGCTTTGAGTGCTGGAGGTCCCGGGTTCAAGCCCCGGTGAGGGCCGGGATTTGTTCACCTGGACTTCTAGTAACAAAATTTCCCCTGATCTCTGGGTAGTGAGATCGGAAGCCCGTGTGTATTGTTGCGCACGTAAAATATCCCTTGGCAGTTGGAAATTTAAAAAAAAACAAAAAAGAGTAGCCTGACGGCGCTGCCCAGGCAAAATTTTTAGTTAAAAATCTACCCAAAGGATTTCAGTATCCTCGTCAGTGTTACGGAGTTCGGCACTGAGCTGAGATTCTCCAAACTCAGGCTTGAGTTAGGAGTAGAACGGAGCACTTATGGGTTACACCTGTGTGCCGTGATGTTGATCCGTCGACTAAACTAAACTATAAGTTTCATCTTCATGTAGCAGGTCCTTTGCAGAACATCGCTCTCATTACGGCCCGACAAAAATTTCCTCAATCTCCGGCCATTTCTCCTGCCTCGTGCACCCTCATACCCAAGGTGTCTGCAATGCCATGTGTCAATTTTGTGCTGGTTGACTTCTACCATATCTTCAAGGAGTCTTGACTTCCATAACTATTCTTTCCAGGGCACAGTGAGGTTTAATATGGTCACAGTATTTCAGTTTCTTAGACACGATACTCTTTGAGCTGGTTTTCTGTTATGCTGACATCTTGAAGAGCATCATTATTTTTCTTCTTCTTGGTCCATGATGTTCTAAGAAATTTTCTTTAACATTTAAGCTCACAAGCCGAAATATTCTTCTTCAGACATTGTGAAGTGGCCCATGACCCACATCCGCATGTTTCCATAGGAATGATGCATTTTGTCACAAATGTTTCTGTAACTTGTTTGCTGGTGTTGTACCATTGGTTTTTAATATTGTTTAACCTCTGCATTGCCATGGCCAGTCTATAGCTGAGTTCTATTAAATAGTTTCCATTGTTGTTTATGGAGACAAGTTGTTCTCTAATTTTATGACATTTTCAATTTCTTCATTGTTGATTGTTATTATTTTGTTGGCATTTAGTTTTGCTGAAATGCTATATACAACCTGTTTTGCTGTATGGCAGTGAATCTGGGAATGTAAATGATCAAATTAGGAAGAACTTGGAAGCAACAAAGTTGTGGTTCCTGAGATGAATGTTGTGAATTCCTTGGACTGCCTGAAAGAGGCTAATGAGACTAGAACATTATACACAACAATAAGGAAGAGGCAAACAGCTTTCTTTGGTCATGTGATGAGAAGAGAGGCATTGGAGAACATCGTGACAACTGGAAAGATCAATGGGAAAAGAGGCAGAGGCAGACCAAGAGAGATAATGCTGGATGGACTGAGACGGTGGCATGGAGGAGTATCACCAACAGAGTTGATCTAGAACACCAAAGACTGAGATGGCAAGCAAGGTTTTGTTTATCAAATAAACTGTCTCTTTTGTTATTCCATATCATCAACCCATTTATGGGTAAATATTAGAAATATGTCATGACACGTAAGGGAGTCTACACACAAATTAATCCATGATGTCAGAGATCATCATTTGTGGAGAGGCATGATCACCCATGCCAGCCAGCAAGGCACTGGATGATGATGATTAGAAATATTGTTTTTCCATGTTCTTAAGTAATTAATGAGTTACTGTTTTTATTTACTGAACAAAGCATAATTAATTTATTAACTACCATGTGCCATGGAGAAATATTGAAAACTTAACATAAACATGTTGTAATCATGCTAGTTATGTTGAAGTTTTTAAATTATCTTTTGTCAACGTGAAGTGCGAGTGAGTAAAGAAATTAAAAGACGCTTAAAGTATGTGCCTTCTTGGATTCGTGGAAATGTTACTTGGATACAGTGCCATGAAATTCTTTTTTTTTTTTTTTTTTTGGTGTTTAATGCATAATTACTTTAGAACATCTGAACTGGCTGTAGCTTGACAATTTTGTGTTGTTTTAAATGATTTTTGCAGAGTCATTGTGTAGTAATTATAATATCTTCAAAACCATCAAAACATAGCGATATTTTAGTGATTTAGACAACACATTTATTTATCTTTGAAAGTATCATTATTACCCCCTTTGGACAACAATCACCTTAAAATTATATCCTGTGTGGGTAAAACCTTGAGCAGCCACTATTTGTGGCTGACTCAGTCACAGGATTATTAATCTGAGCCAGGGATGGACCCTAATAAAACTTCTCTTCGAGGTTGAACAGGGTAGAGGTAATGGTATTATAGGAATTGAAAATCTTTGAAATTATATATCATTTATAAAAATCAGTTTACAGTTAAGTTGCAGCTTAAACTTTATAGAAACACCAGTGATTAAAAAATGTAATTATTAAATTCTGAAAAAGTATACATATTTTTTTTTTATATAGTTAATGGTTGGTTGGCTGTTAAACTGACAGGCTTGAAACTTCTGGAAGACAGAGTTATTAAAGTCTGATGCTTTAGTATTGAGGTCGTCTGAGCCCTGAAGAGGGCTTTGCATCTATAGAAGTGAGGCAGGTGTACAGATTTGTCTCCAACATCTATAGAAGTGGGACGGGTGTACAGATTTTTCTCCAACATCTATAGAAGTGAAGCGGGTGTACAGATTTTTCTCCAACATCTATAGAAGTTAGGCGGGTGTACAGCTCTGGGAAAATATAGATGTCTCCAACATGTATAGAAGTTAGGCGGGTGTACAGATGTGTCTCCAACATCTATAGAAGTTAGGCGGGTGTATAGGTTTGTCTCCAACATCTATAGAAGTTAGGCGGGTGTACAAGTTTGTCTCCAACATCTATAGAAGTTAGGCAGATGTACAGTTTTTTCTCAAACATATATAGAAGTTAGGCGGATGTACAGTTTTATCTCCAACATCTATAGAAGTTAGGCGGATGTACAGTTTTATCTCCAACATCTATAGAAGTTAGGCGGATGTACAGTTTTATCTCCAACATCTATAGAAGTTAGGCGGGTGTATAGGTTTGTCTCCAACATCTATAGAAGTTAGGCGGGCATACAAGTTTGTCTCCAACATCTATAGAAGTTAGGCGGGTGTATAGGTTTGTCTCCAACATCTATAGAAGTTAGGCGGGTGTATAGGTTTGTCTCCAACATCTATAGAAGTTAGGCAGGCGTACAAGTTTGTCTCCAACATCTATAGAAGTTAGGCGGGTGTATAGGTTTGTCTTCAACATCTATAGAAGTTAGGCGGGTGTATAGGTTTGTCTCCAACATCTATAGAAGTTAGGCGGGCGTACAAGTTTGTCTCCAACATCTATAGAAGTTAGGCGGGTGTATAGGTTTGTCTCCAACATCTATAGAAGTTAGGCGGGTGTATAGGTTTGTCTCCAACATCTATAGAAGTTAGGCGGGCGTACAAGTTTGTCTCCAACATCTATAGAAGTTAGGCGGGTGTATAGGTTTGTCTCCAACATCTATAGAAGTTAGGCGGGCGTACAAGTTTGTCTCCAACATCTATAGAAGTTAGGCGGGTGTATAGGTTTGTCTCCAACATCTATAGAAGTTAGGCGGGTGTATAGGTTTGTTTCCAACATCTATAGAAGTTAGGCGGGCATACAAGTTTGTCTCCAACATCTATAGAAGTTAGGCGGGTGTATAGGTTTGTCTCCAACATCTATAGAAGTTAGGCGGGCGTACAAGTTTGTCTCCAACATCTATAGAAGTTAGGCGGGTGTATAGGTTTGTCTCCAACATCTATAGAAGTTAGGCGGGTGTACAAGTTTGTCTCCAACATCTATAGAAGTTAGGCGGGTGTATAGGTTTGTCTCCAACATCTATAGAAGTTAGGCGGGTGTATAGGTTTATCTCCAACATCTATAGAAGTTAGGCGGGTGTATAGGTTTATCTCCAACATCTATAGAAGCTAGGCGGGTGTATAGGTTTATCTCAAACATCTATAGAAGTTAGGCGGGTGTATAGGTTTATCTCCAACATCTATAGAAGTTAGGCGGGTGTATAGGTTTATCTCCAACATCTATAGAAGTTAGGCGGGTGTATAGGTTTATCTCCAACATCTATAGAAGTTAGGCGGGTGTATAGGTTTATCTCCAACATCTATAGAAGCTAGGCGGGTGTATAGGTTTGTCTCCAACATCTATAGAAGTTAGGCGGGTGTACAGTTTTGTCTCCAACATCTATAGAAGTTAGGCGGGCGTACAAGTTTGTCTCCAACTTGGTGCCTAAGTACCATTTCCATGGGAGGCTGTACCAGAGCTCTCCTTCCCATCTCCAAGAATCAAACAGCAGGATGTGCAGGACCAGTAATGAAACATAACATCCACAGAGAAGCATTTCAGGATTAACCAGGTCATGGATTACCACAGCACATACTGGTTGGGATTAGGTCTAGGTTAGTCATAATTCCTCCATAGGTCTTATATATTTTTTGTCATCAGACTGCAGTTCAGTGCCTAGAAGTATGGTAGTTAATGAGTTAAAGTATTCTGATGTGACAGTTATTTACAACACAGTCTGTAGTAAATCCATTTTTATTACTGTTATATGAGGTAGCTTTACAAGGTTCTGGAATTTGGTTTGTTGAGAAAAATTAGTAACAATATGTTTATTGACACTATATATTTCCTTCATAATGGTTTTATTCAGCAACTACACGTTTGCCAATATTCTTACAACCTTTGGAAACATTCCTGTCAGTGTTTGTAAACCTCCCAGCTGGTACTGTTGTATTGGTAATAATGTCCTCAGGGTCCTGGAAATGATGTCCTTTCAGTGCTGATTGAGAGGACATGAGTAGTGCCAGGTTATGAGAATATGAAGAATGTTTCAGAGCAGTCACACTGTGCATAGTGAGGCACTTCCTTCACCAACAGTTGGTCTGATTAAACTAAACTTATGCCACTTACAAACTTGTGACCTCCTCATTGTAGCATCACCATTGTCAGAAAGAGAGTACTGAAGTTGTATACAGAATCTCTTCTGACTGAAGTTGTATACAGAATCTGTTCTCCTGTATGGCAGTGAATCTTGGCATGTAAACAAACAAATTAGTAAGAATGTCAAAGCAGAGGAGATGTAGTTTCTGAGATAAACAACGTAAAATCCTGGGAATATCAGAGTAATCAACTGTGGTTGCCTGGAAGAGGCTAATGAAAGTAGAACATATATACCACTGTAAGAAGATGTTCTTTCATCGTGTAATGAGAAGAGAGGCACTAGAAAATATGACTATAAACATCTGCAGTAGAAGAGGCAGAGGTAGGCAGGAGGGAAATGATACTGGAATGTCTAGGACAAAGTGGAATGTAGAAGAATCAATAGTATTGATCCAGAACACCAAAGGTCAAAATCTGTGGAGAAATAACTCTAATATATAATGTGTAAGCCATTTGGCAAGGCACATGATGATGATATCACCCTATGTTTTCTCTAGCAAAGCTAATGTCTCTCAGTGTGACTTCTCAAGCTGAAACACAAAATCTTATAATTGTACGCTGTTCAGTCAAGAATATGTTCAACTCTGGAGATATCACATGCACAGCATACAAACATATGTCCTATTAGTTACCACAGTCATGTTGTTTCAACAAGGTCACTGTCATTTTATATCATTTCCAACATGGAAACAATCATTCAAACAGCAGAAACTAATTTTGTTATCTTGTCAAGCTACTTTGTACAACCTCATGTGCATACATTATTTATTTGGTCCCTTCTATTCCACCGTATTTATTATGTTGCTATTAATCTGTGTTTGTTCTCTTTACTTATTACATTTCTTAAAGCTGCTGTTATAGTTCATGATTAAATGGACCCAGTTCCAAAACCTCATGACTCTTTGTTTATTGGTCAGAACTCAATGTCTGTTTGCATGGGTGTATATTATACTAAGGGCTTGCGAACGCTGTTTATGAGCCCGTATACCCGGGTTCGAAACACAGCGATGCTGGTTTTTTCAAAAAAGGTATAGGGGCCGGTCGTTCAGAAAGCAATGGCAAACTACTGAACGTAACTACTTGCCTACTACATAAACAGCAGCTGAAAATGCTGGTGTTGACTGCAACGTCCCGTAAGGGATACGCAACACAATTTTTAAAATTTTAAATATACTGTATTAAAGTTGTTAGCCTTGTGTAAAACTCCCAGAATGGAAGGCCTGAACAATTGCCTTATTTTTGTCTTCACTAGGCTTATCATCTTTCAGTTAACTCACAAAGGCTTGGATCATGTCTAGATATATTGATGTTGGCTCTGATCATACAGCAGGCGCGCTAGCAAAGTTGATACAAAGTGTGCCACCCATTATATTTTAGTTATTTAATGTTATTTGCATTAGAGTTGTGGTTTTGTGATATATACATCTTGCTTATGACATACCAGAGATTCAGTGTGGTGATGTTACAGTATTGCAATCCACAACACAGATTGGTATAGAAAACCTAATAACCTCAACTCAATTAAATAGTGAAAATTACAACTTATATCTTAACATAGCACAAACAAAGATATTGCATACAAATAAAACTACTATGGAGAAAGAAATATATGTTAATGAGGAAAGATTGGGGGTGGTGGAAAATTTTTAATATCTTGAGTCATTGATTACCAACAATGGTGACACAATGAAAGAAATTAGAAGACAAATATATATTGCTCTTCAAAGACTAAAATAACTGAATAAATTGTGGAGTGGGACAGATAGAACTACAAAAATTAGATTTTTAAGAGCATGCATATTTCCCATTGCAACATACGCCTGTGAGACCTGGACACTTACTAAACCAGCTGAACAGTGCATACATGCCTTTGAATATAAATGTTATAGTTAGTTAGTTAGTTAGCCCCCGCATCATCCCCATGGCACACGGAACTATCAATCACAAAGAGAACTGGTTACTCGCATCAGAAGAAGACAGTCCACATTTTTGGGGCATGCGGTGAGAAGGGGAAAGCTGGAGTATGTCGTCACAACAAGAAGGCTGGAGGGGAAGAGAGGCAAGGGGAGACAGAGAGAAAATGCCGAGTAGATTGAGATCGTGGCAATGAGGAAAGTCGGTATCAGAAATGATTGGAAGCAGAGAGACAGAAGAATGTGGACAGACATGATCACCAACGCCACACAGCAGGGACTATAAGAAGAACAAACTTGTTCATTGGAAATCGTGCATGTAAAACCTGTTGCCAACTGTTGTAGTTTGAGGCACACTTAAAGTGTTTAAAAAGTCGGTGTCTCTGGCATCGCATTATGACTTTCAGCTTTTGTATTGCCTAATGTGTCCACTAACTTCTACGCAGTTAGAGAAAAAAAAAAACAATCTGTTCAGTGCAAAGTTAGTGACATGCCTTCTTTCTTGGACATCCGCACTCATACAATATATTCAGTACATTATAGGGTGTGGCGGGCACTTACGGCCATACCACTTCCTTTTTTTTTTTTTTTTTTTTAATTTTTTGGGTTTGGCGGTCATCCCAGACTAGCTGGTTCCCCGCCTCCCCTGTTTTTGGCGTGGACCCTTAGTCCCACTGTGAGCTATTGCCCACAGTGGTCCACCAGGACCACATTTAAAGTGATGCTTATGTGAGGTTTTTTTTCTTTTTGGATCACCCGGCCTCCGACCAGACCAGGCGATACCACTTCCTTTTTTTTTTTTTTTTTTTTCTCTTTTTTTTTTTCTCTTTCTTTTTCTTTTTTTTTTTTTCTCTTTTCTTTTTTTGCTCTTTCAGATTGCCACTCCCTCCTCCTACTCCCCACAAATGGAGGAGAGGAACGATCCTCAAAGGCGTTGGATCCACCAAAAGAGCCATGGTGGAACCTACAACCCGCTTCACGCTCAGAGGGAGTGACGTAAGGTCGTCATCGTGGTTTTTGTGCCGCCCACGTTTATTCGACGTCTCGGCAAGATGACCTTTAGAAATGATCCCTAAAAGTACGCAGTACATATACTAAAATTGGAACGATACAGAGAAGATTAGCATGGCCCCTGCGCAAGGATGACACGCAAATTCGTGAAGCGATACCACTTCCCCTTCAAGAGAAACTTAGAACTGAAAAGACGCATTCAATAAATGTAAACATTATAATTTCAACTTTAGGGAACTTGATGTAAGCTTGTTAATATTTGTACAATACGTTACAAGCAGATACGCAACATTCTATAAATTTTACTTATATCCAAAGAGTTTTATCTAGATTCTGATTGCAAAGTTTAAGAAATTAAAGTATTTCTAACTATGAAATGATGCTTTGAAATTGAAATATTTAGGCTCTATAGAACTAAACTTCTATAAAAGAGAAGGTTGCCTCCCTTTGACTAAATAACATCGTTGTTAGTACGCTTGCCTACCAAGACAGCGGTCT
This sequence comes from Cepaea hortensis, assembly GCA_963921405.1. Classification (NCBI taxonomy): domain Eukaryota; kingdom Metazoa; phylum Mollusca; class Gastropoda; order Stylommatophora; family Helicidae; genus Cepaea; species Cepaea hortensis. The sequence continues at coordinate 74,335,811 of OY992889.1, read as the reverse complement.
GGTTTTAGTCCCAATATCAGGTTTATCGACCAGGAAAATTCTGGGGCCGGTCCAGCCTAATTAAAATAAGTACCAACATTATTTAGAATTGTCTGGAAATTATGTGGGAGGTGAATTGAGTTGATACCTAAATGACAGGCTTCTATCAAAAGTGATTCCCAGGTACTGCAGTCTACTTTCTCTAATCATATTTCTACAGTTTATCAAGAGGCTTGGGAGAGCTTTAACAATCCTATTGTTCAGTGAGCACCACAAGACCTTTATGGGTCTGAGCTGAAACTTAATAAATGTATGTGAGCGGTTTATTCTTTTGTTACAAAGGAACGGCGGGACTAGCTTATGGAGCTGGAGGATATCCCAGGCTCAATGTACGATGTGGCGACTGTAACAACACTCCCTGGGGTGAGAGGAATCTGCTATCACACTTCAACAACGGGATGTCTTCAGCCCCGGGACATAGATGCCCTCAGTCCACAAAACCCCTTCAGCCCTTTGATCACTATCTCCCTCACTCTCAACCAAGGGACGCTACCCCTTTCAAAACTCGTCCTGAACTCACGACACAACTCTGGTATCTAACTATGATAACAATATGGTGTATTATACAAGATCAATGAGGATGGTGATGATAACTCCAAGGTAAGCCTCGCAGGATCTATGAGAGATAGGACGTAGCAAGGTTCGAGCAGCCTCAAGGATGCAATATCATCATGGCCACGAGCTCTAGTATCACACTATGTGGTAAGTCGGACACGCTCACCGAATATATCATGCCTCCGGCCAGGTATCAGCTTCTCCCCTTGGGCATGATGGCTGGCGTGTCGAACTACTAGGACTTGGAACCTCCCGTGGACGACGTCTCTGAAGTTTGGACCACACTAGGGTAGGCACAACTACTGTCGCTCGTGTGGCGATGAAACTAGGACACTTCTCCGAAAGAAAATCCGGAAGTATCTAGAGCACTGCTGGTCTAGCGAGAGGTGGATCTCGCACTCAGTGGTATTGGCAGTCACAAATGTCCAGGCGACCAGCGTAGATCAGCAGACTAGTAGCGCAGGTATCACAGCGCAGGTACATCTCTCGCTGAAGAGTGACACTGTAGAGAAATCAAAAGGAGCTAACAGTTCCTTCCTAATATCATTAGCCACATGGGACCAGGCACTTGGTAGCGAAGACATCATAGCTAGCTGGCAGGATGGTTTCAGTCAAGGTCACAGCTGGAATAATAACAACATCGAGATACTTGCCCAGGTGATATCAAGAACAAGGCCATAAGTGCTGCATGGCGAACGACCTGGTATATCAGACGTGGAGTGGACGGTGAGTTAGCTGGGCCCCATACTGAGAGGACACTCTCGGTTGTAGATAACTCTTGCTGGGGTAGTGGGCTCACAGGCTGCTAACACCGGTACTCGCCATAGTCTGTTACACTGGACTCGTTCCCAGGTCTTCGCTCTGCTCTCATCAAGGTAGAACCTGTGGAGGATAACACTCAGTGAGAGCAACATGAATCAGAGTTACCAACAGCGGACACACTGAGATCTCGCTTACTCAGACCGGTGGACCCTTCCCATAAGGGCCTCACTCCATCATTGTCTACTCGCAGAAGTAGAGGACAAACAGTCCTATGACCAAAGCGGCAGCTGTTCCACAGTACCTTCTTTCCCAGATGAACGGAGGACTGGGCCAAGGTAGGTGTCTGAGAGCTAGTCCCATGCCGAAAAACTGCTATATAACATATACGGTTAGTGAGTTAGTTGTACTTATATACAGAATGGCCCTGAAGGAGGGCCTATGGCAGTATTTTGAACCCCTTTCTTGTAATACGCCAGATCTGATGTCATACCATGCCGTAGGTACAATCCCCTAAACTTAATCAAATATACAGGGTAATCCCCCTGTAGCCAAAAATCCATACCCCGTTCCCCCTCCCTGGTGCCAGGTTGGGGCATTTAGAACGGTTCAATATGAACAATTCTGTCGCAGCGGTCACTTTCCCCAATGTCCCCCTCTCAGGAAACCACTATATATTGAGCTGGTCTTCTGTCGCGATTAATTACAAGACAGAGATGAGGAAAGCCATGAAGAAAGACAGTGGTCGCCCACCACGTGACACGAAGTTCGACTCCCGATACGACCTTGAAACGACTTCGGAGGTTTCAGCCGACCGATGCATTCCATTCGTCGCACTCGCCCGAGTTCATCGATATATCACTCGACATTTCCGAAGCGATCCTTAATCTACTTCCGGTAGCACTGCGGGTAACGGTTCGACCAGTCTGGCCACGCCGACGCTTGGGGTTATGAAGTGGGCCATGTCTGAACTCAAATTACAGGTCTCGCTTCCCTGAACCCGATTTTCCCGATCTACAGGGGTTGTAAACAAGACGCGCGCTGCTAACTTACGAAATATCTTAGCAGTACAATGCTAGTAAACACGCGTTAGCCCCAGGCTTAAATTACAGTCGTAAAACACAAGCCTACAAATGTTCACACGTGACCTACTTCCTCGCGACGATCAGTACACGCGTCAGCGAAATCTCACAATTCAAATTACCGACACTGCACTAGTTAAGGAAAAAGGTTGTACACATACCTTCACACAAACAGCACGACTGTGGATATGAGAAGCGTTGTCACCACAACTGGACATGATGTCAAAGGTCTTCAATCCTCATCAAGACACGTCGTCGAGCTCTCTATCGCTTAGTACTGTGCCAAAATGTCGCCTGCCGGCCAGCAACCTTCGTTCCCAATTGACTCTTTGTCCTAGACAATTGACTGCAGCTGCGTCAGACATGCGCAGTCCGTAGTGTCGGACCACCGGTTCCGCCACCCAAATTCTGGAATATTCCTAAGGGCGAGCAACCATTCTGGTCGGACTGTGTCATTTTACTTGTTAATTCCCTTTGACCAGTAAATTTCCCCCCGGCTGCCGATGTCTCAACGGAAATTTAACCAGACTGAAAAATCCCGAGGCGGACCAACTGAGTTCCGTGACAGCGACTTGAATGTACGAAACAGAGAGTGGGACAATGCCGGGGAAAACCGACAGGGAAATGCCCTTGCAGAAGCCATGGTGGATTCAGAAGTAGTCTGCATAAACGATGGGAGGCCAACTATAATGAGGATGAGACCTGGTGATGTAGACACGACAATTGACCTGGCATTTGTTTCCCAGTCGTCAGTACTGAATGTTAAATGGACTATCCTGCGTGATCATGGGAGTGACCATCTACCCTGTTCACTATTGATTTCAAAGTCCATCAAGACCAACGCTGTTAAGGCACCTCAAACCTTTAAATATGAGAGAGAATACATCCTTATGATTCTCTCAGATAGAGGGCATGCAGTGTCACTAACAAACCTACTTATGTGCAGCCTCCTTGGTGGACCTCCGAGATAGAAAGTGCATGGAAATCCAAGAGAGCAGCAGTTAAACAGTGACAGAAAGTGCGGCGGACACCCCAAAGCTCACAAGAGGAAATGGAGAAAGTTTCGCAAGAAAAGAAAGCCAAGGTGGAGGAATTCAAGCGCTGTGCAACAGAGCCCATAAGAGCGAAAAAGGAACACTTTATGAATGATATTCAATCAATCAGGTGCCGTCTCCGCAATGAAGGTCGGCTGCAATGGATCTCCAACACTGTCTGTCTCTTGCCTTGACTGTACATTCTGTCATTCTGATGTTCGTCCATCTCTTGATGTTATCCTCCCAATTGTATCGTTGTCTACCTCTTTCTCGCTTGTCCCCAACCTTGCCTTCCAGTGTGGTTTTTATAAGAGTATCATGTCTTTTAACATGGCCAAAATATTTCACTTGTCTCATCTTTATTTATTTCATCAACTCTCTCTTTATTCCCAGATTTTCTAGGACCTCTGCATTTGATTGTTTTTGTTTCCATGAAATACGACCTATTCGTCTGTATATCCACATCTCCAGGGCCTCTATGCGACTTTCTAGTTGCTTGTTCAATGTCCAGGCTGCCGCGCCATACAGTAGCGTTGAATATACGTAGCATTTGACAATTCTCATTTTTAATGCGTTATTACTCTCTCTAGATGTTAATACTGATTTCATGCCGTTGAAAGCATTTTTGGTCATTCCTATTCTCTTTTTGATTTCCATTTCACTTCTGCCATCATCTGTTATTATATGTCCAAGATAAGAGAAACTTGTTACTTGTTCTAGTATCTGCCCGTTTACTGTGATGTTCATTGATGACCATTCCTTTTCACTGCTAATTATCATAATTTTTAGTTTTTTGGATGTTAATATCTAAGCTACATTCTGCACTGTGCCTGTTTGCTTCTTCTACTAGGTCTTGCAACTCCTGCTCACTTTCTGCTAGTAACACGGTATCGTCAGCATATCTAAGATTGTTTATGATTCTTCCAGTGATGCTGAGTCAAGGCATTTCAACTTGTTTTAAAATTCTTTCTGTGTATAGGTTGAAGAGGCTTGGGGATAGTACACATCCCTGCCGTACTGAGATTAGAGATCTTCGTACTGAGAATGAGATTAGAGGAGATAAAACACAGGGAAATTTCTGCAAATTGCATAAACAGATGGAAAGGAAAGATCGTCCTGCCACAGTGGGTACAATTTACAGAGATAGCGGTTCGCGTTTGACAATGGACAAAGAGAAAGGGGAAGCTTTCCTGCAGAGATTTAGCACTGAAGATCAGAACGATGGGGACATAAGAGGCTAAGCTAGAAATCTATCTGGTACAATTAAAGATACCTACTGTGAGGATATCATTCAGCTAGATCAGGGGTCACCAAACTTTTTTCTCGGCGGGTCGGATAACTGAAAAAATGACGAGCGCGGGCCGCATGCTCATTCTGTACAATACTTGTGCCGTCTCCGTGGTGACCGTCTCACGGACACGGTTCGTAATCCCGTAGACCCGCGTTTGAAACATAGATGAGTGCGATTTGGTAGCAGACCGCATTGCGCTATGGTATGGGTGCGGGTCGTTCAGACATCAATGGCAAACTACTGAACGTAAACTTGCCAAGACATCAACAGCAGCAAAACATGCTGGTGTTGACTGCAAACGTCCTGTAAAGAATATGCAATTAACTTTAACAACACTTGCAAGCCAGAATGAAAGCTCTGGGGGGGGGGGGGGGAGAGACAAATAACTAAGTTAATCATGGGTGAATGGCGTGCACTGCACACACACACACACACACACACACACACACACACACACACACACACAAAAGGTTATCAAAGAAGGCAACGTTAGCAACAAAGATAGTTACATCAGACCTAGTGTGCACATATCCGAATCTCACAAACTAAGCAGCAAAAAAGGTTAGTGTGATTTGTGAAGTTGATATTTGGCTTTCAAGATTTCATCCATGTTTGGTTTGGAATTGCAGTATCAAATCTAGAGAATTGTTTTCAAATGTTTATCAGTCAATCTCGTTCGATGTATTGATTTCACATATTTCAATTTTGAAAATGTTCGCTCACAGACATAAGTTGTTCCAAACACTGATACCATTTTTTGTTTCATATCCTTTACAGGACATCGCTGTCAACATCAGCATCTTTCAGCTGACTGTTGATTTCTTCGCAAGATTACGCTCAGTAGTTTGTCATTGCTTTGTGAGCAAACGGCTCACATACCCGGTAAGTTACGGTCGCGGAGAAAACCGCTACCAATTCTCGCTCACATCACATTACTTACGAGAGTATACGGGATTACGGCGAAATTCGTGTAACTCTTAGACCAGGGAGACCGGCACTGATGCCACACCAGCGGCAGATTACTTCAGTTTCTGAAACTCAACATCAGCTAAGCAGCGGTAAAATTCAGCAAGTTTTCCTTCTCTGTGCTTCTCTTTCAACAAGTCATTTGCTTGCAAATCGGTGAGCTTCAACTGTAGTTCCACTGGCACATCATCAAGGTTACAATCAAACGGATTCTGGAATCGAAGAATGTCACTTTCAATTCTGTCAAGATCTGAAAATATCTCCAAACAAATGCTTCTTCAAGTCACAAATAATTTTTTTTCCGAAAGTCGAGTTTGACATCTTCGGCGATTGTAGCACAAATTTTTTTGAAATAGTGAAGATGAGAAACGTTTTCTCCTTCAAGTTGTATTACAAACAATGACAGCTTTCTCCGAAATCCTTTTGATGATTCTGTAGAGATCACAGACGAGATTGTCTTTTCCCTGAAGCTTCAAATTCAAATCATTCATGTTTAATGTTATGTCGACCAAAAATGATAACTTTGACAGACAAGTAGGATCTGCAGCTGTGGATCACCTCTATTGTCTTCTGTGAGGAAAACATCTATTTCGTTTCGGAGCTTGTAAAAACGAAACAGGACTTGACCGCAGTTGAGCCACACTCACTGATGTGTGATAAGGCAAGTCACAGAAGTCAGAATCAACTTCTTCAAGAAAACCCTTTAACTGACGGTGATTGAGAGAAGGACAAGTCCCACAGGATTTCAAAGATTCAAACATCATAACGCTGTACAAGAACAAGGGAGATTGGAGCGACTGTAACAACTATAGGGGTATCTCACTTCTGTGTATTGTTGGGAAAGTATTTGCCAGAATTGTCCTGCGCAGACTTCAAGTCCTGAGAGATCAAGTCTACCCCGAATCACAGTGCGGCTTCCGTCAGAACCGGTCTACCATTGATATGATATTGAAAAATGCCGGGAACAAAATCAGCCACTGTTTATTGCCTTCATAGACCTCACAAAGGCATTCGATTTGGTCAGTCGTGAGGGTCTGTTCAAAGCACTAAAGAAGATTGGCTGCCCACCAACTCTTCTGTCCATTGTGGAATCGTTCCACAAAGGCATGAAGGGTATAATCAAGTTTGATGGCTCAACTTCAGAAGAGTTTGAAATCAAGAGTGGAGTTAAGCAAGGTTGTGTATCAGCTCCCACCCTCTTTGGAATATACTTTTCACTTCTACTGAAATATGCCTTTCGTGATCAGGATGACGGTATATACATTTACTCACGCTCAGATGGTGGCCTCTATAATGCTCAGAGATTGAAGGCCAAGACTAAAATTAGAAGGGTACTAATCAGAGAGTTCCTTTTTGCGGATGATGCTGCGATTACGACCCACTCTGAGGAAGAATTACAACATCTACTATCTGCATTCTCCAATGCTTGTTCTGAATTTGGTTTAACAATTAACAAAAAGAAGACACAGATTATGTCACAAGGTGCACATGGTGTACCATCAATCTTTATTGACGACGCGGAACTGGAGATAGTAGACCATTTTACATATCTAGGATCAGAGGTAAATAGCAAATTATTCCTCGATCAGGAAATCAACATCAGGATTGGCAAGGCAGCAACAACAATGAACTGGTTAAGAAAAAGAGTCTGGGAGAACAGGAAGCTTACTGCCAAAACAAAAGTCCTCGTCTACCAAGCCTGTGTCCGTAGTATTCTTCTTTATGGCAGTGAAATCTGGATAACTTACTCACGCCAAGAGAAACGTTTAAACAGCTTTCATATGCGGTGTCTGCGAAGAATACTTGGTATTAAGTGGCAAGACAAAATCACAAATACTGAAGTATTGGAAAGATCAGGCTGTGTGACGGTGTATTACATGCTCAGTCTTTGTAGACTTAGATGGATAGGACATGTTAGGAGGATGGATGATGGTAGAATATCAAAGGACATCTTTTTTGGTGAATTACAGACGGGTAGGAGATCTCAGGGTCGGCCTCTACTACGATACAAAGATGTGTGTAAGCGGGACATGATTGATACAGGCATAGTAATGCACAATGGGAGCAAGTCGCCGCTGAACGTGTTGCATGGAGGGCAAACATCAGAAATGGAATAAAGACAAAAGAGAAAATGATTGCATTGAAAAGGTGCCAATGAGAATGAAATGAATGATTGAGTGCATATCCCCGAATGAAGTTCACAGCAGAAACGACTGGTTTCAGTACACAAGATATATCTAAGTCAATCCCCACAGAATGCTTGCTGATGTATGATGCAGTGTATGAACAGAGAGCACGGAATTTGCAAATTTTCCAACTGAGTCCTGGGCTGTACCACCAGGCTCTTCCTCATTCTAGCCATGTTTTTTCCTCCATCAAAGCTGATTCCACTGAAGTTTGTACTTTTTGCACTTCCATTAAAATGTCTTTTCCTGTTGTTGTTCCATGCATGCTGCAAACGGATGCCAACTCTTCCGTTATATGAAAGTCCAAATTGACACCACAAATGAACAGAAGTTATGACGTACTCGAGAGATCAGTAGACTCATACAGTGCCAGAGAATACCACAACACGTTCCTAGTTTTCTCGCGTGGCTGTGGCACTATGTCCTCTCCAAATTCTTCGTGTCTTCACACAACTGAACTTGCCGTAAGGTAGATAGTTCCAAACAAATTGGCTTTCTCAGACACAAGTCATTTGCTACTTCCATAATACACTCTTTGATGAAGTTGCCATCAGTAAATTGTTTTCCCAAATTATACACAATGTTGTAGCTTGTAAGAGTGACAGATTCATTTTCAGCAAACTTTCTCGTGAAGAGATTTCTTTGAGTTTCAAAACCACGTTTCATTGACCCATATTTCTCAGAGTGTAACTTTCCAGAAAACTTTCAATAGGTTGATAGATGTTTTGTTTCGTAGTGACACCGAAGATTGTACTCTTTCAAAATGGCAACACTTCAGCTGCATATTATGCAACTGATTTTCCAGTCCTTTGTTTCCACAAAGAAGTACTTTACTCCCCATTCTTCATTGAAAACGCGACACTCGCAGTCCACTTTTCTTTTCTTAGTAGCCATAATGAAGGGTGAAGTACACGGGATCTGAAAATGAAAAAGACATTGAAGTAGAAACATAATTAAAATCCTATTGACACACAAGAAAAGCAGGCGACTAGGGGTCACTGATGAAGCTACGGCTCACCATAGGTACATATAAAGTTTATAGGTACTTATGGTAATAGAATATATCTCATAATAAGGTTTCCAAAATATATAAATAGGGCCAGCCTAAATAAACAGCCTAGAGCAGAGTTTTTCAACCTGGGTTCCGAGAGTGGCAGCCAGGGGTTCCGCGGAAACAGACCGAAATCGTCAAAATGCAACATTTCTGCCCATCTGGTTTATTACATAAAGTAGGACAGACACTTGGATCATCGTACAGAGTTCCTTGAGCAATGTAAACATTTGCGTAAGGATCTGTTCCAACAGAAAGATTGAAAAACACATGCCTAGCGACCAGCTCGATTAAAACCTTGACCGGGCAATTCTTCTGAGCTGGGGATAATATTTTCGTAATAACACGAGGATTCTATGGCATTTGTATGCAATGTTTGCTACTTTATTGCCTCTACTTACACTTGTAGTTCACTTACTTATCACTGTCAAACATAGAAATCCTTGTTAAAATACCCATAAAATGGGCGACTGGCAAAAATAAGTAAGTATTTCTGGAACATTGGAATTGTGTTGACAGCCGGACGCATCTGGGGGAGGGAAATGTGCGTGTATTTGTGTGTGTGTGTGTGTGTGTGTGTGTGTGTGTGTGTGTGTTTTGCTATGGAAACCATAGAAATGTCAGAGCGTAGGCGGCGCTACAACGAGCCGGGGTAGGACTTAGGGTGGTGCGAAATAAGTAAACATTACAATAAACAAGAACATCTAGATACAATAATTTATAACTGAAAATTGTAAATTTAAGACAGATTGTTGCCAGGAGGTATCCGCATGTGTAAATCAATCAATCAATCAGGTTCCGTCTCCATAATGAAGGTTGGCTACAATGGATCTCAAACACTGTCTCTCGCCTTGACTGTACATTATATCAGGCAGATGTTCGTCCATCTCTTGATGTTATCTTCCCACTTGTATCGTTGTCTACCTCTTGCTTGCTTGCCCTCAAACTTGCCCTTCAGTATGGTTTTTATAAGAGTATCATGTCTTTTAACGTGGCCGAAAAAGTTCACTTGCCTTCTCTTTGTTTCTTTCATCAATTCTCTCTTCATTCCCAGTTTTTCTAGAATCCATGCATTTGACTGTTTTTGTTTCCACGAAATACGACCTATTCGTCTGTATATCCATATATTCATGGCCTCCATGCGACTTTCTAGTTGCTTGTTCAATGTCCAAGCTTCCGCGCCATACAGTAGTGTTGAATATACGTAGCATTTGACAATTATCATTTTTAATGCGCTGTTAATTTCTCTAGATGTTAATACTTATTTTGTGTGGAGATCACCTATTATTCTAAACATAATATTGACATTTAAATTGTATCACGTCGCCTCGAGTTCCATAAGTTATATCAAGCATTTTCGAGTACCGTTGGCGGGCCGGATGAAATTACGTGGCGGGCCGGATCCGGCCCGCGGGCCGTAGTTTGGTGACCCCTGTGCTAGACTATAGTCTATACTCAGCTAATGCTACGAGTAGTTTAGTGTATTTGTCTTTTGTGGTTATATGTATTGTGTTTAGGAAGATTGCTTTGTATAAGTCAGTTTTCTTGTTTGTGTGCGTTTCTATTAGCTGTTGTAATGCAGTCTTAGTGGCTGTGATTGTTGGGCATCCATAGAAAAGAGGTCCTTATGTTTCTTGATTATTGTGTCTGCATGGTTGGCATGGTGCAATTTCATTTGTTTGGATGTCTGTGCTGTTCTTTCTCTGGTAAGTGTCATGTTGAAAATTAGCCTGTATGTTAATTCCTTAGCTTTCGATGTGATATGTTTGTTGTGTAAGTTAAGGAAGGTACAGCTGTAGTCTAATATTTATATCCTCTTTTGATTCTTAGTTGTAGTGGTGAGGCTTGTTGTTTCACTCCATCCACCCATCATGTGCCATGCCGTTAAGCGTGGGCGGTCATGTTCTGCCATCTCACCCGATCACCAGAGTCGTGGATCAGCTCCGTGTTCCTGTCTCGACCATGCCATGTGGCCAAGCCATCCAGGTATTTACTTCTCGGTCTTCGCCTTGGTCTCTTCCCTTCGATCTTGCCAGTGGTTACTAAGTTCTCTAAGTCATTTCTTCTCATAACATGCCCAAAAAATTTTGACTGTCTACGTCTAATGGCTCTAATCAGTTTAGGAGCTTCATTTGTTTCTTGAAGGTCTTGATCATTGGTTTTTCTGTCCGTCCGTGGTATTCTTTGCATTTTCCACAGAAACCACATTTCCACTCCCATCAGCTTTTTTTCAGCTTGACTGCTTATTGTCCATGCTTCACATCCATACAAAAGTATAGGTTCTATGTAGCACCTCAACACTCCTTTTCTCGTTTCAGTTGATATCTTTTTATTGGTCAGTATGTTTTTCATCTTGCAAAGGGTAACTTTGCAATGGCAATTCTTGTTCTAATCTCTTCAAGGCATCTCCCATCAGATGTTATGACTGTGCCGAGATAACAGTATCAATTCACTTGTTTAAGAATGTGCCCATCTATTCGTAGATCACATTGTAGTATTTCCTTATTCCCAGTGACGACAATAATCTGTGTCTTCTTAATATTCAGTTCTAACCCTAGTTGTTCACTGTGTGCAACAACCGCATCCACTAAATTTTGCAGCTCCTAATCATTGTCTGCAATCAGGACTGTATCATGTTAAATGGTCATTACCTTTTATTGCTTACATACATATTCTGTAGAATTGCGGTAGTGTGCCGTAATAGTGCGGTGTTGTTTTGTCTATTTTCTTAAGCCTGTGTAATCTAATTGCAATATAGTATAATGCTAGTGAGTTTTGTTCTGGATGATTGATGATGTGTTGTATATGGTTGATTTTTAATGCTTGTATTTTTGTGTGTAGGTCTTGTAAAGCTAGTCCTCCTTGTTTCTGATCTTGTATTAATGTTTTGTATACTGTGAATAGTGTTGGTGAAGATGAAATGTCTGATGTGTTTGTTTATGTATGTGATTGTCTGTTTTGGGCGTCTAACGCTCAAGCTAAATATATTATCTTAGGAATGATGAAGGTGTTTATAATTATGCTTCTTACAAAAATGATTGATGTCTTGTATTTGTACAGATATAGTATTCTATAATTTGTTTTTTCAGTGGTTGCCATGTTTCTGTGTGAGTTTTTCTGGGATAGCATGGAAATATGATCCCATATATTTTCATGTTGTCTGTGACTTAGATCGGGGGATCTACTTTATTCTTCCACTTCCCAAGACCCATTATTTTAGACTTCTGTATGTTTATTTTGACCCCACTTCCTTCACCAATCTGTCTGAAGGTGTAAAGTATGTTCGTTATGGAAGTATTGGTTGTAGGGAAGAAAACGGTGTCATCTGCATTAATTTCCTCTCCCAAAACCCTTGTATAAATGTACCTTTAATGTTAGTGTCCTGTCTAATTGCTTCTAATAGTGGTGAGTACATAAAGGATTGGTAATAGCGGACACCCTTGTCTGACAGATCTTGTGATCCTGAAACTGACAGTGAGTGGATGATTCACCAGTACCTTACTTTCAGGATTTTTATACAATACTAGCTGACCCGGCCCGGCTTCGCCCAGTCCTTGGTGGGGAGCATCTCATTTAATTCATATAATTAGTCATATAAGCTCCCGTTCCCGTTACCGACTATCTGTCTGTCTGTCTGTCTGTCTGTCTGACCCGGCATCGCCCAGTCCTTGGTGGGGAGCATCTCATTTAATTCATATAAGTAGTCATATAAGTTCCCGTTCCCGTTACCGACTATCTGTCTGTCTGTCTGTCTGTCTGTCCGTCCCTCCCTCTCTGTCTGTCTGTCTGCCTGTCTGTCTAATCATTTATTGGTTGCAGTTAGAACAACCTTAGATAAACGAAGACCAACTTACAAAAAGCATTTGAAAGAGCACTTGAAAGATCTTTACATCTTCCCCAAAAAATTAACTTGGGTAAATGGAGCGGCGGCAGCAGCATCAGCAGAAGAAGAAAAAGGAGGAGTAGACAACTGCAGCGAAAAGGTGGGTCTGTCTATCTATCTGACCCGGCGTGACTTCGCCCAGCTCCTGGAGTGTAGCGTCTCATTAAATTCATACAACAAAAAAAGTAACTTAAAAAAATGCCCTTCTACACACCATCCATTATTTTTAATGAAAACGCTTTCTAATCACCTGCATGACTACAGTAACTTCTTAAGCAAAAAAAGATGAGTTACAATGTTATGCATTGTGCATTATTTTTATGAAAACTTTGAAAATGCCTTACAGATTGTATCATTATTTATTATAACTCATATGCCGGTACATAACTATGGACAAAGAGTTTATAAATCTTTGAAAACGATGCCACAATATGACTATAAGTTATACAGAAAAGTTATGCCCCTTGAAATAACTTTTATAGAGTTAAATCCCCTGAGATATATTAAATTATGATGAAAAGTGAAAAATGAAATAATACTGGGTAACTACAGTAACTTCTTAAGCAAAAAAAGATGAGTTACAATGTTATGCATTGTGCATTATTTTTATGAAAACTTTGAAAATGCCTTACAGATTGTATCATTATTTATTATAACTCATATGCCGGTACATAACTATGGACAAAGAGTTTATAAATCTTTGAAAACGATGCCACAATATGACTATAAGTTATACAGAAAAGTTATGCCCCTTGAAATAACTTTTATAGAGTTAAATCCCCTGAGATATATTAAATTATGATGAAAAGTGAAAAATGAAATAATACTGGGTAACTACAGTAACTTCTTAAGCAAAAAAAGATGAGTTACAATGTTATGCATTGTGCATTATTTTTATGAAAACTTTGAAAATGCCTTACAGATTGTATCATTATTTATTATAACTCATATGCCGGTACATAACTATGGACAAAGAGTTTATAAATCTTTGAAAACGATGCCACAATATGACTATAAGTTATACAGAAAAGTTATGCCCCTTGAAATAACTTTTATAGAGTTAGGTCCCCTGAGATATATTAAATTATGATGAAAAGTGAAAAATGAAATAATACTGGGTAAGCATGCGATTTCACACTAAAAAAATATGACAGTGGGCTGCACTGGAATGAAAGAAAGGCGTGTAGAAAATTTCATCTCAATCGGATGGGCCGTTCGCGAGCGCACAAAGGACAGACGGACATACAGACATACAGACAGACAGACGGAGATCCTAATTTATATGTAAGATTTGTATCCACTGTCTATAGTACTGTCCTATGTTACAGTGTGCTAGTGTTTTGTGTTAGTATGAGTGTGAAATTATGTCAAAGGCCTTCTCCTGTCTAAAGGCAAGAGGCAGTATTGACAGTCTTTCTGGTGGGTGTATGTAATGAAATCCCTAATGAAGTGTGTATGTTGGTGTATGTTTCTGTGTTGAATACTGCACTGTTGGTCTGGGTATATGAGTGATGGCATGAAAGTTTTTATTTTGTTTGCAAGTGATTTTGCTAAAATGTTATAGTCTGTGTTTAATAAAGAGATGGGTACATAGTTTTTCAGCTGTGTTTTGTCTGTGTTGTCTTTAGGTATGAGTGTTATATATGACATGTTGCAAGTGTTTGGGAGTTCTTTTTTGTGAAAAGTTTCTTGGTAGACCTTTAGAAGGAAATTGCCTAGGATATGAAAGAAGTGTTGGTATAATTCTACAGTGAGTCCATCTGGTCCTGGTGTTTTATCATTTTTGCATCTGATTGAGTGGATGTGTTATGTCTGCTAATGTAAGTCCTGTGACTAGTATGTCCTTACCTGGGTCAGACAGTTTCTTTGGTGTATTGTAAGAACCTATTTTGTGTTTGTGTTGGCTAGTTCTGCTGTATATAGGTCAATGTAGTACTGTTAGAATGTTTCTAATATATGTGTTGCCTGTGTTTGTGTGTTTCCTTGAATGCCTATTATTTTTCCTATTTGTCTGTTGCGCTGTATGTTTTGTTCTACTGCCAGGTGTTGTTTGCTGGGAGTTGCTTCTGATATGATGGTGAGTTAAGTCGAAGAGGTGCACCACAGAATTTGTGTTGCTGGTGTTGTTCTAATTGTGATTCTAGTGAGTGTAGGTGTAGTGCATTCCTGTCAGTCTGTTTTGTGAGTTGTATTGCTGTTTGTATGATATGCTCTTGTTGTAGTCTGTCTTTGTGTATAATGGATGCTAATTGTTGTGTTCTATTACGTATTGTAATCTTTAGTAGATCCCAAATTTGTGTTATGTTGTCGGTGGGTGTACTATTAGTGTATGTTAGAATAAGGTGTGTCATGTGTTGTACATAACCTGTGTGTTGGAGTAGTGTGTTGTTGAAATTCCAATGTGGTTCTCTCCGCGTCTGTAACTTACGGGGTATGTGAGCCGGTCACTCAGAAAGCAATGGCAAACTACTGAGCATAATCTTGTCAAATAATCAACAATCAGCTGAAAGATGCTGATGTTGACAGCGATGTCCTGTAAAGGATATACAAACAAACAAACAAAAATGCCTGGGAAGAGAGGAAAAGGAAGGCCAAAGAGAAGATGGGTGCAGGATGTGGCAGATGTTCTCCAGATGGGTGTATCGGACTTGGGACATCTTGCTTATGATCGTGAGGTTTTTCCGGAAGATTGTTATGGGAGCAAGGTTCTGCAAAGGACATGCTACTGAATCTCTCTCTCTCTCTCTCTCTCTCTCTCTCTCTGTGGTTTTTTCTTTTTTTAAACGGATAAAAGTAAGCTTAATGGGGGGGGGGGGGGGGGTAGATTGAGGATGGCAGAGAAAAGATGCTGAACAATTTTGCATTATACCTGGGAAAATGCTGGTACATGGATTGAGAAATAGTAGAAGAGAGCAAGAGGTTTGGGGAGGCTAGCTCACCCATGCTAGTTGCAGTGGACCTGAAGAATAGTCAGAATATGTCTGAACCATATCAAGCGTGCATGTAAACAGTTCATAAATAAACACACATAGTATTGATTGGCACTCATAGAAGTTAGAAGATGCAAGTACAGGCTAGAGGACACACTGGTCAACATAAAATTTGAAAGTTATAGTTACCGACTGGGATTCGAACATGTCACCTCTAAATGACGACAGCGACTTGAGGCAGGAACAAGTGTATTTCGACGCATGACCAACTAGACACCACTGGAAAGATTTAATTAGCCAGGTCTATCATGCCTATGAACCTACAACTATGGAATATGGACAGAATTTGTATCTAACCAATGAGATAGCACCATAGGTCTCAGAATTGTATATTAATCCAGCATAGGTCAAATAACAAACAAACACATCAGACCGCAATGGTCATTTTGAGGTGATAGGTTCGAATCCCAGCCGGTAACTATAGCTTTCAGTTTGTATAGTGTGTCCTCTAATCTCTACTTCCTTCTTCTCACTTCTATGAGT
The DNA here is from genome assembly GCA_963921405.1 of Cepaea hortensis. Classification (NCBI taxonomy): domain Eukaryota; kingdom Metazoa; phylum Mollusca; class Gastropoda; order Stylommatophora; family Helicidae; genus Cepaea; species Cepaea hortensis. The sequence continues at coordinate 74,319,492 of OY992889.1, read as the reverse complement.
GCAAACAGTACTGTGTGTGTTTATTTCTGAACTGTCTTAGTGGCCTCAAAGGGTTCCCCAACTGATTTCACTATGTAAACGTAGTGAATGGTCTTACTACCCCCCATCCTTCATTCTGGATAACTCCCAATAATTTATGTTGTAACGTTTACCAATGTTCTTCAGTCACGTAATGAGGCAAGGCATCAGACAGCATTGTGATGACTGGACAGATCAGAGATAGGAGAGGCATAGGCAGGCCAAGAGAAATGATGTTGTACGGCCTAAAATGGTGGCGTGGAGAAAAACCAGTAGAACTTGATGCGGAACACCAAGCACCAAGGTCTGTGGAGATAAATGAATGCCTATGCCTTTCGGCAGGGCACATGATAATGTTGATGACACTTAACTTCACGGGGATACCTGCTCCAATCATAAATAAAACCATTCATGATAAAGAAGTAAGTAGTTTGAAGTCACAAACAATGTATTGCTCCATTTATTGTCTGGCATATTTTGCTGTACCTCACCTGGTGCATGTTACAGAAATAGTTGAACAAATATTGAAGCAATGTAATTAATCCTTTTTTTTTAGCCGAAATACACAACATATTGTCACATGTTTCACGTTCGGTGTCATCACAGTAGTTTTAAAGAGACTGGCATGTATTTGTGTTTGCATTATTGCAGTTTACATATTTATAGGTCTAAAGAGATAGAATTAAGAATGGGAAAATTAGAAGACTAGGTCATATAGAAAACAACAGATTAAATAGTTCAGCCACATCAAAAGAATGATCTGATGTCTACCACAAAGAGCCACAATAAACAATTATATTGAATATAGAGCAAGCATAAGACCGTGTAAAACATGGAGTGATGATATCAAGAACAACCTTAGAGAATTGAAGACCAACTTACAAAGTTCATTGAAAAAGAGCACACAAAAGGTCCTTACATCACCTCCCAACACTTGACAAAGGTAAATGGAGGTAGAAGAGAAGAAGAAGACATGCATGTATCATAATCACCTCTGCCATACTAATATCTGTTGTATTCTCTATAGTCCGTGTTGTATATAAGAATTAGTGACATTATCAGTTTGAATAAATTGCAACGTTTAAGACTTGTGAACAAATATTGTTTTTGTATAGTTTTCATGTTCCCAGGGAAGTAACCCGGCTAACAAATGCCTGAAGAAGTCGAATGTCGACTGAAAGGCTCAAATATCGCAGCTCAGCTGTAAACGGGCACAATGCAATTAACGACTAAAACAGCTTTCCGGATGAACGCAGAAGAAGAATTTTCCATGTTAATATTTGAGAATGTAGGTTGAAGTATATATGGATGTTACATTTCCTGTTTCAAAATGCCAGTATTATTACATAAAAACCAGCTTGTCACTTATCTTTAGTCTTGTATTTCAATCATTAGTAGTATATAGGGGATTAGAAAGAGTACACTTCCCCACAGACCCCGCGGTGGGGCCGAATCGCCCCCTAAGGGGGTCAAATAAGGGTCCGAACCGATGCGCGCCCCCCTAAGGGTCCGACCCCCCTAAGGGCTCGAACAGAGGGTCCGAACCGACCCCCTAAGGGGTCGAACAGAGGGTATGAACCGACCCCAGCAAGAGAGGCTCGGTCTGACTCGATACCCAGACATATTATTTTGGAATTAAAGCTGTATGAGATATAGGGGTAGGCACCATGAACACGTGTCGGTGGCTACTGTTGGGGACGACGCGCCAGTGTGAGAGGCGGTGTAGGGGGGAATTCTGTCGGAAGCACAACGCGCATCTCAAGAAGGGGGGATTCACAGTCGCCTGTACGAGCTGCGGCATCGGGGTGAACACCACCCTAGCCCTGTGCCGGCCGTGCGGAGCCAACATAACTATAGCGCAAAAATCCCCCGGGGCGACCCCGAGTGCGAGCAACCATTTCTTTCTTCTTTTTTTTTTGTCGTACATAGGCCTGCAAATATCGTAGGAGCCGACCGCACCGGGGGTCTAGGGGGCCCGTCGCAATGGGAAGTTGTTGCATCTAGGGAGGTTGCATCTGTCGCACTAGGGATTGTCGTCTCTGTACTCTCTATCGTAGTTGCCGCCCCTGTTGCCTCTGTGTACAAGGCTGTGTGCGCCTGGCTATCTGTCTGTGCGCGTCTGTGTGTCTGTCTGCCTGTCTAGCTTTCTGGCTGTGTGGGTGTCTGTCTGTCGGTCTGTCCGCCTGTCTGTCTGTCTGTCTGTCCGCCTGTCTGTCTGTCTGCCTGTCGGTCTGTCCGCATGTCTGTCTGTCTGTCCGCCTGTCTGCCTGTCTGCCTGTCGGTCCGCCTGTCTGTCTGCCTGCCTGTCTGTCTGTCCGCCTGTCGGTCCGCCTGTCTGTCTGTCCGCCTGTCTGTCTGCCTGCCTGTCTGTCTGTCCGCCTGTCTGTCCGCCTGCCTGTCTGTCTGCCTGTCTGTCTGCCTGCCTGTCTGTCCGCCTGTCCGCCTGGGACGCTATCTGTCTGCCTGTCTGTCTACCTGTCCGCGCCTGTCCGCCTCTGCCTGTCTGTCTGCCTGTCCGTCTGGGTGTCCGCGCCTGTCTGTCCGCCTGTGTCCGCGCCTGTCTGTCGGTCTGTCCGCCTGCCTGTCCGCGCCTGTGTGGGTGTCTGCGGCTGTCTGTCGGTCTGCCGCTGTCTGTCTGTCTGTCCGCCTGTCTGTCGCCGCCTGTCCGTCTGTCTGTGTGGGTGTCCGCGCCGCTGTCTGCCTGCCTGTCCGCGCCTGGGTCGCTATCTGTCCGCCTGGGACGCTATCTGTCCGCCTGTCTGTCTGCCTGTCTGTCTACCTGTCTGCGCCTGTCCGCCTGTGCCTGTCCGTGCCTGTCGTTCTGTCCGTCTGGGTGTCCGCGCCTGTCTGTCCGCCTGTGTCCGCGCCTGTCTGTCGGTCTGTCTGCCTGTGCCTGCCTGCCTGTCTGTCCGCCTGTCTGCGTGTCTGCGGCTGTCTGTCTGTCCACCTGTCTGTCTGCCTGTGTCCGCGCCTGCCTGTCGGCCGCTGTCTGCCTGTCCGGGTCGCTGTCTGTCCGACTGTCTGTCGGTCTGTCCGCCTGTCTGTCTGCCTGTCTGTCTACCTGTCCGCGCCTGTCTGTCCGCCGCTGTCTGCCTGTCCGGGTCGCTGTCTGTTCGCCTGTCTGTCGGTCTGTCCGCCTGTCTGTCCGCCTGTCTGTCGGTCTGTCCGCCTGTCTGTCTGCCTGTCTGTCTACCTGTCCGCGCCTGTCTGTCCGCCTGTCCGGGTCGCTGTCTGTTCGCCTGTCTGCGTGTGGGTATGTGTCTGTCCGCCTGTATGTCTGTCTGTCGGTCCGCCTGTCTGTCCACCCGTCTGCGTGTCCGCGCCTGTCTGTCCACCTGTATGTCTGTCTGTTTGCCTGTCTGTGTGCCTGTCTGTCTGTCCACCCGTCTGTCTGTGTGTCTGCGGCTGTTTGTCGGTCTGCCGGTCGCTGTCTGTCCGCCTGTCCGTCTGTGGGTGTCTGTCGGTCCGCGTGTGGACCGCTATCTGTCCGCGCCTGTGCGACGGTCTGGGTCGCTGTCTGTCCGCCTGTCTGTCTGGGTTGCAGTCTATCCGTGTATGTTTGCCTGTGCTCCTGCGCCTCTGTACGCGTCTGTGCCCAGCTGTCTGCCTTTGTGCGTCACTATGTGTGTGCACGGGTGTCGAGGCGTCTGTATGTGTGTGGCTGTTTGTGCACGGGTGTTGAGGCGTCTGTGCGTGTTGCCCCCTCTACGGCCACCTCTGTTGTCTCCTCGATTGTCCCCTCTAGCATCTCCATTGCAACTTCTACACACCTTCTCTCGACCGTCTCCTATTTGGTGGGTTGGACAGCCACACAAGGTACGCATCGCAGGTGTATCGTCCACCTAGGAGGCACCCCAGGCGCCCGCCACCCTTGGAGACACCCTATTAGACATATGTGGTATACAGGTACGAATCGCTAGAACCATAGCACAAGCAACCATGTCTATACAAGCAACTTTCGAGAGTATGGGTCTCCGCGCCGAAAAGGCCGTAGATCCCCACCTTCTCCTCGAAAACACCTACGAGAGCAACCTCGTACCCGACATTGCGAAAGTCGACTACTTGGAGGGCAACCTCGGTCGCACCCATCTCCAACCTCTCGATGGACTTCCAGTCTTTGTCGACGACCTCTATGTGTTCGGCTATCTACGGCGCGAAGACTGTGTGTCCAAGGGTGGAAGTATTTGCTGCACCTCGGGGGAGAACGGCAGCGCCAAGCTGGTAGTCGCAGACATCTTCGCCGCCGCCCGCAAAAGCTTGGGTACAGCCCCAGATGGCAGCCCCCGTGGGCACATCCACACTGCCATCGCCCACACCGTTGGAACCTACAACACCACCGCTGGTGGAACAATCCGAGCCACCATCGCCAGGATAGAGAGCGATACCAACCGTAGAGCCCTACAGAAGTGGCAAGAGATATACCCCAACACGGTGCCCGTAGCCATATTTGTAGCCAAACTCGATGTGTCCGAAATTCCCATGGCCGAGCTACTGGCCGAATTGCCGAGCTTCGAACGCCAGCTACACATCCACGGCTATGGCCTCTATTGCATCGACTATACCCAGGATTTCTCTGGCGTTCTCGATCGCCAGGTGTTGGTGGAATACCTATGTGCGAACCACGACTTCCGCGAGCAGGGGAGCCTAGCCACAGCTATAGGAGAAGACAAGCCCACAATTCTCGACAATACCAACAGTGTAGGACGGCACGTATGTACCTGGGTCCAGAGCTGCGAGGGTGGGTACACGACCCGCACCAAGATATACAACAAGGTCGTCTCGAACTTCGAGGCTGGCGAAATCCGCGAATCGTTTGGTGGATACCTAGCAGACTATGCCGACTGCCCCAACCAACACCTCCGCCAAACATTCCAACATCCAGACACCCAAGCACGTGGTTGCACCCGTATCGAAGTGTCCCTATATGCCTGTCGCGGGCGCGCTCTGTCGGCAACAACTGCCACCGAAGTCCTGCAAGAAGCGCTAGCCTTGGTCTCGCCACCAACGGATGGTTTGTTTGTTGTGCAACCACCAGCCAAACAATGGGAAAAACTTGCTGCATGTCTCGACCGCTGCTTGGTTCTGGCCAACCGACCACAGGGGGAAATCTATGTGGGGTGGTACGCCCACACCACCACCGGACGGCTATCGGGTGTTCGAATCCGCCCCACCCAAGAAAAGGTCGACAACGATGCAACCTGGGAGCGGGCGGTACTGTGGGCCGCAGCAGACTTTGGCTTTCGCGCTTGTCCAATCTTTCGGCTCGACATTCTAGAGGCCAAAGCCGAGACGGGTGTGGAGCTCGCGCCTCTCCGCTGCTATGCCAAGGACAAAGATGCAAAAACCATCCTAGCCGCCAGCAAGAGACCAACTGCGCTCCACCCCAACGGCCCGCCCCTCCAGACCATATTTCCAGAGACCCCAACCGTTTCCTGGACCTGGAGGAGCAAGAAGTGCCATGCAATTGGTGTGGAGGTATCCTCCTACGATCTGGAGGAGGTACCCCAAATCGCCCAAGAACGTGTTGTCTCGCTCCTTTCGACCAGAGCCCGCGAAGACCGTCTCCTACAAATCCAATATGCAGCAGCAGCCGAAGCCTGGCGCCATCGCATGTGGGAGGAGCAGGAGGCGGAAGTACAGAGACGAGCCACAGAACTCGAACGACTGCGCCAATATACAACGGCTAGCAAGATATACAAAGAAAGGAAGCAGCATATATACGAGGAGGTGGTTGTGGCGAAACGCCAGTGGCTCATGTCCTCATGCCTTCTATAAATTTGGGGAAATAGAGGGAAACAGCTTTCGGGAACCCACAGTTCTCTTGTTCGCTCAATCCCCATGGAAGATACTTTAACAACACGATCTTCTTAATAGAATTATTAGAAATATATCTTTCTTCGGGGAAAACCCGATAGGGTCCCCTACACCAAATGAGCACCAGTGCAAGTTCTGGTGCAAGTCATGGCCGTTCCAGCACATACCGTTTGGTAGTTGCAGCATGTCAAGTTGATTTAAAGATTAAGACAGAGGTGCAACCTACTACTGATGCAGTTGGAAAGGTAATAATTGGGTTGTGGGTGGTCCAGCCAGACCTGGACCTATAAATGTATTTTGTCTCGACGGGGAAGCTGAATTGGCGAAAAGCCAATCATAACATATGAAGAGTTGGTTGACCGTTGGCCAATCTAACTAGGCGTCTTGTTCTTGGCATAGCCGGGGAAGTGAATCTGAACAATATATCTCCCCAGAGGATTTCATTTGTTCTTGGCGGCAGATGAGCTGTTGCTATCTTTCTTTCTACGGCCTGAACTGGGCATACTGTCATCTTTCTGTAGAATATAATCATTGGATAGCTACGGTGTGCCGGAAGGAGGGAAGGGCTCCTTGGGGATGGGATCCACCAATCTATGATCTATCTTCTTGAGCCGGAAGAGGCTATCCACAGTGCTATCTCTTTTGTCTTTTAGTCGATAGGATGATGTCGGGAAGATAATGGACTTCTCTATCTCACTGAGAGAACCTGAACTCATCTGAATCTATGGGTTATTTGAGGCACTGCCGGTACATTGCGGCGACAGCTCAGACAAGAGCAGCGGCCGGAAGGAGTAGTATTTTTTTTCCTATTCTTGGTGGGAATGGGGAACGACACTTCTTTACATACACATAATTACCCACACAACACCACAAGAGCTTTGTCGTGAGAAAGGCAGGGTTTGCAAGTGAGAGATAAGCCTGGGAATGAATGTGCCCAATAATAATAAAGGCTTGGTATGAGTGTGGAGAGTGAGTCTTGTAGGCAAAAGGTTCCTAGGGTGGACAACCAGACACCTACAAGCTGGAGGTCTACTCAAGCTCGGGCGTAGCCAATCCAGGGGCTACTTGACAGGTCAGGCCCATTCATTCGGGCCTCTTATCTAATGTACATATTTCAAATGTGGTAACTGAGGCCCTATTGGTCCTCAGGATTGTGGTACTTGAGTCAGCCTGGTCGCTCACTTATTTCTGTCATCTCCAGGGTCCTCCTTGAATTGAAGGGAGCATAGGAGATCTGCAAGGCCACGAGAGTATCACCTTAACACATTCTTAGGTGAACCATGGACTTTCAGGACGGCCACAGGCTAATGACTCCAATCAATAAATCAAGGTCCGATTAGTCCTGATTTAGTGGCATCCTTCGGTACCCGCTCTGTACAAATCCCATCGTCAATAGTGGAGTGGTTGAACCTATGTTCCTGAATGGACCTACAGCTCATTCTCGGTCCTACTCATCCGTATCAGTGACATTGAAAAAACCCATATCCATACCACATTCACGAACCATTCCCATTATGTGAAATCTTACCCAGCCTGGTCAGTGACATTGAAACACCCATACACATTTTCACCTTCATGAACCGGTCCCATTGTGACAAGTGATGTATTCCTGTACCATTGGGCTACAACGAACACAAGACTCATTGTGTAGAGAAGACCACTGGAACTAGTAGGACTGGTTCTACAGGCGCCTGTTGTTTGTACCACCTATCGGGACGGAGGAAAATACCTGCGGACCAAATTGGTGAGGCAGATGTCGACTGACGGGACTTTGTAGTACTCTTCGGTCTATGAGGGAAAGCCATGAGGCTCTGTGCCTGAACTTTATCCGTGTTGTGTCTGTTTAGAACTATCTGTATTAACTGCCTTGATGTTTTCCTGTGCTGTTCTTTATCTATATATATAAAACAAAGTGTATGTAAATATGTATGTCCTTTATTTTTTCGCTAACGGCCCATCCGATTGAGATGAAATTTTCTACACGTCTTCCTTTCATTCCAGAGCTGCCAACTGTGATATTTTTTTAGTGTGAAATCGCCTGCTTACTCAGTATTATTTCATTTTTCATTTTTCATTAAAATTTATATATAGCTAAGGGACTTAACTCTAGAAAAAGTTATTTCAAGGGGCATAACTTTTAATAACATTGTTGTATAACTTATAGTCATATTGTTGTATCGTTTTCAAAGATTTATAAACTCTTTGTCTATAGTTATGTACCGGCATATGAGTTATAATAAATAATGATACAATCTTTAAGGCAATTTCAAAGTTTACATAAAAATAATGCATAATGCATAACATTGTAACTCATCTTTCTGTGCTTAAGAAATTATCTTAAAGATCTTGAACAATATCATCGCATCTTTAATGTTTTCCTCTATCATATCGGCACGATTCGCTTGACAGCACTTCTCAGCGCTATCAAGCCAAGACGCCTTACACATTTCAAGCAGCCTGATACGGGGGGAAAATGGCACGTCGTAATAGCACAAAGAAACAAGCAGCTTCCAAGATGCATAGTGAGAAAACCGACCAGACTATCAAGAAGACGAACCTGCCTTTGGAGAGTCTGCATGCAAGCTGTAATAAAGTATCTGAACCTACAGTCAATGAAACTACCAATAAGAAGAGCGACGACTACCCACAGACGAACACAAAAACTTGTGAGAGGAAGGAGGACCAAGACACCAGAATCAGAAACACTGATTCAAACACAGTCAGATGGGTGGTCAAGCGGCTAAAAATGGAGCTTACTGATCAACAAATACAGAAGCAGCTGCAGGAAGAAAATCTTCACGTCAACATTTTGAAGGCAGAGCGGATTCTTACCTACTCAGAATTAAATGAGATGCTCCACACCAGGGACTGGGCGAACCCGGGCCGGGTCAGGCAGACAGACAGACAGACAGACAGACAGACAGACAGACAGACAGACAGATAGATAGATAGATAGATAGATAGATAGATAGATAGATAGATAGATAGATAGATAGATAGATAGATAGATAGATAGATAGATAGATAGATAGACAAACAGACAGACAGGGAGGGAGGGATAGACGGAGGGAGAGACAGAGGGATGGGTCTATTAGACAGACAGACAGACAGACAGACAGACAGACAGACAGACAGACAGACAGAGATAGATATATAGACAAACAGACAGACACAGACAGACAGACAGACAGACAGACAGACAGACAGACAGACAGACAGACAGACAGACAGACAGACAGTCGGTAACGGGAACGAGAACTTATATGACTACTTATATGAATTAAATGAGATGCTCCCCACCAGGGACTGGGCGAACCCGGGCCGGGTCAGGCAGACAGACAGACAGACAGACAGACAGACAGACAGATAGATAGATAGATAGATAGATAGACAGACAGACAGACAGACAGACAGACAGACAGACAGACAGACAGACAGACAGACAGACAGACAGTTAGATAGATAGATAGATAGATAGATAGATAGATAGATAGATAGATAGATAGATAGATAGATAGATAGATAGATAGATAGATAGATAGATAGATAGATAGATAGATAAATAGACAAACAGATAGGGAGGGAGAGAGGGAGGGATAGACGGAGGGAGAGACAGAGGGATGGGTCTATTAGACAGACAGACAGAGATAGATAGATAGACAAACAGACAGACAGACAGACACAGACAGACAGACAGACAGACAGACAGACAGACAGACAGACAGACAGACAGACAGACAGATAGTCGGTAACGGGAACGAGGACTTATATGACTACTTATATGAATTAAATGAGATGCTCCCCACCAGGGTCTGGGCGAAGCCGGGCCGGGTCAGCTAGTTAATTTAATAAATCACGTTTTAGTTTATTCCAACGATCAATCTGTTATATATATATGGATCAGCCAGAAGAACACTGCAGGAAATAGGTCCCGAGGTCGAAAGATAGAGTGACAGTGAGTCCAGGGAACGGAGGAGGGTTGGCAAGCAAAGACCTATCCCAGCCAGGGCTATAAAATAGTATTGAAACATTGTGAAAGGCTATTTGAGACCCTCCACGTAGCTTGTTACAGTGGTATTGGGACTGCAAGGAGACACAGAGAAACTGTCCGCGATGGTGGGTCGTCTGGAAATCCTCGGATATAGGCGACAGGGACAAACAATCCCCAGAGTAGTTGTGTGCAAAGATGGGGAAACTACACCCAGCGCTGTATGGGCCACCAGAGGGTTGGAGAAACTAGTAGTGGGTTACGTCCTAACTGATTATGATTTCTGGATTGTGGTGCTGGATTGACCCCAATCCAGCTGGATTAGGGTTAGGGTTAGGGGTTAGGGTTAGGGTTAGGGGTTAGGGGTTAGGGGTTAGGGTTAGGGTTAGGGGTTAGGGTTAGGGGTTAGGGTTTAGGGGTTAGGGTTAGGTTTTTTGTCTGCTCCTAATTATACTTTCTGGATTGACCTCGCTGGATTGCCCCCAATCCAGGGCGGGTAGGGTAGGTACTAAGGTCATATGTAAGGGTTGATAATTCTAATAAAAGACATGTTTCTAAGGGCAGATAACTGAGTGTGTGTATAATCCATCCATCATGTGCCATGCCGGTAAGCGTGGGCGGTCATGTTCTGCCATCTCACTCGATCAACAGAGTCGTGGATCAGTTCCGTGTTTTTGTCTCGACCATGCCACAAGGCCAAGCCATCCAGATACTTGTTTCTAGGTCTTCCCCTTGGTCTGTTCCCCTCGATCTTACCAGTTGTCACCAAGTTCTCCAAATCATTTCTTCTCATAACATGCCCAAAAAATTGTGACTGTCTACGTCTAATGTCTCTGATCAGTTTACGATCTTCATTTGTTTCTTGAAGGACTTGTTCATTGGTCTTTCTGGCTGTCCATGGTATTCTTTGCATTTTCCTCAGAAACCACATTTCCACAGCCATCAGATGTTTTTCAGCCTGGCTGCTCATTGTCCAAGCTTCACATCCATATAAAAGTACAGGTTCTATGTAGCATCTCAACACTCTTTTTCTCGTTTCAATTGACATCTTTTTATTGGTCAGTATGTTTTTCATCTTGCTAAAGGCTACTTTTGCCATGGCGATTCTTGTTCTAATCTCTTCAAGGCATCTCCCATCAGATGTTATTACTGTTCCGAGGTAATTGTACCTATTCACTTGTTGAAGAATATTCCCATTCACTTGTATATTACACTGTGGTATTTCGTTCTTCTTAGTGACGACCATAATCTGTGTCTTTTTACAATTTAATTCTAACCCTTGTTGTTCACTGTGTGTAACAACCGCATCTACTAAATGTTGCAGGTCCTGTTCATTGTCTGCAATCAAGACTGTATCATCTGCATATCTAATGTTATTGATGCATCGTCCCCCAATGTTGATTCCTTCCATATTTTCAATATTTCTGAAAATATTTTCACTGTACAGGGAAAACAGATCTGGAGACATTACACATCCCTGTCTCACACCTCTCTTAATAGGCTGATATTGGCTTACTTCATTATCAACTCTTATGGCAGCTTGTTGTTTCCAATATATGTTTTTTACAAGTCTAAGGTCCTTCCCATCAATTTGTAGTTCTTCAAGCATCCTCATCATGTTGACATGTCTCACTTTATCAAAAGCCTTTGTGTAGTCAATGAAGCAAAGGTGTAGATCTTTGTTTACTTCTATAGAACGTTCGATTACGGTTCTCAGTATATACACAGCATTTACTGTACCCTTGCCTACTACAAACCCACATTGTTCTTCTCCTATTTCAGGTTGTATTTTCCTCCTAACTCTTTGCATGATAATTCTTAGCAAAATCTTCGTGATGTGACTCATTATACTAATTGTTCGATGTTGATCACATTCCAAGGCTCCTGATTTCTTTGGGATTGCAATAAATACAGAATTACATAACTCATGAGGTATGTTTCCAGTATCATATATTGTATTAAGCAGACTGGTAACTTTATCTATTCCATATTCTTCTAAAGCATTAATCATTTCTGTTGTGACGCTGTCTGGACCGGGGGTTTTGCCAGATTTCATATGATTAAGAGCATTCTGAACCTCCATTTTCAAAATTGCTGGCCCTTCATTGTTATTTTGAACAATATATTGTTCGTCTCTGCTATCGTCATACAGGTTTTTCACGTAATCTGACCATTCATGTAATATCTGATCTTTTTCTATTATGACTCTTCCATCTTTTGTCTTTAGGCAGCCTGCTGATGTACGTGTTCTTTGATTAGTAATCTCCTGAATTCTTTTGTGCATTAGTTTTGCATTTTTACTGTTGTGTTGTTTTTCAATTTCTCTGCAATTTTTCTCAAGCCATGTTTCTTTAGCCTCCTTACATAAGGTTCTGACTTTTCTGTGAATTTCTTCATATTTGGCAGGATTATTTTTGTTCTGTCTTCTTGTTTCCATTAGTTGTAAAATTTCTTCAGTCATCCATGTCTTACGGCCAACTTTCTTTACTTTTGGAATAGTTTTTTCTGCTGCACAACTGATTGAATTCTTCAGCATTTCCCATTGATCATCTACATCTTGAAATAGGATCTCTAGATCAGACAATAAATCAAATTTGTTCTTTACTTCTATGTTAAAATTATCTTGTATTTCTTTGTCAGTTTTCAATTTGCACAAGTCATATTTAGGGTTTCCTGCTGTATACTTGACTTTCTTTAACTTTACCCTCAATGTGCCAGTAATTAATCTGTGATCACTGTAACAGTCTGCATTTGGAACTGTTTTTACAACTGTTAATGCATTTCGAAACCTTTTGCTTATCAGGATGTAATCTATCTGGTTTTTAATCCTGCTGTCTGGACTCCTCCATGTCCATAATCTTCTAGGATGTTGTTTAAACCAGGTGTTTCCTACAACCAATTCTTGTTCTTTTGCCCATTCTACAAGTCTGTAACCTCTTTCATTTCTCTCTCCCAAACCATGGTTGCCTACACTGTATCCATCGCTTTGCTTTCCTATTTTTGCGTTGAAATCACCCATTATGATATTTATTTCTGATTTTTTACAGTTCTTCAAAGCAGACTCCATGTCATTATAAAATTCCTCTATACTTTCTTCACTGCTTTCACTTGTTGGGGCATATACTTGAATTACATTTATTTTAAAAGGTCTTCCGTTTAATTTTACTAATAGAACTCTGTCTGACACAGCCCAATATCCTTTGACAGAATTTGATGTTTGCTTATCTAATATAATGGCTACACCTCTTTGCTGTTCTTCTCCCCCCGAGTAAATAATCTTACATTCCTCTCCTGTCCTTATCCCTGCTCCTCTCCATCTCGTTTCCGATATTCCTAATATGTTAATCTTCTCTCTCTCCATTTCTTTTTTGATGTCCTCCAACTTTCCATCTGCATTCATTGTTCTAACATTCCAAGTTCCTACTTTCAATGATATTAATCTTTTGCACCTAGTAGCCTGTTGACGGTCTGGAGTCACCTGGTGCGCATGACTATCCCTACCGGGTGAGGCTGCTCCTATGGAACACCCATTTACGCCGTTTCTCTGATTATCGATAAGTGAACACAACATGATTTTCTTGGCATGTGTAAAGAAGGTAGTTTGCCATTGCTTTCCTTCCCAGCAGTGACCATACTGGTCAGTGACCGTAGCCATTGTCTCCTCAAAAAAGGAGATCCTCTGCCTACCGTCGTGAAGGTGTAGACCATAACCTACAACTATCTGTCGGCTGCTCTCCATCTTCATCCACCACCTGCACCCATGGCTTCACGTAACCCTGATCGGGGGGCTAAACGGGTACTCCACCTTGCCCAAGGGTGTCCCGTAGGCTAGCGGAGGGAAGGAGGCGCCTTACTTCTCCTTTGATAGGGGATACCCCTACCCCGCTACCCGCTAGTTATGTGTGTATAATATTTTAACTAATTTTAAAAAAATAAAATAAAAATAAAAGACAATCAGAGGCGCGCGCGGGGCAGTCGCAGGAGCGAGCACGGGCGACAGTCGCTTGGGTGCGGTTTGAACCCAGTCAGTGTCTTTTAGTAACCACATGGCCAGTCATTTCTGAGTGACCACAAGCCGGTCAGTGACGAGTGGGGGTGGTGGGGCTAGACGGTTCGAACCCTCGAGGCTCACCGGGTGTGATATGAAAATTGTAATAAGTAAAAAGGTAAATATGGCGTGTATATGAGCTGTAGTGGGTCGTAGTGGCTTATAAAACTATCATCATATAGATTACACCTCTTCAAATGAAAACCTTAAAAGAGTAAAGATGGCCTGTAGTAACGGTTGTAAGGGGGCGTGGCTTCGTGGTATTCGTTGTTAAGGGGTTGGTGAGTGTACAAATAGCTAAATAACTGCTTCTGATCCTTGTTAAGAGGTGGGCGAGGGGCGGCTTGGTTGGATAATTACACCCGTTCCTTGGTAAGAGCCAGGGTGATCGAGTGGAGAAGTGGGTAAATATAGGTATGGAGGTATACCATCGACACATTCAACGCATAATTTCGGCGTCGGTCGTCAGAAGACCAAGGATATTTTCATTATATGTCTATTGTAAAGGGGTCGACTGTTTGTTATAACGGGGTTACTATTATCTATAGTGGCTGGGACTTAAATACTATCAGCACACCGGTTACAGCTCTTCAAATGAAAACTTTGAAAGTGTAAAGATGGCCGATGGTTTTAGTGGGTATGACTTTGTGATATTCGTTGTTAAGGGGTGGGGTGAGTGGATGGGTAACTAGATAAACGCTTCCAAACACTATCATCGGGTTCGAATCCCAGTGGGGAGGTCGAGCGGGGTAGAAGAAATATTGATAATGTCTTTGTTACTTAGTTGTGATGGCGATATCTGGTGGTAGTAATAGGCTATGTGCAGCAAAGGAGAGGTGGTGTGTTGGTTGAAGCTTAGGTGGTGCCCCAGACGAGATGACAGGGTCGAATCTCGGTGCTGTGCCACTGGTAAGGGTAATAGGCGCCAGCGTGTGGGGTGTCTAGCTGGTCATACGGGTTAGGATTAGGGACAGTCTGTCTCGCCGTGTCGCTGTGTCCACAAGTCCAAGGGAAAAACAGGCATCCGACTTCACAGCTTAACATAACAAATTGGAGAACATAAGATACCCATACACGTCGCCAGCTGTTACAAAACCAATAATAGCCAGCTGTATATGTGACTAATCCTGGGGGGATTATCGCCGTGGATAGAAAGGGGTTGGGAAAGCAATAATACTCGTCATATCTTCGGGGAGGGGTTTATAACATATGTCGTCTAAGCCCAAGGTATATCTCCTGTAATATAAGGTGGTCGGAAAACCAATATCACTAGCCTCGATTCTTCTCATAATCGCGACCAGTGGCTTAAAGACTTAACCGTTATTGCAGACGCAGCTGTGTGTAGACTAATCTACCAGGTCACGTGGTCTAGGCCATATCGACAAAAACGGGGTATAAATGCTAAGGAATATTCACTGTACAAACCAGTTTCTACCAGCCGATCAGAGCGAGGAAACCAGACAGGACAACCTCTTGATACGAGTCCACAGCAGCAGATATCGTGTATAAAACAACCATCATGTGTCATGCAGAAGTACCTCTTTTTGACAACACCAAAACAGATCTCATCAAGTAGCAAGGCATTAATGGTATGATGGACTTTGATAAATCTTTCACATTTTTGTTATGTTTCTTCATGTCGACACAACACTAACCTAACAAAAGAAAAACCTAGTATAATACAGGGGGATATATAGGACTAGATGCATATAACTGATGAGGAAACAACAAACATTGTCTTAATATTTCATATTAGGTTATGTCTCCCTTCTCTCGGTTTTCTATGTCCGAGTCGTCCTGGGGTTATCGAGTAAAGCCAAAGAACACCCCGACATCAATATAACATAAACCGGTCTCGAAAAGCAGCATAGGCGCGTGTAAAAAAGTCATCACATTGTCCAACTAAGCTTTTCTCATAGTCATAGGGGAGAGCTGTGATCAACGTCGCTAGTCAGGGGAAGGCGTCCTACGAAAATTAATATAATGCGTGAAGTCAAATTTGCACCTGAAAAATATGTTTTCATGTCATATGTATATATGAAGCTATATACAGGCGATCTCTAAGGACAAATTTCCTCATGTCACAGTTTACAAATTACAGAAGTCGCTCAAATTTATACATTTAGAGTGAAAAAAGCATATTGTAGATACGGTATTTCATATTTTCCTGTGGGACTTGGTCATTTGTTGTTCTATCTGGTCATGGTATGTATATTTTCCACACATATCCACTGATGTTTTTCATCTTATCTGCTCATTGCCCATGCTTCACAACCCTACACAAGTGCAGGTTCTATGAAAGACAGAGACAATTTGTGGACATTATTAACCAAAAGGAGAAACAATGTATACCAAAGTAAGGAAATTGCTCGCAGAAATTAGCGAATCGACCAATCAACTTGACCGATTAACCTCACAAATTCCCTACTGACTCTCGCACTTTGCCCTATCGCTATTACAACTTGTCGACTGCTTCTCACAAACTGCCCGCGGGGGCGTACTATATGTATTATATAGCCACACTCAAGCGCTCTCACCGTCACAAGAATAACGAAACACAGGAATTTAAGCCTGTTTTTTATTCAACATTTTTTTTCTTTTTCTTTTAGGTTTACACTCAAAGTGTAGAAATTCGCCCAACCACCTTGTTGCTGAAGTATCCAAGGACTTAGTTTATCAGTCATATATTCGCCTACAGATTTAGCGAAGCGCTCTTCCAACACCTGGACATTCACATCTGCATTGTAAGAATTATCAACCAGATGCTTACCCAGACACATGGCAAATGCAAACAGCGTAATTATTCTCCCATAGTTGATGACGTTATCGCCAAAGAGTTCATCACCAACTGAAACAAAGACTTGGAAAACGTGTTCGGGTTTGATACTGCATACTAGTCTCGTGAACAACTTATCGTGTTGTTTGGCTATTTGACCTACTAAATTAGACAAAGTCGAGTTACATGCCCTTGTAGAATTGTAGGAACTAATAATAGTCAACGCCATATTCACCATCTCGTTGTGAACTTGTTTCAAAGCCACCGTTGCTTGTGTCATTATTATACTGCTAGCTAACGTACACCAAAAAAAGATGACTAACCATCAAAAATCTGAGTCAGTAGCGTGATACTTGATGCAAAGTGTTCAAATGGGCTAATACTATCACCCGACAGGTTAATAAACAGAAACAATATCAATAACCAAACAGAATGAACACACACACACACACACACACACACACACACACACACGATGCCCATGGTCAAAGAGAGTAATAATTTCAACCTCTGTGTTTTTGGCACTCCAGTTGTTAATGAGAGGTGCAGTCGTGCCCAGCAAAGATTTTTGGTCAAGACGGCTGATCCACAGCCTGTGACCTCCTCGGTCTTAGGAAATATCAACCTGGCATTGACCACAATATATAATACATGTAACTGGGCAGTCTTAAAGGAAACAAGACAGGATAATAACACAGAAACACCTACATCATCAACTTCTACTGGAGAAAGTAATGTTACAGATGGTTCAAAGTCAAATGTTTCTGTAGGAAGCAACCAGCCAGTAGGAATGTCTTCACATTGTGAATATTTATCAAACTTGTCAGTTGACAATTGTTACTTGCTTGAAGGCAATTACAACAGTTCTAATTCCCAGAACTGTAAGTTAGTCGCAGAGTCCAAACCAGCAGTGGGTGAGAATACAACCCAACTTGCCTTACAAACCGGTTTAAACCTGACATCAGTTTTGTCAGCGCCCAGAAAAATTGTCAAAAAAGGACGTCCTTCTTCCAAAAAGCAAAAGAAACGTCAAAGAGAAAAACGAAAATATGGAGTACAACACTTGCAAACGAAAGAAATTCCTGACCCCACTCACACTGGATGTGACACAGAGCAAAGACTTCATTCCCAAAACATGGTATTGGTGTGCGAGCAGATAAATAAATTATATTCTTCCACAGTATCACCTTGTAATCCTAAATTTGAAACTACCCATGAAACTTTCAACTCACCATGCACAATGACACGTGTTTTTGGTAGACTGATATCATATTCAGAAGATGAAAATTGTTTTGAAGCTGATGATGACTCTTGCTTCTTTACCCCAGCTCTATCATTAGACATTTTGTTTTGCAAGAAACCTACTTCGGGTAGTCAGGTAGCAGTAGATCTACAAGAACCAACATTCGATTTGCTTGATGATATGTCTTCAGATGAGAATGTTGACCTTCTGCCTAGTAGTCATGGCCTAGACTCTGAGTCTCTCAAGAAGATTAATGCATTGTGGAATGAAAACTATCCTACGGCTGGTTTCCGAAGTTGTTCCTCTGGCTCAACAGATGAAATACAACACCCAACGATTAAGGTTTGTATAAATAGTAATTTTCATGATCATAGTCACGCTATAGTATATTTTTCCCTTTCTCAAGTCGAGGCCAAAGAAGGTCGACAGTCTACTTTTGATGCAAGTTATCTGGTCTCTTTGTAAGTTTTCATCCACGATGTCTTTATTACACTATTTATCCGTTCAATGTATTTTCGGCAGTCTTCTATAAAATCACTGATCTGTAAATTCCACACAATTTCTCGACTTTCTTCTATAAACCACACAATCAGTATAATAAAAGATAACACTGGAAAATACTTTATTTAACATAATTTCGTGTGCATCTCAGCTTATATACCACTACTTATGGATAAGTATAATCGCATGTCATTATGTTTTTCACTGTAAACAGTTGCGTTTGATTAAGATTTTGCCACTTTCATAGTGAGGTGTATATGTTGAAGTTGTTTAACTTTCACTATAAATAGCTATTATCTGTTAGGGTTTTGTAACTTTCACTGTCCATTAATGACTAGGTATTGAAGTCTTGTAAGTTTCAATAGGATTTTCTCCTCCACAGGTTAATTTTGCAGCAGACCCTCACCTCTTGACAGTTCATATAGTTGGCACCGAAGAACGCAATGGTAACTGGCATCATGTAATCAGAGAACGTGAGAATTTTGAAAGGTGTATTCTAGAGTTGGAACAAATTCTGACCCCAGTCCTAGGGGCCAGTCACAGAATCAAAGTCTTGGAGCAGAGAAAAAGTCAAGAACAATTGTGAAGGCTGCATAGTCTAATTATATTTTATATGTTTCTCTCTGTCATAGTAAAACAGTTATAACAAGAAACAAACTTGTATGCTTTTCTTAATTTAACACGCGTTTTCATGTCTTTGTGTCTTTGTGTTTTGTAGTTTTGTGGTATTGTTCTTGTGTATGTGAGCTTGTTAAGCAAATAGGGGGAAAACATTGACCTAGTAGAGAAATATTTCATCCAAGCTTATAAATATCTGATCCATAAGAATCAACGCCAGCATTTTCCCTCTTTTTACATTACCGAAAACTTCAACTTACCAGTCCAGAGTAGCTGCTAAAGAAGTACTTATAAAATCTACTCACGCATCTGGCCACACTCTTGGTTGTTGTCTTCTAACATAAAATATCTCTGTCTTTCGTAGATGTCTTCACAACTTTTCCATGTCACAGCACCAAGAACTGCAAACCTCCATTGTACACGAGCTCCAATGAAACAGTGATAACAACATTTATGGCAATGCAATCTGTGGCTCCCACCTGGGATAGTTTCCATATCATTTGAGTATTCGTCAGCAAAGAGCTATTACCCATGGCTGACATCTTCAACTTTCTATACCACAATGACTTTTACACTAACCTTCCATTGTTCCATCTTTCAACAATACAAAGGGTGTTCTCGAAGTCTAACTAACATAATATTTCTTACTTTGTCCACCTCTTTCACACGTTGTCATTTCACAGCTGCAATAACGACAAGTCTGCAACCAACACTGTCTGTTATGAAGTCGACCTTTCTTAAAACCACGTCTGTCTTAATGAGCCCTTGAATACCCTCTACCAGATCTTATAACTGATTTTCAACGTTTCATACCAAATAACATTAACACTCTCTTTGATTACAGAACAACCGATTTTCTGCTGACTAGGCAGGTTTCTCAATCTAATGGAGATAAATCACCTATAGCTATACTTAGCCTATATCTGTATATTAAGTGAAGCGAGCAATAAAATTGCCTAGTATGTTAGGAGGACAGGTGATTTATCTCCATTAGATTGAGAAACCTGCCTAGTCAGCAGAAAATCGGTTGTTCTGTAATCAAAGAGAGTGTTAATGTTATTTGGTATGAAACGTTGAAAATCAGTTATAAGATCTGGTAGAGGGTATTCAAGGGCTCATTAAGACAGACGTGGTTTTAAGAAAGGTCGACTTCATAACAGACAGTGTTGGTTGCAGACTTGTCGTTATTGCAGCTGTGAAATGACAACGTGTGAAAGAGGTGGACAAAGTAAGAAATATTATGTTAGTTAGACTTCGAGAACACCCTTTGTATTGTTGAAAGATGGAACAATGGAAGGTTAGTGTAAAAGTCATTGTGGTATAGAAAGTTGAAGATGTCAGCCATGGGTAATAGCTCTTTGCTGACGAATACTCAAATGATATGGAAACTATCCCAGGTGGGAGCCACAGATTGCATTGCCATAAATGTTGTTATCACTGTTTCATTGGAGCTCGTGTACAATGGAGGTTTGCAGTTCTTGGTGCTGTGACATGGAAAAGTTGTGAAGACATCTACGAAAGACAGAGATATTTTATGTTAGAAGACAACAACCAAGAGTGTGGCCAGATGCGTGAGTAGATTTTATAAGTACTTCTTTAGCAGCTACTCTGGACTGGTAAGTTGAAGTTTTCGGTAATGTAAAAAGAGGGAAAATGCTGGCGTTGATTCTTATGGATCAGATATTTATAAGCTTGGATGAAATATTTCTCTACTAGGTCAATGTTTTCCCCCTATTTGCTTAACAAGCTCACATACACAAGAACAATACCACAAAACTACAAAACACAAAGACACAAAGACATGAAAACGCGTGTTAAATTAAGAAAAGCATACAAGTTTGTTTCTTGTTATAACTGTTTTACTATGACAGAGAGAAACATATAAAATATAATTAGACTATGCAGCCTTCACAATTGTTCTTGACTTTTTCTCTGCTCCAAGACTTTGATTCTGTGACTGGCCCCTAGGACTGGGGTCAGAATTTGTTCCAACTCTAGAATACACCTTTCAAAATTCTCACGTTCTCTGATTACATGATGCCAGTTACCATTGCGTTCTTCGGTGCCAACTATATGAACTGTCAAGAGGTGAGGGTCTGCTGCAAAATTAACCTGTGGAGGAGAAAATCCTATTGAAACTTACAAGACTTCAATACCTAGTCATTAATGGACAGTGAAAGTTACAAAACCCTAACAGATAATAGCTATTTATAGTGAAAGTTAAACAACTTCAACATATACACCTCACTATGAAAGTGGCAAAATCTTAATCAAACGCAACTGTTTACAGTGAAAAACATAATGACATGCGATTATACTTATCCATAAGTAGTGGTATATAAGCTGAGATGCACACGAAATTATGTTAAATAAAGTATTTTCCAGTGTTATCTTTTATTATACTGATTGTGTGGTTTATAGAAGAAAGTCGAGAAATTGTGTGGAATTTACAGATCAGTGATTTTATAGAAGACTGCCGAAAATACATTGAACGGATAAATAGTGTAATAAAGACATCGTGGATGAAAACTTACAAAGAGACCAGATAACTTGCATCAAAAGTAGACTGTCGACCTTCTTTGGCCTCGACTTGAGAAAGGGAAAAATATACTATAGCGTGACTATGATCATGAAAATTACTATTTATACAAACCTTAATCGTTGGGTGTTGTATTTCATCTGTTGAGCCAGAGGAACAACTTCGGAAACCAGCCGTAGGATAGTTTTCATTCCACAATGCATTAATCTTCTTGAGAGACTCAGAGTCTAGGCCATGACTACTAGGCAGAAGGTCAACATTCTCATCTGAAGACATATCATCAAGCAAATCGAATGTTGGTTCTTGTAGATCTACTGCTACCTGACTACCCGAAGTAGGTTTCTTGCAAAACAAAATGTCTAATGATAGAGCTGGGGTAAAGAAGCAAGAGTCATCATCAGCTTCAAAACAATTTTCATCTTCTGAATATGATATCAGTCTACCAAAAACACGTGTCATTGTGCATGGTGAGTTGAAAGTTTCATGGGTAGTTTCAAATTTAGGATTACAAGGTGATACTGTGGAAGAATATAATTTATTTATCTGCTCGCACACCAATACCATGTTTTGGGAATGAAGTCTTTGCTCTGTGTCACATCCAGTGTGAGTGGGGTCAGGAATTTCTTTCGTTTGCAAGTGTTGTACTCCATGTTTTCGTTTTTCTCTTTGACGTTTCTTTTGCTTTTTGGAAGAAGGACGTCCTTTTTTGACAATTTTTCTGGGCGCTGACAAAACTGATGTCAGGTTTAAACCGGTTTGTAAGGCAAGTTGGGTTGTATTCTCACCCACTGCTGGTTTGGACTCTGCGACTAACTTACAGTTCTGGGAATTAGAACTGTTGTAATTGCCTTCAAGCAAGTAACAATTGTCAACTGACAAGTTTGATAAATATTCACAATGTGAAGACATTCCTACTGGCTGGTTGCTTCCTACAGAAACATTTGACTTTGAACCATCTGTAACATTACTTTCTCCAGTAGAAGTTGATGATGTAGGTGTTTCTGTGTTATTATCCTGTCTTGTTTCCTTTAAGACTGCCCAGTTACATGTATTATATATTGTGGTCAATGCCAGGTTGATATTTCCTAAGACCGAGGAGGTCACAGGCTGTGGATCAGCCGTCTTGACCAAAAATCTTTGCTGGGCACGACTGCACCTCTCATTAACAACTGGAGTGCCAAAAACACAGAGGTTGAAATTATTACTCTCTTTGACCATGGGCATCGTGTGTGTGTGTGTGTGTGTGTGTGTGTTCATTCTGTTTGGTTATTGATATTGTTTCTGTTTATTAACCTGTCGGGTGATAGTATTAGCCCATTTGAACACTTTGCATCAAGTATCACGCTACTGACTCAGATTTTTGATGGTTAGTCATCTTTTTTTGGTGTACGTTAGCTAGCAGTATAATAATGACACAAGCAACGGTGGCTTTGAAACAAGTTCACAACGAGATGGTGAATATGGCGTTGACTATTATTAGTTCCTACAATTCTACAAGGGCATGTAACTCGACTTTGTCTAATTTAGTAGGTCAAATAGCCAAACAACACGATAAGTTGTTCACGAGACTAGTATGCAGTATCAAACCCGAACACGTTTTCCAAGTCTTTGTTTCAGTTGGTGATGAACTCTTTGGCGATAACGTCATCAACTATGGGAGAATAATTACGCTGTTTGCATTTGCCATGTGTCTGGGTAAGCATCTGGTTGATAATTCTTACAATGCAGATGTGAATGTCCAGGTGTTGGAAGAGCGCTTCGCTAAATCTGTAGGCGAATATATGACTGATAAACTAAGTCCTTGGATACTTCAGCAACAAGGTGGTTGGGCGAATTTCTACACTTTGAGTGTAAACCTAAAAGAAAAAGAAAAAAAATGTTGAATAAAAAACAGGCTTAAATTCCTGTGTTTCGTTATTCTTGTGACGGTGAGAGCGCTTGAGTGTGGCTATATAATACATATAGTACGCCCCCGCGGGCAGTTTGTGAGAAGCAGTCGACAAGTTGTAATAGCGATAGGGCAAAGTGCGAGAGTCAGTAGGGAATTTGTGAGGTTAATCGGTCAAGTTGATTGGTCGATTCGCTAATTTCTGCGAGCAATTTCCTTACTTTGGTATACATTGTTTCTCCTTTTGGTTAATAATGTCCACAAATTGTCTCTGTCTTTCATAGAACCTGCACTTGTGTAGGGTTGTGAAGCATGGGCAATGAGCAGATAAGATGAAAAATATCAGTGGAGATGTGTGGAAAATATACATACCATGACCAGATAGAACAACAAATGACCAAGTCCCACAGGAAAATATGAAATACCGTATCTACAATATGCTTTTTTCACTCTAAATGTATAAATTTGAGCGACTTCTGTAATTTGTAAACTGTGACATGAGGAAATTTGTCCTTAGAGATCGCCTGTATATAGCTTCATATATACATATGACATGAAAACATATTTTTCAGGTGCAAATTTGACTTCACGCATTATATTAATTTTCGTAGGACGCCTTCCCCTGACTAGCGACGTTGATCACAGCTCTCCCCTATGACTATGAGAAAAGCTTAGTTGGACAATGTGATGACTTTTTTACACGCGCCTATGCTGCTTTTCGAGACCGGTTTATGTTATATTGATGTCGGGGTGTTCTTTGGCTTTACTCGATAACCCCAGGACGACTCGGACATAGAAAACCGAGAGAAGGGAGACATAACCTAATATGAAATATTAAGACAATGTTTGTTGTTTCCTCATCAGTTATATGCATCTAGTCCTATATATCCCCCTGTATTATACTAGGTTTTTCTTTTGTTAGGTTAGTGTTGTGTCGACATGAAGAAACATAACAAAAATGTGAAAGATTTATCAAAGTCCATCATACCATTAATGCCTTGCTACTTGATGAGATCTGTTTTGGTGTTGTCAAAAAGAGGTACTTCTGCATGACACATGATGGTTGTTTTATACACGATATCTGCTGCTGTGGACTCGTATCAAGAGGTTGTCCTGTCTGGTTTCCTCGCTCTGATCGGCTGGTAGAAACTGGTTTGTACAGTGAATATTCCTTAGCATTTATACCCCGTTTTTGTCGATATGGCCTAGACCACGTGACCTGGTAGATTAGTCTACACACAGCTGCGTCTGCAATAACGGTTAAGTCTTTAAGCCACTGGTCGCGATTATGAGAAGAATCGAGGCTAGTGATATTGGTTTTCCGACCACCTTATATTACAGGAGATATACCTTGGGCTTAGACGACATATGTTATAAACCCCTCCCCGAAGATATGACGAGTATTATTGCTTTCCCAACCCCTTTCTATCCACGGCGATAATCCCCCCAGGATTAGTCACATATACAGCTGGCTATTATTGGTTTTGTAACAGCTGGCGACGTGTATGGGTATCTTATGTTCTCCAATTTGTTATGTTAAGCTGTGAAGTCGGATGCCTGTTTTTCCCTTGGACTTGTGGACACAGCGACACGGAGAGACAGACTGTCCCTAATCCTAACCCGTATGACCAGCTAGACACCCCACACGCTGGCGCCTATTACCCTTACCAGTGGCACAGCACCGAGATTCGACCCTGTCATCTCGTCTGGTGCACCACCTAAGCTTCAACCAACACACCACCTCTCCTTTGCTGCACATAGCCTATTACTACCACCAGATATCGCCATCACAACTAAGTAACAAAGACATTATCAATATTTCTTCTACCCCGCTCGACCTCCCCACTGGGATTCGAACCCGATGATAGTGTTTGGAAGCGTTTATCTAGTTACCCATCCACTCACCCCACCCCTTAACAACGAATATCACAAAGTCATACCCACTAAAACCATCGGCCATCTTTACACTTTCAAAGTTTTCATTTGAAGAGCTGTAACCGGTGTGCTGATAGTATTTAAGTCCCAGCCACTATAGATAATAGTAACCCCGTTATAACAAACAGTCGACCCCTTTACAATACACATATAATGAAAATATCCTTGGTCTTCTGACGACCGACGCCGAAATTATGTGTTGAATGTGTCGATGGTATACCTCCATACCTATATTTACCCACTTCTCCACTCGATCACCCTGGCTCTTACCAAGGAACGGGTGTAATTATCCAACCAAGCCGCCCCTCGCCCACCTCTTAACAAGGATCAGAAGCAGTTATTTAGCTATTTGTACACTCACCAACCCCTTAACAACGAATACCACGAAGCCACGCCCCCTTACAACCGTTACTACAGGCCATCTTTACTCTTTTAAGGTTTTCATTTGAAGAGGTGTAATCTATATGATGATAGTTTTATAAGCCACTACGACCCACTACAGCTCATATACACGCCATATTTACCTTTTTACTTATTACAATTTTCATATCACACCCGGTGCGCCTCGAGGGTTCGAACCGTCTAGCCCCACCACCCCCACTCGTCACTGACCGGCTTGTGGTCACTCAGAAATGACTGGCCATGTGGTTACTAAAAGACACTGACTGGGTTCAAACCGCACCCAAGCGACTGTCGCCCGTGCTCGCTCCTGCGACTGCCCCGCGCGCGCCTCTGATTGTCTTTTATTTTTTTTTTTTTTTTTTTTAATTAGTTAAAATATTATACACACACTCAGTTATCTGCCCTTAGAAACATGTCTTTTATTAGAATTATCAACCCTTACATATGACCTTAGTACCTACCCTACCCGCCCTGGATTGGGGGCAATCCAGCGAGGTCAATCCAGAAAGTATAATTAGGAGCAGACAAAAAAACCTAACCCTAACCCCTAAACCCTAACCCCTAGCCCTAACCCCTAACCCCTAACCCCTAACCCCTAACCCTAACCCCTAACCCTAACCCCTAACCCCAAACCCCTAACCCTAACCCTAACCCCTAACCCTAACCCTAATCCAGCTGGATTGGGGTCAATCCAGCACCACAATCCAGAAATCATAATCAGTTAGGACGTAACCCACTACTGAAACTCCTCGCCGCAACCGAAAATTGTTTCGAGCGTCGTATAGACTGCTACAACCGCACAACTTTCTGGCTCCCAGCCGGAGCGAAGGGGATCTCCAAGCTGGAAATCGATGTACTTCCAGCCAGTACCTTCTACAACGAAGAAAGTCGAGATATACACTGGAACAAAATCCAAGTCGTCCGCACCCCAAAACCCGAACAGCTAGCACTCCTCCAACAGATAGCGAGTGTAGCCGACGAACAGGCACCACGCCTACAAGAGCTCCAGGCCACACTCGCACAGGTCCCCCCACCAAAGGCAAAGGATACATCGAAGACTACAGATCTTCCAGCTGGTGTGTATCTGTGTCGGCGGTATTCCGTAGGGACTTTCCAAGGCACACAACGCATAGTCCTGTTTCTTTCCCCAACCAACGCAGAAGGCGAGCCATCTACAGACGTAGAAACCCCTGTGTATGGGCACTTTCTCGCCGCAGAGGTTGCCAGACTCGGTGGACCCACCGAGCTCGAGAAAATGCAATCCCCCATGTTCTGCCGCCTCGGCGATATTCGAACCACACCACAGAAAAAGAAGGCTCGCCTGGTCGTGCTAGCAGCCATTTGCAAATAGAATACCTCGAGTGGCATGCCTAGGAGGCCACAAACCCTCCAGGGATACAAAACACATAGCCGCCACCACAACCCACAACATACAGCTCTGCATACTCTGGGGAGACCCACGCCGCTGCCGTCTCGCGCGAAATATGGCCCAAGATAGTAGCCGGACCCTTCCACTCGGCAGCCCGTCGTTCGAGCTCCCCCAGATCTACAAACTCGTGCTTCTCTGGCCGACTATCGTATTCGGCCTGGGCAACACGAAATTGTTCGTATACAAAGTGGGGGGTACACCCTCCTCGTACAAACTCCATCTCGCAACAGCTGTAGGGGTTCGCCGCGTGCACGGCTTTCTTTTCCAACTCTACACCTCGAAATGGAAAACTAGTAGGTCTACACAGCACCACAAAGACTACCAACGAAGATGGAGAGTCCGCAACTGTCGTACAAATTCCATGTCGCAACCAACCGTAGGGGTTCGCCGCGTGCACTGCTTTCTTTTCCAACTCTGCACATCGAAATGGAAAACTAGTAGGTCTACACAGCGCCACAAAGGCCTCCAACGAAGATGGAGAGTCTGCAACAGTCGTAGAACAACAGTATGGGGGTGGGCAGAATTCGTGCAATGGAACGTGCCGTGCAGACTCCATTGTACATCTTGGAAGGCTCGAATCTATATGCTAGCCGCGGTGGTTCGATAGGCTCTACCACATAGGATCTAGATAGCTGCCACATAGCAGCCTAGCACCTAGGCTCGAATCTATATGCTAGCCGCGGTGGTTCGATAGGCTAAAAAATATGCTAACCACCGCGGCTAGCATATAGATTCGAGCCTAGGTGCTAGGCTGCTATGTGGCAGCTATCTAGATCCTATGTGGTAGAGCCTATCGAACCACCGCGGCTAGCATATAGATTCGAGCCTTCCAAGATGTACAATGGAGTCTGCACGGCACGTTCCATTGCACGAATTCTGCCCACCCCCATACTGTTGTTCTACGACTGTTGCAGACTCTCCATCTTCGTTGGAGGCCTTTGTGGCGCTGTGTAGACCTACTAGTTTTCCATTTCGATGTGCAGAGTTGGAAAAGAAAGCAGTGCACGCGGCGAACCCCTACGGTTGGTTGCGACATGGAATTTGTACGACAGTTGCGGACTCTCCATCTTCGTTGGTAGCCTTTGTGGTGCTGTGTAGACCTACTAGTTTTCCATTTCGAGGTGTAGAGTTGGAAAAGAAAGCCGTGCACGCGGCGAACCCCTACAGCTGTTGCGAGATGGAGTTTGTACGAGGAGGGTGTACCCCCCACTTTGTATACGAACAATTTCGTGTTGCCCAGGCCGAATACGATAGTCGGCCAGAGAAGCACGAGTTTGTAGATCTGGGGGAGCTCGAGCGACGGGCTGCCGAGTGGAAGGGTCCGGCTACTATCTTGGGCCATATTTCGCGCGAGACGGCAGCGGCGTGGGTCTCCCCAGAGTATGCAGAGCTGTATGTTGTGGGTTGTGGTGGCGGCTATGTGTTTTGTATCCCTGGAGGGTTTGTGGCCTCCTAGGCATGCCACTCGAGGTATTCTATTTGCAAATGGCTGCAAGCACGACCAGGCGAGCCTTCTTTTTCTGTGGTGTGGTTCGAATATCGCCGAGGCGGCAGAACATGGGGGATTGCATTTTCTCGAGCTCGGTGGGTCCACCGAGTCTGGCAACCTCTGCGGCGAGAAAGTGCCCATACACAGGGGTTTCTACGTCTGTAGATGGCTCGCCTTCTGCGTTGGTTGGGGAAAGAAACAGGACTATGCGTTGTGTGCCTTGGAAAGTCCCTACGGAATACCGCCGACACAGATACACACCAGCTGGAAGATCTGTAGTCTTCGATGTATCCTTTGCCTTGGGTGGGGGGACCTGTGCGAGTGTGGCCTGGAGCTCTTGTAGGCGTGGTGCCTGTTCGTCGGCTACACTCGCTATCTGTTGGAGGAGTGCTAGCTGTTCGGGTTTTGGGGTGCGGACGACTTGGATTTTGTTCCAGTGTATCTCTCGACTTTCTTCGTTGTAGAAGGTACTGGCTGGAAGTACATCGATTTCCAGCTTGGAGATCCCCTTCGCTCCGGCTGGGAGCCAGAAAGTTGTGCGGTTGTAGCAGTCTATACGACGCTCGAAACAATTTTCGGTTGCGGCGAGAAGTTTCTCCAACCCTCTGGTGGCCCATACAGCGCTGGGTGTAGTTTCCCCATCTTTGCACACAACTACTCTGGGGAGTGTTTGTCCCTGTCGCCTATATCCGAGGATTTCCAGACGACCCACCATCGCGGACAGTTTCTCTGTGCCTCCTTGCAGTCCCAATACCACCTCCTCGTGTATATGCTGCTTCCTTTCTTTGTATATCTTGCTAGCCGTTGTATATTGGCGCAGTCGTTCGAGTTCTGTGGCTCGTCTCTGTACTTCCGCCTCCTGCTCCTCCCACATGCGATGGCGCCAGGCTTCGGCTGTTGCTGCATCTTGGATTTGTAGGAGACGGTCTTCGCGGGCTCTGGTCGAAAGGAGCGAGACAACACGTTCTTGGGCGATTTGGGGTACCTCCTCCAGATCGTAGGAGGATACCTCCACACCAATTGCATGGCACTTCTTGCTCCTCCAGGTCCAGGAAACGGTTGGGGTCTCTGGAAATATGGTCTGGAGGGGCGGGCCGTTGGGGTGGAGCGCAGTTGGTCTCTTGCTGGCGGCTAGGATGGTTTTTGCATCTTTGTCCTTGGCATAGCAGCGGAGAGGCGCGAGCTCCACACCCGTCTCGGCTTTGGCCTCTAGAAT
The DNA here is from genome assembly GCA_963921405.1 of Cepaea hortensis. Taxonomy (NCBI): domain Eukaryota; kingdom Metazoa; phylum Mollusca; class Gastropoda; order Stylommatophora; family Helicidae; genus Cepaea; species Cepaea hortensis. The sequence continues at coordinate 74,289,588 of OY992889.1, read as the reverse complement.
GTCGAGCCGAAAGATTGGACAAGCGCGAAAGCCAAAGTCTGCTGCGGCCCACAGTACCGCCCGCTCCCAGGTTGCATCGTTGCCGACCTTTTCTTGGGTGGGGCGGATTCGAACACCCGATAGCCGTCCGGTGGTGGTGTGGGCGTACCACCCCACATAGATTTCCCCCTGTGGTCGGTTGGCCAGAACCAAGCAGCGGTCGAGACATGCAGCAAGTTTTTCCCATTGTTTGGCTGGTGGTTGCACAACAAACAATCCATCCGTTGGTGGCGAGACCAAGGCTAGCGCTTCTTGCAGGACTTCGGTGGCAGTTGTTGCCGACAGAGCGCGCCCGCGACAGGCATATAGGGACACTTCGATACGGGTGCAACCACGTGCTTGGGTGTCTGGATGTTGGAATGTTTGGCGGAGGTGTTGGTTGGGGCAGTCGGCATAGTCTGCTAGGTGTCCACCAAACGATTCGCGGATTTCGCCAGCCTCGAAGTTCGAGACGACCTTGTTGTATATCTTGGTGCGGGTCGTGTACCCACCCTCGCAGCTCTGGACCCAGGTACATACGTGCCGTCCTACACTGTTGGTATTGTCGAGAATTGTGGGCTTGTCTTCTCCTATAGCTGTGGCTAGGCTCCCCTGCTCGCGAAAGTCGTGGTTCGCACATAGGTATTCCACCAACACCTGGCGATCGAGAACGCCAGAGAAATCCTGGGTATAGTCGATGCAATAGAGGCCATAGCCGTGGATGTGTAGCTGGCGTTCGAAGCTCGGCAATTCGGCCAGTAGCTCGGCCATGGGAATTTCGGACACATCGAGTTTGGCTACAAATATGGCTACGGGCACCGTGTTGGGGTATATCTCTTGCCACTTCTGTAGGGCTCTACGGTTGGTATCGCTCTCTATCCTGGCGATGGTGGCTCGGATTGTTCCACCAGCGGTGGTGTTGTAGGTTCCAACGGTGTGGGCGATGGCAGTGTGGATGTGCCCGCGGGGGCTGCCATCTGGGGCTGTACCCAAGCTTTTGCGGGCGGCGGCGAAGATGTCTGCGACTACCAGCTTGGCGCTGCCGTTCTCCCCCGAGGTGCAGCAAATACTTCCACCCTTGGACACACAGTCTTCGCGCCGTAGATAGCCGAACACATAGAGGTCGTCGACAAAGACTGGAAGTCCATCGAGAGGTTGGAGATGGGTGCGACCGAGGTTGCCCTCCAAGTAGTCGACTTTCGCAATGTCGGGTACGAGGTTGCTCTCGTAGGTGTTTTCGAGGAGAAGGTGGGGATCTACGGCCTTTTCGGCGCGGAGACCCATACTCTCGAAAGTTGCTTGTATAGACATGGTTGCTTGTGCTATGGTTCTAGCGATTCGTACCTGTATACCACATATGTCTAATAGGGTGTCTCCGAGGGTGGCGGGCGCCTGGGGTGCCTCCTAGGTGGACGATACACCTGCGATGCGTACCTTGTGTGGCTGTCCAACCCACCAAATAGGAGACGGTCGAGAGAAGGTGTGTAGAAGTTGCAATGGAGATGCTAGAGGGGACAATCGAGGAGACAACAGAGGTGGCCGTAGAGGGGGCAACACGCACAGACGCCTCAACACCCGTGCACAAACAGCCACACACATACAGACGCCTCGACACCCGTGCACACACATAGTGACGCACAAAGGCAGACAGCTGGGCACAGACGCGTACAGAGGCGCAGGAGCACAGGCAAACATACACGGATAGACATAGACTGCAACCCAGACAGACAGGCGGACAGACAGCGACCCAGACCGTCGCACAGGCGCGGACAGATAGCGGTCCACACGCGGACCGACAGACACCCACAGACGGACAGGCGGACAGACAGCGACCGGCAGACCGACAAACAGCCGCAGACACACAGACAGACAGGTGGACAGACAGGCAGGCACACAGACAGGCAAACAGACAGACATACAGGTGGACAGACAGGCGCGGACACGCAGACGGGTGGACAGACAGGCGGACCGACAGACAGACATACAGGCGGACAGACACATACCCACACGCAGACAGGCGAACAGACAGCGACCCGGACAGGCAGACAGCGGCGGACAGACAGGCGCGGACAGGTAGACAGACAGGCAGACAGACAGGCGGACAGACCGACAGACAGGCGGACAGACCGACAGACAGGCGAACAGACAGCGACCCGGACAGGCAGACAGCGGCGGACAGACAGGCGCGGACAGGTAGACAGACAGGCGGACAGACCGACAGACAGCGACCCGGACAGGCAGACAGCGGCCGACAGGCAGGCGCGGACACAAGCAGACAGACAGGCGGACAGACAGACAGCCGCAGACACGCAGACAGGCGGACAGACAGGCAGGCAGGCACAGACCGACAGACAGGCGCGGACACAGGCGGACAGACAGGCGCGGACACCCAGACGGACAGACAGACAGGCGCGGACAGGCACAGGCGGACAGGCGCAGACAGGTAGACAGACAGGCAGACAGACAGGCGGACAGATAGCGACCCAGGCGCGGACAGGCAGGCAGACAGCGGCGCGGACACCCACACAGACAGACGGACAGGCGGCGACAGACAGGCGGACAGACAGACAGACAGCGGCAGACCGACAGACAGCCGCAGACACCCACACAGGCGCGGACAGGCAGGCGGGCAGACCGACAGACAGGCGCGGACACAGGCGGACAGACAGGCGCGGACACCCAGACGGACAGGCACAGGCGGACAGGTAGACAGACAGGCAGACAGACAGGCAGACAGATAGCGTCCCAGGCAGACAGACAGACAGGCGGACAGACAGACAGGCAGGCGGACAGACAGACAGACAGGCGGACAGACAGACAGGCAGGCAGGCAGACAGGCGGACCGACAGACAGACAGACAGGCGGACAGACCGACAGGCAGACAGGCAGACGGACAGACAGGCGGACAGACAGACAGACAGACAGACCGACAGACAGACACCCACACAGCCAGAAAGCTAGACAGGCAGACAGACAGACACACAGACGCGCACAGACAGATAGCCAGGCGCACACAGCCTTGTACACAGAGGCAACAGGGGCGGCAACTACGAAAGAGAGTACAGAGACGACAATCCCTAGTGCGACAGATGCAACCTCCCTAGATGCAACAACTTCCCATTGCGACGGGCCCCCTAGACCCCCGGTGCGGTCGGCTCCTACGATATTTGCAGGCCTATGTACGACAAAAAAAAAGAAGAAAGAAATGGTTGCTCGCACTCGGGGTCGCCCCGGGGGATTTTTGCGCTATAGTTACGAGAACAAAAATCACCGGGCGGTACGCGTGGGATTTTTTTTGTGGCGAGAACAAAAATCACGGCGCAGCACGCGTTCATAAAACTCGTCACGCAAAGACAAATTGATCACGCTTCTATGTTTTGATCACGGTACTTCTAGCGTGATCATTTTAGCCGGAAGTGGCGTTGTCTGGCGCGCATATTTGATTATCGGGGCGTGTGTGTATGCGTGCGTATGTGTGTGTATGCGTGCGTATGTGTGCGTGTGTGGATGTATGTGCCCCATTATACACCTATTTATCGTTGGTATGGTGGGCGGCCCCTCTGGTTCATATTAAGGACTTAGCTTCATCCCTTTATAGAGTACCAGCTTGATGCCGGTCGTCTTTTCAAACTTCAGAAACATCTTATGAAGCGCGTCTAACGTGCAACGCTCACACATCTCATATGGTTTCCTAACACCCCTCTCACAGAATATACACTCTTCTATCACCTCGCCCCGCTTTGCCTTTTCATCGTGCCAAGAACAATAAAGGTCGATGGCTGGGCGGCCGCAGTGAAGTTCTGTGTCGAGCTTCGGCCACTCACATCCATAGGTCTCCATCTGTATGTACCCAATAAGTCAACCTCTACTTCGACGCGCTGCCCGGCGCCCCCTAATATTTCTGGGAGGGGGTCTTGGCTGTTGCAATTTGTGTTGGTGGTGCTCGGTGAGAGAGCGTGCCCGCTCGCCGAGTGCTCCCGTTCGTATTCGCGTAGCGGTGCCCATCGTGATATGGCTGGTTGGTAAGGCTCTAATTGTGTAACGCAGTATAGTCACCCTCTATAACAAAATATGGTTGCCCGCTGTTGCCCTGCCGAAAATTACGCTATAGTCAGACGACCTCTTGCTGGGGTCGGTTCGGACCCTCTGTTCGAGCCCTTAGGGGGGTCGGACCCTTAGGGGGGCGCGCATCGGTTCGGACCCTTATTTGACCCCCTTAGGGGGCAATTCGGCCCCACCGCGGGGTCTGTGGGGAAGTGTACTCTTTCTAATCCCCTATATACTACTTCATTGTTTGCTTCAGTGTCTTTCAGTCAAATATTATTTACACCTCAGAGTGTACTTTTTTGACAGTAACATATTGCTAGTAAAGTTGGCTGCCAGCATTTTTCACCCCCCACCAAGTCATAATGTGCCCTGCAAAAAGGCATAGACAATCTAATTTTTTTCTAATTCTGCCTCTGCCTTTTCTACCACGGATCTTCCCAGGCCTCACGATATTTTCCAGGTATTTGCTGTTAGTTGCTCTGGCAGTCCCAGTTATTCGCAACAATCATCTCAGAAACCAGACATCCGTTGCCCCAAAGCTCTTCTTAATTTGTTCGTTCTCATTCCAAGATAGACTGCCATACAGCAGTACAAATTCCGTGTAACATTTCAGTACAGCCTAACAATCTCTTTTCTGTAAACATTTTTATATTTTTTTCAACCAGTGTCTTTCTCTTGCATGTTTGCCATCCAAATATTCTGCTGGCATAAATTTAAGCGAGGTATTGAGACTTCTTTATGTGTTCAAAATATTGACCTAATTTAGTAATTCTCTTTTCATTCCTAGTCTCTTTAGTCTGTCTAAAGAAATTACTGAGAAGTTTAAAAAAAATTTAGTTGCATATCCTTTACAAGGACGTTGCAGTCAACCCCAGAATTTTTTGGCTGTTTGTGATTCTTGGCAAGTTTATGTTCAGTAGTTTGCCATTGCTTCCTGAACTACAGGCACTCATACCAATGTATGAGAAACAACACAATTCGTCTGTTGCCAAATCACCCACAGCTGTGTTTTGAACACGGTAAGTGGGATTACGAATTGTGTCCTTAACCCCTTTGCCACAGACTTACTACTGAAAAGTAAGTCACAAAATATTCCACCTCGGTGCAGGCTTAACATGAAAAACAAACCACCAATACAACATTGTCACAATGTAAACCAAACAACTCGGAATCAACTTATTTTGGGATACTGAATTTAATCAACTGACAATTGTCGACTACAATCAATTATTCTGACAATTGTCGACTACAAACAATTATTCTGACAATTTCAACAAGAGGTCTTCCTTACATAGTTCATCTGTCCTTATCACCTTATAACCCACAGACTAATTTAACTGTCCTGTGCACTCCTATTATTTACTTCATCTTTTGTCTTCAATTTCTTTACACAGTAATAAAGAATGTGTTTTCGTACAATCATCCGCAATCCTGGGTGGGACAGGGACACCAAATAGAAAGAAATTATGCATTTTGTATGAATCAAACTGAGTATGACTGCATGCTCCCCCAGTGCAAAGTATATGACCACCGCTGTAAGAATGAAGATTAAATCCAGTACAATCAGGGACATGAACTGCTGCTTATAGGATTCAATTCTCTGTAAAACCACACAGAAAAATATGTGAAAATGACATTAACTTTCTCATGTAATTATTTCAGGTTGTTCACATCTCGCCAATGGGATATATGGGGTCTTGTTTAAAATACATCAGACCTTGAGTTGGGAAAAATACAATTACTCAACTTAAAGTCTGAAAGCCGGCTCCGTGGTTAAGGAGTTACTGGCGCAATTTGTAACCCCACATACCGTGTTAGAAACACAGCTGTGGCCAATTTGGCAGCAGACCGTATTTTGTTGGTTTCCCATACAAAGGTATGAATGCTGATCGTTCAGAAAGCAATGGTAAATTACTGAACATAAACTTGCCAAGAGATCACGAACAGCTAAAAAATATGCTGAGGTTGACTTCAATGTCCTGTTAAAAAAAAGGTCTGAAACTTTAATCCCCTTCACTGTACTCTCTGCTGCCGCATTTTGCATAATGTCTTCTTATGGCTCAAGTCAGGGGCATGTTCCGTTTGGAGAACAGCCAAATATCGCAAGCAGCCGTGTGTGTGAGTGGTGGTGGGGGTGGGTTTAGTATATATGACCATACAATATTCATAGCTATAAAACTGGACCATGTGTAAAATCTACAGTCAAGGAAGAATGGTCAAGCACATGATGCTTCTGTTGCTGCATAGCTAACAACATTTAGATAGCAACAGGCTATATCTGTATCGAATATTTAGGCTACACATTGACCACCTTATGGAGGATGTGATATAAAGACAAAGATGTTATATAAAGACAAAATGACACTCAAGGGAAGGTGTGATACAGGGATAAAGTGACATCAGATGGAGGGTGTGATGCACAGATAAAGAATTGTCATAACCAAGGATGCTTTGTCTTGAATGAGTCATGTCATACGTAATTTTCCAATTTACTTTTTTACTTTCCAGTTTTACCATGCCTTAACTATTCCTTATTTTAGCAAAGATATGTTTATATCTTCACTGTACAGCATGCTCAAAAACCCAGTTAGTTCATGTTTATTTCTCCAGACCACCTCCCATCTGTGTTGGCCTCTCTCCTATATTTAGAAAGTACATCCTAAAGGTTGTGAGTGGTCTGTACTTCTGAGTGGGTGTAAATGTGAGCTGGTATTTTGGTGTGACGGACAGGACCTAATGCTGACAATGGCATGAGTGCAGTCAGAAGAGGGTTCAATGCCATCTCTGGATTCGCTGCGGGAGGGAAAAACTGATGACACATGCCTCCATGCACTCAGGCCTACATAGTGTGATTGGCCATGGCGAAGGTTCTTTTCTATGAATGCGAAGCTTGGACAATGAGCAAACAGGCTGAAAAACATCTGATGACTGTGGAAATGTGGTTTCTGAGGAAAATGCAAAGAATACCTTAGACAGACAGAAAAACCAATGATCAAGTCCTTCAAGAAACAAATGAAAATGGTAAACTGATTAGAGAAATAGACGTAGACAGTCAAAATTCTATTATCACGTTATTTGAAAGAAATACATTGAAGAACTTGGTGACAACTGACAAGATCGATGCGGAAAGCAGAGAAGTAAATACCCGGATGGCTTGGCCACGTGGTATGGTTGAGGCAGAAACACGGAGCTGATCCACGACTCTGGTGATCAAGTGAGATGGCAAAACATGACCGCCCATGCTTACCGGCATGGCACACGATGAATGAAGCAGCTCCCACCAACCTAAACTGAGTACCAGGAAATGATATGGGAAGTAAAGGCGGCCAGCGTGATATTGAGGTCACCCATCCAGTGCTGGTTGTTCTATAGACATTGGGGGGGGGGGGCCTAGCACTATATACCCTGAAGATGTGGACAAGGGCCCTTGACTTGTTTCTTTTATTTCATCAAATCACGTGGTCAGCATGGCCGAATTGATAAGAGCACTAATTCTTAAACTTCCGATGTGCTGATGCCAAGATACTAGGATCAACCCCTACACCGGTCAGTTGGACTAAAATGTTGACGTCTCATCCTTGACTTGAGGACGTAAATTACAAATACCTCAGAAGTCAAAACGGGTTCGCCTGATGGCAAGGGACACTGGTAATAGGGAAAGCTAACCACACACAAAATCAGTCCAGCACTAGAAGTAATAGCACGTATATGGACTACGCTTGAGTTCAAAGTAGGCAAGCGTGAACTAAAACCTCAGAAGACCAAGGATAGGACAGTAAAGATCATCATGTCCGCCATTCGCCAGGTACCTGAAGAAGAAGGCACTCTCTCCAATTTTGCAATGTCTGAATTGTTTCTTTTTTAGCAATGGTGCTTATATCTGTTGGCATCTGTGACTTAGGCGTAGCGAACAGTTTCACAATCCCGACACACTGGATTTTATGTCAGCAGCAGGCGATTTGAATACAATCAATCAGGTGCCGTCTCCACAATGAAGGTTGGCTGCAATGGATCTCCAACAGTCTGTTTCTCGCTCTGACTACATTCTGTTAGATTTCTGTTCGTCCATCTCTTGATTATATCTTCCCATTTGTATCGTTGTCTACTTCTTGCTCGCTTGCCTTCAACTTTACCCTCCAGGTTGGTTTTTATAAGCGTGTTGTCTTTTAGCATGGCCAAAATATTTCACTTGCCTCTTTTTCATTTCTTTCATCAACTCAATGTTCATTCCTAGTTTTCCTAGAACCTCTGCATTTGATTGTTTTTGCTTCCATGAAATATGACATATTCTTCTGTATATTCACATCTCTCGGGCCTCTATTCAACTTTCTAATTGCTTGTTCAATGTCCAGATTTCCGCATCATATAGTAGTCTTGAATATACATAACATTTGACAATTCTCATTTTTAATATGTTGTTAATCTCTCTAGATGTTAATAATGTTGTTGAAAGCATTTATTACATGTCCAAGATATGAGAAACTTGTTACTTGTTCTAATATCTCCCTGTTTACTGTGATGTTCATTCTTGATCTCACTTTTCCACTGCTAATTATCATAGTTATCACAGATGTTAACATCTGAGTACAGATCACTTTGAATTGATTTTCAGAAATCAATGGCAAACTACTGAATATAAAAACTGCATAGAAAATCACAATTAGCCAATAAATGCTGGTACTGATTGCGACATACTACAAAGGGTAGGCAAGTAACTAACTTTATATTTATATCTGTCTTCATTTTTTTCATAACTTTGCTTCACTTTACAGCATGCATAAAACCCAATTAACTCATGTTTACTTCTCCAGTCCATTTCCTGTCTGCAAAGGCCACTTTCCTATATTTAAAAAGTATATCCATTTTATTTTCAAACTCAATTTATTTGTGCAATCAGTTTTTTAGCATCTCAATTCTGATTAAATGTACTCGGCAACCGTGTTTACCAATCAAATGTCAAGGAGTAAAATCTGAAAAATTATCAGTTAAGATTTTATACACAAATGAACAAAATGACAAATAAGATCAATGGATATCGTTTTATGAGAACATGGGACATCTGCTATACCGTTAAACTAACGATTTATAAATAATTTTGCCTCATCTTTACCCCACCTGTACATGTTGCTAGGACTATTTTTTACTTCATGCCTCTTGCAGCAAAATAAAAGTTAATGTGTTTGTATTTTATGATGTAAATAGTCAACGACGGCGAATGGTCAAGTGGATAGGATACTGGTCTATCAATGACGAGACCAATTTTCTAATTGCCAGCAATACAAGGGTTTTTAATCTATTGGAGGTGAAATAGACATGATAGCCTGTACACTGCTTGTGACCCAAGACAAGTGGACTTAACATTTTGTTTAAAAAAAAAAAAAACACACACACAAACACACATGAGGTGGGGGGGGGGGGGGGGGGGTAGAGAGAGAGAGAGACAAAGACAGACAGGGGGAGAGGCACAGAGACAGACAGAAAGAGAGAGAGACATGTACAGAGGGAGACTAAGAGAGCGGGACAGAAAGATAGACTGGGAGAGAAACAGAGACAGACAGGGAGAGAGGTAGGGAGAGAGACAGAGAGAAAGGCAGAGAGAGACACAGAAACAGAGAGGGGCAGAGATACAGAGACAGACAGAGAGACAGAGAGACAGAAAGGTAGAGAGAGGCAGAGAGAGACAGGCTGAGAGATACAGAGACAGACAGACAGAAAGGGAGAGAGAGGCAGAGAGACAAGCAGGGAAAGAGGCAGAGTGAGACAGACTGGGCGAGAGAAATAAAGAGAGGCAGAGAGAGAGGCAGAAAGGGAGAGAGAGACAGGCAGGGAAAGAGAGGCAGAGAGAGACAGGCAGGGAAAGAGACAGAAAGGGAGAGAGAGACAGAGAGAGACAGGCAGAGAGAGACAGGCAGGGAAAGAGACAGAAAGGGAGAGAGAGGCAGAGAGAGACAGGCAGAGAGAGACAGGCAGGGAAAGAGACAGAAAGGGAGAGACAGGCAGAGAGAGACAGGCAGAGAGAGACAGGTAGGGAAAGAGACAGAAAGGGAGAGAGAGGCAGAGAGAGACAGGCAGGGAAAGAGACAGAAAGGGAGAGAGAGACAGGCAGAGAGAGACAGGCAGGGAAAGAGACAGAAAGGGAGAGACAGGCAGAGAGAGACAGGCAGGGAAAGAGACAGAAAGGGAGAGAGGGGCAGAGAGAGACAGGCAGGGAAAGAGACAGAAAGGGAGAGAGACAGGCAGAGAGAGACGGGCAGAGGGAGACAGGCAGGGAAAGAGACAGAAAGGGAGAGAGAGACAGGCAGGGAAAGAGACAGAAAGGGAGAGAGAGACAGGCAGGGAAAGAGACAGAAAGGGAGAGAGAGACAGGCAGAGAGAGACAGGCAGAGAGAGACAGGCAGGGAAAGAGACAGAAAGGGAGAGAGAGGCAGAGAGAGATAGGCAGAGAGAGACAGGCAGGGAAAGAGACAGAAAGGGAGAGAGAGGCAGAGAGAGACAGGCAGAGAGAGACAGAAAGGGAGAGAGAGGCAGAGAGAGACAGGCAGGGAAAGAGAGGCAGAGAGAGACAGACAGGGAAAGAGACAGAAAGGGAGAGAGACAGGCAGGGAAAGAGACAGAAAGGGAAAGAGACAGAAAGGGAGAGAGACAGGCAGGGAAAGAGACAGAAAGGGAGAGAGACAGGCAGGGAAAGAGACAGAAAGGGAGAGAGACAGGCAGGGAAAGAGACAGAAAGGGAGAGAGACAGGCAGGGAAAGAGAGGCAGAGAGAGAGACAGGCAGGGAAAGAGACAGAAAGGGAGAGAGAGGCAGAGAGAGACAGGCAGAGAGAGACAGGCAGGGAAAGAGACAGAAAGGGAGAGAGAGGCAGAGAGAGACAGGCAGGGAAAGAGACAGAAAGGGAGAGAGAGGCAGAGAGAGACAGGCAGAGAGAGACAGGCAGGGAAAGAGACAGAAAGGGAGAGAGAGACAGGCAGGGAAAGAGGGGCAGAGAGAGACAGGCAGCGAGAGACAGGCAGGGAAAGGGACAGAAAGGGAGAGAGAGACAGGCAGGGAAAGAGACAGAAAGGGAGAGAGAGGCAGAGAGAGACAGACAGAGAGAGACAGGCAGGGAAAGAGACAGAAAGGGAGAGAGAGGCAGAGAGAGACAGGCAGGGAAAGAGACAGAAAGGGAAAGAGAGGCAGAGAGAGACAGGCAGAGAGAGACAGGCAGGGAAAGAGACAGAAAGGGAGAGAGAGGCAGAGAGAGATAGGCAGAGAGAGACAGGCAGGGAAAGAGACAGAAAGGGAGAGAGAGGCAGAGAGAGACAGGCAGAGAGAGACAGAAAGGGAGAGACAGGCAGAGAGAGACAGGCAGAGAGAGACAGGCAGAGAGACAGAAAGGGAGAGAGAGGCAGAGAGAGACAGGCTGAGAGAGACAGGCAGAGAGACAGAAAGGGAGAGAGAGGCAGAGAGAGACAGGCAGAGAGACAGAAAGGGAGAGAGAGGCAGAGAGAGAGACAGGCAGAGAGACAGAAAAAGAGAGAGAGGCAGAGAGAGACAGGCAGAGAGAGACAGACAGGGAAAGAGACAGAAAGGGAGAGAGACAGGCAGAGAGACAGACTGGGAGAGATACAGACAGACAGACAGAGAGATACATAGACAGAGACTAGAAAGAGACAGGGGGAGAGAGACAGGCAGAGAGAGACAGGCAGGGAAAGAGACAGAAAGGGAGAGAGAGGCAGAGAGAGAGACAGGCAGAGAGAGACAGGCAGACAGAGACAGGCAGGGAAAGTGACAGAAAGGGAAAGAGACAGAAAGGGAGAGAGACAGGCAGGGAAAGAGACAGAAAGGGAGAGAGACAGGCAGGGAAAGAGACAGAAAGGGAGAGAGACAGGCAGGGAAAGAGACAGAAAGGGAGAGAGACAGGCAGGGAAAGAGAGGCAGAGAGAGAGACAGGCAGGGAAAGAGACAGAAAGGGAGAGAGAGGCAGAGAGAGACAGGCAGAGAGAGACAGGCAGAGAGAGACAGGCGGGGAAAGAGACAGAAAGGGAAAGAGACAGAAAGGGAGAGAGAGACAGGCAGAGAGAGACAGGCAGAGAGAGACAGGCAGGGAAAGAGACAGAAAGGGAAAGAGACAGAAAGGGAGAGAGAGGCAGAGAGAGACAGGCAGAGAGAGACAGGCAGGGAAAGAGACAGAAAGGGAGAGAGAGGCAGAGAGAGACAGGCAGAGAGAGACAGGCAGAGAGAGACAGGCAGAGAGAGACAGGCAGAGAGAGACAGGCAGGGAAAGAGACAGAAAGGGAGAGAGAGGCAGAGAGAGACAGGCAGGGAAAGAGACAGAAAGGGAAAGAGACAGAAAGGGAAAGAGAGGCAGAGAGAGACAGGCAGAGAGAGACAGAAATGGAGAGAGAGGCAGAGAGAGACAGGCAGAGAGAGACAGGCAGGGAAAGAGACAGAAAGGGAGAGAGAGGCAGAGAGAGACAGGCAGGGAAAGAGACAGAAAGGGAGAGAGAGACAGAGAGAGACAGGCAGAGAGAGACAGGCAGAGAGAGACAGGCAGGGAAAGAGACAGAAAGGGAAAGAGAGGCAGAGAGAGACAGGCAGAGAGAGAGACAGGCAGGGAAAGAGACAGAAAGGGAGAGAGAGGCATAGAGAGACAGGCAGTGGGAGACAGGCAGGGAAAGAGACAGAAAGGGAGAGAGAGGCAGAGAGAGACAGGCAGAGAGAGACAGGCAGGGAAAGAGACAGAAAGGGAGAGAGAGGCAGAGAGACAGACTGGGAGAGATACAGACAGACAGACAGAGAGATACATAGAGAGAGACTAGAAAGAGACAGGGAGAGAGAGACAGGGAGAGAGAGACAGGGAGAGAGAGACAGGCAGGGAAAGAGACAAAGGGAGAGAGAGGCAGAGAGAGACAGACAGAGAGAGACAGGCAGAGAGAGACAGGCATAGAGAGACAGGCAGGGAAAGAGACAAAGGGAGAGAGAGGCACAGAGAGACAGGCAGAGAGAGACAGGCAGAGAGAGAGACAGGTAGGAGAGACAGGCAGGGAAAGAGACAGAAAGGGAGAGAGAGGCAGAGAGACAGACTGGGAGAGATACAGACAGACAGACAGAGAGATACATAGAGAGAGACTAGAAAGAGACAGGGAGAGAGACAGAGACAGAGAGAGAGGCAGATAGATCAGGAGAGTGACACAGAGACAGAGAAAAAGGCCAAGTGAGAGAGAGAGAGACAGAGAGAGAGAGAGACAGAGACAGACAGACAGAAAGGGAGAGAGAGAGGCAGAGAGAGATAGGCAGGTAGAGAGACAGAAAGACAAACAGGGAGTGAGAAACAAAGAGAGAGGCCGAGAGAGAGAGACAGACAGAGACAGGGAGACAAAAAGGGAAAGAGAGAGGCAGATGGACACAGACAGAAAAACAGACAGAGAGAGGCAGACAGAGAGCGAGAAAAAGCAATAATGTAAAAGCTGTAACGACTGGCTATTTAATAGTCACAGGTTGAGCATCGATGTCTGTGGCTTGGGTTTAGTGAATGCAGATTCACAATCCCGACATACTGGGTTCAAAGTCAGCCATAGGCAGTTTGAGAGCAGATCGCCTTGCATTGATTTTTCACAAATGTATCAGTGTCGGCCATTCAGATAGCAATGGCAAACTACTGAACGTAAACAGTGCCAAGGAAATCACAAACAGCCAACAAATGGCCTGTAAAGGACAGGCAACTAAATGTTTTGTTTTGTTAGGCAATCAACATAAACACAGAAAACTTCAATGTACAAACATCACATTTTCTTACCAAGTGCCCCTTTGATGACTTCCGTTTAAGAATCGACGGTTTTGTGTTGTTTTCCTTTGAGAACCAACGAAGGAGGCAAGTTAACTTATCAGATGATAGGGTACTGGCACTCTTCATAATATGAACAGACTGCTTTTGAATAAAACTAGATGTTTTAGTGATCACAGAATTTTCTCGTGACCCCGCTGTTAGTTCACGAGAGCTGCTATTTGCAGGATGGAGTGATATGTTAGACTCACTCTTGAGTCTTATAGCATTCTTTAAGGTTAAAGAATCTTTACGCTGTCGTTTTAATACATCATTTTTATCATGGGCAGGCTCATCCAACGAAGTCAAATCTTCCTCTGCATCTTCTTGCATGCTACTTGGCCTATCAGGAATATTTATATTTTCATGAGCAGCAGACTGTTCAACGAGAGAAGGAAAAACTAACTGCTGACTTGTGTCTACTGAACTTTCTGTTGTCAAGTCGTCAGATGTTCGAACAGTGTACTCGGCGAAAACTATAGGACGGCCTGTCTGCGAATGACGTCTAATCCTGTGTCGCCATGTGCCATTTTTTAGTATTTTCAACTGACGCATCTGGGCCCGTTCCATCAGCTGAACACTGACTGACCGTCTTCCAAGAACAGAAAGGTGCTCACAATAATGCATTGCTTTAAATATGAAGAGGACTAGAGCCACTGCATAGCACAGGCACATTACAGCAAAGTAATGGACCCTTAGTAGGCTAACAGACCCATAATCATCTGTATCGTTTTGAATTGAAACAATCAGGTGACACGTCGTCTTCTGTGGTAATAAATGGGAAAGACAAGGTAATTGAACAGCAGACATAACATACACAGTAAATGTAATTCACAGAGCTACTGCCTTAGTCAGTGCCTTACAACATCCACATGGGTCCACTTTAGTTTATTTGCCTTTCTTCAATAAGACAATGGGAACTGCAGTGGCGCAGTGACTAGACACTCGCCTGCCAGCCCATTAATCATTGGTTCAATCAGCATCTGAGCGGATTTGAATGTTTAAAATAGACCAGGGCAGTCCAATCTAGAATGAGTACCACTAAATGTCTTGGCAAGTAAAGCCAGCCGGTGGGATGCAGAACAACATCAGCTACCGAGTGCCCCCTGCGTGATACAGAACCACATAAGCCACCAAGTGCCTGCTGCGTGATACAGAACCACATGACCCACCGAGGGCCTGATGCGTGATACAGAACCACATCAGCCACTGAGTGCCTGCTGCGTGATACAGAACCACACCAGCCACGAGTGCCCGCTGCGTGATACAGAACCATATGACCCACCAAGTGCCCGCTGTGTGATGCAGAACCACATGACCCACCGAGTGCCCGCTGCGTGATACAGAACCACACCAGCCACGAGTGCCCGCTGCGTGATACAAAACCACATGACCCACCGAGTGCCCGCTGCGTGATACAGAACCACACCAGCCACGAGTGCCCGCTGCGTGATACAGAACCACACCAGCCACGAGTGCCCGCTGCGTGATACAGAACCACACCAGCCACCGAGTGCCCGCTGCGTGATACAGAACCACATGACTCACCGAGTGCCCGCTGTGTGATGCAGAACCACATGACCCACCGAGTGCCCGTTGCGTTATACAGAACCACATCAGCCACCGAGTGCCCGCTGCGTGATACAGAACCACATCAGCCACTGAGTGTCCGCTGCGTGATACAGAACCACATCAGCCACCGAGTGCCCGTTGCGTGATACAGAACCACATCAGCCACCGAGTGCCCGTTGCGTGATACAGAACCACATCAGCCACCGAATGCCCGTTGCGTGATACAGAACCACATCAGCCACCGAGTGCCCGCTGCGTGATACAGAACCACATGACCCACAGAGTGCCCGCTGTGTGATGCAGAACCACATGACCCACCGAGTGCCCGCTGCGTGATACAGAACCACATCAGCCACCGAGTGCCCGCTGCGTGATGCAGAACCACATCAGCCACTGAGTGCCCGTTGCGTGATACAGAACCACATCAGCCACCGAGTGCCCGCTGCGTAATACAGAACCACATCAGCCACCGAGTGACCACTTCTTCTTCTTCTTCTTCTTCAGCTTTCCGAGCCATTGAGGTTCTTTGCTGCAAATACAATCCGTCTCCATTCGTCTCTCTGGTGGACCTTCTCTTGCCAGTCGTTGATTCCAAGTGCTTGTAGGTCTGTACATGTATTATCTCTCCACCGTCTTCTTGGTCTACCTCGGGGTCTACGGTCATTTATTTCCTGAGTGTAAGTTTTGTTTCCCTATTATCTTCCATTCTTTCTATATGCCCCAGCCATTGTAGTCTATTAGCCTTCATGATACCAGTGATTAGCGGAGACTTAAACAGATCATAAATGTCTTTGTTACTTCTTCTTTTCCACTCTCCACTTTGTGTATCCCTAATGGGTCCAAAGATGCGTATTAAAACTTTGTTCTCAAAGGTTTGTAACAAGGCTTCGTCTCCTTTCGTTGTACTCCAGGTTTCATCCAGGTGACCACTGGTCTACACAAATATGGATCTGGCACCATATGCCCAACGTGCCCTAAGGCATGTAAAGGGGTTCGCTACTTACTGCCCTACTTCAAGAAGGCAATGGGTTCAATCCAACGATCACAAGAAGCATAATTTGCTATTTATTTTTTGCTAATCCACAGCCTAATGTGTAGCCAGTCTTCTTGGGGTAGACAAAGACACAGTGCCTGCAAGCCACTCGACCAACTGTCACAGGCTAGCAATGGTCTAAACACAAATATTGAAACCTACAAGTAATGAGACATAATGGTCACAAATTATGAACGTCTCGAGGCTAGAAAATATAATCCAGCCGGACTGCTGCTAAACCAGCACCAGCCAAACACTGGAATATGGTTCAGTAAATAAACGTTAGTGCTCTTACTATCAGACTTGCCTGTCAGCCCGGTGGTCATGATTTCAAATCAGAATCGAGGCAAATTCTGAAAATTGACCTGGGCTCTCAGGTCAAGCCAGTCTAACATGGCTACCCGGAATTCTCTCAGGATGTACAAGCGGTCAGCCCGATACTGGCCTTTCACCCGTCGAGGGTCGGCTGGTCTATATAAATATGGGTCAAGCGCCATATGCCCAATGCACCTTAAGGGGTGTTTCTGGGTCCTTGACTGACTTTTACTGAGAAACCCAAGAATAGTGTAACTAGAAAGGTCTTCGTCAGGAACCCACAGGGCAAATGAAATAGAGGAAGACCTAAATACTCACAGAGAAGAAAAATACAGAAGGTTCATTCATAAGTTCGTTTAAGGTTTCCGCTATTCGGTTCTTGAATGCAGTTTTTTGTTGTTGTTGTTTTTTTTTTTTTCTGAGACCTCTTGGGTCGTTGCCAAAGCTACGGATGTCGTTCTCTGGGTAACATTTCCGTCATGCGGTTGGCTGCTCTGTGGAGACCAAGCTATACAGGATCAAACTGAATGCATTGAAGCCAATCCTCTTGCCTTTTAGCCTGTTAACTGATTCAGTGCCAAGCAAGAAGTAGGGTTGGACCAAACATGGTGCACAATTAAATGAACAAGTATTATAATGTAAATTTCCATTCACTGAGCAGTGAAATTGTGGAAGATACCATGAAACAAAACAAATAACATGATGAACCTAGTATGGCGATATATCATCCTCTGTCCAAATGGAAGGTCATATATGCCAGACTCTTCATTTTTTAAGAATCGTCCATTATGAAACCCCAACCCCTCAGTCTGTTTCTTACCACTGACCCATCGGTATATAGGTCACTATGTCACCCTGTTGTGTGTTACTCTGGATCAGTTTTTGCACCTCAAACTGTGTGGCCTGCTGCCCATTCTCTGCATTCACGACCCAGTGTTACTATTACACTGCGCCAATCCATCATGTCTTCCAGTACTTCAACCCACTCTTTTTCACAACTGATGGTATTATCCTTCGGCACTGAAGCAGTTAAGTTCACCCCAGAGGAAACTTGCCACTCCTCAAGACTGAATCCTGGGTCATAATTTTAGCAGGCTGCCCCAATGTCTCAAATACAATACTATTAAATCATTGGCAAATGTTTCCTTACCGCATGATTGTCTTTTACATTGTGCACTTTATGAACATCGAAGAGAAATAATGTCGGAAGTGAGAACACACAGGCTAAGGCCACGTTGCACATCATCATTCGGTTGACATTCACCTGGACATCTGCGTAACTTCAATGGACAACAAATGAAAGTATTAGAAGGTAGCCCATGACATCTGACTTCCATCATGGATCATTACCTAAGCATGACCCACCAAACCAAGCACACACACTGACACGTACAACTAACTCCCCTCATACTCTGGATATTGGCATATACGTAAAAAGGGTTGAAACAGATTGAGTACCAAACAAAAATTAGGCTTGAACCAAACACAAATGGGTGCTTAGAATTGGAATTAATAGTTGTTAATAAGGTTGCAGACATGTTGTATTATATGCAATGACATTTTGGCGATATATACACCTGTAGTAGGAATGAGAAGTCGCTTAAAATGACTAATCATCCCATGGCATTTAATGAGTTCAAAGGCTTCGTTGCACCGGGTGGTATCCCATATGGCTGGGTCTCTTTCTGCAGGGCGGCCTATCGAATACATAGCACAAAGCATGAACACCATAGCTCCAGCGACAACCCCCAGGTGTCACTCAAAACACTGCACACGTGAACCAAACGACGTAGCCTGGAATCAAACCCACAAGGCAAGTAGCATAACCACTTGGCCACAGTGACTCCACGGCATATACATAGTATGTCCTTAGTTCACAGCACTCTCAAGGTGTGACTATTTGTATCATCTCACAACTCTGATGCAGGGCTTTTGTTTCTCCATTGATCTGAGCTTCCAGGCCGACCCAGCATAAAATAAGTACTAGAAAGATTCCAGGGAAGTAAAGGCAGCCTGCAAAACAGTGGCCACATCACCCGCTGCATGCCAATCATCCTTAAAACAGCACCACATGCCCAACACACCTCATGGTGCTACTACTGTGCTGACGTGGCTCTGAATTAGCCTTGAGGCTATACTCCATAACTGTCCTGAGATTAGTGTCCTCACCTGGGTTCAGATGTGGAACTGTGAGAGTTAGTGGTAGATGTAAAATATCCAAGTTACTCCCACGCCCACCTGATGCAAGTTAAGTTAGTCATTGATGTAAAACATCCAAGTTACTCCCACGCCCACCTGATACAAGTTAATCCAACCCTCACCTGATCCAAGTTACTCCAACCCCCACCTGATCCAAGTTACTCCAACACCCACCTGATCCAAATTACTCCAAACCCCACCTGATATAAATTACTCCAACCCCCACCTGATATAAATTACTCCAACACCCACCTGATCCAAATTACTCCAACCCCCACCTGATATAATTTACTCCAACACCCACCTGATCCAAGTTACTCCAACCCCCACCTGATCCAAGTTACTCCCAACACCCACCTGACCAAAGTTACTCCAACGCCCACCTGATCCAAGTTACTCCAACCCCCACCTGATCCAAGTTACTCCAACCCTCACCTGAGACAAGTTACTCCAACACCCACCTGATACAAGTTACTCCAACACCCACCTGATCCAAGTTACTCTAACCCCCACCTGATCCAAGTTACTTCAACACCCACCTGATCCAAGTTACTCCAACCCCCACCTGATCCAAGTTACTCCAACACCCACCTGATCCAAGTTACTCCAACCCCCACCTGAGACAAGTTACTCCAACCCCCACCTGAGACAAGTTACTCCAACACCCACCTGATACAAGTTACTCCAACACCCACCTGATCCAAGTTACTCCAACACCCACCTGATCCAAGTTACTCCAACCCCCACCTGAGACAAGTTACTCCAACCCCCACCTAGGACACGTTACTCCAACACCCACCTGATACAAGTTACCCCAACACCCACCTGATCCAAGTTACTCCAACCCCCACCTGATCCAAGTTACTCCAACACCCACCTTATCCAAGTTACTTCAACCCCCACCTTATCCAAGTTACTCCAACCCCCACCTAATCAAAGTTACTCCAACACTCACCTGATCCAAGTTACTCCAACACCCACCTGATTTAAGTTACTCCAAAACCCACCTGATACAAGTTACTCCAACTACCACCGGATATAAATTACTCCAACACCCACCTGATATACATTACTCCACCACCCACCTGATCCAAGTTACTCCACCACCCACCTGAGATAAATTACTCCAACATCCACCTGATATAAATTACTCAAACACCCACCTGATCCAAGTTACTCCAACACCCAAATGATCCAAGTTACTCCAACCCCCACCTGATCCAAGTTACTCCAACTCCCACCTGATCCAAGTTACTCCAACACCAACCTGATCCAAGTTACTCCAACCCCCACCTGATCCGCGTTACTCAAACACCCACCTGATATAAATTACTCCAACACCCACCTGATCAAAGTTACTCCAACAACCATCTGATGCAAGTTATTCCAACACCCACCTGATACAAGTTACTCAGACACCCACCTGATACAAGTTACTTAAACACCCACCTGATAAAGGTTACTCCAACACCCACCTGATCCAAGTAACTCCAACACCCATCTGATCCATGTTACTCCAAATCCCACCTGATACAAGATACTCCAACCCCCACCTGATCCAAGTTACTCCAACACCCACCTGATCCAAGTTACTCCAACACCCACCTGATATAAATTACTCCAACACCCACCTGATCCAAGTTACTCCAACCCCCACCAGATATAAATAACTCCAACACCCACCTGATCAAAATTACACCAACCCCCACCTGATATAAATTACTCCAACACCCACCTGATCCAAGTTACTCCAACACCCACCTGATCAAAGTTACTCCAACCCCTACCTGATCCAAGTTACTCCAACCCCCACATCATTATACTGTTGCTTCTTCTTCTTCTTTCGTTCGCCTGAAATATGTTTATAACTGCAATGTTGTCTCTTGTATGAATCTAACAGTCTTTTTAGTTCACTCAGCGGTCCATAGAGTTTATCTTCCACTGTTGTCTCTCTAGGCCAGAAGGTTCGCCTGGATATGTTGTAGTTTGGGCAATCCTGGAGTATGTGCTCTGCTATCTGCGACGCCAAACCACATGTGCACATAGCTGAGTCACCAATCTTGAAATTTGTATACATGTGGTTGCGTAATCTATTGTGTCCTGTTCTGAGTTGCAGAAGAATGACCTGTTCTGGTCTGTCCATAACGTGGTAGTCATCTTGAGTAAGGTTTGGTGGCCTTCTGACTGATTTGATCATTCTTTTCTTTTGGTGGTATGTAATGGGCACATCAGGTTGTTCTTCTTTGGCTCCTTCCTTAGCCAATCGATCAGCTCTGTCATTTCCGGGGACTCCACAGTGGGATGGTATCCACTGTATGGTGACCTTACGCTGACTGCTAAGTTCAGAAAGTAGTGTCCTTAGAACTGGCAATTTCCCAGACAGGAGTGCCTCTATTATGGATTTTGCATGTCAATATCACCACAGGTTGTGTACCATGGCTGGTATTTTGCAATTTCTCTGTGGCTATCTTGATTGCCTCAATTTCAGCATCATAGTTATGGCAGTACTTTCCTGTTGGAACTCTGACCGTGTCTCTAGTATTATTTGGGTATTCTATGTACACTCCCACTCCTCCATTTCGAACAGCATTTTGTGCTGACCCATCTGTGTAGACTCGGATCCAGAGGTCCTGTGGGTATTCGTCATCAAGGAAGCTGAGAGTGGCTGTTCTGCGCTGTACACTGTTCTGTTCTTCCTTGTCCAATATTCCTCTCACTTTTGACTGGATTTGTAGCAATATTCTATGTTCATCTTTCCACGGGGTTTGCTCTGGAATAGTTGTCAGGGGGATACTAACTGTGGGAAGATCGATGGATTCTCTGCAGAGTTGTTTGGCCTGGTGGATGAAACTACTTTTTTTCAACCGCCCCATAGCTAAGTTTTAAAATCGGTTCTTCATAGGGTGGCCTGGCAAGCTGAGGAACTTTTCTGCTTGTGTTAGTGTTTTTGTATCTCTGCGTTTTCTTAGAGCTTGTGTCCTCCCCATTTTCTCCATTGCTACTATAGGGGTTGATCTCGTCCCTCCTGTGATGACTCTAAGAGCTTGATTTTGCACCTTGTCCAGCTCCTGTAATGTGGTTTTTGATGCTGAACACCACGCAGTTGACCTGTATTCCAAGTGAGGTCATATGCTCTGTTGATAAACTTTGCTAAGTATTTTCCCACTGGCTCCACAAGTTGTTCCACTTAGCTTTCTCAGGATGGCTGTTTTCCTTCTGGCTTTTGCTACTGCTTTTTTTATGTGTTTTCTCCATGTCAGCCTGTCGTCGAATGTTACACCAAGGTATGCTGGTTCTTTATCTTCTCTTAGGGGTGTTCCATTTATCTGAATGATCCCTGCCTTTTGTTTCAGAGAAAGGGTAAATAGAGTGGTGCTGCACTTGTCAGTGTTTATGCTGACACATCATCTATCCGCCCATGCAACAAATGTATCTACAGCTCTCTGTAGCAATACGGTGGCCACTGATGCATGTTCATTTGCGCTTCACAAAACCAGGTCATCAGCGTACATTGCCGCTTTAATTCCATTGGGTAGATTAGCAACAAAATCTTTGATGAAGATTAGAAAAAGTGTTGGGGACAGGACTCCGCCCTGGGGAACACCATGACGCAATATTACTTTCTTGCTCTTGAGACCGTCTATCTGTACTTGGGCTCTTCTATTGTGCAAGTATGCTTTCACCCATTTGTACATTCTTCCATTGACTTTACAGTTTCTCAGTTTCTTCATCAGACCTTCTTTCCAGACTTTGTCAAAGGCTTTCTTCAGATCTATCCAAGCCGCAAGTACCAGCTTCTTCTCTTGGAATGCATCCTCAACTTCTTGAGAGAGGTAGGTTGTCTGATCTTCCATAGAGTAGCACTGCCTAAACGCAGACTGTTGTGGCACAAGGATGTTTTCACTTTCAATGTACCACTGTAGTCTGTGATTGATGACACATTCCATTGTTTTGCAGAGACAACTGGTGAGGCTAATGGGTCTGTAGCTGGAGGCAATGGAACTATCTTTCCCTGATTTTAGGATGGGTATCATGATTGCTTCTCTCCAGACTTGTGGAACACTGCCTAAAGTCCACGTATAACAGAGTGGCTTATAGGGGAGAGTTGGCTGGTGTGCAACAAGAAGATTCTCAATGCACAGGTGAGCACCCTGCTGGGGGGTAGCTAGGGATTGTTGTGCTGTGACGACGGGGTAGTGAACAGTTAGTTACCACTGTACCATCAGAGAGAGAGGTCGCAAGAGTTGTTGGTTAACATCTAGGATGCGTGAAACTGCTGACCTCTATTTGTAACTTCATTTTAATTAATTGTCTGGAGATCTGCTGAACTGGCATTTGTTATGAAGTCTTCAATAAACTAGGAAACCCAGTGTTGATGCATTCGGCCTGAATGTCTTTACCTCTTGCACTGTTATAGAGAGGTAAATTGGTGCCGTATACAGCGGATCTGAAATCCTGGATTGTCGTGGAATACGCGGAGTACCTCCACAAACTGCACATATTGGAACCTCTACGACGCTTGTACAGGGCGAAACTCTGGCCGTTTTGAAAACTCTGTAATGACTGCCCAGAGACAAGATTACGGCACGGTTCTACACTTCTATTGAACGGCTGTCAAGAGGCGAAACTTTTACACGATTACTCCGACGACTGACCAGAGGCGAACTTCATTCTCGAGAATACCCGCCCAGGGGTATTTGCTGTATAATCGTTTGCTCTCAAGGGCCTATCCAAAGGCGGCAGTCGAGAATACCCACCCAGGGGTATTTCCTGTATAATCGTTTGCTATCAAGGGCCTATCCAAAGGCGGCAGTCGAGAATACCCACCCCAGGGGTATTTGCTGTACAGTTGGTTACCAACTATCAAGGGCCTATCCTGTTCTCTACAGTGAGGACAGTTGCTGCACTCGTCGTCGTGTTGCCGGACTAATTTGGTCATTATTTTACAATTTCCTGCCGCTGGCCAGAGGATAATACGCGCAGACACACGGTGAATAGACTATAATTATTATTAATTATAAATTTGATTTATATTAGTTACAAGTGTTACAGTATGGAACAGGAAGAGGCTCAGGATGTCTCTATGGCACAGGTACTAAGAAGCATATAGAAGAAGAAGCATATTGTTTTTAGGCTGAGATAGCATACTGAGTAAAAATGCATCTAAATAAAGACTTAGGACGTGTGACTGCATGGTTAGGAGAGTTAAAGGTGGCAGTCAGCGAGGTAGAATGTTTCGTACACTGGTTACAGAGTAGAACTAATGTAGGAAATTATGCGATAAAAAAGAATAATAAGAATAGCCGAGGACAGCCACTGGTTATTTAAATTAGAAGGCAGTACAGAAGTAGTTACGTTGAGCCAAATATGACTAGGGTTAGGAGCTGGTATAATGATCAAAGATACAGAAATGGGCCTGAGAGAAACCTTTCAAAGAAATCATGGGGTTGGCCCTCCCACAGTGCAACCGCAAGAAAAAGACGTGACGACTGGTTTGAACAAAGACAGAGACAATATTTAAAGTCAGGGTCGAAGGACAGAGTAGAACACACAAATAAGATTTCAACTGCTCCTAAAGTGCTTGCAAATGTTAGGGTTGGACAGGAAAAGAAGTTGTTACTGATAAAGAGAATAGACCGAGAGACACACCCGCAGACAGGTAATACGATAGATAATAGTACGCAGACTCAAGTAGTTACTAAGGAGAAGACAACCCAAGTACAGCCAACTAAGAAAATAACGAGGGGAAGTCAAACCGAGTTAGTAGAAATTGTAGAAACTCCTCAGGTGAAATTAGAAAAGGGAGACACAGTTAAATTTAAGGAGGATAGACAAACAAAGACAAAAGATACCAGGAGGAAAATTAGACAACGTGCTAAGGCCGGGTCTGAATCAAGTTTACTGGTAAATGTAGGTACGACTGGTGTATCAGATTCCTCAGATGGAGACATTGAATTTATCCCTGACCGGAGTATGAAAGGTGCTGGTATAAATAAGAAGAATGTCAGGTGTTCTGGCTCTGACTACAGAGATATTATTTCCTCGTCTGCAGTAAAATATGGTAAGTATGTTGATGGAACTATCATTAGTGAATCTTCAGAGGACGAGATAGGAAGATATAAGACATATAAGACTTATACTGAAAATAGCGAGCAGACTGACGCAGTAAAGACACGAACAGCAAATAGAGGTAACAGAATAAAAGCAGTTAAGAAGAAAAGACAGGTGGCAGGAATAGAAGTTAATTCGACTCGTACAGAAGATGACGCGAGGAAAATCCAAGAATATATGAGGTTACGACCACATTATTTTACAGATAGCTATAGATGTTAACAGAGATAGATGAAGAGAGACACTATAATCAGAAGATACTTTGCTATGATTAGAGCTGAAAAGTTGAATGAAAATGTTTAGTGACAGATCGTGTCGAGAGGTTGTTTTGAGACGTTGGCAAAACGGTTTCTTCCTATCCTTTGTATTTAGAGCTGCACGGTTGGTCAGCGCAGGGGGTATATGTGAGAAGTGAAGTATTTGGTAATTGAGGTTAAAGTAATTCGGGTTTGATGCGAAGTATTGTATCACATTAAGTGGTATATGATGTTGATGGGCTGGTATAGCTCAATGGAGTTATTTTGTACGATGAATAGTGATAAGCAGTATGTAAATATGGAAGAGTAAACGTAGGGATACGTGAATCAGTTATAGAGTTATGATAGATTGGGAAGTGCGGCCGTTTCAGCTTGACAATAGTGTGAGAAAATGTAGACAGATTGTTTTTCCCGAGAAAACAGAGTGGTTGAGTACTGGAGTTGATCTGTGTGGTTACGCTATAGAGAATTAGGAGGGCAGAGAGTGTCCTTGCGTGTGTAGTGTGTATAATGTAGGCAAACTTATGTTTGGTAGTGGTGATTGGAGAGTGGATGATTTGGAATTTGAGGTGTCTTCTGTCTGGAATGACTAGATGGATGGAGTGGTGATCACAGTAAGTGATGTGTAGTGTCCGATAGAGTGTAGAATTGGCATGGAGAGAAGTAAGATCATTATGAAAGTTGTTATCAGAGTTAATGAGTTAGTACCTGTTGGCGCCGGGTTGACTCTGAGCTTTTGAAAGAGGAGTGAATGATTGAGAAAAAATTGAAGCAAGAGAGTAGTTGGATTGTGAAAATCCTATGATATGATGTAAGATATTGAATTAATGTTTTGTTTGTTGTTTTATGAAGCAGATGACAGATGTATGCTGAGGTGACCATGTTTGATACAGAGGGATGAGAAAATATAGCGAGGACATACGTGTTTAGTATGTCTCGTCGGAGGGAGGTTTGTTGTGAGGAGCTGTTGATAAATTTGATAATGATGGTTAGTGTGTAAAGGAGATAGACAGTATTGTGCTAGATTGTCCATGTAGAACTGGTCGTTAGCCGTATGCGTCTTTGGTTGATGTTTCTGAACGTGTTCCGAGAAATGTGAGTGGCGTAACTGCCAGCGCTGTATGGTTAAGAGGGAGAAGACATATGAATGAACCAATGTGTTAGATGAGAGATGAGAAGTTGATGAGGAGATGGAGATGGATGAGGAATTGAGTAGCCTGTGTAAAATAACCAGCTGAGCGTGAGAGTATTATGAGTAGAAGACTGTGGAAAGAAAGTGATGATTGAAGAATGCGAGTTGTTGGTGATGGGGATGAAGTAATTACGTGGTGATTGTGAAGAAAGAAGAGCTGATTGAGTCTGAAAAAGTTGTTGTGTGGAGAGGGAGGAAGCAGGTTAGAATGGAATGTTGGTTACGAGATTAGATTGAGAAAAACCAGTGAATAGTAATATAGTGATGCGGGAGAATGAACGTTGGTTGCGTCGGGTGGACGAGAGAGCCGAATTGAGAGAATGTCCTTATGAAGTGGAAGTTGTAGTAAAGAGGAAACTAGATTAGAATATAAGTGCAAAATATAAAAAAAGGCTGGGTTGCGTTTAGTAGGTGGAAGTGGTAGATGAGCTTCCAAGAAATCTTTGTACGTTGAAATAGCCACTTTAGTTAGTGAGAAATTGAGCAATTTGAGCTGTAGATATCAGTAATTGCTTTGATTAATTGGCTGTTTGCTTGGTTTATATTTCAAATACTGTGGTGTTGCCATGATTTAGTTTTTATAGTGTATTGTGTTTCACATAAATTGTGGGATAGACGCTGTCCGTAAATTGGGGGAAAAGCTGTTACAATTTTTGACTTGGTTGTTATTGATTCATTGATTTGCAAATAATTAGCAATACGATGTTTTCTGTTGATAATTGTATATATTATTTTGAATAATGTTGGGGGATAAAAGATGTCCATATAAGAGACAAATATTAGCGGGGGGGGGGGGGGGGGGGGGTGTGCCGTGTTTTGGATTGTGGTTGTCTCCAATTACTTATGATTTGTGGTTTTCATTCGTTTATTATTATTATTATTAACTTATGGGTTTGACCAGTTATTTTGAGTTGTAATTTTCAGTTCGCAAAAGTGTTAATTATTTTGGTCCTTATGATCTAGCTTGGATTTGGTTCTAAGTAAAGTGGGTGTTTTTTAGTTTTGTTAAGTGATAATAATAGAGTGTTCAATTACGTTGAGTTACAAGCAGAGAGTATAATTAAGGGTATAAGGCTGCTCAATAAGACTTGTCCTTATTGAGTGACCATGTTAATAAGGTCCTTGGGAGTTGGTACACGTCTGTATGTAAAAATTACGTTCAAAGCCATGAGATGGGGCGACCTTAAGAGCTATATTTGGCTGGTTGGGGTTGGTTTTTAGCATAACCTGGGGTAAACATGGATTGAGTGCCATGAGGTTAGAGTTTGGGGAAGGTGATAAATGGATATTTTGTAGTGGTTTGGGGGTTGCTTGGTTGCCGTGCTGATGGCGTAACCGAAATCAACTAGAAGATAGATAACGAGGTTGCAGGGTTTTAGGAAACTTAAGCTTGCTGTGGGTGGCAGCAATAACTGGAGTAAACATGGACTGAGCGCCATGTTTGGGATATGGGTTACTAGTTTTCAGTTTAACCTGGGGGTTGGCCATAAAGGGAGCTGTAGATATCAGCACAACTTGTAATGGTCGGAGATTAAATTATGTGGATGTTTTCAGGAGGTGATATCAAATGAATATCAAATGGTTCGCAGCATGACCCAGAGTAAACAGATTGAAAGCCACGAGGTAGA
The DNA here is from genome assembly GCA_963921405.1 of Cepaea hortensis. Classification (NCBI taxonomy): domain Eukaryota; kingdom Metazoa; phylum Mollusca; class Gastropoda; order Stylommatophora; family Helicidae; genus Cepaea; species Cepaea hortensis. The sequence goes on along the minus strand of OY992889.1, from coordinate 74,261,412 downwards.
GGTGATACAAAATGTCTATAATAGGTTGCTGGGTTGAAAATGGTGGACGTTCAGCGCCATGAGGACATTGGTAGTAAAAAATTTTGTTTTAGCTGTGATAAGCAGTAGTGGTCATTTTTTTTAAAGAACGGATACACAAATTAATAGGTTTCGACTAGGATGTTTAATTATGAAGGTTGTGCCTAAGATTTTTTTTTAAGACTTTATTTAGCATAAAGTCTACTCGGAACAATGGGGGGTAAAAGTGAGTGTTTTGGATTTTTTTTCATTTCTTCTTGCCTTTTCTGGTGCGCACCATTTCTCTGTCTTTCTATCCTGTGCGGTGTGGATAAATTCAAGTTATGTTAAACCTTTAAGATTCGAGTAATTGTAATAATTTTTATCATGGCGATGTATACACGTTGATGATGGAATCTAGTAAGGTTTTAAGCGGAGTGCTGCAACTATGGGGAAATGATGACGAAGAAGAAGAAGTATAAGTAATTGAGTTCACAGTGAATAATAGAAGGAGTTTTAAGGTCTGTAATATTGAGGGTTTAAGCGGATTGCTTGTGACCCTGTAGAAGAGAAGAAGAAGCATTAATGGTCCATATATAGTGGAGTTTTATAGTGTGTCTTGGAGAATAGCGGATAGCTATAAGTTCCATGCGTAGTTGAAAATGTCTTAATAAGGGTCAGGAAGGGTGTTGGTTGTAATGATTTACAGAAGTTCCCATAATGTAGCTTACTTAGATTTCTAGAATGTAGAGGTTGTGGGTTGAGGGTGTTGAATAGGTTTTATTGTAAGACTTTTCAGAGAAAAGTCTTGGTCAGAGGAAGGGAAGGAATATAACAGAGTGGCTTATAGGGGAGAGTTGGCTGGTGTGCAACGAGAAGATTCTCAACGCACGGGTGAGCACCCTGCTGGGGGGTAGCTAGGGATTGTCGTGCTGTGACGACGGGGTAGTGAACAGTTAGTTACCACTGTACCATCAGAGAGAGAGGTCGCAAGAGTTGTTGGTTAACATCTAGGATGTGTGAAACTGCTGACCTCTATTTGTAACTTCATTTTAATTAATTGTCTGGAGATCTGCTGAACTGGCATTTGTTATGAAGTCTTCAATAAACTAGGAAACCCAGTGACGATTTAGTTGAATTGTCTGTTGATGCATTCGGCCTGAATGTCTTTACCTCTTGCACTGTTATACATGTGTTATTAAAGATCTGTAGCAGCTTTGCTTTGGCCTCAGTTCGTAGGTTCCTGATCATTTCATTGGAGATACCATCAGCTCCTGGTGACTTTCTCATTTGCTCTAGTTCACTATTAAAGTATGGCTTATATTGCTTATGAGCACCTTGTGGTACTATTGCTCGTGCTGCCTGCAGTATGCATTTCTCAAACTCTTCAACTACTTTATTTATGTCTTTAACTGTGTCAGAATTCTAACAAGTATGCTGGTACAATGTTTGTACATTGTCCAGTCTGCTTTCTTGTAGCTCCACCTCAAGAGAGTGCCTCTTTCACTTTAAAGCTAATTTCCTACAATCAAAAAGACTGATCGGTGGACACTGTAACTTAAATGTTTCCCAACAACTCTTGAAATGTTCCACTTCAGGTCTAGTGTAGTTGTGGTATGTCATGGACTCGAGGAGAAGGTAAGGTAGTTCACTTCAAATGGCTTGCTAATCAAGATAAATCTATTCTCATCCTGCCAGTCCTCCACTCTCTCTTCTCTAAGGTCCATGTGATGATAGCCCCAGCTCTGTGGGCTGCTAATAACAATCATTATTTCTTCATACAGCTTAAATATTATTCATTTATTCACTTCAGATATATACCTCTGCAGTACACACCTGATGAGATGCAGCGAAATATGCCAGGCCATAAATCGTGCAACATATTGTTTATGTCTTCTGTGTTTAAAGGCACCTAAAGATGATGAATAGAAATTAATAATAAAATGTAAATCAACCCCCATCAATGAGAATGTTAAAACAACTCTGTGGCAATCAATAACTGGTGACAAAAATTGAAATTTATTACATCAATATTTAATACATTAAAATATTAACTTTAGCTATACTCTTGCAAGGACATGGTCACAGCGACAGAAACACCTACCTTACTCTGCGGGGCAACTCGAAGGAATATGCTGCTAATATCAAGTGAGAAGTATAAATGATCACATGTCGAATAAACTCCATTACCTTGCACACAGCTCTGTTATTCACAAACCTGGGTTGATAGCAACAAGAAAGGCTATGGTTACTAACAGTGGAGAAAACAACTAATTATGGATGGAGTGGAAAGGGAATGTGAGAGGGGAGGGGTGGGAATTCTTTCTGTCCCAGGAAGTTGTTACTTAACTCTTTAATTTTAAATTGATAGTCTACAACACATTGGGGTAGATGGAAAAATAAATCACAATTAGGTTAGAGTAAACAATGTAATGCTGATGGAGTCTTCGTTGCGAAGTGGTCAAGCTGTTTGACTCAGGCTCCGAAGGTTGTGGGTTCGATCCCGGGCCGCGTCCTTCGGTTTACGAGTGAAATTTTTCGAAGGCTCCTGTGGGTTGTCACTAGAGCTACGGAGTTCGTGCTTTGTGCGACGCTTTACGCGCTGTGGAAAGGGGCCAAGCCATATGGGATAAAGACCCGGTGCAATGAAGTCGACCCAGTCGACTTTTAAGCAACTCTTTAATGTAATGCCGATGTCTTAGGCGCCGCAATTCACAATACTGCATACCGCTTTGAAATCAGCTGCTGGCAATTTGTCTTGATTTTTAACAATGGTGTGAGCATTGATTGTTTAGAAAGCAATGGCAAACTACTGAACGTAAACTTGCCTAGTACATTACAAACAATCAAAAATACAGGGGTTGATTGTGATGTCCTGTAAAGTTACTCACTTTTTAACAATGTTAAGAACCCATTTACACATTAACCTTATATTATTTGATATGGTCCTATACACGTATTTCTTTATACACCAATCGGCCCTTAATGGATGATGCAATCAATATAACACAGGTCAATTTTACTTCCCATGGCAATTCTTGGTGCCCGTGGTCGGCCGAGTCGACCAGGGAGTATAGGTCATTTTTACAACTCACCACACTAAGGATTCAAACATATAAGCACCGGCTCGGCATGCAAAGATGCTAGCCACTGCAATACCACATCCCCCAAGCTAGAATAGGTTAATACAAAAACTGCCTGGAATAGAGGGGGATATAAGCAATATATTTCGCACTACAGTAACCAATACATGTGAGGTCACTGGTTTGCTGCACAATGAGTTCATGATTTCCACAAGGTGAAGATGATATCATGTCAGGTACTGGCATTATGGTGTCAAGTGAAAGAGCTTCACATATGCCAGCTCACAACATGATGAGATGTACAAAGCCGGTCTCCGTAGCTAAGGGCTTCTGGACATGATTTGTTAAGTCCATTTAACCAAGTTCGAAACACAGCTGCGACCGATTTGGCAACAGACCGCGTCACGCTGGGTTTTAATGTGTTGATGTGGGAGCCGATCGTTCAGAAAGCAATGGCAAACTACTGAACATAAACTTGCCAAGACATCAACAACAGCAGTAAAATGCTGGTGTTGACGGCAATGTCCTGTAAATAGGAAATGCACACACATAAAATTTTACAAAGGTCGATTTTAAAAAAAGAAACAAGAATACACAAAGCAAACATCATCTATCAAATAGGACCTAAAATAAAACATTCAAATACCAACATACATGCACAACAGAAGCTGATAGATGATTTTTTCATTCCAACACTGTGTTACCAATGCCAAACATGGGCAGTCCTAGAAACACACCAGCATAAAATCACATGTGAGATCAGATGTATAAGAATTGCAGCTGGACAAACAAGAAAAGATAGAGATACACATGAGAAATTAAGAACAAGTGCTGACATAACACCTATTACTGATTTTATAGAACACCAAAGAATTAAATGGTTCAGACATTTAGTTGGGACAAGATCAACTAGCAGCTAAAGTAATCTACATGAGAACATCGGGATACACAGTGAGAGGACGACCCAGAAAGAGCTGACTAGATGAAATAAAAGAGACACTGAAGAAATCAAACATTCAAACATACTGTTAGTGCAAGCAATAAAACAGATAAATAATATACTCATAAGAGAAGATAAAGAACCAACATACCTTGATGACAGGCTGACTGGGAGAAAGCACATCAACAAAGTAGGAGCAAAAGGAAGATAGCCATCCTGAGAAAACTACGTGGAACCACATGGGAAGCCAGTGGGAAAATACTTAGCAAAGTTATCAACAGAGCATACGATCACACCTGGAATATAGGTCAGTTGCATGGTGTTCAATTACACTACAAAAGCTGGAAATGGTGCAAAATCAAGAACTTAAAGTTACCACAGGAGGGATAAGATCAAGTCCTATAGTGGAGATGGAGAAGATGGGGGGGGGGGGGGGGGGGACAAGTACTGAGACAGCGCAGAGATAGGTAAATGCTAATACAAGCAGAAAAGTTCCTCAGCATGCCAGGCCACACTATGAAGAACAGATTTGAAAACTTAGCTATGGGTTAGTTGAAAAGAATCAGTTTTATCCACCAGGCCAAACAACTCTGCAGACCAACCACAGATCTAATTCTTGCAACAGAATTTATTGTGAATCTGTGATTGCCGTGGGGATAACAAACGGTCCACATTCGAACAGTATCATGTATCTGACACAAGTCGGATGTGTCGGCCTAAGGGTGCCTGTTACATGCTACCAAATAAAATGAATGATCAACTCAATCTGAATACCACCAACACCAGCACAAAGTGTTTCATATCTTGTATTCTTCTTCTTCTTCTGAGTTCATCCAGAGTTTTTTTTCCAGACGTGATTGCGTTGTGTCTGTTTACAGCAGAGCTGTGTTCTTGCGCCGTTAGGCCGACACATCCGACTTCTGCGGGCATTTGTTGACCGGGTTAACCTTCCCGGGGGTTTCTTAGGACGTTAGACTCTCACTGTTGTGGTGTTATCTCCCATCCCAGCTGGCTCATATAGAACAGCCAAAGGCATCCTGGTCAGCCCTCAAGGGAAGGCAGGGGCAGACCATGGGCATTCCCCGCCATCCAAGGAGGCTTCCATAATTGCAGAGCCAACACACAGCGCTCTGGTACTGGGCTCACCCAAGGAATCGTCACGTCCTTCACATGGCTGCTTAGCCTCACTTCCGTATATTGGGCCTTCCATTCACCATAGGCTTATCTTCCGGAAGCCAGAAGAATGGAGTCTGCAGATGACATCCAGATAGTGAGCTTTCGATTCGGACTTTTCACGTAATGGATTTGCTATCCGAGCAATATTCCACTTTGTGCCACTAGGACACTTTTTCCACCTTTTATGAAGCCCACACAGTGAGCTTTCGTTCGGACTTTCCACGTAATGGATTTGCTATCCAAGCAATATTCCATTTCATGCCTCTGGGAGGCTTGTGTAACCGACATGCTTGTGGTATGAAGTGTGGCAGTCTAAATACTTCTTCATGCACCTTTAAATGTCAACCTGAATGTAGTTAAAGTAAGCTGCAGTCAACTTGAGCTTGTTGATATCTCCATAGAGCTTGTCCTCAAATGAAGCAGGTGTGGGCCAAAATATCTTTCTCTGTTCTGCATATATTGGGCACTCTTGCAGCAAATGTGTAGCTGTCATTTTACCAGTTCCACAATTACATTCATCGGTATCTCCTATCTTTAGTTTATTGAACAAGTGGTATTTCAGCCTGTTATGTCCTGCGTGGAGTCTGAAGATTGCTACTTGTTCTCTTCGGTCGAGTTTGTAATATGCATCATCCTTCTGGTGGCCTGGATGCTCTGTTTCCCATTTGGCTCTATAGGTGCTTTTTATAAACCTCTTTGCCTCATTATAGGTTATGTCTATGTCAGGCTGTGGTAGTCGTCCGCCCTCTTTTGCTAGTCTGTCAGCCTCTTCATTTCCAGGTATACTGCAATGTGATGGGATCCACTGTATCACAACTTTTTTGGATTTCTGGCATAGACCATGGAGTGCTGCTCTTAGGTCAGCTAGTTCTGTGCTGTTTTTGCTCCTCAGTATTGAGACAGCTGACTTTGCATCTGTGAAGATAGCTATTTGCTTCTCTTTATTTTCCTCCATCAAGAGCATTTCTGCTGCAGTATTCAAAGCCTCCACCTCCGCTTTGAAGTTACTTGAAAATTTCCCAGTTGCCACTGACTGTTTTTTTCACTCCATTTTTTAAATTTAGGAGAATTCCTCCTCCTCCATTTTCTATTGAATTGTTGGCTGATCCATCTGTATATGCATGGGTCCAATTGCTGCTTGGGTAATGTTCTTTTATGTAATTTAGGGTTATTTTTCTTCTTTCGGTTTCATTCTGAGTGTTCTTTTTCTAAATACCAGGAATGTTTTCTATCATCTCAGGCAGTTGCTGCTGTCTCCAAGCTGGGAAGTTGTGTGCATTGTAAATGGGCTTGACTGTTGATATGTTAAGTACGGGATCTGCCCTAATCTTTCATTTTGCAGTTTCTACAAAGTTGCTACGCTTTAGTCTTCCCTTTCCAAAACCATTAAACCTGTTATACATAGGGTGGTCTGTCAATCTTCTAAATTTTTCAGCTTGTTGCTGGGCTCTGCTATCTCTTCTGTCCTGCATTGGTTGTAAACAAGTGATCTTTTCTAGTTCATTAATAGGCGTTGTCTTCAGGCTTCCAGTTATGATTCGCATTCCTTGGTTTTGGACTCTACTTATTTTGTTAAAGTTTGACTTAGCTGCTGTTGCCCAAGCTGCAATGCCATATTCTAGTACTGGCCTCACCCGTCCAGTATATAACTTCTTGAGAACTTTCTCATCTGCTCCCCACGTTGCACCAGCAAACTTTTTCATGATTGCCATTCTCTGCCTTGCTCTTGTTCGATTTTTCTCAAGCTGTGTCTTCCATGTCAGGTGACGATCAAAGGTGACTCCTAGATAGTTTGGATTTTCTTCATGGCGCAATATTTTTCCATTCAATACCAGCTTAGGTTGCTGAGTTTTATTTGAGAGGGAGAACACTGTGTATGTTGTTTTCTCCTCACTTATCTTCACTAGCCATGATTTTGACCAGTCCTCTAGTGCTAATAAGGCTTGCTGTATTCTGCTGTTAGCTGTACTAATATATTCTTCAGATGTCCATATGGCTAGGTCATCTGCAAAGGAGGATGTGTGTACTCTGGCTGGAAAATTTGCTGTGATGTCATTTATATATGCTAGGAATAATGTTGGTGAAAGAACTCCCCCTTGGGGGACACCTTGCTCCAACAGCATCATTTTGCTTGTTTGTCCTTGTACTTTTGTCCTGGCAGTTCTGTTCTCAAGGTAGTGGCTGATCCATTTATACATTTTCCCACAAACATGCATTTTTTGCAGTTTTACTTTCAGCGCTTCCTTCCATACTTTATCAAATGCTTTTTCTAAATCTATCCAGACCGCTAGTGTGTGCTTTTTCTCTTGGAAGGCATCCTCTATTTCCTGAGCTATATAGGTTATTTGATCTTCAGTGGATCTGTACTTTCTGAATCCTGCTTGGTGTGGTGTTAAGAGTTTGCTTTCTTCCAGATGCCATGTTAGCCTGCCATTGATAATGCGTTCCATTAATTTTCCTACACAGCTAAGTAGACTGATAGGTCGATAGCCATTTGGTTCTTCCAGGTCTTTTCCTTTCTTTGGGACTGGTATTAGTATAGCTTCCTTCCATGCCTGTGGGACTATTCCTCTCTTCCAGCTGTAATTTAGGACTGCTAGTAGTTTCTTCTTTGCCTTGGTGCCTAGTCCTATTAGCATTTCATTTGTGATTCCATCCTTTCCTGGTGATTTCTTCTTTTTTAGGGTATTCATTGCCTGTTCCATTTCTTCCATTGTTAGATTTGCCATCATATATTCTGCTGCTGTCTCTGTATTTCTATGATGTATCTGTTTGTCTTTGATTGCTTTCTTATGTTCGGTTGTAATATCAATGTGGTTTGCATTTGCATAGTGTTCCATTAGTGCATTTGCTGCCTTTTTTCCTGTAAGCAAGACATTTCCTTGTTTAATTGTTATTTGTTTGTTTCTAGGTCCTTCATTGTTCATGGCTTTCACTAGTTTCCATAGTTTGTTTCCATCCCTGTCAAAATTCAGGTTTTCTGTTTTTTCCCTCCAACAATCTCTTGTTTGATTTACTGTTCTTTTATATTTTGCTGAGATGGCTTTGAGAGAGATGTTCGCTTCAGCTGTTTGTTCTCTCTCTGCTGTCTTCCTGGCATCTTCAACTTTGTCCTCCAAACTTTGTAGTTCTTCAGTCCAGTATGGTTTGTAATTTTTCCTCGCTCCTCTTGGAATAGACTCAGTGGCTGCCTGTATTATCGCTCTGTTTAGACTTTCCACCATTTGCTTCATGTTGCCATATCGTGTATTTATGTTTTCACAATATTTGTCTGTTAGTATGGCAAATCTGTCCCAATCTGCTCGTTTGTAATTCCAGCGGGGCAAAGGTTTTTGCTCCTGTGGAACATACTCCATATTCATTACAAGCTTGATTGGTCTGTGGTCACTACCTGCTAATTTGTCCAGCACATGGCGATCGATTTTGTGGAGGATGTCTCCTGTGCAGAAAGCTAAGTCTGGAGTAGAAGTGGTAAACCATCTTCTGGAGTAGAAGCTCGGTGTGTCATCCGCTTTGTTGAGTAGATGGAAATTTGAGTCTATTTCCCAGTCCTCCAATTCATCTCCTCTTTTGTCAGTATCTGGGCATCCCCATCTTTCTGAACGGCTTTTAAAGTCTCCGACAATAATGCAGTTTGTGTCAGTTATTTTCATGTTTGAGAGTGTAAGTCCTTATCTGCTGGGCTATACAGATTGTAGATTCTTATTTTCACGTCCTTTATCATTATATCAACACCTATAATTTCCGTTTGGTTGTCAGAGATCACAGATACTTCGCTGCAAGGTATTGTAATTCGTGTAAGTAGCCTGTGGCTCATTCGTGTCAAGCCTGTGGCTCAGTACATCCGATTTCGACAAGCATTTTTTCGGGATGCTTTCCCTAGCCTTTGACTGTCCCCAGTCTACCTACAAGGCAGCAGGTTTGTGTGTCTCTTTGTCTGGTCCCTCTCCCTTGACCTGTCCGACATGGGTGACCCTACCAGTAGCTGTGCTACCATCGGCATAGCTCATGGGGTCATTGGAATGCGCAAGCCCCTCTACCTCGTCACGGTGGACACACAGCAGAGGGGATATCTTGTATTCAACAAACAATAAATGAGTGCCCAAAAATACAGAGGTTTCATCAATTCCAGCCAAGCTTGTGTAGACAAATAGGAATTTATTGTGAATCTGTGACTGCCGTGGGGATAACAAACGGTCCACATTCGAACAGTATCGGTGACCACGTATTTTAACCCATTCATTAACCCTGAAAACCATCGCAGAACGAACTCTATCGAGAGAGGAACATAGACTATCACTATATAACCAGACAAAAGTGAAATTAATATTTGACTAGGCAGTCAGTGTAAGGTCACCAAACAGTGGATACCATCTCCCCATGGAAGGGTAACTCGGTGAACAAACACCCACAGAAGTCGGATGTGTCGGCCTAAGGGTGCAAATAAACTAGGCACAAAGCAATTACATCTGAACAAACACTCTGGATGAATGCAGAAGAAGAATAAGGATACCGCCTCACTGTTGAGCACCCAAAAATTAGACAGCTGATCAACTAGCTAGGGAAGGAGCAATAGAAAAGCAATCTGTGTGCCTGTTACATGCTACCAAATAAAATGAATGATCAACTCAATCTGAATACCACCAACACCAGCACAAAGTGTTTCATATCTTGTATTCAACAAACAATAAATGACTGCCCAAAAATACAAAGGTTTCATCAATTATATTTTTCCAGCCAAACTTTTGAAGACAAATAAGAATTTATTGTGAATCTGTGATTGCTGTGGGGATAACAATCGGTCCACATTCAAACAGTATCAGTGACCATATATGTTAAGAATTTCAGCCAAATTATAATTCATCTATTCACTTCATATATGTAACTCTGCAGTATACACTTAACGAGATGCCGCAAAATATGCCAGGCAAGAAACTGCGCATTCTAGTGTATGTTGCTTGTTTGTTTAAATTCACTAAAGCAGTGGTTCTCAACCTTTTTTGGCCCGTGCCCCCCTTCACCATATTTTTAGGACGTCATTCCCCCCTCCCCCACCATATTTTTAGAACGTCATCCCCCCCCCCCCCCCTTCGTATTTCCTCCCTAAAAATTTCCCCCTGCCCCTACACAGTATACGTAATAATTGAAGCTAAATTTAATAACACATACTAAAAGAAGTCTAGATGTCCACATAAAACGTGATTTGTGGGTCTACTTACTTTATAAAATGAATTTTAGAAGGGTTAGACATACAGAACCGTAAAGTATGAAGGGAAAAACAAGATCAAGTAATCGGTTCTTGTATTAACGCAATCTTGAAATAATCTTCATTTCAACATTCCCCTTGGGGGGGGGAATTCCCCACTGGTTGAGAACCACTGCACTAAAGGAATACACTGCTTTGAAGATTGCTTTGTGTTGATTTTCACAATGATACAAGTGTCAGCTGTTCAGAAATCAATACCTAACAATTGAACATAAAACTGCCTTAATGCTGATGCCGAGGTAAGGGGTTCAACCCCTACAACAGACAGTTGGACAAAAATGTTGACTTCTCGTCCTTAACGGGGGATGTAAATTACAAGTAACTGTGAAGTCGGAGTGGGTTTGCCTGATGATGAGGAACATTGGTATTAGAGAAAGCTAATCTACACTTAGCTTCTCTACACTTACACTTAGATTCAGTCCAGTGCTATTAGAAGTAGTGTTATGGACTACACTTGATGTTCAGAGCGAGCTACCCTCTCCACCTCCACCCACCCCCACCCCCTCACCACACACACGCATGCACACACACGCATGCACACACACACACACACACACAAACTGCCCTAAAAGCCACAGCCAATAAATGTTGTGGGTTGACAATGACAACCTGTAAAGGACATGCAACTAACTTGTTTCAATCGCTATTAGTTCTTGCCCTGATGTTCAATTCTTGTGATCAGTAAAACACAGGCTGTTAGTATTTTGTCCATCAACATTCATTCCTGGTTTATCTTTCACATCATAGTGTTATTTATACACATTTTATCTCTCTCATTATATTTTCAATGAAACAATAAAAACTTGTGTCAATAACCACTCAAGTTGATTTGGCCGGGTAGGATACAAAGAGAGAAACAAAGAAGACATGAAATAAGCAAATACAAGTCACAACACCTCAAGGGCATCCAGAAAGAAGATGGGCAGACAGTGTAGAATTAGATCTGAAAAACTGAATAAGGACAGGAGCAACATTAACTGGGATTTTTAAAAATGGAAACAGATTGTGTTTGCAGTAAAGAAATGTACAAGTTCAGGAAAGTAAGAAGAAGTTGTTTATTTTGTGTCCTTAAAGGTTCCATATTATCTGATATTTCTTTGATAACATAACAATAACTGGCACTGTGACTTAGGTGATAGTGAACCAACTTGTCGCAATTCAATGACATAATGAGTAGAGTGTCCGAAGTCAGCTAAGGGCCATTTGAAAGCAGGCTGCTTTGTAGTTATTTAAACAGTATGTGACTTCCGCTGTTCAGACAGCAATGGCAAAGTACTGAACTAAAATTATCTAGTAAACCATAAACAGGCAATAGATGCTATGGTTGACTGCAACATCCTATAAAGAACAGACAACTAATTTTGTTAACAATATCTCACCTGTATTCATATAAAACTGTATATGGTAGGACAATAACACAAACAAGCATGTCGACAAAAGACATCCGACGAAAATACAGGGCGTCCCTGGTTTTGTAAATTCTGGTTCTGCTGTTGCCAAAGAAGAAACAGAAACACATATTGCCAATGACACCAATAATAACAGATAGGATGGCTACAGGTGTGAACAACTCTGGGAAGTCTGCCCAATCAAGACTGAACTGAAATAAATAGGAATAAAAACAATGTAATTATTTCACATTGAAGTAGTTTAGAATATAAATGGCATAATATGGAGGAAATAAACTACATAAAGATATAAATAAACACATATAAATGTACACAAAGTATATATTAAAATAAGAAAAAAAAATGTATTACAAATCTGTAATTATATAGTAGCAGAAATATTAAATGTGGCAGACAGCAACATTAAACATTACAATTTTGTTACTTTACTATTATCCCTACTTCAGCTTGCAATTTTTGTACAATGCTTAGAGACAAGTTTTTTTCTTTAATGTAAAGAACTACTTCTAACATAAATCCATGCCACTGAAAGCTAGAAAAATAATCCTTGCAATTTACACAGAATATATTTTAATACATGACCACTTTTGTCAGGTCTTAGTCAGATATGACTGAGCTACCGTATGACAGTAGACGGTACTACCTGCTTTCTGTCAGCGCCGAATGTTGGGCGGCGCTTACCAAACCCGACACCCCACATTGTGCCAACGGCTTCGGGCGAAAGAGCGCAATTGGGAGGGTACAAGCCTTATCCTGGTGCGAGGAAATGCAACCTAAGGACAAAATGTCATGGCAGGGCAGACCAGTCCCTAAGCCTTGGTTGGCGGCTGGTCTAGGATCGAAGCTCCGAGAGGCGGACAATTAGAGCATTGCTTTGCTGATCCGGCAGCTTCTGCAGCTTGTCTTGTTCCAGATGTATAGGTGTCAAATTTCCTCTGGAGTGAACTAGGCAGGCCGAGAGAGGGATCATGCTGCATGGGCAACACATGGTTTCTTTATTTTAGCCCAGGCGTTGTGCTATGGAGAGGCGATAACTCCATCCCTGGTCTTAACCAGTCTCGGAATCAAAGCGAGAGGCAACTGTTACGGGTTATAAGTCCTTGTCAGTTGGCGTAGATATGGGGCGCCACGCGTTGCCTCTGACGGTGGGAGACACCTACAGGTGTCACTGATCAGCTACCGCCCGCCTCAAGCTGGGCAGCCCCCGGCCAATTGGGTGCTGATCCGCCACAGCCTGCCTGCTTCAATGGGTGCTTGGGGCTAGGACAAAATCTGAATCGCAGGCTGTAAAACCAATGCACCAGGTACTAATAAAAATAATAATAGAAACCTCAAGCTGCGGCTTGCAACCTGGAACGTAAGAACCATGTGTCCAGGATTTTCCACTGACTTGACAAATATTGACGATGTGAGAAAAACGGCTGTGATTAATGCTGAACTCAATCGTCTTAACATTGATATTGCTGGCCTGCAGGAGACTCGCCTCGCTGAGGAAGGGTCACTCAGGGAAAACAATTACACCTTTTTTTGGAAGGGTAGAGGGCAGGCAGAAAAAAGGCAACATGGTGTGGGCTTTGCAGTGAAGAATTCGCTACTGGGAATGATTGATATCCCAGCTGGAGGTAATGAAAGATTATTATCCCTGCTCTTGGCAACCTCTTGTGGATTTGCCACCAATATCACTGCATATGCACCGACACTCGTTTCCTCTGATGATGTGAAGGATACGTTCTATGAGCAGCTAGACTGTGATCAAAGCAGTTCCAAAATCCGACTAAATTTATATGCTCTGTGATTTCAATGCTCGTGTGGGCAAGGACTCGAGTTCATGGCCAGTGTACCTTGGAAAGTACAACATCGGTCGCATGAATGATAATGGGCAAAGGCTGCTAGAGCATTGCACTAGAAATGACCTATGTATTACAAACTCCTTTTTTAAAACAAAAGAGTTGCATAAGGTCACATGGAAACATCCAAGATCCGGCCATTGGCATCAGCTGGACTTCATTATCACACGGAGACAACATCTGAACCATACAACATTAACTCGAAGTTACCACAGTGCTGACTGTGATACAGATCATTCTTTGGTTGTTGCAAGGGTTAGACTGAGACCAAAGAGAATCTACACAGCTAAACACAAATCTAGCCCCAGGATTAATATTATCAACAGCCCCAGGATTAATATTATCAACACTCACGATCCTGGAAAGTGCTTTGAATTTCAACAGCAACTTGAAGACGCTTTCACTGATGCATCAGAAAATTGTGTAGTAAATGATAAATGGAGTAAACTTAAGGAAACTATTTATAAAACAGCGGTAGGGGTTTACGGCACTGTGGATCATAAGAGGCAGGACTGGTTTGCGGCAAACAGCCAGATACTGCAGCCCTTGATTGATAAAAAGAAGATAACTCTCTTAAGAAACAAGGAAAGACCAACGCGTAACACTCTGAGTGAGCTGAAGCAAGCAAGGAAGGATGTGCAAAAGGCTGCCAGGCAGTGTGCGAATGACTATTGGATCAAGTTATGTGAGTCCATCCAAATTGCAAGTGATAAGGGAAACATCAGAAGCATGTATGAAGGGATAAAGAAAGCCTATGGTCCAATGATCAAAAGAAGTGCACCGCTGAAAACCTTGACTGGAGAAATCATCACTGATAAGAAACAGCAGATGGATAGATGGGTCGAGCGCTATTTAGAGCTTTACTCAAGTGAGACCAAGCTAGCGGATGATGCCTTCAACACCATAGAGGCCCTGCCAACTCTTGACCACCTGGACACACTTCCCACCATAACAGAAGTTAAGTGTGCTATAAATGAACTTGCGTCTGGCAAGGCTCCAGGTAAGGATGGGATTCCAATAGAGGTAATCAGGAGTGGGCAAGACACACTCACTTTACAGATCCACCAGCTAATAGAGCTATGCTGGCGAGAAGGACAAGTCCCACAGGATTTCAAAGATTCAAGCATCATAACACAGTACAAGAACAAGGGCGATCGGAGCGACTGCAACAACTATAGGGGTATCTCACTTCTGTGTATTGTTGGAAAAGTATTTGCCAGAATTGTTCTGTGCAGACTTCAAGTCCTAGGAGATCAAGTCTACTCCGAATCACAGTGTGGCTTCCGTCAGAACCGGTCTACCATTGATATGATATTCTCATTGCGACAGATGCAAGAAAAATGCCGGGAACAAAATCAGCCACTGTTTATTGCCTTCATCGACCTCACAAAGGCATTTGATTTGGTCAGTCGTGAGGGTCTGTTCAAAGCACTAAAGAAGATTGGCTGCCCACCAACTCTTCTGTCCATTGTGGAATCGTTCCACACAGGCATGAAGGGTATAATCAAGTTTGATGGCTCAACTTCAGAAGAGTTTGAAATCAAGAGTGGAGTTAAGCAAGGTTGTGTACTAGCCCCCCACCCTCTTTGGGATATACTTTTCACTTCTACTGAAATATGCCTTTCGTGATCAGGATGACGGTATATACATTCACTCACGCTCAGATGGTGGCCTCTATAATGCTCAGAGATTGAAGGCCAGGACCAAAAGGAGGGTACTAATCAGAGATTCGCTTTTTGCGGATGATGCTGCGATTACGACCCACTCTGAGGAAGAATTACAGCATCTACTATCTGCATTCTCCAATGCTTGTTCTGAATTTGGTTTAACTATAAACAAAAAGAAGACACAGATTATGTCACAAGGTGCACATGGTGTATCATCAATCTTTATTGACGACGCTGAACTGGAGATAGTAGACCATTTTATATATCTAGGAACAGAGGTAAATAGCAAATTATCCCTCGATCAGGAAATCAACATCAGGATTGGCAAGGCAGCAACAACAATGAACATGTTAGCAAAAAGAGTCTGGGAGAACAGGAAGCTTACTGCCAAAACAAAAGTCCTCATCTACCAAGCCTGTGTCCTTAGTACTCTTCTTTATGGCAGTGAAACCTGGACAACTTACTCACGCCAAGAGAAACGTTTAAACAGCTTTCATATGCGGTGTCTGCGAAGAATACTTGGTATTAAGTGGCAAGACAAAATCACAAATACTGAAGTATTGGAAAGATCAGGTTGTGTGACGGTGTATTCCATGCTCAGTCTTCGTAGACTTAGATGGATAGGACATGTTAGGAGGATGGATGATGGTAGAATACCAAAGGACCTCTTTTTTGGTGAATTACAGACGGGTAGGAGATCTCAGGGTCGGCCTCTACTACGATACAAAGATGTGTGTAAGCGGGACATGATTGATACAGGCATTGATAATGCCCACTGGGAGCAAGTCGCCGCTGAACGTGTTGCATGGAGGGCAACTATCAGAAATGGAATAAAGACAAAGGAGAAAATGATTGCAGATAAAGCACACACAGAGCGTGAGAGACGTAAGATGGTGCAAAATGGTGGAAATGACCATGTTTTCACATACATCTACTGTGGGAAACATTTGCAGCAAGAATTGGCCTTACCAGCCACACTCGCCACCGCCATGGGTCGTAGTTATTAAGCCTTTTTGAAGCACAATGTACCAAACTATCGTCTGTCAAGACGGAAAGGTGCCAATGTAATGACCACGAATCCTGGGCAATAGGCAAACAAGCAAACAAATCTCTTGAAACGACAGAAATGTATTTTTACAAAAGAACGCTGAAAATTCCCGGGACAGCCAAAATGAGTCATCTTAATGTTTTGTAGTAACAAAGAGTGCAAACAAAGGACTCTCCTTGAATATCAAGAACCGGTAAGGCTAACCCAGTCAACAAAATGCCCGCAGAAGTCGGATGTGTCGGCCTAACAGCACAAGAACGCAGCTCTGCTGTAAACAGGCACAATGCAATCACGTCCGGAAAAAAAAAACTCTGGATGAGCGCAGAAGAAGAAGAAAAGGAAGAATATCAAGAAAACAGTAACAATGGTGATATCAAAGAAAAAGGTGACGCCAAAATGTGAAATAGAAATAGAAGGGAAAATTCTTAACCGGGTGGATAGTTTTAAACACCTTGTGGGATTTATAACATCAGATGGAGGATGAAAAACAGAGATTAAGAGCAGAATAGGGCAAGCCAAGGCTGCATTCTGGAAAATGAAGAGTATCCTATGCAGTAAGTCACTATCATTGAATGTAAGAAAGTGAGTGCTAAAACACTATATAGAACCTGTATTGCTGTATGGCAGTGAATCTAGGAATGTAAATGAACAAATTAGGCAGAACTTGGAAGAAAAAGAGATGTGGTTCCTAAGACGAATGTTGCCGATTCCTTGGACTGCCAAAGTAACTACCAACGACTGCCTGAAAGAGGCTAATGAAATTAGATCACGTGATGAGAAAAGAGGCATTGAAGAACATTGTGACAACTGGAAAGATCGACGGGAAGAGAGGGAGAGATAGGCCAAGAGAAATAATGCTGGATGGATTGAGATGGTGGCATGGAGGAATATCATCAGCGGAGTTGAACCAGAAAACCAAAGACCGAGATCTGTGGAAAATCATGAACACCTACGCCAGCCGACATGGCACTTGATGATGATGATGATGATGATGATGAAAATGAAATGTTTTGAAAGAGGCTAAAATACAAAGACAACTGATCATAAATATCAGAAAGAGGCAGTCACATTACTAGACCATAGTATATGTCCAATATTTGTGGTCACTGAAGAATAATAAGAACTGACTTTAAGGTAATCTCATAGCGAATACTGCCAATAGGAACTCACTTTAAGGTAATCTCATAGCGAATACTGCCAATAGGAACTCACTTTAAGGTAATCTCATAGCGAATACTGCCAATAGGAACTGACTTTAAGGTAATCTCATAGCGAATACTGCCAATAGGAACTCACTTTAAGGTAATCTCATAGCGAATACTGCCAATAGGAACTGACTTTAAGGTAATCTCATAGCGAATACTGCCAATAGGAACTGACTTTAAGGTAATCTCATAGCGAATACTGCCAATAGGAACTCACTTTAAGGTAATCTCATAGCGAAAACTGCCAATAGGAACTGACTTTAAGGTAATCTCATAGCGAATACTGCCAATAGGAACTGACTTTAAGGTAATCTCATAGCGAATACTGCCAATAGGAACTGACTTTAAGGTAATCTCATAGCGAATACTGCCAATAGGAACTGACTTTAAGGTAATCTCATAGCGAATACTGCCAATAGGAACTCACTTTAAGGTAATCTCATAGCGAATACTGCCAATAGGAACTGACTTTAAGGTAATCTCATAGCGAATACTGCCAATAGGAACTGACTTTAAGGTAATCTCATAGCGAATACTGCCAATAGGAACTCACTTTAAGGTAATCTCATAGCGAATACTGCCAATAGGAACTGACTTTAAGGTAATCTCATAGTGAATACTGCCAATAGGAACTGACTTTAAGGTAATCTCATAGTGAATACTGCCAATAGGAACTGACTTTAAGGTAATCTCATAGCGAATACTGCCAATAGGAACTGACTTTAAGGTAATCTCATAGCGAATACTGCCAATAGGAACTCACTTTAAGGTAATTTCATACCGAACACTGCCCTTGGGGTATGAAGTGACAGACATTCGCATATTCTAGGTTATGACATATGAGGTGGGTGCCAGTTACCCTCATCACAATTCTCAGAAAATTGTCTGGTGCCAATATTTATGAGGTTGGGTCAACGCCAGAGCCGTTTGGGTAAGGAAACAATAATCATGCCCCTACCGGGGATTGAATCCAGGTGACTATCTTGGCAGGAAAATGCACTAAACACTATGCCAACTTGGCTCCTTGAACATACTGTAATAGGAAAGATTTATAGGAGAAATAAAGGAAAAGAGCTAGAGAAAATTCTTGATAGCCTTTCATCGTGGCATGGAAAACATTGCACACAAATTGATACATTCTGTTCGAGAAAGTGCATGGTGACCTATGAAAGTCAGTCCCTGATTATGATGATTACAATCAGTGACAGGAAGCCTGTTAATAAACTGAGGAGTAGAGTAAGACAGTGAATTATAGGGAGGAAAACAAGGAGCAGAGGGAGGAGAAGGACTGAATTATAAGGAGGAGGAGTAAGATGCAAAAGAGTTATATCTGCTTTATTATTTCATTGTCATAAGCACTGCGGTATTCACTGAGAGAGACAGACAGACAGACAGACAGACAGACAGACAGACAGAGAGAGAGAGAGAGAGAGAGAGAGAGAGAGAGAGAGAGAGAGAGAGAGAGAGAGAGAGAGAGAGAGAGAGATCATCATCATCATAATTCATTGGCACCTTTCCATCTTGACAGACGACAGTTTGGTACATTGTGCTTCAAAAAGGCATGATAACTACAACCCATGGCGGTGGCGAGTGTGGCTGATAAGGCCAATTCGCGCTGTAAATGTTCATCCACAGTGGATGCATGTGAAAACATGGTCATTTCCACCATCATGCACCATCTTTCGTCTCTTATGCTCTGTGTGTGCTTTATCTGCAATCATTTTCTCCTTTCTCTTTATTCCATTTCTGATAGTTGCCCTCTATGCAACACGTTCAGCGGCGACTTGCTCCCAATGTGCATTATCAATGCCTGTATCAATCATGTCCCGCTTACACACATCTTTGTATCATAGTAGAGGCCGACCCTGATATCTCCTACCCATCTATAATTCACCAAACAAGATGTCCTTTGGTATTCTACTACCATCCATCCTCCTAATGTGTCCTATTCATCTAAGTCTACGAAGACTGAGCATGGAACACACCATCACACAACCTGATATATATATATATATATATATATATATATATATATATATATATATATATATATATATATATATATATATATATATATATATATATATATATATCAACTCAACACATCAGTTACCCATCCCATGTCTTATTAAAACCCAGTGTCAACAGTATTGTATTATTACGCTGAATACATTTGTCCAAACTGTCCCTATGGCTCCTATGAGGAGTCATGGTGCAAAGTGGATCTGGTATTACTGCAGTTGATCCCTTCCAAAAGTGGAAACTGGTATGACCAGGGTGGCATGGCTAGCATGGCTGGACAGGACAGTGACTGTGAGCATATCATGGATTTTCCAGCCCAGGGCATGCAAGTGTGCGGGTTCATGAACAGACTGATAGATTAGCTGCTGCTGCTACCCCTCTGAGTAAAAAAGGCAAAAGGATCAACTTCACTGCACCAGGTTTTATCCCATATGGCTCAGTTTCTTTCCACAGGGCGGCCTGCCAAAAGCATCGCACAAAGCACAAACTCCGTAGCTCCAGCAACAACCCCCAGGAGTCTCCGAGAAAATGTCCTAGTGAACTGAACAACATGGCTGGAATTGAACCCACAACCTTTGGAGCATGAGGCAGATGGCTTTACATTTTGCCATGGAGACTCCCTCTACTTTATGAAAAGATGATGTGGTAAAAGTGCTCTGGGATCACGTTGATAATGCAGCTGAACAAACGGAGTATCCATATCGGGAAAAACTGGCCCAGAAGGGAGTGTGCAATGAGTCTGAATGATACTCAAAGCATAGACAGAAAACCAGTCGGAATTAATCAAACTGCTACTGGAATAATCAGCTTGTGAACTCTTCAGTGGCTTTTGAAGAGGAGGAAAGAGCATGTATGGGGATGTACTGAGTGCAGTGATGTGAATTCTTAAAGTAAGAATGCAGTAAGCATTCAGTAACAATCCCTTTATCCCAACTGTCCCTTTGGCTCCTATGATGAGACTTGGTGCAAAATGGTTAGTGTGTTTAATAAACACATTATTTCAGGTTAAAATCCCAAAGTAGCCGTGTTTTTTTCTCCCAATATAATCTTGGGCTTTTCTCAAGTTCATTAAATGGGTACCTGATAACTGTCACACTTTTTAGGAGAAAACTGAGGAGATGGTGATGAGGAAAAAACATGGTCACCCCAAATCATTGTGACAACCTAATATATGTGAAGGCCTAACATTACACATACATACAGCAGTATCCGCCATGCCTAATTTGTTGGTTTCTACAAAAATGTATGGTCTCAGTATAACTATTTCTTTCAAAAACTCATAGAAAGTTTTTGTGTCAGCTTGTCACCCATGATGATACTACTACTACTATCTAACTTTGTCCCATGTAATGTCCCATGTGCGATTGACTATTTTTAACGTCTACCAATCATCATGACCTGTGTCACTGTACTTTTTACAGTTTGAAAATCCATACTAAAGAAATCTGATAATGTATCTGTTTATAAAAAGGTGTGTACTTTTTGCCCTTGTGATTTTGTTGTTGTCATTATTTCCCCCATTGGGCAGTTGTTGTGACCTTCTGGGACTGAGTGAGTTAACATGCTAAAATAACAACAGTGGCCTTTATAGTTGGTCACACTGCCCTTAATAGAAAGAAAGATTATCTAGGAATATAGGAAATGGGTACAGGCAGCTGTTGCTTTTGTTGTTATTCTTTTGTTGTTATTCTTTTGTTTGCTTGAAATTGATTGTCTACATCTGCAGTGTTGTCTCTTGTATAAACTTCACTGTCTTTTTTAGTTCACTTAGTAGTCCATAAAGTTTATATTCCAGTGATGTTTCTCTAGGTCAAAAGGTCTGCCTTGATATATCAGGGCAGTCTTGACGTATGTGATCTGCAGCACCAATCCACGTGTGCACATGGCTGATTTTCACATTTTAAATTGTGTACCCGAGTAGTGTTTTTGTTTGTATGTCAGACAAAAAGGTTATATTTGAATAACGAAGACACAAACAATAGATTGCATGATTTATTGCCTGGCATATTTCGCTGCATCTCGTCAGGTACATACTGCAGAAATCACACAACTTACGTGAATTAATTAGATAAATCCTTCAAACTGAAATATACACATGTTCGCACAGTAATGTCGATTGTCTACCACGGTAATTTTAAACTGACTAACATGTCTTTCTGCTTACACAGGGATGGCTTACGAAGGTTGATTAGTATAGCTTCAGCAAACTTTAACAATCGACTACTTTGTGTGTTGAACAACACACGGAAGGCACTGTCTCTTTCAACCACGTGACCACTCTCGAGCACATGTCTCCCAACCGATGAAGCCAGACTTTTCCGGTGTGTCGGCCTGCCTAGGCTACCATCTTCTGTGTGTAGTATCTTGTCCAACCAATTCGGAATATGTTCCGAAACCCTGCAATGTAACTGTCGCTCAGTTCTGCCTATGTAGATGGCCTCGCATCTGCATGTAAATTGGTAAATACAATTTGGTTTGGCGTACAAAGCTACAGGTTCTTTTACTGCTGGGACTGGGATCGGTGTGTTTCTGTACCTGATGACTAGAGCTGCAGCACAGAATGTTCGCTCGACTGCTGTGGTGAGCCGGTCCCGCAGACGATGCATTACGTCATCTCCTCGGAAGGTTAGCTGGATGAATACTTTGAGTTTAGGGACTGTAGTTACTTCTGATTTCGGTTTGGGCTGTTGGCAGTGGCGCTTTATAAATCTTGTGGAGTACCCATTCAGGTTTAAGGCATTCTTCAGAGTTTTAAATTCCTCTGTCAGTGTGTCCTGAGTGCATATCTTCCTAGCACGGTCAAACAGGGTCCGTACTAAGCCCCATTTGAACTGGACAGGTGCGAAGCCGTGTCTACCATGGTAGACAATCGACATTACTGTGTGAACATGTGTATATTTCAGTTTGAAGGATTTATATAATTAATTCACGTAAGTTGTGTGATTTCTGCAGTATGTACCTGACGAGATGCAGCGAAATATGCCAGGCAATAAATCGTGCAATCTATTGTTTGTGTCTTCGTTATTCAAATTCATCACGGGAAAACATTGTTTTGAAAAAGGTTATATGTTATTAAAGGGGTTTAAATTTAAGAGTACTGGGTTCATTGCATCTGGTTTTATCCTATATGGCTCAGTCTTTTACCACAGAAAGGCCACTGAAAGTGTCGCACAAAGCATGAACTTCGTAGCTACAGCAACTACCCCCAGGAGTCTCTGATAAAATGGCACTTATGAACCGAATGATGGAGTATAGAAAAATATCCATGTAGTTCATTTCAGCACAGAGATATGCAGTTATAGACTTTAAAAGTATACACAGCCAAATAAAAGTACAGCATTTATAAACGACTAATGCAGATCACAAAATTATAATATTCATTAAATGAAATTATTCATATCATTTATTTTTTCCAAGTACTGTGACAATAATACCTACAGCATTTTTCATCGATGCATCCAATGATGAGAAGTGCATTCGTAATGACGGCTTCTCCCTCTTGTAAAGACATATGTTTCATCAATGAATACAAACGGACATATCGAACTCCTCTTCATTAAACCAATGAATGTCAGTTATAACTCGTACATAGACTGTTTCGTCAGCAACAAGGTCTGAGAATGACAACAGACAAAACTCTAATCTGGCTAGAACGGGGAAATGATAGACTCAAATCATCACATATGAAATGTATATACGCAGTGTATCGTATCTGTATTACTGTTGTTTACAGAATAAAATTTACTGAGAAGTACAATCAAGAACAATTCAAGTGAGATTCAGTTCTAGATCCAGGCAGTTGGGTTTAATTTTGAGTAGTTAGTCGTCTAATTTTTATGAAATAAAATCAGTCCTATTGTGAAAATGACTGGGCGCTGACGATATTGGCTTGTCTCAGCATTCACACTCTGTTTACAAATAAAATCGGAGAACGATGTTACAATAAATGAAAGAATCCAGGAATAAAATCCCAACATCAGTGGAAGATATTTGTACAGTTACCGCAGTTTGAACTACAAGTAGTCACATTAAGCTTGTCGTACTGCTTCCGGTCTTGGAACGTTAAAAATAATCATGCCATAAAAGGCAAGAAACGCACAGCAATTGATTGTGGCAAAGTTAATGGGGAAAGCGCGAGGGAAAGACAAAGAGATAAATACTTGGATGGATTGACCACATTGCACAATCGGGACAAGAACGCAGACAGGATCCAAGACTGGCGATAGTGTGAGATGGGCGGGCCATGACCATTATCTTTCGGTATGACACATGATAAGATGATGTCTGTGATGTTATGTAGAATGACATCACTGCACATTGTTCATTCCCATGTGTGCTCAGTCCTACGATGCAGTAGGCACCTCAAGGTAAAGTATGTATGTTCACTGTTCCCATGAAGAATTGCTGAAGATATCTCCTTCCTTTACCTCGAAGGCGGCATCGACATGCTTGGCCAGGCTTCGCTCCCAGTTCGTGTAGTCAGGCTAGAGTCAGCATCCGTCTGTCGAGTCTGTACTGCACTAATTATAGCAACCCTGTCCATGCTTCTTCCCATTTGTATTAGTGCATTATTTGCCAGCTGGTCTGCGCATTCATTGCAATTTACTTCGGTATTATATACAATAACCCCGGGAAGGTTAACCCGGTCAACAAATGCCCGCAGAAGTCGGATGTGTCGGCCTAACGGCGCAAGAACGCAGCTCTGCTGTAAACAGGCACAACGCAATCACGTCCGGAAAAAAAAAACTCCAGATGAACGCAGAAGAAGAAGAAGATATACAATAATAAGAAAGAGACAAACAGCTTTTTTTTTTTTTTTTGGGGGGGGGGGGGGTCATGTGATGCGAAGAAAGGCATTGGAGAACATCGTGACGACTGGAAAGATCAAGGGGAAGAGAGGCAGAGGCCGACGAAGAGAAATTATGCTGAGTGGATTGAGACGGTGGCATGGAGGAATATCATCAGCAGAGTTTATCCAGAACACCAAAGACCGTGATCTGTGGAGAGCCATGAACGCCTACGCCAGCTGGCAGGGCACTTGATGATGATGATGTCCAGGTGCATGTATCCAGGTGGATGCTGGGTGTGACGAGAGTTACAAATACTGTCTACCCATTCGGAGCAGAGACTGGTGGTTTTTCTATGGCATGTTCAGGGAATCGGATATGATTATCGCGTTTGTGACTTTCTGTTGTGCTGTCCGTGCGAGTGTTCTGGGGGAAGCGGTGATCTCCATAGTCAAGCTTGAAGTAGATGGTAGATTTTGGACGCTTCGCTATCTTTGATTGTTTTTCTAATTATCTGTGTAAGCCAAAGCCAAAGCTGACCTTGAATAGCACTTTGTTGATCATCTGTGTAGATGATGATGTTTTTTGGACATGAATGCTGTTTGACCAATTCCATTATCTCCGTGTCGATCGATGCAGACAACTGCCTCTGCAATGTCAGTGTAATGATAACCTGAGAGTATTTTTGCAAGTCTGCGGGTATATCAGACCATTCTCCTCCGTGCTGGAGATCGTCCAAGTCACAGCCTGCTTGATTATCTCATCCGCGTTTGTCACCCAGGAGCCACCACGTTTGAGACGCATTCTCTTTTTGTCGTCGATGGCGCTGTGCCAAAAAGGGAGGTTGCGTGTTTGTAACACCAATGCACTGACAATAGGTCTCTGCAAAATAATGTCTTATACAGACGATAGCTTCTACCGACGTGAAAAGGGGGGGGGGGAAGGGGGGAGGATAGAAGTGAAATCACGGCAAGAGGGTAGCATGAACTAGACATGTGAACCTGGGAACAGCTTCCTTAACATGGTTCTTCCTGAACAGTCACACAGTCAGTGTACCCAGGCCAGTCGTCAACATGGGCAGTATAGACATCGGCAGAACGAACACGGTGAAATATCTCGGCATCATCTTTGACAGATATTGGTGGTGATACTAATGATGGTAGTGATAATGATATTGATTAATGAATGCTCACGCGCAATAGGCGTACAAGTGAAGTAAACACAAGACACAGATAACCAATTTGCTATGTCATCTATGTGTGTCGATCTTCTTCTTCGTTCACATTCAGACGTCAATGTGAAGTAATCCTTAGAACGCAGCAGTCAACTTAACTGATTCAGTGCAGACGGATAATATATCGCCAAATGTGCCCCCCCCCCCCCCCCATTTGGGCAAAAGGCGATATATCACCAGACAATGGTATTCTTGTTATTTGTTTTGTTTCGTCGTATCTTCCGCAGTTGCAGTTTCAGTGCCCAGTGAACGGAAATTTGCATTATAATGCTTGTTCATTTGATTGTGTACAATGTTTGGTCCAAACCTAATTTTTGTTTGGCATTGAATCAGTTAATCTTATTGACATGTCCATAAAGTGTGTCCTCAAATGAAGTGGCTGAAGGCCAAAATACTTGTCTCTGTTCTGCAAGTGTGCCAATCGATATCTGAATATTTTGCCAAAAAGACTCAGTGGCTACACATCAATCCTAAGATCTTATATTAAGGTCGTATTATTAGTATTTTCAACATATTCAGACATTGTGATTTTTGCGAGTTATTTTAGCTTTTGTTATCTTCCATCAATGTTTTTTTTTTTTTTTTTTTGCGCTCGCTGGCTTTGAACTCAAGCGTAGTCCATACACACAACTTCTAGTAGTGCTGGACTGAATTTTGCGTGTGAATTAGCTTTCCCTATTAACAGTGTCCCTCGCCATCAGGCGAACCTGCTCCGACTTCAGAGGTACTTGTAAGTAACTTCCCCAAGTCAACGACGGTAGATCAACATTTTAGTCCAACTGACAGTTGTAGGGGTTGAACTCCTTACCTCGGCATCAGCACATTGGATGTTTAAGAACACGCATTCTTGTCCATTCGGCCATGCTGACGTACCTCGATCATTTGTGAACTGGGATATCCGTATGTTCGGGACGATAGGCATAAGATCCTGTTGCTCCAAGCTTCGCCGCTATCTCCAGTTCTACTCAATGTTGAATGTTTACACAGCAAGAGTAGCCCAGTTGACGTGTGTAAGGTCTGATTGTATTCATTTGCATATTATGTGGTAGGCACAACATGTGTCAAAGTAAGCCGGAGATGTTGGAAACCATGTGCTGCACAAAAACTGGCTGTGATGTCCCTCCCTGTAAGGCTCGTGTAATGTCACGTCCTCTGAATAACCCCATCTTCAAAACAGAATAACCTAATACAGTATAAGCACGTTAATTACCAAATAATAACTTTACAAAAGTTTGTTGAACAGAACCAGCCGTATGTTAGGACTGTTAGGCCTTCAGCGTTTCGCCCTTCAAGTGGCTTGTGGTATGTTATTTCTGTTGTTATAATCCCGTCGATTCGAGTAATTAGCTTCTGTTTGTCTTAGAATTGGCGACTAATAAGAACATTGCTCTCATCACAACCCAGGGCAAGATTCTTAATTCTTCACCGGTTGTCCTGTCACATACATTTTCCCGCGCAATGTGTCTAATGATTTGTGTCCGTTGTCGTGCTGGACCCCCGCCCCCCCCCCCCCCCAATCCCTCCTCTTCTTTTAGAAACCATGCTTTCCAACACCGTTCTTTCCAAATCAGCATGGCGTTTAATATGGCCAAAGTATTCCAGTTTCCGAGGCATGTCATATCCACTCTTACCCCCTGCGTATCTGCTTAGCTGTGGTAGCTGCCCGATAGTTTCTTTTGCTTGCGTCACCCAAGACCGTCCTTTCTTTAATCGGCGTCACTTGAGATTATTCAGGTTATCATGCAGTGGTTGCCAGTGATGACTTGCAGAAAGACCTTGACCTATGTCAGTGCAGGCCATGACTTCGCCGGTTAAACCCAAGTATCCGGGAAGATTAACCCGGTCAACAAATGCCCGCAGAAGTCGGATGTGTCGGCCTAACGGCGCAAGAACGCAGCTCTGCTGTAAACAGGCACAACGCAATCACATCCGGGAAAAAAAAAAACTCCGGATGAACGCAGAAGAAGAAGAAACCCAAGTATAAGCTTCATAATTCTGATGGGGAATGAAAGATGCCGCCCTTGTCCTGATGGTATTTTGTTTACCACGCAACACAATCCACATTTCTTCATTCTGGATCCGTTCAAGTTTTTCACACCGTGTAGCAGACAATGTTAAAATACCAGGCCATAAAAAACAAATCCATGAATAACAACAATGGCTCTTCGTATCAGTCCGATACAGCACAACGACATCAGCGGAAGTCAATCTGGTTCAGCGGGTTGTAGTCATCATCATCAAGTGCCGTGCCGGCTGGCGTAGGCGTTCATGGCTCTCCATAGATCTCGGGCTTTGGTTTTCTGGATCAACTCTGCTGCTGATATTCCTCCATGCCACCGTCTCAATCCATCCAGCATTATTTCTCTTGGTCTGCCTCTGCCTCTCTTCAACTTGATCTTTCCAGTTGTTATGATGTTCTCCAATGCCTCTCTTCTCATCACGTGACCGAAGAAAGATGTTTGTCTCTGTATTATTGTTGTATATAATGTTCTAGTTTCATTAGCCTGTTTCAGGCAGTCGTCGTTAGTTACTCTGGCAGTCCAAGGAATTCGCAACAGAACCACATCTCTGTTGCTTCTAATTTCTTCTTAATTTGTTCATTTACATTCCAAGATTCACTGCCATACAGCAAAACTGGTTCTACATAGCATTTCAGCACTCTCTTTCTTACATTCAGTGACAGTGACTTATTGCATAAGATACTCTTCATTTTCTGAAATGCGGCTTTTGCCTGCCCTATTCTGCTCCTAATCTCTGTTGTACATCTTCCATCTGATGTTATAAATGCCCCTAGGTATCTAAAATTATCCACTTGGTTAAGGATTTTTCCTTCTATTTCTATGTCACATTTTGGTGTCACCATTTTCTTTGATATTACCATTGTTACTGTTTTCTTGATATTCAAGGAGAGTCCTTTAACTCTCTGTTACTACAACGTCTAATAATTGCTGTAGGTCTGTTGAATTATCCGCCACCAATACTGTGTCATCTGCATAGCGTATATTATTTATATTATAACCTCCAACTAGTATTCCTGGCATCTCTTTGATCTCTCTCATTATTACTTCGCTATACAGGGAGAAAAGATCTGGTGACGAGACACACCCCTGTCGTACTCCTAGCTTTATCTGTTCGTAACTATCCTCTTTATTTCCCATTTTATTTGCTGCTACTTGGTTCCAGTAAACATTCTTTATTATTCTTAAATCTTTTCCATCAATGTTGATATCTTCCAACATTTTAATCAGTTCATCATGTTTTACTTTATCAAATGCCTTAGTATAATCTATGAAGCACAAATATATGTCTCTCTGTTTCTCTATTGACCTTTCTATTAGTGTCCGTAGTGTATAAATTGCATTGTTTGTGCCCTTTCCTTCCACAAATCCATACTGTTCTTCACTAATTTCCATTTTTATTTTCTTTTTGGTTCTTCTCATTATAATTCTGAGTAGAAGCTTAGTGATATGGTTTATAAGGTTAATTGTACGAAAATCTTCACAATCAATTGCTCCTGGTCTTTTTGGTA
Organism: Cepaea hortensis; assembly: GCA_963921405.1. Taxonomy (NCBI): domain Eukaryota; kingdom Metazoa; phylum Mollusca; class Gastropoda; order Stylommatophora; family Helicidae; genus Cepaea; species Cepaea hortensis. The sequence goes on along the minus strand of OY992889.1, from coordinate 74,232,202 downwards.
TAGCTATAAATACAGATTTCAGCATATCACTGGGTAAATATCCACTACGGTAAATATCATTCAACATTTTGGTTAATATATCTACTCCAAATTCTCCCAATACTTCTAATTCTTCTATTGTGATTTCATCTGGCCCATCCGTTTTTCCTTTCTTCATACGTTTCATATCGTCAGCGACTTCTTCTTTCAGAATAGGTGGACCTTCTAAGTTACTATCTTCTGTTAATTCTTCTCTTTCTCCGTCATATAATTCTCTTATATACTCATTCCACCTCTTCATTATAGCACCTTCCTCTAATAATATCTTTCCTGTTTTTGATTTCAAACACCCTGTATTTATTCTTATTTTTCTTCCTGTAAGCTCACTGATTTGTCTGTACATATTTTTTGTATCATTAATGGAATTTAATTCAATTTTTTTGCATTGCTCATTTAACCAACTTTCTTTAGCCTTCCCACGTTTATCTTTTATTTCTTTATTTATCTTAGCGTATTCTTGTTTGTCATTTTTACTCTGTTTTCTTTTGTCCATCAGTTTTAAGATTTCTTCATTCATCCATTTTTTCTTAGCTATTTTGCCTCTCTCCGGTAATACTTCTTTGCTAGTTTGATGAATGGAGTCCCTTAATATTTCCCATTGTTCATTTATATTCTGTATTTTAGCTATCGCATTGTACCTATTTTTCACAGTCACTCTGTATTGTTCTTGCAGTTCTTTATCTATTTTCAGAACCTCTTTATTAAGTCTCATGTTCTTAACCATTTTTTTCCCTCTCTTTAATCTTACTTTTATTTGTCCACATAGTGGTACATGATCACTATTACAGTCAGCACCAGGCATTGTCTTTACATTAATTAAAGCATTTCTATATCTTTTATTAATTAGTATGTAGTCAATTTGGTTGCGTATTTTCTTATCAGGGCTTTTCCATGTGTACAGTCGTCTTTTATGGTGTATTTACCCTGTGTTTCCAATTATCATATCATTGATATTTGCCCATTCTATTAGCTTTTCCCCTCTTTCATTTCTTGTACCTAAACCATAATTCCCCAATACATCCTCCATTTTCCCCTTTCCTACTTTTGCATTAAAATCACCAAGTATTATTTTTATTTCTTGTGATCCAATTTGAGCCTTCACCATTTCTATTTCGTCGTAAAAGTGTTGTATTTCTTCATCACTACTGCTTGTTGTTGGTGCATATACCTGTATAATATTTATGTCTATTGGTTTGCCTTTGATTTTTACCATAACTACTCTATCTGAAATACACCAGTATCCATTAATTGACTTGGCTGTTTTTTCGTCTAATATTATTCCTACACCTCTTTCATGTGTATCCCCTCCAGAATAAATTATTGTGTGATTGTCAGCTATAATTTTGCCCGATCCCTTCCATCTCATCTCACTAACGCCTAGTATATTCATTTTCATGCTATCCATCTCTCTTAGAACATTGGTCAACTTTCCTAGCTCATTTAATGTCCTAACATTCCATGTTCCTACTCTAAATTTATTTATTTTAGTTATGATTTTGCCATCAGTAGCTGGATGACGGTCTGGTGTCACCTGTGGCTCATGACTGTCCCTACCGGACGAGGATGTCCTAAGACAGCCATTAACGTCGTTCACTAACTCTGATATATGTTTTGCCATGAAGTCTTGGGAAGATAGTGTGGTGGTTTTCCCTTGCCTTCCACATTCACATGGTGGTCTTTTAACTCTGCCTTTGACAGCCATTTCCGACTGTCAGGACAAGTGATTGCCCTGCTCTGCTCAGCTGCAGAGTTGTAGTATGACCAATTTATTCTGTAAAAGCGTTGAACAACACCAATGATAACGGGAAGTCACAAGGCAGGCCAGGGCATACGTGCAGTTGCTATGATGTCCACATGTCGAAACAGAACACCAGAGTTCTCCCCAAACAAAGCAGCCGCAACAGAATTTACCAGCCTAGAGTTAATGCCACAGTCTAAGCATTGTATAAGATGTACGGCACAATTATAGGCGTTTTCAAGATCTGTTGCCACAGCGACTGTTTATTGTTTGCTTTGAAATTTCTAAATCACGCCGTATACAAACGGTTTAGCGTCGCCCCATGTTGCCTTCGATGGTCTGTGGCTGCTAAAAGAGTCTGGGGGTGTTCGTGAACACTCCAGATTGACATCCCTTTCTTAGGTGTTTTTTTTTTTCAATTCGCATATCCTTTACAGGACATCGCTGTCAACAGCAGCATCTTTCAGCTGTCTGTGGATTTCTTGGAAAGATTACGCTCAGTAGTTTGCCATTGCTTTCTGAGCGGCCGGCTCAGTTATCCCGCAAGTCACCAGCGGGGGTCGAACCGCTCCCAGCTCTCGCCCGAAACGAGACTCTGCGTGATAAAGGGGATTACGGAAAGAAAGTGTTGTAACTCCTCAGCCAGAGAGACCGGCTTCTTAGCTATTACTTTTCCCAAAAGTTTGGCTGAGCCATGCTGCGAAGTGATGATTCTGTTACGCCAGGTTGTGAAGAATGTCTTTCAGGTTTTGTCAGTGGCTTCACGTAACTGTGGTCAGTGCTTGCTTGCTTGTGTTCGCTGGATGTGAACTCCAAGGTGAAGTCCTGTATGTCGGATGAAGACATCCTGTTGTCCAACATCAGAGTGATGTCATACAGGACCTGAGGTTTGTGTGAGTATCCGTTGTTCCATGTCTGACTTATTGGTGTGCCGACTGGTGGTGCTTCTCCGTGCAGGCAGATACTCTCCGACTTCGGAAGAATCAGCGATCCTACTACGTTAGCCAGGACCCCGAAGGGACCTGTTGCCCAGGATGCACGACTAGGACGTGTTAGTAGGTCTTGGCCAGTATAAAACATGGTCCTGGTTCCTTGGAAACACCTCTGCGACCCATCTGTAGAATAGAATGAAACCACTGTGGTCAGTCATCTGATACTCTGATACTTTGGAAATCGGTATACTAACATTGAGATTTCTCATACCACACGGGATTTATAGGTCACTAAACTCTTGTAGCTGCTAACATCAGATCCAGGGGCAATTTCCTTGCTGTTGCGTAATACATATTTTACATCTTTTTCATATGCAAGGTCTTCGTATATTTTGTCCTGTATAGCACTCTGATAAATACTTTCGCTGGTTACTCGGGGGTATTTTGATAATGCCTTTCTAGTTGTTAATCTTAGAGCACGGCCATCGTTTAAAACAATTAGGTTGGCGCTGAGCATTACTATGTTTACTGAGTCCGATTCTCTACTTTCCCGTAAGATTTCCCCACTTTTTGAACGAATATTAAAGTCTTCCGCTATGAGACAATGCCCATGAGAATTAGTTATCGCTTTCAGAAATTCCCCAATGAGAAAGTACATACACATGAAAAATCCTCCATTCTTGCTGATATGAGGGTGAAACTATGGCATATATCTCAATACCATCACTGTTATGTGCACTTTTATCTATCCATCGATGACGGAGCCCGGAAATTACAAAGTCTGACTCCATTTATTTGGTATAGATGGATTTATGTGGACGTCATAACGAGACCATTTAATCATCATGCCCTTCAAATTACTTTCTTGAATCTTAGGATGCAGAAGTCACATACCAGTTTATGTAATAAGTATTCTTGCGTTTCGGCAGGTCCAGTAACTGACAGAATTGAACTTCATTGCTAATCTGTCAGATTCTCTTTTTGCTCACCGCTTCTCATCTCTCCCCTCTCCCCTCAAACTCACCCCCCCCCTCTTTTCACCTCTCTCCCTCCTCTTCCAATTTCATGTCTTTCTCTCCTTCCGCTTCTTATCTCTCTCTCTCTCTCTCTCTCTCTCTCTCTCTCTCTCTCTCTCTCTCTCCTTCTTTTACTCCTGTCTAATATGATTATACCGGTCTCCCTGGTCTAGGTGTTACACGACTTTCTCCGTAATCCTGTATACTCTCGTGAGTAACGTGACCTGCGCGAGAATTGGTAGTGGTTCTCTCCGCGTCGGTAACTTACGGGGTATGTGAGCAGGTCGCTCAGAAAGCAATGGCAAACTACTGAGCGTAATCTTGTCAAGAAATCAACAATCAGCTGAAAGATGCTGAAGTTGACAGCGATGTCCTGTAAAAGGATATGCGAAAAAAACAACAACATATGATTATGCTAAGAATATCACAAGTAGAGTGCTATCAGGTAGCTATAGCGCAGTGATTCTCAACCGGTGTGGATTCCCGCCCCCTCCCCCGGGGGGGGGGGGGGGGTGGTGGAATTTTAGGGTTTCCGGGGGGGGGGGATTAGGATTAAGATTATTTGAAGATCGCATTAATACAAGAACCAGTTACTTGATATTGTTTTTCCCTCTCAATTTTACGGTTCTGTACTTCTCGCCCTAATGACATTCGTTTTATAACGCATGTAGACTCGCAGATCACGTTTTATGTAGATATCTAGACTTGTTCTAGTATGTGTTATTAAATTTAGCTCCCATTTTATATATACTGTGTAAGGGTGGGGGAGGGGGGTATAGGGAGGAAATTCGAAGGGTGGGGGAATGACGTTCTGAACATATGGTAAGGGAGGCATGGGCCAAAAAAGGTTGAGAACCACTGCTCTAGCAAATAATCCTGGTGATATCCGAGTTCATGAATAATTAACAGGTGGTTAGACACGGCCCTCCTTGCAGAGCCTAATGATTCTCACTGTCGCAAGTTTTACTTCTCCACACACCTTCCTGTCTGTCGACACCATAATTAGTGCACCGAGAGGCGGGAGGCGCAAGACAAAGAGTGGTTGCAGACTCATTATGGTTTGTTGCTTTTCCTTTACAGGACGTCACAGTCAAACCCAGCATTATTTGGGTATTTGTGATTTCTTGGTAAGGAAAACGTTTAGTAAGTTGCCATTGATTTCTGAACGACAGGGACTCATACAAAATGTCCTGCTGCTGTGTTTCGTACGCGGTATGCGGGATTATGAATTGCGTTCGTAAGCCCTTCGCACAGCACCCGGCCTTAAATGCCGAGATGCCACTTGATGATGATTATTTCTTTAACTGGGAGCAAACAGTGTGTACACCGCTTAGGGATTACATTTCAATATGGGTATTAAATGCCATACTTGTTAAGAGTTGCAAAGCTTTTAATAATTATCATTTATATGGATGAAATAAGACTATACCAGTGGTTCTCAACCGGTGGGTAATTCCCCCCCCCCCTCATGGGGGGGGGGGTGTTAGGGTTTCCAGGGGGGGGGGGGGGAATTAAGATTATTTCAAGATCACGTTAATACAAGAACTGATTACTTGATATTGTTTTTTCTTCCATTCTTTACGGTTCTGTACTTCTCGCCCTTCTGAAATTCGTTTTATAACTTAGGCAGACCCGCAAATCACGTTCTATGTAGATGTCTAGACTTGCTCTAGTACAGATTATTAAATTTAGTTTCCATTGTTACGTATTATGTGTAGGGGAGGGGAAATTTATGAGGAAATACGTAAAGGGGGGGGGTAACACTCTGAACATATGGTGAAGGGGTGCATGGGCCAAAAACTATTTCAACTTGTTTGATTTTATTGTGTTGATAACTAACCTTTGTTTATTTAGTTGCAATAGTTAACAAATAACTGTTGCTAGTGTACTAATCGCAAATGCGATATAACATTATATTATAGGGGTGAAAAAGGGGGGGGGGGGGGTGAGGACAAAATATGTAAATTCCTTTGCTATCAGCTGTTCATCTAAAAATTAAATTGTAATCTCTATTTAACCATAATCAATAGTTAATTAATATATACTACATTAAATACTTGTGTTTATTTTTTTTTATTGTGTAATTAGCTACTTTTGTGTAATTCAGCTTGCATGCTCATTCATTTCTCTTCTAAAACTAACATACTCTTCATGCGTTTGACTGATTTTAACCAATTAAAAGGTACGGTTTTCTTCGCCGCCGATCTGCCATTAATGTCGCCATTGTTGTTTTCCCACGAAAGGCAGTAACAGTAAAAGTAAAAGATTTCCCGTATTTGTAAGTTTATAAATTATACATATATATCTACGTTTATCACATTTGACCATGTAGTTTATAAGTAGTGTTTACCGTAAACAAGTGTTTTAACTTTCTATCGTTAACAGAATGCGTGGTGGTTTAGTGTTTCCTGAAGAGAGCTGAAAAGTCAGAAAATCGAAAATCTGTTAAATCAGCTCTTCTGACTGCGACTGAATTTGAAATTACTTCAGCCTCCGTTAACTTTAGTGTTATCAATATTACTTTCTCATTTTAACTAAATTTATGAGAAAACTTTTCTCAGTATACTGGATTGAGATGACAATGAAATGCAACGGCACATCTCTCTAATGACAATGTCATCATAGTGAATTCTTAGATTCTAAGCAGATTTTTTTTTTTTTTTTAATTTGGGTTGAAAATAATTGAAATTGTGCGTAATATACTAATATAGGGTACTTTGCTGTTAATTCACCACAAACAAAAAAGCATCCCTTACAGGGCCTCATTTTCATCGGTCCAGTAATCACTTCCGGTTAAGTGTTCTGTGGACTGCTGGGCCGATCGATGGATGTTTTGCTAGTTTTTCAACTTTTGGGCCCATAGGATCCTCACTGTCATCGGAGTACTCCAGGAGCCCAGGAGCTACAGGTGACAGTAGACAAAGTGATTGACTGGTGCACTGAAATGAGTGCTGTCATCAACCCAGAAAAGGCGGATGTGTTGTGGTGCTCTCTGGACAACAGGATTGTGAGAGATGATGCCCCTAGCCTCACGATAGATGGCAGAAGTGTCAACAGAGAGAACAAACTGAAGTATCTGGGAATCACATTTGACAGGACCCTGTCCATCAAGGACCATGTGGAGATGGTTGTGACAAGATCTCAAAAGGGACTCAATGCACATAAAACTATTGCTGCAATGGACACAGAGCAGAGAATGCTCTTCACACTATACCAGCACTTGATCCTCTCAGTGATTGATTATGGACTAGGACTGCTCACTGTATCAAAGAGTCAGCTGGTGAAATTAGAGCACATACAGAATGAAGCTATGCGGGTCATTCTGGGATGCACCAGAGACACTCCAGTAGTGTGTATGCGTTACATCCTTGGTCTGCCTACTGTTGCTGGTAGGCACAAGGTGATGCAGGCGAAGGCATACCTCAGAGTAGCTGCAGACACAGATCACCCGTTGCATGAGGCGCTGGACATAGTTAAGGATCAGAGACTGATAAGAGGGAAATCATGGATGGCTTAGGCAGAGGATACGATCAGACAGGTGTGCCCCTTGGAGAACATCAGGCGAGGAGAGGAGTGGGTCAGAGTGCCAGCCGAGCAGTCAGACTTATGCAGAGTTATAATCACATTGAGCAGGGAGTGGCCAGCAGGGGTCACAGAAGTGGAAATTCAGCAACTAATTCAGGATAATTCTCGCCCGGGTGATGTGATTATCTACATGGGTGGGTCGGTGTTGAGAGGTAGGAGAAGTGCCTGGGGGTTCTTGGCAAAAGCTAATGGTCGGCATTTGGTGCAGGAGAGCCTGGTGTATGATAACACAACATCTAGCTTAAGAATGGAGGTGGAGGCAGTCAGTGCAGCTTTCCGCTGGATAGAGAACACGATACATACAAACATTGTGATTGTAACTGACTCAGAAAGCATGCTGAGGAGGGTGAGAACAGGCAAGCTTCGTGCAGAGTGGCTTGCTTTGCTTCGGAGGTCACGGGTAGCAAGCATCACCTGGATCTTTTCTCCTGGGCATGCCGGTGTGCTGGGGAATGAACAGGCAGACAGATTGGCTGGCTTGGCAAAACTTGGTGGAGTATTGATGCGTGACAAAACAGACGTTGCGGCCTTGTGGGAGCACGTGTACACCTCGGAGGAGCAAATGGATCACCATAGTCTGGTAAGAATGAGGCAGTGAGGTGTGACGAGGGTATCTGGCCGACGATCGACACTCAGAGGAAAGGCGAGACAGACATATAGTCAGATTGCTACTGGAACTATTAGCGTTGGAACTCTTCGCTGGCTGCTGAGGATGGGGACAGAGTGCTTATGGGAATGTCCCGAATGCTGTGATGTCGGTTCCTAAATCAATCAATCAATCGGAGTACTCCGATGACTGAGGCCCTGTGGGCCCAAAAATCTGATGATAGTGAGGGCCCTACGGGCCCAAAAACTAACAAAACATCCATCGATCTGTCCAGCATTCCACCGAATACTTAACTGAAAGTGATTGCTGGACCGATGCAAATGAGGCCCTGTAATCAGTAATAAAATAAAAAGACACAGTTACATAGCCTTCATATATGTATATCACAAAGTACTCTTACAGTTATGCGGTACATGTGGGCAGAATTACGTATGTTAGTAATTTTCAAACTCCTTTTCTATTTTGATTGTCTTTGTTGTTTTTTTTGGTGTTTGACAAACAAATGATTCATAACAATCAAATAGTATTGTCTCTCAATCAATCAGTCATCGTCTCCACAATGAAGGTTGGCTGCAATGGATCTCCAACACTGTCTGTCTCTCGCCCTAACTGTACATTCTGTCAGATTGATGTTCGTCCATCTCTTGATGTTATCTTCCCACTTGTATCATTGTCTACTGTCGTGTGTGTAAAGAATGAATGTCGTAGTAGTTATTTGTTCTTCTTTACCACTTTAGTGTCGTCCCTGGAGTGAGGGGAATCAACACCCACATTTGTTTTAATTTAATATCTCTATCCTGGAGATATCCAGCAGACTCCGTCCACAACACTCCCACAATCTGAAGACACCTTCTTCTCACTCTTACTCACCCCTGGATCATGCCCCCTCTCATTCTTCCCCAACATAACATACTTGACAACTCTTGCTTCAACAAATAAAAACAAGAAATTTATTAAAGCAAAGAGTATATGTAGGAGAAGTGTGTGTGTGTGTATAAAGTGTGGAATGTGTGACGTATATTCTAAAGTGTCTGTAGACTCAGATCAGTGTTCAGGAGTATAGTCATTCTCATCACTGTGCTGAAAACACACTAGCACCATGTATTCCAGACAAGCAACCTCACCAAGGTGATGCTCCTCCGGTCACGTGAAGACTTCCTCCGTTGTCTCTTGAACCACTAGGATGCTTGGAATCCCATGACAAACACTGTCTAATGAGAGTCTTCAATCTGATTCCCACTATGAATTTCCTCTGTTATTTAACTGATTGTTAATCAAAAAATTATAACCCTATTGTCACTGTTACTGGGGAAATCTTAATGGATCTAGTGTCACTGGTTTTAAAGATTCCCCATATTAACACCACACTCTGACTGTTCTAGGTATCAGTATAAATTTTGTATGAATGTTCCTGGTATCAGTAGGGTATATCTACAGTGTTCTGACTGTTCAGTGATACACCTATCACTTGCTAAACATCAATCTCATCAGCATGTCCTGCTCAGCAGAAGCTAGGTTCCCGCAAACCAACTTGGGTATAAACCCAATGTATCGGCCTCTACGCAACTTCTGTCTTCAAATTCTGAGCCATCATCTTCTAAAATGTGTTAGCTTCACTGTTGAAAATCATAGCACACATACATGGACCTGTAAAATGGAACCTGTAGAATAGAGAATACTATGGTGAGGGCAACTCAGTCCTGGCCGGAATTAGGTGAGTGTAGGCCAATAGCAGCACTCAGATCTATAACAGAGATCCGATCTCTGTCATACGGCCAAATAACTCATCATATGATCTGAGACATGGCAACACCAGGAAAGAATAAAGGAACGGGTAGAAACCCAGCAGATGCCCTACTGGAAGATCCTACCATTTCACATTCCTCTCCTCCCTCTCAACCATCCTTAATCTCTCTAATTATTATTCCACTACATTGTCCTCAACTAACTCCCTGAGTAAAATGATATATCACACAAGCTAGTTGAAGCCACACAATAGGATACTAGTGCCGACGCTCCTATGATACTTTCTAGCACCGCACTTATAGAACATTCTATCACTAATCATAATACATTATATCACCACACCTATAATACATTATATCACCGCACCTATAATACATTATATCACCGCACAGTACTATACTCTATTCCTAATCATACTCTAAGTTAGATATGATTAATAGCCTACCATATGCCTATTCCGGTTGCTAATCGAAACTAGGCAATCACAGACTGGATTTATGTCCGCCGATAACTATCAACAATTTGACACCCCTAGTTTCTTTCATGGAACACAACTCGGAAAACTGCACCGATCTTAACACTTCAGAATTTTTCGCCGACTCACTCCACTTGTTTACCGCAACTGGGTTTTATATCGGTGCTTGAGTGACGTCACCAAAAAGTCTAGACACCAATCAGTCCAGAGTCTGGTTTTGTCCTCCTATTCTAGATTAACTGGAGTCAATTTGCGGTCAAATTTGCTTTCATTTGGGGAAATTCTTTGTCCCGTACATCAATAGTTCAACCTGAGAATTCCCCACATCACAGAATCCCTCCCGACTTGCATTCAGACATTTCGTCTCCACTTCAAAGGCTACTACCGCCGTGGCAGACGTTTGGCGTTGTTATTCGTTTTCTCGAACAACCCACATCATAACAAAATTGCAGACTGTGTAGACATTCTGACGCGACGTATTTCGTTTCTCAGTTAGAAATGCCGATCGTGTGTAGACAGTTTTAACGACGTATTTTTCTCCGTCTGTACGGCATCAAAGGGTTGCTTGTTTTTGCCGACTAATGTCGGGTCTTGGTTGTCATTGATCGAACATCAAGTTTATTTCGCGACATCTACCTCTTGCTTGCCTACCTTTAACCTTGCCTTCTTGTCTGGTTTTTATGAGAGTGTTATCTCTTTTAACGTGGCCAAAATATTTCACTTGCCTCTTTTATTTCTTTCATCAATTCTCTTTTATTCCCAGTTTTTCCAAAACCTCTGTATTTTATTGGTTTTTGTTCCCATGAAATATGACATATTCTTCTGTATATCCACATCTCCAGGGCCTCTATTCGACTTTCTAGTTGCTTGTTCAATGTCCAGGCTTCCGCGCTAGCTTTTGACAATTTTCATTTTTAATGAGTTGTTAATCTCTCTAGATGTTAATACTGCTTTCATGCCGTCGTCAGCATTTTTGGCCTTTCCTATTCTCTTTTTGATTTCTGTTTCACTTCTGCCGTCACCTATTATTACATGTCCAAGACAGGAGAAACTTGTCATTTGTAGCGAACCAGGTTAGATGATTGTGAAAGATTCTTAATTTTACAAGCGGCAAAATAACCTCCTTCAGGATTGTGGAATACCTTTGTTTTTCTTTTCAATCTTCAGATGTGCCTTTCAGGTAACAGTTTACCAGTTCCACAACAGTATCCGATGTGGTTGACGTGAGGTTTGTACATTTTGATGTCTATTTACGTATCCTGCATTGTAGAGATCAGATAAGAGTGGAAGTGGAATCAAATCACCATCTAATAATGTTTTTGTTTTAAAATAATGTTTTTATATTTATTACTTCAATTCAGCTATCATCTTTGCACTTAGCATACATCCATAGGTGTTCTGGTCTTCCTAGTTTCAGCTTGACTCTCAAAGGATGTTTCTCAATTCATTGGTTGAACCTGTATATAGCGGCATGGCCAGATAGTCTGCTCTTTCATTGCCCACTACGCACATGTTCTGGTATGAAGATGCACATAACTCTGTGAAGTATGAACCTTTGCAGGGATTCTCTTTAATGATTGCATGAAAAACCTGCCTGCACATTGTGGACCACCCTCCAGGAATCACTTGGTATACAAGCATGGGTGTTGTTTTGTGAATGAAACCAACATAATGCCATTGTTTAATGCCAGTTTGTAGTGTAGCAAAAACACAGTTGACTTCTTGAACAGTTCTGCTATATCATCATGCTAAGAAAGCTCATGCTATGAGCCAAAAAAACTTGTGTATATTTGTATGTATTTAACCATTTTTTTCACAGTCACACTTATCATTAATGAAGGCTTAGGCCTCTGCATCTACTGCCATGGGATTTCACTCTCTGCATCTCTTGTTGAATTTTCTCAGGAATTCTATGAATTTTAAACAAAACATTTTTGAGGTGGCATATTGAAATTCAGTGTACCTATAGCTTTAATTTTTTTTATAGTGTCTTATAACAGGTGGCTGAGGGGTTAAGAAACCACTGTCAAACTGTCATTTACTGCCAATATAGTACCTTGCGGTGTATGGCAGAGGGGTCTTTGTGCCTGAGGAGTTAAGGCCGCCTGGCTAGTGCAGTCGCCGCGAACTGTGCAGGTTAGGATTTTCTTTTTGCCCCCGACAGAAAAAAATCTCACACCTTACCGAGGGATCGAACCCGGGTCTCCCGAAGGAGAGTCCCGCGCTCTAGCCACTCGCTATACTTTCAGACAAAAAAATAAGAATAAGCTTTGTGATCTTTGTTAAGGCAAGTTTTTCTTATTTATCGGAGTTAAAACTAAACCATGCATTACATCTAAAGCTATACGAACTAATGATAAAAATCTGGAGGACAGAAGAATTACCCCATGACTGGAAAGAGTCATTATTGATACCTATCTTTAAGAAAGGAGACAAGTTCCAATGTGGAAATTATAGTGGAATATCACTACTGTCCACAAGCTATAAGATACTATCCGCAGTATTACTAAATAGACTAAAACCATATTCAGAAGACATATTAGGTGACTACCAGGCGGGTTTTAGACAAAACAGATCAACAATAGATCAGATATTTATCTTACGACAAATAGCCGAGAAACATTGGGAATATAAAAGAGATCTCCATAACATTTTTGTGGATTTTAAAAAGGCTTATGATAGTGTCCATAGGAATAGTCTATGGAATGCTATGCAGGAATTTGGAATACCAAGGAAGTTAATCAACATGACCAGACTATGCATGGAAGATACTTATAATATAGTAACATATAAAGGCAGGAAATCAGACCCCTTCCAAATAACATCTGGCTTGAAACAGGGTGATGCACTATCGCCGCTACTCTTCAATCTGGCTCTAGAGAAAGTTGTAAGGAAGGTAAAGGAGGAATGTGATATTGGAGGAACATCCAAGCTGCTTGGTTATGCAGATGATATAGATATTATAGGGCAAAGTGAACAAAAGACATTGGAAATATTGACTCACTTAAAGGAAAAAGCCCAACAGATGGGGCTGGTTATCAACCAAGATAAGACAGAATATATGGTAATTTCAAGAGACGGAATGGCTAGAAACTCTGGCCACATACAAATAGATAATATGACCATTAAAAGAACGGAAACATACAAATACCTGGGTACAATCTTCAACTGCGCCAACATCATAAGTGAAGAAATACAAACTAGAATCAACTCTGGAAATAAGATATACTATGCACTACAACATCTACTAAAATCAAAGGCGCTATCTCACACCAAAATCACAATATACAAAACACTGATCAGACCAGTTGTGCTGTATAGCTCTGAAACCTGGAGTACAACGAAAGGAGACGAAGCCTTGTTACAAACCTTTGAGAACAAAATTTTAAGCACTTGGAATCAACGACTGGCAAGAGAAGGTCCACCAGAGAGACGAATGGAGACGGATTGTATTTGCAGCAAAGAACCTCAATGGCTCGGAACGCTGAAGAAGAAGAAGAAGAAGAAGAAGAAAACTAAACTCGTATGCGCATAATGACACCTGTTTAAGCAAGCTGTCTCAATTCCTGAGTTTCTGAGTCAAGCAAATCCTTCCAGCAGACATCAGCATTGCAGTTGGGTTGAGGTTACTGTGAATGAAATGGGGGACTTCATAGCCAGAATTCTCAACATGGGTTTGGTTCAAAAGCCTACGATAAATTCACCACACTAACAATTGAAGCACTTTGCGAGGAATATCGTACCCTACAGGTAAGCGATGAAGTCCCTGAAGTTAAAGAGGTAAGTTCCATTCCAGATGGAAAAGAGAAAGGCTGTTGTGTGTGCAGTGACCGAAAAACTCCTGGAGGGTGGAAGCGAGCCCGGTCAATGTGCAACAAATGTCAAAAGGGACTTCATGGTTGTTGTTTTTCTAACCATAAGTGTTTAAAATTATTCTAAAGTGGTGTAGGTATTCAATGAAGAAATCTTAGGTACCATTTAAAAAAAAAAATATGTAGTACCAAAAAATATATACTGGTATGAAATTTTTTATTTTTCACAAAATGCAAATGAGGACACCAAATTTGCATAAACATGAACAAAACAACTTCAATCATACACAGAAATAAACTTTAGTATATCCTCTTTAAGAATATATATATATACTTTTATATACCTATATAGGGTTCTATTTTTTTTTTTTTTTTGAATTTTCAAAATTGTCACTTCAATTATTTCTGTACTCCAAAAGAAATGACTCTGTCTTCTTCAGAGGGAAAGCTAAATTTGGCGCAATGTTGTTTCGTCCTAATAGGATTAGATTAATGTTGCTTGTATCTAACAATGTAATATTTTTTTCTGACTCCCAATGACAAGGACTTGCTGCATAAGATGTTCTTCTTTGTATGAAACATGATATAATATTCTGTTTCTTTCACAGGGTTATTTTGAAAAAACGTTTGGTGGTCTTCGAGCAGTTTAGAAGACAACAAGGTGAGGATGAATTTACTGCACTCGTGGTGTTCATTTTCTTTCCTGTTGTGTATTAAGATTTTATTTCGTATAATAATCAATCCTGTGGGGCTAAATATTATATTGTAAAAAGTACTCAGAATGTAGTTTTATAAGATAATAATGCAAAATAAATGTTCTATAATTTCATTTTCGGAGATCTTTTGGAGTACGCTCTGTGGCGAAGGTGTTACGGACGTAATGCACAATCCCACATTCGAAAAAATTCTGCGGCGATTTGGAAGCAAACTCTTGCATTGGTTCCCATACAAAGGTTTGAGTTCAGGCAAACTACTGAACGCAAACTTGCCAAGAAATCACAAACAGTCAAAAATTGCTGGGGTTGGCTGCAGCGTCCTGTAAAGGATATGCACACTTTTTGGACGACTTTATGTTGCACTATGTCTAGTGGTATTTTAATTTGACAAAACATGGTACATATTTTCCTGATGCTCATCCGTGGTTGACACTTGAGGAGGCAGCCGATCTCTATATGTGTCTGCAGATGACAGTAGCACTACTTTGAGATATGGTGTGTCAACTGATACTGTCCTGGATGAACAAGCACTTGCTGACCAGATAGCAGTTCCTATTACAGCAGGATGGGATGGTGTAGTAGCTGGGCTTGCTACCCTCACTGAAGCACTCCATATGATCTGTGACAGGAGCTATATATGAACATGAGCAACCATAAGCCCAGACCATGGGGAAAGAAGTCCAAAGTAAACAAACCACACTGCTGTCTTGCAGGTGCATCAGGGCATGACAAAAAGCTGTGGGAGACACTCATGCAGAATATGCCATCAGGCCTGCCAAAGACAGGTTTTGTCAGCTATGTGCAGACACCTGGAAACTAAAGGACACGCGTGCATCTGTAGGAAATGATCATATGACATATATGGTAGTGTTGATTCTTCCAGCTACAACCATGATGGAGTGATGCTGGGTCCTAACCTCAGGAGACCCAAACAATTGGTATCTCTTCCAACCAGTCCACCAACCTCTGGCTTAATCATTTCAATAGAAGTGAAAAGTATATTCCAAAGAGGGTGTGGGGAAAGTACACAGTCTTGCTTAACTCCACTCTTGATTTTAAACTCTTCTGAAGATGCACCATCAAAATTTATTATGCCCATCATGCCTGTGTGGAACGATTGACAGAAGAGTTAGTGGGCAGCCGATTTTCTTTAACGCCTTGAACAGACATTCGTTGGAACTCATAGGTGTGAGAAACAAGAAGCCCATGCTTCAAGAATTTCTCAGGAAGAGTAATAGTCGAGTCCACTTAAGTCGAACTCGGATAAGTAGAATTTCGCTTAAGTCGACGTTACTGGCTTGGTCCTGGCCATTATACTTCTTTATCATTGTATAAAAAGTCCTGATAAGTCGAATTCAGCTAACTCGAATTTTCGGATTAGTCGAACATAAAAATGAATACCGACTATATGTGTTCACGTTTCAGTCGAACTGTTCATTTCACACCCCAAAAAAAAAAATTTGTTCCGCGAAAGAATTATTTTTAGTCAGACCGGAGAACCCCCGGGAAGGTTAACTTGGTCAACAAATGCCCGCAGAAGTCAGATGTGTCGGCCTAATGGCGCAAGAACGCAGCTCTGCTGTAAACAGGCACAACACAGTCACATCCGAGAGAAAAAACTCCGGATGAACGCAGAAGAAGAAGAAGATCGGAGAACAACAATCGATACGGCACATACGATATCTCGCTACATGTAAAAAATGGCAGCTAGTGAGCGAAAGCTTGCTACTTTAACATTAAAAAGAAAGACTGAGCTGTTGGAAGAGATTGAACATAGTGGGAAGAAGAAAGTGTATATAGCTAGAGAATTTGGTATTCCAACATTGACACTTTCCGGCATTTTAAAGCATAAAGACCTCTACAGAAAATTGTTTTTCAAATGTCAAATCGACGGTAACAGACAGCGAGCTAGAACTGCAGTGTGTGATTTTGTTGATGCTGCCCTTTTAAAATGGTTCACTGTGATTAGATCGGCAATTGTACCAGTAAATGGGCCTTTACTTATTGCAAAAGCAGAAGAATTTGGAGGTCAGACAGACTGGAATTGTAGTGCTGGCTGGTTGGATCATTTATAAAAAAAGACATTGCATCACGTACAAGAATGTGTGTGGAGAGAAACAGTCAGTCAACGAAGCAACGACTCACTCATGGATAAAAATGCTCAAACCTGCTTTGGCCAAATATAATTCTGCGGATTAGGATGACTGCGGGCTACAAGCACAACCTGTATCGCAGTCAGATATTTTGGCATGGATTGACATTTACTTGATGCAGACTGGATGTTCAGATGATGCAGTCTCACCATTTTGTACCTTTTTTCACAAGTCAAGAAGCAAAGCAAAATCACAGACTTTTTCTTTAATTAATTTGGAAATTTTCAAAATTAAACATTTCAACATTTCTGATATTGTATTGCTATTTATCTGTTCACTAACTGAGTTTCCTAAGTGTTACAATCATTTTACTCAATGTTACTGCATGGTATTAGTGTAAATTAGTGCAGTCTGGATAAGTAGAATTTCTGATAAGTAGAACAAATTCCTTCAGCCCCTGTGTCTTCTATTTATCCAAACTCCACAGTACTCATGTAAAAGACATTCAGATATTCTTTGTAGATACAAATTCTTCCACCACGACAGGAAAGCAAGATCTAAAATTGCTGACACTGGTCAAAACTGAAACACAGCACTTGAGATGAGTAGATATAAATGTAAACTTGAATTCCCAATGGCAAAATTATCCTAACTAATGGAGTTAGGAGTATTACAAACAATTGCAGCCCACCATTCACGGTTCTGAAGTAACACCAATTAAAAGTTGATAAATCAGTGTGCTATATTGTAAGTGACATTAACAGTCACCTTCCAAGCTGGAATTTTAGACAGTATAAAGAGCTTGAAGACTGGCTGATTGAAAACAATTTTTTGGGGGACCAACTTATCATATAACAAAGCAAAATACTTCTCAGAGCATTAAAGAATTCTAGCTCACCTGATGTTACCACAACAACTGATGGTATCCATAGGCTCTCATTCGGATTGGTAATTAGCCAGTTGGAGTATAGTGATAATGATTCAGTCATCCTGAAAATATCTGAGAAGAGACAATGGGACCATACAACAGAAATTTTAAAATTGATAACAGGACCATTTTTTAATGAACAGGTTGACCAACTTTGTCAGGGTGTATCGAGCTAAAACAATTTGAACAAAAATATAACCGTCCATGAAAGAAATCTTCAATATTAATCATGTGGAAGAACATGGACGGCGCTGCAGGAGATGACAAAAGACAGGAGGGCATAGTGTGAGTTGGTTGAGAGCCTGTGCTCCATTCGGGGGTTTTAAAAAAAAAGTAGAAGAAATAAACTATATGTTAATGATATTCCAAGGAGGTTTTCTATAACCTGGCTTTCACACACAGTAGAAATATTTTGTTTTCTCTCAGTTGGCTACATGTAATTTCATTGTGATTAGGTCAGCCAGAATTCTTTTGACACATGAACAGATACTAAACTTTCACAGATGAACCACTTTAATCATAACAGACAGTTGTTTTGATTTCTTCTTTCAGTTCCATATCTCGCACACTTTTACCACAGATGTACTACTCAGGCCTGCCTGCAAATGGCAGTCAAAGCATCTCATCTTCAGGTGCAGACAAGCCAAGCATTTACATGCCAGCTCCAGGGCCCTATGCTGCGACACCTTCAGGATACCCACCAACACAAGCTGGGCTTCCAGGGCTAGCACCCCGCTTTGCACCAGCTCCCCAAGCCTATGCAGTGGTGTCCAATGGAAGTCCCTCTGGATACACAATATCGCCAGCATACCACTCACTACCGTACTCAGGCTTGCAATGCATGCCTACTTCGACTCATGCTTACATATCTGCTGCACAGTACCCAGGAATGAGCTACCAGACTGCCTTAGCACCTCGAACAGCTCCACCTTCCCCATACCCTGCCCCAGTGCAAGCAGGCGCCCCTCTCATTGCTGCTGGGTATTCACCTATACCCGGCGCCATCCCCGCCCAAGCTGGCAGATCCTACACCATAGCTGGCTACCCTCCGGGTTACCCCCTCCCTTCGGCCTATCATGGGGCAACAGCATTTGGGCCACCGTTCTAACCATGCAGAAGCTGAAAGAAGCTGTCTGGTGCTGTGTTACTACTTGTTAATTCAACAATATGTAAGGTGAAGAATGATCGGAGGTGGGCATACCAATGTGGTTGATAGATCTGTTGTACACTATAAGTTTTGCTTTTACACACCTTTGTTTCTTGTAAGTCTGTTGTTCATTTGTGAAGGGTTTTTTCCAGTAGAGGTAGTTACTGTTCTGTCACTTTGCATTTGAATGGTTTTTAAATCTTCATATTGTTACATACAAATTGTTATATTTTATTTTACCTATTGACCTGCTTAGAATTGTTTTGGTAATGCAGTTGCCTTTGAGATTGTTTAAGAGTGAAAATACTACTGTATGTTTTCATTTAACTCAGCAGTTCTCACATGCTCTTTTGTTGTTGATAGGCACCGCCACAATTTATCATTGTCTTTTGACCCTGGGTTCTTGATTGGTGATGGTTGTCACAGTTTGTTTTTCATGCAACTAACATTTAGGTAATATTGATTAATGTTAGCTATTTGTTTCATCATGTTGTGCCAGATTGTATACAAAAGAGTATCTTTTCCTTGCCTTTAACCAAACATTCCCTCAGCTAAGTTTGCCAGGTTTTAGACATAAGATTTTTTAAAAAGCGTTCCTGTAATAAATTGTGAAAATTCAAGATGTTACAATAAATGCATCATCTACATACATATATTGTAAAAAAAATCTCAGTATTCGTAATCTACTCATATGGCAAGCTATTTTTGCCCTGGTAATAAAATATATATCATGTTGCCCTGCCATTTTGAATGCATCTGCTGGTTGGTCAGCGAGCCCTACATGTGTGCCATGAAACCAACATGTCCACGGGAAATTAAACAGAGAAAGTGATGCACATGATTTATATAACTCAATTGTTTTTTTTAAAGAACAAAAATGTATACTTTATGTTGCTTCTAACTTCATAGAAAAGAAATAAAAAATTTTACAAATTAAAAATTCCAACACAGTATGTATGAATAGTGTGTTTTATTACTGGCTCATAAAATGTAATTGTTCTCTTTTTCTAACACTTATTCAGAAACTGAAATTATGGTTACATTTTTGGCCAATTTCTATGTTCATATTTATAACTACAGCTGCCATGTTTGTTTCTCTTTGGGTTCCTACTTCTTAAATTGATTTTTGCCATTATTTAAACTGTTAACAGTGTAAATTCATTGACACATTGAGCTTTGCACAAATTTTGAATCTTTAATACTTGCATTGAACAGTGGAAAGCACACAAAGCTTTAGATTGTTTCTGAATATATATATATAACATGGTATACTTCAGAGCAAAAAGTCTCTCCCATGTTTGGTTTATGTAAAGGTCGTGTGTCATAGGCAGATATTTATGCAAGACTACTATAACATTGACTTAACATGTAATGTCCAGTGTAGCTGCAAGGAGTTTCTGATCATGAGTTGCACTGCACGCATAGGGAGATAGTGTTGCATGATTGTTTGTGAGATCAGATTACAAGTTGGCTGAAACCTTACTGTCAACGAAGTACAAATACTGGTATATCACATTGGTAAAATGTCTATTTCAGCAATGCAATGAGCCTGCAGTCAGAAAAATTTACATCGAGTGGCAAACTCACAATTGTGAAGGCTTTTCTTTACATGAAGCTGACATCCTGTTGTGTATTGCTGTCTTCCTGGTTAAGACATTTTGTCCTTTCTTCCTTTAAAATATGATCATTACTTTCATTTCATTTATGTAACTTTTGTATGGTAACTCATTCTGTCCCAAACAACTCAGCATACATTGATAGTAACATATTATGTGAGCAAAACTTTTGACTTTTCTTCACACATTCTGTTCTAGACACTTCATGCTGTGAACCTCTGTGTAGTAGACATTCTCCTATCAGTCTGAAATATAGGCTGGCATCTGTGGCTCTTGGGCAGTGAGTGCAGTTTCACAATCGCACATAAGGGTTTCAAAATCAGCCGAGGGTGATTTGGAAGCAGACCGCCCTGCATTGATGTTCAGTGGTATGAGCATCAGAATGGCAAATTACTGGCCGAGAAAATTACAAATAGTCAAGAAATGCTGGGGTTGATTGCCACGCCCTGTAAAGAACATGTGACTAACTTTTATTGATATAGTTAGTGCTTTTATTTTAAAATCTAACCTGCCTGGGACAGAAAGAGTTTAAACAAAACACCATCACTTTTATTATAATTTGAGATATATCTGTAGAACTTTGTAAAAATTGTTTGGTTTTTGCCATAAATCTGTGGCTCGTGGTTTAAAAATCCCTCATTTATTGTATGTAATTAGATCTTTTCCCTTTGTTAAAAATGGCTTACCTTGTAAATTAATTTAGCAGCAGAAATGTGAACAATAAAATGTGGTATTTCTCTAATCACACGTTTTTATCATTTCTGTGATGGAGACTAGACTTTGTATCCACTAGTGTGAGAGCAGTACGAATAAACTTGCAGGTGAATAACATTTGTTTTGTCATATTCTAATATGTTGGTATTATTTTACTAGTGTTTTGTCATTTTCTAATATGTTGGTATTATTTTACTTGTGTTTTGTCATTTTCTAATATGTTGGTATTGTTTTAAGTTGTTTCTTTATGTAAAGAGGTTAATTTGATCAAGGCACTCCTGAAGTTAATTAATGTTGCTCAGGTTTGGTTTGTAGAGATACTTTTCATTGCATACAGCCAATTCCACAAGCCTAAAGATCACACAAAGAGAATCTCAGCACAGTGCACAAACTCCATAACACCTGGCTGGATCTATGTGTGTGTTCATTTGTGTGTAGGTAGCTTGTCTGGTTGGTGAAGCTGTGGCTGAGAGGTTGTGTGCACCTGTGGCTTTGAAGGTACAGGGTTTGAGCTCAGCATAGGGCTAGTCATTTCCCCAAGAAGTGCAGGTATCTAATATCTTATGTCTCCCTGATCTCTTGTGAACGTGAGATCAGATACTTGAAACAAAGAAGCAGCTTTCTTCATTTGCAAATTGTGTCTGCATAAATCTGCTCTTTTCGACATCCAATTAAAAAAGGTCTTTGTAACTTGCACAAAAGAAGTTTTTTGCCCTTATCTGAAATGAGTAGATGTCCATTCCACTATCCCAGAATCAGGTGGGAGCGCACTATCCTCATGGTTTTGCAAACATCCAGTCCAAGTGAAATGAACATCTTGTGTGAAGGAACCCAATCAGTTATTGCTTGGTTGCTTAAAATCAAAGCAAGCTCCGTGTGTAAAGCTAGAGGAAGACCAAGAATCAGACGAGTCATTTCCACTACACAAACTACAGATCAGGCAATACATTTACATGTGCCCCCTGATCTTTGTGGTAATGTGATCAGATGCCTAGCCTACCCAGATAAGGGGACTAAAAAAACTGGGTCCTGTGTACGTGTCAAAAATGCCATGGCAGTCAGAAAGTGCTGAGTAGGCTGTAAAGCCACAGCCACTGAATGTTTTGTGTGGATTAGCTTTCCCTATTAACTCCCCTCTCCATCAGGTGAACCCACTCTGACTTCAGAGGTACTTGTAATTAACGTCCCCAAGTCAAGGACTACTGGTCAACATTTTAGTCTAACTGTCCGGTGTAAGGGTTGAACCCCTTACCTCGGCATCAACAAACCAGATGTTTAAAACTACGCTTTCTTATCCATTTGGTCATGCTGACCTACACATTGTTAGGAATGAAAGCCTACACATGGGTAAATAGAACCTTGGATGGAATCCAGTCTAGAGGAAGCGAACCTTATGCAAATGCATCAAAGTCAGAAACAATTACCTTTCAGGTGCAAAACTAGATGTTATTAGGGACGTTCATTTGAAACCTGTTCCAATGGCTTTATTACAAAAGCAGGAAAGAAATATTAACAGGTGTGGTAGAATTAAACAAAGCATTCATTTTGAATGACTTATGCACCATGGGTTGGTCAGAAGAAGTCACCGTAGGCATTCAGGCAAGCATCCCATTGCTTAGGTAGGCGGCGAATGCCGTCCGCAAAAAAAAAAAGATGTGGTTGCTTACTGAACCAAGTGTTGACCGCGTTCATTACGTCTGCATCTGTGTGAAATCGTTACCCCTTGAGAGCTTTTTTATAGAGGTCCGAACAAATGAAAATCACATGGTGACAAATCAGGACTAAAGGCAGGATGTTGCAGAATTTCCCATTCTTCCTTGCTAATGCTTCCTGCACAATCTTTGCGACATGCGGACGAGCATTATCGTGCAACAAAATCACACCGCGAGAAAGCATGCCGGGTTGTTTATTCTTGATGGCCTTTTGCAACTTGTCTAGTGTTTGCAAGTAGTGGGTAGAGTTGATGTTGACACCAGGTTCTTTAAAGTCGGCCAGCAATAGCCCTTCATGGTCAAAAAATGCGCTCAGCATAACCTTACCAGCGGAAACCTGTAACTTGAATGTTTTGGCTTTTGGTGATCCAGCACGCTCTCTTTTGCTGCTCGGCTCAAAGTGGTGACACCATGATTCATCGCTTGCCACTATGTGGAAGAGAAATGCACCACCCTCCACCTTGTAACACAGCAAGTGGTTCAAACACCATCCCATGCATCCTCTTTCTGGTGGTCGGTCAACATTCGTGGTACCCACTGTGAACACACCTTCCGATATTGCAGTTTTTTATGAATAACCTTTTGAATTGTCCCAATTGACACATCAAATTCTATCGCTAGCGAACGTATGCTTCAACAACGGTTCATCTGTACTGCTGCATCAATTTTGGTGATGGTTGTTTCTGTTGCAACAATATGCGCTTGACCTGGCCGTTGAAGATCTGACGTCCCTTCTGAAACATTCGCTCCCAGTCTGTCACTGTTGTCTTTGACACACATTTGTTACAGTATGCTGCCTGCATTCTTCGATGAATGTCCACTGGTCGACATCCTTCAAATGAAAGAAACCGAATCACCGCTCTTTGAACGGATTTTGTATCAACCTGACAATTTTCTCAAGTCAGAAACAGAACCTATGTATCATGGGACGATATACTGTCAATATAGTACCTTGCGGTGTATGGCAGAGGGGTCTTTGAGCCTGAGGAATAAAGGCCGCCTGGCTAGTGCAGTCGCCGCGAACTGTGCAGGTTAGGATTTTCTTTTTGCCCCCAACACACATGACCATGTTCAACGTATGCAATTATGCGCGGTGCTGCACGAACGGATTTCAAATGGACACCCCTTATACTTGCTCACCTCAAAAGAGAAGAAAAGACCGTTTATAGAGTACATGGACATGCCTTGCCATGCGTTCCATAAAACCAGCAGAGTAGGACATACATGTTGCTGTTCATCTGGTGGCTCCCCATTGCAGCTTGAATTCTACCCCCACAACAAAATTGAGCACACTGTAAACATGATACCAAGCAATTCATTCATTATGTACCATGCCGATAAGCATGGGTGGTCATGTTTTGCCATCTCGTTAGCTCAGTGTTCTTGTCTTGACCATGCCACATGGCAAGCCTTCCAGGTATTTACTTCTATGCCTTCCCCTTGTTCTCGCCAGTTGTCACCAAGTTCTCCAATTTATTTCTTCTCATAACGTGACCAGTCTGCCTGTCTTCTGCGTTCATCCAGTTTTTTATTTTTCGGACGTGATTGCGTTGCGCCATTAGGCCGACACATCCGACTTCTGCAGGCATTTGTTGACCGGGTTAACCTTCCCGGGTTGTCTGTCTAATTTCTCTAATCAGTTTACAAATTTCATTTGTTTCTTGTAGGACTTGGTCATTAGTTTTTCTGGCTGTCCATGGTATTCTTTGCATTTTCCTTAGAAACCACATTTCCACAGCCATCAGTTTTTTTCCAGCTCGTCTACTCACTGATACCAAGTAAAGGCTATTTAATTATGCCATTTCATTAAAAATGTTTGTTTTATTCTTTGAAGACAACTTAATTTTGAGGGGCATTGTAGAAAATGATGTCTTCAGCGGGGTTGTGGATTCAATCTACACACTGGTCAGTCAGTTGGGCTTACACTATTGACTTCTTGTTTAAAGAGCAACCCCCCCCCCCCCCCCCCCCCCCATCGCTGTCAACACCAGCATTTTACCGCTATCGATTTCATGGCAAGATTACACTCAGTAGTTTGCCATTGCTTTCTGGGCGGCCGACTCACTTATCCTGTAAGTTACCAACACAGCGAGAACCGCTTCCAATTCTCGCGTTACCATGTGGATAGATGGGATTATGGAGAAAGTCAAATGGCAAACTACTGGATGTAAAATTGCCTAGTAAACAAAAAGCCAAAATAGAGTGCATAATTCTGTGTGATTAATTCTTGAAAGTTGAACAAAGTTTGGTCATATCAGTAGAGTGGGAGAAGGCTAGCTGCCATCTCAAGCACAGGAGACCAAAATTCAAGACAACTTCTCGGGTGAGCCATTGAGAACCTGTGAGACTAGACCAGATAGGGGCCAGCCTGAAGTACTTATACCTCTACACCCTAGGATAGAAGAGGAATGATATATTAAGAAGCATGGGAAAGATGTACATATATATTCAATCCTCAGTAGTGTTGTTATTCCCAAGCCTTTCTGGGTTCACTTGTATAGAAAATAAAATGACTAATGCCTCACCACACCTCACAAATGCCAGTCTTCCTGGCCGAGGGGTTAGCAGCTTTCTCCGTAACCCTGAATACTCTCGTGGTTGACGTGAGCATACGAGAATTGGAAGCGGTTCGAGTCGCGTGACTTATGAGAGTATGGAGCCGGTCGCTGAGAAAGTCGTGGCGTGCTGATGAGCGTAATCTAGCCTAGGAATCAACATACACCTGAAAGATGCTGATGTTGACCGCAATATCCTGAAAGAGGATGGAAACGCGGGGAAAAAATAATGCCTCACCACAGATAGCTCCTGTGTGTGCAGTGTGTCACATTCAAATATAGATAACAGATATGAGTTCCATACAACTGAACAAAGGCTAGTTGATGTTGAAGGAAGCGAGAGAGGATACCCATGTCAAGATGAGAATAAAGCATAGGGTGGGATTTGGTGTGGAGCAGGCTTCCTGGATGGTCGCCATCAATGGACAGAAAACAAGAAAGATAAATTATGTAGACTCGGGAATCATAGGCACCAGAGTGCTAAACTGGATGAGGCAATCATGCTGCTAAAGAAGACAACTAGAGTGCTAAACTGGATGAGGCAATCATGCTGCTGAAGAAGACAACTAGAGTGCTAAACTGGATGAGGCAATCATGCTGCTGAAGAAGACAACTAGAGTGCTAAACTGGATGAGGCAATCATGCTGCTGAAGAAGACAACTAGAGTGCTAAACTGGATGAGGCAATCATGCTGCTGAAGAAGACAACTAGAGTGCTAAACTGGATGAGGCAATCATGCTGCTGAAGAAGACAACTAGAGTGCTAAACTGGATGAGGCAATCATGCTGCTGAAGAAGACAAAGGACATTAATACTTGTCTGGTATATTAGTTTGTTCCTCTGTGATTAGAGAATAGATCTACAGTCTGCCCAGGTTGGAAAGCCGGATAATCCACGATAAAGCTGCAGAGTGGTGGATACCAGGCCTGGGAGTGCATGAGGACAGCTCTGCACAATGCGGTGTTGTGCGAGAGGAATAAATGTTTGATGGACTTTTTTTGGGTCCATTTCTGTGTATGTCATCGGACATGCTGTGACAGCGAGCTGAACCGGTGTAGACATCTTAAAGTCACAGAGGTTCATGACACAATATTACAACTGCAAGACAACAACCCATACAATTACATATGAACAAAGCAAGCTTAATGTTTGTTCATGAACTTTTATTTTCATGTAAACTTTTCCACAGAAATGGTACCAATTCCATAGAAGAATGTAACATACAAGTAAAATCATTTAAACATAACACGAACTGCATATTTTCTCAGCCCTCTCTAAACACAGAAAACCAGTTCAGCTCAACTGGTAACATCTGTGCGTACAAATGTCACTTGAACTGACCATATCTTGTATTTTCCTATACTCCATTTTGATCTTCTTTGAATGCCAGACATACAGCTAAATTACCTGCTAATTTGCAAGGTACAGATTAAAATATATGCATAGAACCAGGTAAATTCCTTTTAATTATCATCTCTTATACTTAATCTAGGATCATGACACACATTTCGTAATTTCAGTATAAAATAACAAATCAGAAATGTATCACTTGCACATGAAAGAAAAGATACAAATCTGCTTGATTTAATGACCACATATAACAACCATAACACGGTGCTTCTGCACCATTCTGGTGGTTGGTCACATGACTAAACTTTGTTAATTTGAAATGGCATGTCAACAACCCCATTCACACAATGACATGATTTACCACTGGCAACTCATTCCATTGTAAATTCAGTTGGAAACAAATTAAACTTAAATCTGTTGTAATATCCATGAAAGTAAAACTATGTTACCATTGGCAACTCATTCCATTGGCAATACACAAAGTTGGAAACAAATTAAACTTAAATCTTTTGTATTATCCATGAAAGTAAAACTATGTAACCATTGGCAACTCATTCCATTGGCAATACACAAACTAAACTTAAATCTTCTGTATTATCCATGAAAGAAAAACTATGTTACCATTAGCAATACACAAAGTTGGAAACAAAAACTAAATTTAAATCTTAAGTATTATCCATGAAAGAAAAACTATGTTACCACTGGCAATACACAAAGTTGGATATACAAACTAAACTTAAATCTTTTGTATTATCCAAGAAAGAAAAACTATGTTACCATTGGCAATACACAAAGTTGGAAACAAAAACTAAATTTAAATCTTTTGTATTATCCATGAAAGAAAAACTATGTTACCACTGGCAATACACAAAGTTGGATATACAAACTAAACTTAAATCTTTTGTATTATCCAAGAAAGAAAAACTATGTTACCATTGGCAATACACAAAGTTGGAAACAAAAACTAAATTTAAATCTTTTGTATTATCCATGAAAGAAAAACTATGTTACCACTGGCAATACACAAAGTTGGAAACACAAACTAAACTTAAATCTTCTGTATTATCCATGAAAGAAAAACTATGTTACCATTAGCAATACACAAAGTTGGAAACAAAAACTAAATTTAAATCTTTTGTATTATCCATGAAAGAAAAACTATGTTACCACTGGCAATACACAAAGTTGGAAACACAAACTAAACTTAAATCTTCTGTATTATCCATGAAAGAAAAACTATGTTACCATTAGCAATACACAAAGTTGGAAACAAAAACTAAATTTAAATCTTAAGTATTATCCATGAAAGAAAAACTATGTTACCACTGGCAATACACAAAGTTGGATATACAAACTAAACTTAAATCTTTTGTATTATCCAAGAAAGAAAAACTGTTACCATTGGCAATACACAAAGTTGGAAACAAAAACTAAACTTAAATCTATTGTATTATCCAAGAAAGAACAACTATGGAGTAAGCCATAAACAACACAACATATCCAGTAATCCAAGTGAAAATATATACAGATGTCAATGTGGAAAGCAAACTAAACATCCACCTTTTTTTTTTTACCACCGACCTCTTGATCCACCACGGCTGCCGCCTCCTCCTCGTGAGCCGCCCCCTCCTCGTGGGCCTCCTCTACCACGCCCTCTTGGTCCACCACGGCCACGTCCACGGCCTCCCATTGGGGCTGGAACGAAATTATACAATATACAATGTCAGCAACGTTAAATAACACAAGCATAACAGGTGTCAACTTATTCCAAGGAAAAGAAGTCTAGTGCTTCTGACAAAACTGAACGCAACAAAACAAGCAAACACATATAAGCTTAGAAATTGCATTCTTTTCTTCTGTTTTGAAGAGACCGCATCGTGTTATGTACCTCTCTAACTAGGTCAGCGTGTCCGACTCTTGTCATGAATCTACATAAGGATTACTTCCCCAAGGCATTCCATTCTGTTCAAGGTAAATGGGCTCTATTAACCTGAGTGTTATTGCTTCTAAAAAAAATGTTCCGCGGTGGTGACATTACAACCTACTTTCCACAATTTCTAACGGTCACAGAATTTTAAAATTTGCAACCTACAAGTGGGACCTCCTGTTTGCCACCCATATCTAAGAAGGTATGCTATCTGATCTCACTGGGTAAGGTTGGCTGGGTCTGTACCACCGAGTGATGAAAAATACTGTATGCAATAAGTCATACAATGTCAGAAAGATAGTACTAACATAACACATACAACCTATCCTACTGTATGTTAGTGAATCATGTAATGTGAGCAACAGAATAGGAAGAACTTGGAGACAGCTGAGATGTATGTTGTGAACACCTTGGACTGCCAGAATAACTAACAAGTACCTGGGAAAGGCCAATGAATGTAGAACATTATATACAAATATAAGTAGACAGTGTTTTTAGGTCGTGTAATTAGAAGAGTCATAGGAAAACATCTAGAAGACTTGACCAAAGAGAGAAGAGGCAGACCAAAAGAAATGACGCTGGACGGACTGAGACTGTGGCATGGAGGAATATCATTAACAGATTTGATCCAGAACACTGGAGATACAAACATACTTACACCAGCCGACAGAGCATGTGTCGATGGTAATGACAATATTTTGGCCACCTACAGTTTTTCGCTCATTCTGACGCTATATCCATCAATGACAAAAAATGTATTCTACAGGCATTCGAGATGTGTTGTAGCAGAGTGGAAAATAGAGAAACGACAAGCACAATTATAGACAGCAGAAAACGACTGAACATACTTCTCTCACTGCATCACCTTGAGATGCTGACCAGGCACATTTAACAGACAACTCTATTTTATAATCAACCTTTCAAAACATACATGCAAGAGATGGTTTCTTTAGTCAGAGAGAAATAGGGATGTATCTGAGAAGGATGTCAGAATAAGAGAGAACAGAGAAACTCAGCAGGGCGGTCGTCCGAGTGGCTAGAATGCCGGATTCCCCTTTGGGAGATCAGGGTTCGAATCCTCGATAAGGTGTGGATTCTTTTGTTGGGGGGCAAAAAGAAAACCCTAACCTGCAGTTCACGGTGACTGCAGGCTGCCTTAATTCCTCAGACTCCTCTCTCTGATCTCCTGGCATGCAAGACTCCTCTGCCATATACTACAAGGTATTGTGGTATATGGCAGAGGCTTTTTTTTTTGCATATCCTTTTTACAGGACATCGCTGTCAACATCAGCATTTTAAATCTGTTGATGTCTTGGCAAGTTTACGTTCAGGAATCGCGTCCATAAGCCCTTCACCACAGAGACCGGCTATGGCAGTAAATGACATTTTTTTTGGACAGAGAAACTCATCTGAGTCAAGCCAGTTATGGAAAGACATGATTGTATTCTCCACAGATAGGAAATGAAGTTTTTAAAAAAAAGGTTTAAAGGTAGTCCCTTAGCAGATAATGCCCTTGGGGTGTGAAGTGTTATGCCATCATACATATCCTAGGCCACAACTTATGAGATGAGCTGGCCTGCTCCTGTCATCATCAGCTTTCCTTTCCAGACAAAAGTAAGGAATTCGCGTGTGGCAAAAATTTTTCTGAGCCTAGGTCAAAATCAGAGCCATACTGGAAAAAAATAACAATTATCCTGCCTCTGCATGGAATTGAACCGAGACGTCTTAGCACAAACAAGTGCACTAACAACTATGCCACCATGGCCCCTAAAGCTAATTATCTTCAGACTAGCATGAATCTGATGTACACACACCACACACATATATATAGTTCTTATGAGTTTTCTGCAAGGATTAGTTATAATAAACTAGACTAAAACCAATGTACTTCACACATGTGGGTGTTGTATCAAAACCAATGTACTTCACACATGTGGGTGTTGTATACTTAATCTAGAGTCCTGACAACACTTAGACAGACACACAAAGAAAATTGAGATCAATCCAAAATCTTAAAGGGCCGAGTTCACCGTTTCAAGCGTTCAGGAAGGGATCATTTCTACTGACTTTACAAACACAATTTTGCACTGTTTCTACATCTTTATTATCACTTTAATGCTGTTGTGCAATCATATAAGATTTGCTTCCTCTAGACAGATTCCACCCAAGGTAATGTCCATTCACCCATGGGTAGGATTACTTTCCTAGCAATTTTGCCAGGGCTGCGGTTTTACGGCCTACTTTGTTTCTAAATCTCATGGGATTTTAAATGTGAAC
The DNA here is from genome assembly GCA_963921405.1 of Cepaea hortensis. Taxonomy (NCBI): domain Eukaryota; kingdom Metazoa; phylum Mollusca; class Gastropoda; order Stylommatophora; family Helicidae; genus Cepaea; species Cepaea hortensis. Next base: position 74,201,218 of record OY992889.1, on the reverse strand, counting down.
TGCACCCTCTACACCTGAAGCAGACACCCTAACCTCTCATCCCCCATCCCTCCCTCACTTACTGCCTATAACATGAATATAGTTTTTAAATCCATAGACATAACCTTTTATCTTTGACAGTACATTAAAGTCTAGCGAAAAACAAATCCTGCAGCAAAACCCCTTACGACTACCCCCTTTAAAAAAAAATTATCGCATATCCTTTGCAACACATAGCAGTCAACTCCAGCATTGTTGGCTGTTCGTGATTCCTGCGCAAGTTTACATTCAGTAGTTTGCCACTGCTTTCTGAACGACTGGCACACATGCCATTAAAAAAGTTAGTTACATATCCTTTACATGACGTAGCAGTCAACCCCAACATTTGTTTGGCTGTTTGTGATTCCTGGGCAAGTTTATGCTCAGAGGTTTGCCATTGACCGGCACCCATACCATTTCATAAAATAACCAATGTAAGGTGGTCTGCTGCCAAATTGCCAGCAGCTGTGTTTTGAATGCGGTATTACAAACTGTGATCGTAACCCCTTTGCCATGGGGCCATCATCCCCTTACTTAAGAGTTAAACTACAGCACTTTGAAAACAATGAAGTAATAAAATTATAAACATTACGTTTTCCTCCTTCTCTCCGGCCTCTGCCCCTAAAACGAGGTGCATCGTCTATTAGTAAAGTATCAAGGGGCAAGCTGTCTGGTAGAATGTAGTAACGGATGTTGTTGCCCCTTATACTCAGAGAATCCAACTGTTGTGGGTCTCTGTTTTTCACGGTCATCTTCACTGCTTTCAGATGTGTGTTCATGCTGACATCTACACCTATTTCACATAAAAAATAAAACATTGTCAACAAAATAAGATATACACTGAAACAACTATTAACACAGAACAGTTATTAAAACTCCTTGGTATAATGCTGATGCTGCCTTGATATTTTAAAGAATTGTCAAGGAAAGGTTGCTCTCCCTGATAAATGTTACCTAACTTCGTAAAAGTGTGCGTGTGAGATAGAGAGAGCAGAGTGGAGATAGAGAGAGGGGGGAAAGGAAAGAAAGATATATATATAGGGAGAGAAAGTCAGAGAGGAGATAAAATAGGGAGAGGTAAAGGGATGGAATTGGAGAGAGAGAGAGCAAGATGAAGAAGAGAGAGAGAACCTGGCAGTCCTGCCGTGGTTAACAAATTGTGCTGATTATGTGGTTCCCAGAAATTCATGTGCAAAAATGAGCAGAATGAAACAATCTGTAAGCATCACAACGAGAAAAACATGCATTTTACCTGTAACTGTGCCATGAACCTGAGTTCCATTCTTCAATTCAACTGTGACTGTCTCATGGCTGAGTTTCATCAGAAATCTAAATTATGATTTAAACCAAAAAAATGTGATTTAAGACTCAAAGAAATAAGTTATGCACAGAAACCCCAAATGAAACAACCTTATTAAGTAAGTTCACAAGAGAACTCTAGAGAAGAACCCAATGTACGCCAGTTTTCAGGTTCTTATCTGCAACCTTAGAGAATATGCTTTGAAGAACTATTGTATGAAACCACATGGATAACAATGAGAAAGATGGCTGCTGTAGAGTAAGGGCTGAGATGAGCACGAGAAACAAAGATACAAACTGTAGTGTATATTGGGAATATTGAGATGTACCTGCAGGAATCTCAGTATATTTTGTTCTGCTACATAAAAAGTGGAGGATACAGTAGTGATGTGGCTTGTGCACTCACTCACATGTGGATCTAGTCTTTGACCCCTAAGCCAGTCATATATGTGAGAGAGAGAGAGAGAGAGAGAGAGAGAGAGAGAGAGAGAGAGAGAGAGAGAGAGAGAGAGAGAGAGAGAGAGAGAGAGAGAGAGAGAGAGAGAGAGAGAGAGAATTTTCAGGGAAGGCAACCAGTGTAATACCAACATCATAAAGCTATGAGTGCTGCTTTACACACACAAAGACAAAAATAGAAACTGCATACCCAATTTGCAACAATGGTATGGAAATAAGATTTCTTTGGCACCCTAATTTTACACTACAGTAGCCATGCAAGTACGGTGGATAGAGGTTTGGCCGTGTGCCTATCCTGGCATGGATCACAAAATAGATGGTGTCTTTGAGGTTTTAATTGGTCAAGAGTGATATGCGCAGAGATGGTAGTACAGATACCCGCTGACACTGGTAGCCACCCCCTTGCAAGATTGATGTATGTGGGTCTGCATACTTGGCGGATGGTTTCTTCAGCACGTCTCACCCATGATTTGTCCCCTTTGAGGCGATTTGCATAAGGTGTAGACTAGTGGGTGTCGAATATCAGTCTTCACTTTGTGGTAATAACACGCTCTAGCTAGTCTTTCTTTACTATCCATAGATGAAAAGTTCACAAGGTATTTCATTTTTCAACAAGATGCACCTCTGATACACGAATGAAACCATGAGATCATCCTCAGATTTATCAAAGACGCATCATTATCTATTTTCTCAAGTCTTTTTGTTTGTATGGTGCTTACTGTCAGGATGGACAGGACATACTCATTGGTAAAGGTATCAGTCCCCAGTACAGTACCAAAAGGAGTCGAAAATTAATCATAGCCATAACTTCCATTGCTGACAAACCTTTTCTGGCCACTGTTATGATATAGTCCATACAATCTATGAATGCCAAAGTTTGGTCGAACTTCACACAAATATTTAATGGAGATGTCTCAATGTCAGTTTCACTTTTGGCAAGCGTGTGCTTACCAAGTGCTTATTATTAAGTGAGAACCATGTTTTGGTCGCTTTCAATGAAATGAAAGTTCCACCCGAGTCACTGCACCATGACATCCGATCTACTGCCTGTAGTTCTAGTGACATTAGCTCAGTCTTTCTCCTGCCTGTACATCGAAACGTCATCTGCATTTGAAAGGACTGTGCTGTTGCCATGTATTTGCCCCCCTGTGATTATAATTGTGTAGGCGCTAAAGAGGGCAAGGAAGAGCCTTGGGGTAAGCCGGAGATGATTATGATCAGGTCCAACAACAAGCTGCATCATCTAACTAAAACCTTTCTTTCAAAAATCAATCTTCTTCTTCTGCTGCGTTCATCCGGATTTTTTTTCCGGATGTGACTGCGTTGTGCCTGTTTACAGCAGAGCTGCGTTCTTGCGCCGTTAGGCCGACACATCCGACTTCTGCGGGCATTTGTTGACCGGGTTAACCTTCCTGGGAAAAATCAATCTAATGAGAAGTGTGTGAATATCAAGTTCCAACAGTAATTTGCCAGTAGATAGAAGAGTACTTTGTTATATGCATCTTCTAGATCTATGGTTACAGCACATGTTTTGAGATCCACATGGAAGCCTACATGAGTTTCTGTATTTCGCCTGTATCCTCCCACCAGTGTAATCAGGCCTGGTGATTTTTTTCTAAACTTTCCCCCTAGTATTTTTTTCTGTTCTGCATAGTGATGATTCGGTAGCCACCAATGTGTTTTACTTCCCCAAGGTTTCAATGCTGAAACTAATAACTGCTATGGAATGTGCCTCTATTTTGCCACTGCGATGATAATTCTGTTGCCTCTGTTGTTCTGTGCCATCTGTGAACACAAGTCCAAATGCTGGATGGATACTGCTCGCTGAGAATGAAAAGTGGTAATGCTATCCGTTCTGACTGTTAAATTTGTTTGAGGTTATCCCTAGGACCTCCTGGACTGTGGGCTTGATAGATCTGGGCAGCTAGTATGGGTCTGTGTGTGCTTCACCCATTAATATATGTTTCCAGTATATTTGCATGCAGTCTGTATGTTTCTCATACAAGATGATTTGGACTTTTTAACTGTTTTGGTTCTCTGCTGATATCTGTGGTGTGGTGGATGTTTTGGTAGTCTTTTAAGCTTTTGAAGAGTTGTATACTGTTGAATTTTAAGTGTGCAGTTTTTTCCCCATTTCTTTTATGACACTGTTTCCCAAGTTTGTTTTTGTGGCTATGGCCAACAAGCTTGATGCATAGTCTAGTATGGTATTGAGAGTAACTCCAAGAAACAAGGGTGTATTGTTTGGAAGTATTGGTCGATTCTTTTAATTACCTGGACATTCTTTATTTGTGTGGGCAACGAGAAAAGACCTGCTGTAGTTTTTATTTCATTTAGTTTTAGACCAACTCTTTGTCCAGTTCTCTATTTTCTCACTAATTGCTCAGCTGTAATTAAAAAAGACAGTTAAACTGTACACTTTGGGATGAAGATGCTTGCAGGACCAACCCATTAACTTCAAAGTCAATCTGCGGTCCGCAGAGCTAGGATGGCCGTTCTTCTGTGGGAAACGAGCCCTGAAAAGTGTGTTTATTAAACTTGGGGAGTTGGCTGATTCCTACATCTGCTGTTAAGTAATTATCTTTTCTGTTGTTTGTCCATCAAGAATGATGATGACCATTCGTTTCATCCAGTGGGGTTGAAAGTATGGAGCCGTGGGTTCTAAGATGGCTGATAAGGCCTATTTTGGCTCAAAATGTTCTTTGACAATATGGGCAAAGAATGCTTTGCCCCTGACATTCCAGGAGGAGGATCTCCTGCACTGTATTTTCTGTCCAGCCTTTTCTTCACAGCTCTTGCAGTCCTTGTTGCTTCACAAGTGACTGCAACCTTGCGTAATGATGTACGCCACAAATTTTGGTCTTTGGCAGCAGTCTCCCAGGTGTCAAGATGAATTCCAAAAGCTTTCAGTGAGATTTTCAAAGTGTCTTTAAAGCATTTCCTCTGGCCACCTTGGGAGCGTTTACCACAACGCAGTTCGCTGTACAAAATTTTTTTAGGGAGCCTGTGATCTGGCATGCGAGTTAAGTGACCAGCCCAGTGAAATTGATTTATCTTTTCTACATACACCGTTAACCCAATATATGTATTTACATGTATATATTACATTTTTGTTTCTTCTTTTTATTTTGGCGCTCGCTCACTGTGAACTCAAGCGCAGTCCAAACACACTACTTATAGTAGTGTTGGACTGAATTTTGCGTGTATATTAGTTTTACCTAGTGTCCCTCACCATCAGGCGAACCCACTCCGACTTCAGGGGTACTTGTAATTTACGCCCCGAAGTAATGGACGATAGGTCAATATTTTAGTCCAACATTCCGGTGTCGGGGTTGAACCCCTTACCTCGGCATCAGCACACACCAGATGTTCAAGAACACACGTTCTTATTCATTCGGTCATCCTGACCTACTATTACATGGTTTAACCATCAGACAGTTTAGCCCTATCCATCTAGATTGTCTAATCATTTCTCTCGACATTGGGTTGTCAAGAATAGACAACTCAGCAGCCTTGGGATCAACAACATTTATCAGTTTCTCTGCAACAGCTGGGAGATCAATACTAACAACAAACACCTGTGTTATTACTGTTACGTATTAAACAAGCCACAATGCACTAAAAAAAAAAAAAAAGTTTTGTCAGCAAAGTGAGACATGATGAGCCCTGAGCACATAAAGAGCCAACGTTCTTGCTATCTCATTTTATTTCATTATTCAAAGCTAGATTAAAGCTGGTATTGCTTGACTGGAGAATCCTTTAAAAATTAAGTTTTAGCTTTTAAGTTCAATATGCATTTGAGTTCAGTAACAATAGGGCTTCCATCTATCGGAGTATGGCTGGAGTGGAGACTTTCCCCTTGACACGGTACCAAAGTGCCATCTTCACAGAGGTTGTGTTGCAGGGCGTTCCACATCTGCAAGCCAATAAACCTGAGGGGTGTGCAAGATCCGTAATGTAACTTCACATCTGTAGAATGGTATGTAGGGATGTAACTATTGTGTGAGTACAGCATATACCGACTGACTGTGATTAGGCCGAGGTTGGTCGTCTTTCCTCCAGGGGGCTTGAAGTATTTGATGATCAACAGACTCCAACCAAGACCTGGAGGGAACAGTTTGAGGATTTCTGTCCACAAGCAACACCATCTTGTAACGACTATATGATCAAATATTCCACTTTCTTGATTCTGTTAGCACCTGACAGTTCATTTACTCCAACAATGTGTTATTCCAACTTATACAATTGATAACTGCCATTACCTTAGGTTCCTTGAAACCAGAGTATTATTTTATAATAACTGTCAGCGATCAGAAAGAATGCTGTCTACTATCTGGCCTCTGGTGGGTGTTGTCCTTTTCCTAATCCACACTCGCTGTTGGGTGTAGTGAGCTTCTGTTCTAAGGCCAGATATATTGCACTGTTTGAACCATATCAGTGTTTGTGTAGAGTAACCTTAATGTTGTCTACTTATTGTCTCGGTCTCCTTCTCACTCTATCCTCAGATATTTTTTCTCATATGTTCTTAGCAGTTAGTCACATTTAATTCTCTTATGATGTCCATGCCACTTCGATGTTTCTCGATGAATGTTACACCTATCCCATTTCTGATGATGCTTCCCATTCTCTCTGGGAAACTCCTTAATCTTCCTCACACATTTCATCTCACAAGTGATGTATTTTCTCTGTTGAGAAGTTGACAGCAAAGTGCTGGAAGAAAAATGTTTATCATTTGTCACTTGCCTTCCATTGTAATCTTTGGATGTTCGAGTAAATGTAAAAGTTAATAAGTCAGTGTTTGCTTTTGGCATGATGTTCCCATTTCTCTGTTGAATCTTAAGTAAAAATGCTGTCTAGATATTTAAATACTGATACTTGTTTCTTCTTCTTCTGCTGCGTTCATCCTGAGTTTTTTTTTTTCCGGGCGTGACTGCGTTGTGCCTGTTTACAGCAGAGCTGCGTTCTTGCGCCGTTAGGCCGACACATCCGACTTCTGCTGGCATTTGGTGACTGGATTAACCTTCCCGGGGTGATACTTGTTTTATTTTAGTGTTTTAAAATGTTTATATTTAGTGGGCCCAGAAGCCTGCATAATTTCTTAGCTTCAGTCTCTTTGTGTGTTGATTTGTAGATATTTTCACAAGTTCATCAAAGTGTTTTGAAATGATTTTGCAACTGTACCTCATAATCTGAGATTACATTATTATGCCTATCAGATTTCTAGTGCAACCCACTCTTCGGATTGATATGTCTTATCTGATGTATTTGTATTTTTGTAAATATTTTACCTGTGTACATTATTAAAGAAATGCCCCAACATGTTTCACATTCCCTGTAACTGCACTCCTTCTCTTCCCCCCCCCCCCCCCCCCATTTAGTTTAATCGACGGATCAACACCACGGAACACAGGTGTAACCCATAAGTGCTCCTTTCTACTCCTAACTCAAGCCTGAGTCCGGAGAATCTCAGCTCAGTGTACGAACTTCACTTAGTAGCATCAGCAAGGATCCTGATATACTTTAGGTAGATTTTTAACTAAAAATTTTGCCCGGGCAGTGCCGTTAGGCTACCCTTTTTTGACTTCCAACTGCCAAGGGATATTTTTACGTGCGCAGCAATACACATGGACATCCGATCACTCTTCCCAGAGACCAGAGGAAATTTTGTTACTAGAAGTCCACGTGAAAAAATCCCGGCCCTCACCGGGGCTTGAACCCAGGACCTCCAGCACTCGAGACGCCAGTGCAATGTCGATGACACCATACAGAGACCACTCATCCCCCATTTTTCCCACAATGGCGCTATTATTGTCTTCTGCTAGTCTTCAGGAACTTTCTGTCCATGCTGCTTAGAATATCCTCTTCAGTCACTTATCTCTATTTAACAACATGCTTTAGTTGCTTTATTAGTTATACCTCCAGCGCCTCGCAATTTATTTTTGAAACTGTTTATGGTGGTTTCTGTTTAGGTTTTAAAAAAGAAAACAGCAAAAATGTTTATAAAGAGACCAAAGTAGTGTCACACAGACACTGGGAGCCTATAGTACACAACTGCAAATAGAACACATAAAATATTCAGCTGTTTCTGGAGCATGTATTGTCCTTTTTAGGACGTCATTTAGGAAATTCCCCACCGGTTGAGAACCACTGCCCTAACATAAGGCCAATTCACTTGGCGTCACAGCAAAGTCCTTACTGAGTTGGTGGCCATAGTGGATGTAGCCAAAATGGAGGCGAAAAAAGGGGCCAGGCAGATGCCGATGGATATTTACTTCGTCCAAGCCGGGCAGCAATGCGGAGACAACGAAGGCAGCGCTTCTGACTTGCCACCTTCGACCATTTTTGATGGTGCAGAAGACTGGAAACTGACCGTGGATCTAAAGGGCGGTGGCAAATACCCTGAGGTGATCCAGAAGTTTGGCTTGCGACCTGACATCGTACTTCACTCCTCGTTAGCCAAGTAGCTAACGCTGATTGAGCTCACCGTCCCTTACGAGTCAAATATTGGGGAGCAGCACTAGTACAACATAGAGAAGTACGATGACATGGTTGCTAGTCTTAAGCTGGAAGGGTACACTGTTAGGTTATTCGCCGTAGCAGTAGGTGCAAGAGGTCTAATCTTCCACTCCGTGTATGATATGCTAACCTAAAGCAAATGGGCATTAAAGGACAAGTGAGAACTCTCACACAAAAACAACTGTGTGAGGCTGTCGAAAAGGCCTCGTGCTGGCTGTGGAATTATCAGAACCTGGATTGGAACTAATATGTTTACAAGCGGTAACTGCAGAAGGTCTAACAATCTCTCAACTAAGAACACGAACTTGCAACGTCTCTTGTCGACTCTATAGCCTTTCCTCTGAAAGAGGGTGGTGAATCTGAGTGCAGTCAAATCATGCAAATGTCGGCCGAAGTCCAAACTCCATACCAGAGTGGTAATCGTCTGTAAGTCGCACTCACCTGCAGAGACCAAGAGGTGGGTCGAGAAACCAAAGGAAGAACAGGCTTTCTAGTAGAGTGTGGTGCCATAAATGGTGCACGAAGAAGGAACATGGCAACAGAGACGTATGGAGACGATAGAGGCCATGGCTGGGGATGAAGCAAGCTTCCCACGACCACAGGTGCTAACGGGCAAGCACAGGCTGCACACACTCTCTAAGGGAGGCTTGAGAGTGGACATGTCTACAGCTAATGAACAAGCACAACCACACGGACAATGAAATCGACCGAATGGGTTCCAAATGTTGCTGTATGTAGCCGAGGCGCGGTGTTGGGGTGAGCGCCCAACATTGCTCAAATACCTCAATGGCTCGTGAATACATAACCTATGCAGCAAAAGTCCAACTCCTGGCCTTCACGTGGCGGGCCTGTTTAAACTAACAGGAGAAGGGGCGACGGCGAGTCTCTGGCGCCGGAAAATAACCAGTATGCTCTAGATGTGTATGCACGTACATGCATGCGCAGACAGGCGTGTGCGCGCGTACACATCTACACTCGAGTGAGACCACAGTCTGCTCTAGCAAAGAAAGGTGCTGAAGACGGAGGCAACCAGCCAAGAGGCGCACCACAGAAATCAGGATGCCACGCAATCACGCAAAATGGAATATGTCGACTACTGCTAATCGTTATGGTGCTCGCCCTGCTTTGGACCCCCAGGCAGGTGCAGTGCCGGGCCCTATGTCTCGAAAGGGTCCAACCCCAACTACTGGAGGTCCTTCTCAGATGTCCTGTGGAGCCAGGGGACATGAGAATAGGACGACTGGCCATACTAAACTAAGACTTAAAATAATGCACTGGAATGCGGAGGGAGTCAGCAACAAAAAAGTTGAATTAGAAAACATCCTGGACAAAGAGAAAGTAAGCATATGTTGCTTGCAAGAAACTCACCTCAACGAAAATATAGCCTTTAAAATCAGAGGCTACCAGTGTTACCGATCTGACCGAAAGAACAGGCGAAAAGGTGGGATACTGACCCTTGTAAGAAATAACATCATGGCTTCCCAAATCAAAGTCTACATGGAAGGGGCTGAGTATCAGACACTTAAACTTAAGACAGGTAATACAGATCTACATCTGATCAATTACTACTGTCCAAGTGACCGCCCACAGGCACTGGACACTCTACCACTAAAAGAAAAAATGATTGTGTGTGGCGATTTCAACAGCCACTCGCAGAGCTGGGGCTATGATCACATGGACCAGAGAGGAGAGAGACTGGAAGACTGGCAAGATGAGAATAGATTCATGTTGATTAACAAGCCGTCCGACCCACATACTTTCTACTCGAGATCATGGCACTCTTCAACTACACCTGACCTGGCTTTTCATTCACCAGACCTGGAGTGGAACATTACACGAACTGTTGGGAAACAACTTGGTGGCAGTGACCATCGGCCAGTCTTTCTAACCGTAGAAAATGAGCTTGTAAGTGAAAGCAGCACCCTCTCGAGGTGGAACTACAAGAAAGCAGACTGGGCAATGTACAAGCATCGCACCAGCATACTGGTTAGAAACCTGAACACTGAGAAAGACATAAATAAAGCAGTTGAAGAGTTTGGGAAATGCATACTACAGGCAGCGCGAGAAACAGTACCAAGAGGAGCCCGTAAACAATATAAACCCTACTGGAGTAGTGAACTGGAACAGTTGCATAATGATGTTGAAGTGTGTAGAAAGCAAGCAGAGGCCACACCCAGCCAAGAGCACCACAATAAATTCCAGCATGCAAAAGCCAAATTTCAAAGGGCCAAGCTGCAGGCTAGACGGAAAAGCTGGCAGGAGAAAACGGAGTCTCTGAACTTTGAAAGAGACACAAGGAAATTGTGGAAGCTAATAAAACAGCTTAATGACGAGGGCACAGGGAGAAACTCCAAAATTGCACTACATAAAGATGGAAAAATCTTAACAAGAAAGCAAGCAGCTGACCATTTTGCGGACTCGTTCGCACAAGATAGCAATATCAAAATTAGTCCAGAGAATCAACAAGAGATTCGAGAGAAACGACAACATACAGGACAGAAGGAAATAGTACATGAGGTTCTGGAGGCACCCATCACAATCAGCGAACTGGAGCTAGCCATATCAAAACTGAAAATGAGAAAGTCACCAGGAGCTGATGGTATCTCCAATGAAATGATCAGGAACCTAGGAACAGAGGCCAAAACAAAGCTGTTGCAGATCTTCAATAACAGCTGGACCTTAGGCAGTGTTCCACAAGCCTGGAGAGAAGCAATCATGATACCCCTCCTAAAATCAGGGAAAGATGGTTCCATTGCCTCTAGCTACAGACCAATTAGCCTCACCAGCTGTCTCTGCAAAACACTGGAGCGCATCATCAATCACAGACTGCAGTGGTACATTGAAAGTAAAAACATCCTTGTGCCACAGCAGGCTGGCTTTAGGCAGTGCTACTCTACGGAAGATCAGACAACCTACCTCTCTCAAGAAATTGAGGATGCATTCCAAGAGAAGAAGCTGGTGCTTGCGGCATGGATAGATCTGAAGAAAGCCTTTGACAAAGTCTGGAAAGAAGGTCTGATGAAGAAACTGAGAAACTGCAAAGTCAATGGAAGAATGTACAAATGGGTGAAAGCATACTTGCACAACAGAAGAGCCCGAGTACAGATAGACGGACTCAAGAGCAAGAAAGTACTACTGCGTCACGGTGTCCCCCAGGGCGGAGTCTTGTCCCCCACACTTTTTCTAATCTTCATCAATGATCTTGTTGCTCACCTACCGCATGGAATTAAAGCGGCAATGTACGCCGATGACCTGGTTCTATGGAGCACAAATGAATATGCATCAGTGGCCACCAGATTGCTACAAAGAGCTGTAGATACATTTGCTGCATGGGCAAATAGATGGTGTGTCAGCATAAACACTGACAAGTGCAGCACCACCCTATTTACCCTCTCTCCAAAACAAAAGGCAGGGATCATCCAGATAAATGGAACACCCCTAAGAGAAGATAAAGAACCAACATACCTTGGAGTAACATTTGATGGCAAGCTGACATGGAGAAAGCACATTAACAAAGCAGTAGCAAAAGCCAGAAGGAAAATAGCCATCCTGAGAAAGCTAAGTGGAACCACATGGGGAGCCAGTACGAAAATACTTAGCAAAGTTTACCAACAGAGCATACGACCACACCTGGAATATGGGTCAACTGCGTGGTGTTCAGCATCAAATACCACACTACAAGAGCTGGACAAGGTGCAAAATCAAGCACTTAGAGTCACCACAGGAGGGATGAGATCAACCCCTATAGTGGAAATGGAGAAGATGGGGAGGACACAGGCACTGAGTGAGCGCAGAGATACGAAAACGCTAATACAAGCAGAAAAGTTCCTCAGCTTGCCAGGCCACCCTATGAAGAACAGATTTGAAAACCTAGCTATGGGGCGGTTGAAAAGAAGTAGTTTTATCCACCAGGCCAAACGACTCTGCAGAGAAACCACTGATCTGCCCACAGTTTGTATCCCCCTAACAACTATTCCAGAGCGAACTCCATGGAAAGATGAGCATAGACTATCATTACAAATCCAGACAAAAGTGAGAGGAATATTTGACAAGGAAGAACAGAACAGTGTGCAGCGCAGAACAGCCACTCTCAGCTTCCTTGATGAAGAATACCCACAGGACCTCTGGATCCGAGTCTACACAGATGGGTCAGCACAAAATGCTGTTCGAAATGGAGGAGCGGGAGTGTACATAGAATACCCAAATAATACTAGGGACACAGCCAGAGTACCGACAGGAAAGTACTGCCATAACTATGATGCCGAAATTGAGGCAATCAAGATAGCAACAGAGAAATTACTAAATAACAGCAATGGTACACAACCTGTGGTGCTACTAACAGATGCAAAATCAGTACTCGAGGCGCTCCTCTCTGGGAAATTGCCAGTACTAAGGACACTACTTTCTGAACTTAGCAGTCAGCATAAAGTCACCATACAGTGGATACCATCCCACTGTGGAGTACCCGGAAACGACAGAGCTGATCAATTGGCTAAGGAAGGAGCCAAAGAGGAACAGCCTGATGTGCCCGTTACATACCACCAAAAGAAAAGAATGATCAAATCAGTCAGAAAGCCACCAAAACCTGCTCAAGATGACTACCACATTATGGACAGACCAGAACAAGTCATTATTCTGCGCCTCAGAACAGGACACAATAGATTACGCAACCACATGTATACAAAATTCAAGATTGGTGAAACAGCCATGTGCACATGTGGATTGGCGTCGCAGACAGCAGAGCACATACTCCAAGACTGCCCAAAATATAACATATCTAGGCAAACCTTCTGGCCTAGAGAGACGACGGTGGAAGATAAACTCTATGGACCACTGTGTGAACTGAAAAAAACAGTTCAATTCATGCAAGAGACGACATTGCAGATATAGACATATTTCAAGCGAACGAAAGAAGAAGAAGAAGAAATCGACCGAATATCTCACATAGCAGGGGAAAGATGCCCAAGTTATGACCTGGACGGGCCAGCCCCTAGAGAGTGTTAAGGGAATAATGGGCCAAAACACTTGGGGAAGGGGGTTCACTTCTGAAGATCAGAAGCCCCCTGCCGTGTTTGCTCCGCGGCGTAGTTTTTATCACTAATTGGTTAAAATAAAACAGGCAGGACAGGGCAGTCAAGATCACCACTGTATGCTACAGACATCTGACATTGTGAGGAATACTAGGGCTATGTATAAATAAATTCAATTTTGACTGTGCTACAGTTAGCACAGCAAGTAAAAATGTACAGAATGTGGCATTTCTAACCATAACAGACCATGCTTTTCTTCTCCTTCTGCGTTCATCCGAAGTTTTTTCGGATGTAACTGCACTGTGCCTGTTTACAGCAGAGCTGCATTCATGCACTGTTAGGCCAACACATCCGACTTCTGCAGGCATTTGTTGACCTGGGTAACCTTCACAGGACCATGCTTTTGAAAACCCTGTTTCATATTAACAAAAAGTGGTTGCTTGGAGGAGGAGGGGAATTGGGGGGGGGGGGTGTGCCATGGCAGTGGTTTACTTTTTTTTCATTTTACTGCAGTTGATATCTTGGCAAGTTTACGTTCTGAATGATCGGCTCACATACCAACACATTAAAACCCAGTGCGACATGGTCTGCTGCCAAATCGGTCGCAGCTGTGTTTCAAATGCAGGTAAGCGGGCTCACGAATCTTGTCCGCAAGTCGTTAACCATGGAGACCGGTTCGCACTCTTCCAAATAACGGTTCTAAATTATTTTGTGTAAAAAGCATACCTTACAGGACCTCATTAGGTGGTATAATAAAAAAAATATTAAACACTACGAACTAAAATATAGAACTGAGAAAATGGAATTATGTACCAATAATATTTCAGTTATATGTGGAAATTGTGGCACAAAAGTTGTAAATACTGTCTGAAAGCATGTTCTTTGTGGAAAAAATTGTACATATCGGAACGAGCATTGAATGTATTGTCGATCACTTTCGGTTCAGTGTGACGTGGACTGCTAGACCGATCGATGGATGCAATAAATGTTTTTGGGCCCGGAGGGCCCTCACAGTCGTCAGAGCATATACCTACAGTTATATGTGGAAACAGATTTAGATAATAGATATACACTCCGACGACAGTCAGGGCCCTCTGGGCCCAGGAAACATTTAATTGCATCCATCGATCGGTCTAGCAGTCCACGTCACATTGAACCGGAAGTGATCGAGAACATCAACTAATGAGGCCCTGTAAGGGATACTTTCTACACTAAATAATTTAGGACCGTTATTCTGAAGAGTACTGACCGGTTTACTCATTACATTACATAAACTGGTAAATAAAACAATGCAATGTGCAATAGGGCGGGAGCAAAATTGTTTTTCCTAGCTCTGATCCCAGGAATATTCTGTACAAAATGTTAGTGTTAGTTTAGTTAGCACTGTAACTGTATAATTGTTGGTAACAATATTTTAAAAATGCACCCAGTGAATCCCCTAATTTTTTATTGGCACCCCTGTTACATGTACACATAATACATCTTCCATTTCTCCGTCCTTTCTCAAATTGGGACAGCAATCCGTGTACAGTTAGAATTTAGAATGATAATGAATGTGCCACAAAAGTAATTTTACCCATTTTAATTTATTATTCAGACGTCTTCTCTTAGTATAGGTATAGGAGGGATGGGTGAGCGTGCAATTAATTATTCATGGAGCCAGTTCTTGTACAGTAGTATTTAGAAAGAGCTGCTGTTCTTTGCATTTCGATTCCAGAGCATACATGACAATCATAATAAATTCAACTTGCTTTTCCCTCCTATAGTTTAATCAAACACAATACACAACAAGCAATGTTTATATTCAGCAGTCTTTCAGCCGGTACGCTAATTGTCGATATTAAACCTCAACAAGAAAATAAAGGTATATTTTATTAGCAAAACAGATGAAGTATAGTTTTAGACTGTAACAGTTTAAATATTCACCTAACAAGTTTCATGATGGCTGAGATTGACAAGCAATATTTGCTTCTTTTTAATGGCGGTAAACGTTCGAAAGACGAGTTATACCGGAAGTTTATCTAAAGCCATTCAGTATATGTAAAGGGACTAAACTGTGCATAAGTCACAAGTCTAGTCACAGTAAAGTTACCTCCCTGCAGTTTTGATGCTCGCAATTTTTTTTTTTTTTTTTTTAATGTTGCATATCCCTTACAGGACGTTGCTGTCAACACTAGCATTTGTTAGCTGCTGTTGATATACTAGGCAATTATCACGTTCAGTAGTTTGCCATTGCTTTATGAACGACCGGCTCACAAACCCCTGTAAGTTACCAACGCGGTGCGATCCGCTGCCGAAACTCACGCAGCTGTTTTTCCTCACGAGGATATACGGGATTACGAACAACGTCGTTAACACCTTGGCCAGGGAGACCGGAGATACTCGCAATATTCGCACAATTAGATCCAAACAACTACTGACACACAGTGGCTAACCCGCATGCCTGCGGACTCGGTGGCCAGGAGTTCAAAAAGACATCATGGAGGATATTTTTGCAAAAAATGACCTGGGCTCCATCAAAAATATGTACTATAACATGTCTACCTGGCGCTACGAAAGTCGTTGTTTCGTTTTCGGACTCCGCCATCCCGTTTACGAGTTCAGTTTTGCTTTCGGAGACACTGGGGGAGGGGTCGTCATCGGAGCTAACGAGTTTGTGCTTTGTTCGACGCTTTCGCCAGGTTACCCTGTTTAAAGAAAGCCGAGGTGTATGGGATAGAACCCGGAGCAATGAAGTCAATCGTCTCGCCTTCAAACCCCCTTTACGCCTCAATGTGTGTAAAGGGACACTACTTAATTTACTTATTGACTAACCAAGTAAGTATAAGGCAATGTCCCTTTGTTATCGTCTTTATTCCTGCAAACAAGAACTAGAGGTTAAGAGACTGCTCTCAGGCTCAATCCACTACACCTGGCATGGTTTCACGTTGCCCTATTTGGGAGTTATGTCATATGTAGTTCATCTTGTCAGCCGTGAGGGTCATTTCAAGGCACTAAAGAAGATTGGCTGCCCACCAACTCTTCTGTCCATTGTGGAATCGTTCCACACAGGCATAACTGGTATAATCAAGTGTGATGATGTAAGAAGACTTTGAAATCAGGAGTGGAGTTAAGCAAGGTTGTGTACTTGCCCCTACCATCTTTGGAATATACTTTTCACTTCTACTGAAATATGCATTTCGTGATCAGGGTATACATTCACTCACGCTCAGATGGTGGCCTCTACAATGCTCAGAGATTGAAGGCCAATACCAAAATTAGGAGGGTACTGATCAGAGAGATGCTGTTTGCAGATGATGCATTCACGACCCACTCCGAGGAAGAATTACAACGTCTACTATCTGCATTCTCCAATGATTGCTCTGAATTTGGTTTAACAATTAGCAAATAGGAAACCTAGATTATGTCACAAGGTACACATGGGGTACCATCAATCTTTATTGACGACGCCGAGCTGGAGATAGTAGACCATTTTACATATCTAGGATCAGAGGTAAATAGCAAATTATCCCTAGATCAGGAAATCAACATTAGGATTGGTAAGGCAGCAACAACAATGAACATGTTAACAAAAAGAGTCTTGGGGAACAGGAAGCTTACTGCCAAAACAAAAATCCTTGTCTATCAAGCCTGTGTCATTAATACTCTTCTTTATGGCAATGAAGCCTGGTCAACCTACTCACACCAAGAGAAACGTTTAAACAGTTTTCATATGCAGTTTATACGAAGAATCAAGACAAAATCACAAATATTGAAGTATTGGAAAGATCAGATTGTGTGACGGTTTGTCCCATGCTCAGTCTTCGTAGACTTAGATGGATAAGACTCGTTAGGAGGATGGATGATGGTAGAATACCAAAGGACATCTGCTTTGGTGAATTACAGATGGGTAAGAGATCTCAGGTTTGGCCTCTACTGCGATACAAAGATGTGTGTAAGCGGGACATGAGCTCTCATTCTAGACAAAAATGTGAATCCACTAGCGTCAAAGTCCTCCGCTCTCTACATCTCTCTAAGGGCATTAATAATATCGGCATGATTCGTAGGAAGGCCATCTGCAGTGGGTGCAGAGACAGTTTATTAGCTCTTTCATTTCCCTCCACTACCATACGTCCCTGGACGAAGATGAAGGCGACTCTACACAAAACAGACTTCCGCAGCGATTCAATCCACTGTCTGCGTAAGGAACCCACCTCACTGAATCACTTAGGACACAAACATGGGCATAAATCTGTGATTCCAGTCATATGAAAGCCCGTGTAACTGCCATCGCCTCCATCGTCATGCTGCTTGTGGTCTTAGAGTGGGCACCACTGACTTCTTGAATGGTTCGGCCCGTTGAGAGTACCTTCTTCTTCTTCTTTCGTTCGCTTGAAATATGTCTATATCTGCAATGTCGTCTCTTGCATGAATTGAACTGCTTTTTTTTCAGTTCACACAGTGGTCCATAGAGTTTATCTTCCACTGTCGTCTCTCTAGACCAGAAGGTTTGCCTAGATATGTTATATTTTGGGCAGTCTTGGAGTATGTGCTCTGCTGTCTGCGACGCCAATCCACATGTGCACATGGCTGTTTCACCAATCTTGAATTTTGTATACATGTGGTTGCGTAATCTATTGTGTCCTGTTCTGAGGCGCAGAATAATGACTTGTTCTGGTCTGTCCATAATGTGGTAGTCATATTGAGCAGGTTTTGGTGGCTTTCTGACTGATTTGATCATTCTTTTCTTTTGGTGGTATGTAACGGGCACATCAGGCTGTTCCTACTTGGCTCCTTCCTTAGCCAATTGATCAGCTCTGTCGTTTCCGGGTACTCCACAGTGGGATGGTATCCACTGTATGGTGACTTTATGCTGACTGCTAAGTTCAGAAAGTAGTGTCCTTAGTACTGGCAATTTCCCAGAGAGGAGCGCCTCAAGTACTGATTTTGCATCTGTTAGTAGCACCACAGGTTGTGTACCATTGCTGTTATTTAGTAATTTCTCTGTTGCTATCTTGATTGCCTCAATTTCGGCATCATAGTTATGGCAGTACTTTCCTGTCGGTACTCTGGCTGTGTCCCTGGTATTATTTGGGTATTCTATGTACACTCCCGTTCCTCCATTTCGAACAGCATTTTGTGCTGACCCATCTGTGTAGACTCGGATCCAGAGGTCCTGTGGGTATTCTTCATCAAGGAAGCTGAGAGTGGCTGTTCTGCGCTGCACACTGTTCTGTTCTTCCTTGTCAAATATTCCTCTCACTTTTGTCTGGATTTGTAACGATAGTCTATGCTCATCTTTCCATGGAGTTCGCTCTGGAATAGTTGTTAGGGGGATACCAACTGTGGGCAGATCAGTGGTTTCTCTGCAGAGTCGTTTGGCCTGGTGGATAAAACTACTTCTTTTCAACCGCCCCATAGCTAGGTTTTCAAATCTATTCTTCATAGGGTGGCCTGGCAAGCTGGGGAACTTTTCTGCTTGTATTAGCGTTTTCGTATCTCTGCGCTCACTCAGTGCCTGTGTCCTCCCCATCTTCTCCATTTCCACTATAGGGGTTGATCTCATCCCTCCTGTGGTGACTCTAAGTGCTTGATTTTGCACCTTGTCCAGCTCTTGTAGTGTGGTATTTGATGCTGAACACCACGCAGTTGACCCATATTCCAGGTGTGGTCGTATGCTCTGTTGGTAAACTTTGCTAAGTATTTTCGTACTGGCTCCCCATGTGGTTCCACTTAGCTTTCTCAGGATGGCTATTTTCCTTCTGGCTTTTGCTACTGCTTTGTTGATGTGCTTTCTCCATGTCAGCTTGCCATCAAATGTTACTCCAAGGTATGTTGGTTCTTTATCTTCTCTTAGGGGTGTTCCATTTATCTGGATGATCCCTGCCTTTTGTTTTGGAGAGAGGGTAAATAGGGTGGTGCTGCACTTGTCAGTGTTTATGCTGACACACCATCTATTTGCCCATGCAGCAAATGTATCTACAGCTCTTTGTAGCAATCTGGTGGCCACTGATGCATATTCATTTGTGCTCCATAGAACCAGGTCATCGGCGTACATTGCCGCTTTAATTCCATGCGGTAGGTGAGCAACAAGATCATTGATGAAGATTAGAAAAAGTGTGGGGGACAAGACTCCGCCCTGGGGGACACCGTGACGCAGTAGTACTTTCTTGCTCTTGAGTCCGTCTATCTGTACTCGGGCTCTTCTGTTGTGCAAGTATGCTTTCACCCATTTGAACATTCTTCCATTGACTTTGCAGTTTCTCAGTTTCTTCATCAGACCTTCTTTCCAGACTTTGTCAAAGGCTTTCTTCAGATCTATCCATGCCGCAAGCACCAGCTTCTTCTCTTGGAATGCATCCTCAATTTCTTGAGAGAGGTAGGTTGTCTGATCTTCCGTAGAGTAGCACTGCCTAAAGCCAGCCTGCTGTGGCACAAGGATGTTTTTACTTTCAATGTACCACTGCAGTCTGTGATTGATGATGCGCTCCAGTGTTTTGCAGAGACAGCTGGTGAGGCTAATTGGTCTGTAGCTAGAGGCAATGGAACTATCTTTCCCTGATTTTAGGAGGGGTATCATGATTGCTTCTCTCCAGGCTTGTGGAACACTGCCTAAGGTCCAGCTGTTATTGAAGATCTGCAACAGCTTTGTTTTGGCCTCTGTTCCTAGGTTCCTGATCATTTCATTGGAGATACCATCAGCTCCTGGTGACTTTCTCATTTTCAGTTTTGATATGGCTAGCTCCAGTTCGCTGATTGTGATGGGTGCCTCCAGAACCTCATGTACTATTTCCTTCTGTCCTGTATGTTGTCGTTTCTCTCGAATCTCTTGTTGTTTCTCTGGACTAATTTTGATATTGCTATCCTGTGCGAACGAGTCCGCAAAATGGTCAGCTGCTTGCTTTCTTGTTAGGATTTTCCCATCTTTATGTAGTGCAATTTTTGAGTTTCTCCCTGTGCCCTCGTCATTAAGCTGTTTTATTAGCTTCCACAATTTCCTTGTGTCTCTTTCAAAGTTCAGAGACTCCGTTTTCTCCTGCCAGCTTTTCCGTCTAGCCTGCAGCTTGGCCCTTTGAAATTTGGCTTTTGCATGCTGGAATTTATTGTGGTGCTCTTGGCTGGGTGTGGCCTCTGCTTGCTTTCTACACACTTCAACATCATTATGCAACTGTTCCAGTTCACTACTCCAGTAGGGTTTATATTGTTTACGGGCTCCTCTTGGTACTGTTTCTCGCGCTGCCTGTAGTATGCATTTCCCAAACTCTTCAACTGCTTTATTTATGTCTTTCTCAGTGTTCAGGTTTCTAACCAGTATGCTGGTGCGATGCTTGTACATTGCCCAGTCTGCTTTCTTGTAGTTCCACCTCGAGAGGGTGCTGCTTTCACTTACAAGCTCATTTTCTACGGTTAGAAAGACTGGCCGATGGTCACTGCCACCAAGTTGTTTCCCAACAGTTCGTGTAATGTTCCACTCCAGGTCTGGTGAATGAAAAGCCAGGTCAGGTGTAGTTGTAGAGTGCCATGATCTCGAGTAGAAAGTATGTGGGTCGGACGGCTTGTTAATCAACATGAATCTATTCTCATCTTGCCAGTCTTCCAGTCTCTCTCCTCTCTGGTCCATGTGATCATAGCCCCAGCTCTGCGAATGGCTGTTGAAATCGCCACACACATTCATTTTTTCTTTTAGTGGTAGAGTGTCCAGTGCCTGTGGGCGGTCACTTGGACAGTAGTAATTGATCAGATGTAGATCTGTATTACCTGTCTTAAGTTTAAGTGTCTGATACTCAGCCCCTTCCATGTAGACTTTGATTTGGGAAGCCATGATGTTATTTCTTACAAGGGTCAGTATCCCACCTTTTCGCCTGTTCTTTCGGTCAGATCGGTAACACTGGTAGCCTCTGATTTTGAAGGCTATATTTTCATTGAGGTGAGTTTCTTGCAAGCAACATATGCTTACTTTTTCTTGGTCCAAGATTTTTTCTAATTCTATTTTTTTGTTGCTGACTCCCTCCGCATTCCAGTGCATTATTTTAAGTCTTCGTTTAGTATGGCCAGTCGTCCTATTCTCATGTCCCCTGGCTCCACAGGACATCTGAGAAGGACCTCCAGTAGTTGGGGTTGGACCCTTTCGAGACATAGGGCCCGGCACTGCACCTGCCTGGGGGTCCAAAGCAGGGCGAGCACCATAACGATTAGCAGTAGTCGACATATTCCATTTTGCGTGATTGCGTGGCATCCTGATTTCTGTGGTGCGCCTCTTGGCTGGTTGCCTCCGTCTTCAGCACCTTTCTTTGCTAGAGCAGACTGTGGTCTCACTCGAGTGTAGATGTGTACGCGCGCACACACCTGTCTGCGCATGCATGTACGTGCATACACATCTAGAGCATACTGGTTATTTTCCGGCGCCAGAGACTCGCCGTCGCCCCTTCTCCTGTTAGTTTAAACAGGTCCGCCACGTGAAGGCCAGGAGTTGGACTTTTGCTGCATAGGTTATGTATTCACGAGCCATTGAGGTATTTGAGCAATGTTGGGTGCTCACCCCAACACCGCGCCTCGGCTACATACAGCAACATTTGGAACCCGTTGAGAGTACCAAAGCACTTCTCTGCACCTGTATAACAGATCCATCTGTATGGATAAGCTCACTGGGATCATCTAAATTTTGGCCCCTGTGTGTTTTTACCTCTGCAATGACAGCAGTAGGATTATGCTCTTTGCACCTGTTAAGCGTGACAATGCAGAAGAAGGTGCAATTAGGCCCTTTAGACACAAACACCCATTCCCAGACCTGCTGACAAAATTTCTCACCCCTCTTTAGCCTGTCACCCTTATCTCTGCATATAGCTTGACGCAAAGGTTACTGCCCATCTGCACGTATTTTCAGAAGTGCAAGAAGCCCTAAAGATCTTGATCCTGCGGTTAATGGTCGGAAAGTCAAGGAGACATCTAATTGCTGCATAGCAGGTGTCCCACGTATAGCCCAAAATAACGCGCATGGCTTCATTTGGTATGTTTCAAGTCTTAAAATCTGTGTAGCGCTGACAGTGAGAATGGCCAGGGTATATGTTGTTGGTGATGGCAATGTCGCTGCGTTGTCTAACCTTGGCAATAAGGAGTGGGTTCGCCTGATGACGAGAGACACTAGTAATAGGGAAAGCTAATCCACCCGCAAGTATCGGCCCAGTGCACCCCTAGTAGTAGTAGTAGTAGTAGTAGTAGTAGTAGTAGTAGTAGTAGTAGTAGTAGTAGTAGTAGTAGTAGTAGTAGTAGTAGTAGTAGTAGTAGTAGTAGTAGTAGTAGTAGTAGTAGTAGTAGTAGTAGTAGTAGTAGTAGTAGTAGTAGTAGTAGTAGTAGTAGTAGTAGTAGTAGTAGTAGTAGTAGTAGTAGTAGTAGTAGTAGTAGTAGTAGTAGTAGTAGTAGTAGTAGTAGTAGTAGTAGTAGTAGTAGTAGTAGTAGTAGTAGTAGTAGTAGTAGTAGTAGTAGTAGTAGTAGTAGTAGTAGTAGTAGTAGTAGTAGTAGTAGTAGTAGTAGTAGTAGTAGTAGTAGTAGTAGTAGTAGTAGTAGTAGTAGTAGTAGTAGTAGTAGTAGTAGTAGTAGTAGTAGTAGTAGTAGTAGTAGTAGTAGTAGTAGTAGTAGTAGTAGTAGTAGTAGTAGTAGTAGTAGTAGTAGTAGTAGTAGTAGTAGTAGTAGTAGTAGTAGTAGTAGTAGTAGTAGTAGTAGTAGTAGTAGTAGTAGTAGTAGTAGTAGTAGTAGTAGTAGTAGTAGTAGTAGTAGTAGTAGTAGTAGTAGTAGTAGTAGTAGTAGTAGTAGTAGTAGTAGTAGTAGTAGTAGTAGTAGTAGTAGTAGTAGTAGTAGTAGTAGTAGTAGTAGTAGTAGTAGTAGTAGTAGTAGTAGTAGTAGTAGTAGTAGTAGTAGTAGTAGTAGTAGTAGTAGTAGTAGTAGTAGTAGTAGTAGTAGTAGTAGTAGTAGTAGTAGTAGTAGTAGTAGTAGTAGTAGTAGTAGTAGTAGTAGTAGTAGTAGTAGTAGTAGTAGTAGTAGTAGTAGTAGTAGTAGTAGTAGTAGTAGTAGTAGTAGTAGTAGTAGTAGTAGTAGTAGTAGTAGTAGTAGTAGTAGTAGTAGTAGTAGTAGTAGTAGTAGTAGTAGTAGTAGTAGTAGTAGTAGTAGTAGTAGTAGTAGTAGTAGTAGTAGTAGTAGTAGTAGTAGTAGTAGTAGTAGTAGTAGTAGTAGTAGTAGTAGTAGTAGTAGTAGTAGTAGTAGTAGTAGTAGTAGTAGTAGTAGTAGTAGTAGTAGTAGTAGTAGTAGTAGTAGTAGTAGTAGTAGTAGTAGTAGTAGTAGTAGTAGTAGTAGTAGTAGTAGTAGTAGTAGTAGTAGTAGTAGTAGTAGTAGTAGTAGTAGTAGTAGTAGTAGTAGTAGTAGTAGTAGTAGTAGTAGTAGTAGTAGTAGTAGTAGTAGTAGTAGTAGTAGTAGTAGTAGTAGTAGTAGTAGTAGTAGTAGTAGTAGTAGTAGTAGTAGTAGTAGTAGTAGTAGTAGTAGTAGTAGTAGTAGTAGTAGTAGTAGTAGTAGTAGTAGTAGTAGTAGTAGTAGTAGTAGTAGTAGTAGTAGTAGTAGTAGTAGTAGTAGTAGTAGTAGTAGTAGTAGTAGTAGTAGTAGTAGTAGTAGTAGTAGTAGTAGTAGTAGTAGTAGTAGTAGTAGTAGTAGTAGTAGTAGTAGTAGTAGTAGTAGTAGTAGTAGTAGTAGTAGTAGTAGTAGTAGTAGTAGTAGTAGTAGTAGTAGTAGTAGTAGTAGTAGTAGTAGTAGTAGTAGTAGTAGTAGTAGTAGTAGTAGTAGTAGTAGTAGTAGTAGTAGTAGTAGTAGTAGTAGTAGTAGTAGTAGTAGTAGTAGTAGTAGTAGTAGTAGTAGTAGTAGTAGTAGTAGTAGTAGTAGTAGTAGTAGTAGTAGTAGTAGTAGTAGTAGTAGTAGTAGTAGTAGTAGTAGTAGTAGTAGTAGTAGTAGTAGTAGTAGTAGTAGTAGTAGTAGTAGTAGTAGTAGTAGTAGTAGTAGTAGTAGTAGTAGTAGTAGTAGTAGTAGTAGTAGTAGTAGTAGTAGTAGTAGTAGTAGTAGTAGTAGTAGTAGTAGTAGTAGTAGTAGTAGTAGTAGTAGTAGTAGTAGTAGTAGTAGTAGTAGTAGTAGTAGTAGTAGTAGTAGTAGTAGTAGTAGTAGTAGTAGTAGTAGTAGTAGTAGTAGTAGTAGTAGTAGTAGTAGTAGTAGTAGTAGTAGTAGTAGTAGTAGTAGTAGTAGTAGTAGTAGTAGTAGTAGTAGTAGTAGTAGTAGTAGTAGTAGTAGTAGTAGTAGTAGTAGTAGTAGTAGTAGTAGTAGTAGTAGTAGTAGTAGTAGTAGTAGTAGTAGTAGTAGTAGTAGTAGTAGTAGTAGTAGTAGTAGTAGTAGTAGTAGTAGTAGTAGTAGTAGTAGTAGTAGTAGTAGTAGTAGTAGTAGTAGTAGTAGTAGTAGTAGTAGTAGTAGTAGTAGTAGTAGTAGTAGTAGTAGTAGTAGTAGTAGTAGTAGTAGTAGTAGTAGTAGTAGTAGTAGTAGTAGTAGTAGTAGTAGTAGTAGTAGTAGTAGTAGTAGTAGTAGTAGTAGTAGTAGTAGTAGTAGTAGTAGTAGTAGTAGTAGTAGTAGTAGTAGTAGTAGTAGTAGTAGTAGTAGTAGTAGTAGTAGTAGTAGTAGTAGTAGTAGTAGTAGTAGTAGTAGTAGTAGTAGTAGTAGTAGTAGTAGTAGTAGTAGTAGTAGTAGTAGTAGTAGTAGTAGTAGTAGTAGTAGTAGTAGTAGTAGTAGTAGTAGTAGTAGTAGTAGTAGTAGTAGTAGTAGTAGTAGTAGTAGTAGTAGTAGTAGTAGTAGTAGTAGTAGTAGTAGTAGTAGTAGTAGTAGTAGTAGTAGTAGTAGTAGTAGTAGTAGTAGTAGTAGTAGTAGTAGTAGTAGTAGTAGTAGTAGTAGTAGTAGTAGTAGTAGTAGTAGTAGTAGTAGTAGTAGTAGTAGTAGTAGTAGTAGTAGTAGTAGTAGTAGTAGTAGTAGTAGTAGTAGTAGTAGTAGTAGTAGTAGTAGTAGTAGTAGTAGTAGTAGTAGTAGTAGTAGTAGTAGTAGTAGTAGTAGTAGTAGTAGTAGTAGTAGTAGTAGTAGTAGTAGTAGTAGTAGTAGTAGTAGTAGTAGTAGTAGTAGAAGAAGAAGAATTAAACATCACCAATCTAGACCAAATTTCAACCATTCGTATGTGTTGTGGGGGATCATGACCATCTACAACTTAATGTGCTTCTCATCAGATACGAAGCTCTTATTCTGGTCATGCACACTATTGTTTTCAGAGCTTGGAGAGGGGAAGGAGAGCACAGACCTCAGTACCCGTGAATAAGGTACTTTCGTAGAGAAGAGTCTTCACACTAACTTCATCAGACAGTCTGAACCCCAGTGCATCGGATTTAAGAGTTAAAACTCGATACCTTGGGGAAATCGCACCCAGCCAACAGTCTCGCCAGTTTCATAATGTTCTTTATGTCCCTTACAAAACACTATGGTAGGTTTTTCCTGCCCCGTGTTAGAGATTACATTGAGCAACGTCTCTTGTCCCTGCTTCCTGTATAAAACACATTCTTTCCAAACCGTGTCACTTCTTTGTCATATGCACACTGGGTCGGTGTAACCAGCATTGTTTGGGGTCACTGACTCCAAGTCTCATTTTATGCAGCCAAGGGTCATCGTGACCAGGAGAAGGCAGGTGCACATGAACATAGGTAGATTATCTTAAGGGCACTTTGACGTTGAAAATGTCGCGGTTAGAAGCCGTGTGTCACGGAGTGTAATAGGGGTAAAAGCCTTCGCCGCTATGATAATAACTATTTCTAAGA
Source organism: Cepaea hortensis (assembly GCA_963921405.1). Classification (NCBI taxonomy): domain Eukaryota; kingdom Metazoa; phylum Mollusca; class Gastropoda; order Stylommatophora; family Helicidae; genus Cepaea; species Cepaea hortensis. Next base: position 74,175,045 of record OY992889.1, on the reverse strand, counting down.
GGGAGAAAACAGAAGAATATCGCGAGAAAAAAAAAGGAATTCGTACACTACAGGTGCAGCAGGTTGAAGGAGAATGCCAGGCAAAAGACCTGCTACTTCACGACCGAATTTGATGGCACCACACAGTTTAGACTGCATTACAAAGAATGCCAGGTAATTACAGTTTACTGGAAGCCTTTAATATGGGTAGTTTTCACCGTGGGCAAATAATACATGGTAATTATATATCTATGTGGCGAAGGTATTACAGACCAATTCGTAATCCCGCATACCGCGTTCGAAACACAGCTGCGGGCGATTTGGCAGCAGACCGTCTTGTGTTGGTTATTTATAAAATGGTATGAGTGCCGGTCGTTCAGAAAGCAATGCTGCTGAACGTAAAATTTGCCCAAACATCGCAAACAGCCAAAAAAAAAAAAATCCGGGGTTGGCTGCGACGTCCTGTAAAGGATTTGCATCTAACTTTACCTTCCATAGGAGGAGGGGAGGGGGCGGGCGAGGTTTTAAAATTGATCCGGGCTCCCAGGGAACTTAGCCTAAAGTGGGTACCAGAAAATATCTTGGGAAGTTAGACGGCCGGCATGAGTTGAACCACATCACCCAACGAGTACCAGTTGGGGGGAAGTTAGACGGCCGGCATGAGTTGAACCACATTACCCAGCGAGTACCAGTTGGGGGGAAGTTAGATGGCCGGCATGAGTTGAACCATATCACCCAGCGAGTACCAGTTGGGGGGAAGTTAGACGGCCGGCATGAGTTGAACCACATCACCCAACGAGTACCAGTTGGGGGGAAGTTAGACGGCCGGCATGAGTTGAACCACATCACCCAACGAGTACCAGTTGGGGGGAAGTTAGATGGCCGGCATGAGTTGAACCATATCACCCAACGAGTACCAGTTGGGGGGAAGTTAGACGGCCGGCATGAGTTGAACCACATCACCCAACGAGTACCAGTTGGGGGGAAGTTAAACGGCCGGCATGAGTTGAACCACATCACCCAGCGAGTACCAGTTGGGGGGAAGTTAGACGGCCGGCATGAGTTGAACCACATTACCCAGCGAGTACCAGTTGGGGGGAAGTTAAACGGCCGGCATGAGTTGAACCACATTACCCAGCGAGTACCAGTTGGGGGGAAGTTAGATGGCCGGCATGAGTTGAACCACATTACCCAGCGAGTACCAGTTGGGGGAAGTTAGACGGCCGGCATGAGTTGAACCACATCACCCAACTAGTACCAGAAAATATCTTGGGAGGTTAGACGGCTGGCATGAATTTAACCACATTACCCAACGAATACCAGAAAATATCTTGGGAAGTTAGACGGCCGGCATGAGTTGAACCACATTACCCAGCGAGTACCAGTTGGGGGAAGTTAGACGGCCGGCATGGGTTGAACCACATCACCCAACTAGTACCAGAAAATATCATGGGAGGTTAGACGGCCGGCATGAGTTTAACCACATCACCCAACTAGTACCAGAAAATATCTTGGGAAGTTAGACGGCCGGCATGAGTTGAACCACATTACCCAACGAATATCAGAAAATATCTTGGGAAGTTAGACGGCCGATATAAGTTTAACCACATCACCCAACGAATACCAGAAAATATCTTGGGAAGTTAGACGCCTGGTATGAGTTTAACCACATCACCCAACGAATACCAGAAAATATCTTGGGAAGTTAGACGCCTGGTATGAGTTTAACCACAACACCCAACGAACAAGAGAAAATATCTTGGGAAGGTAGACGCCTGGTATGAGTTTAACCACATCACCCAACGAACACCAGAAAATATCTTGGGAAGTTAGACGGCTGGTATGAGTTTAACCACATCACCCAACGAATACCAGCAAATATCTTGGGAAGTTAGACGGAAGGCATGAGTTTAACCACATCACCCAACGAATACCAGAAAATATCTTGGGAGGTTAGACGGCTGGTATAAGTTTAACCACACTACCCAACGAATACCAGAAAATATCTTGGGAAGTTAGACGGCCGGCATGAGTTGAACCACATCACCCAACGAGTACCAGTTAACCTATGGCAATATGTGTCTATTACAGTGTATGCAATATGCCTTAAGACGTGTACAAAGGTTCCTTTATTTTACTTATTTATTCTATAGACCCTAGTTCAAGTTAATCAAATAAACAGACAGCGGTCTCATTGCAGAACTCTTTCACTCCCAAGGAATACGTGATGTGTGATTGGCTATTTTCCTGAAATCCCAATCTGCACCAGTATTTTCTTTTTACATTTGGTCATGACATACTAAAGAAATCTCTCTTCCCCTGTACAGTTAGAATCTTTAAAAGTGATTTTTCATATTGATTATATTCCGCATTGAATATAGTCAACAGACCATTCTCATTTCACACCGAACTATTAGTCCATAAGTGTTCAAATCGCTTCCTCAGTATCTCCCACAGCGTGTAGCGACTGGTGACACTTGCTCTGTGTTGGCTGACTATTCTTCTTTTTTCCCCCGCATGGCGATCTTGTCTAGTTGTACCTCGCCTGACTTGATGTCATTGCAGTTTGGTCAAAGCTGCACAGCCACGCCCAACCCTTGAGTCCTTAACTCGTCTCCCAGAAGGCGTTCGGGATGTCAACCTGCTCCATTGATCGTCCTCTTACCACAGCAGCCAAACCGGCTAGCGCATCTGCTCGTTCGCGAACTCTTACATCTGCATTCCCTGGCATAAAAATTACAGAGCTTTTAGCAAGTCTTGATCTCTTCGGATATTCAAATCATTGCCTTCTGACGCTGCCAGTCTTGATCTTTTCAGATATGCAAGCCATTGTCTTCTGACCCAACCGTCTTGATCTCTTCAGATATTCAAGCTATCACCTTCTGACCCAACCAGTCGTGACCTTTTCAGACATTCAAGCCATTGCTCTCTGACCCAACAAGTCTTGATCTTCCTTCCTTAGCATACTCACTGAAATTCTGCACACGTGAAAGAGAGAAGTTATGAACTGCTAAAGCAAAGAGTAAGACAAGAATGTGTTTTGTCGCTGGGTCTCTTCTATCTACGAGTACATAGCGAAGTAATTATGAGAGAGACTAAAGAGAGGCCAGGAATACGAGCTGGAAGTTATTATAAACAAAATAGGCTATACAGATGACGCAGTATTGATTACAGAAAATACAAGTGAAGAGTAAGACAAGGACGTGTTTTGTCATCGGATCTCTTTTTCTCTTTATACTTAGTACTTTATACTTAGTACTTTACACTTCATACGCTATACTAAGTAATAATGAGAGAGATTAAAGACAGGCCAGGAATATGAGCTGGATGTTATAATATAAACAATAAACGATATGCAGTACTGATGGGTAAATACAAAAGATTTACAACTTTAAAACACTGTAGTAATAAAGAGGGAATTTCGTTGAATATAAGAAAAACAGAAAAATTGTTTGTATCAAAGAAAAAGATAATATCAAAATATGATATTACAATGCTTAGCTAAGTTGATAACTTTAAATACATAGGAGTACTCATAGTACCAAATGGAACATGCGTGACAGAGATTAAGATGAGATTATGTCAAGCAGAAAGCTGCATTTCAGAAAATGAGAAGTATCATATGCAATAAGTCACTGTCATTGATTGGTGTCATTAAGAGAGTACTGGGATGTTATATAGAACCCGTTATGGCAATGATTCACGTAAGGTGTATCAATACATTAGGAAGAACTTTAAAGCAACCGAGATCTGGTTCCAACGCGGATGTTGCGAAAACCTTGAACTGTTAGGGTAACTAACAACGGTTGCCTGGAAGATGCTAATGAAACTAGAACATTATATCCTCTTATAATGCGAAGAGGGACACCGGAAAACATCATTAAGACTAGAAAGATCAGTAGGAAAAGAGGCAAAGGCAGCTCGAAAGAAATGATCGATTGACAGAAACAGTGGCGTGGAGGAATATCATCAGCAGAGTTGATCCAGAACACCAAGGCCGAGATCAGCGGAGAGAGAAAGGACAACTGCGCCATTGGCATGGCACATGATGGTGATAATGAGTAATGTGTAAGTATGTTTGTGCAGTAGCACGCACCTCTACATTAACTAAGAGGGGAGAAAAGGTTCCACTGTTAACGCCAAGAGTACAGTGGTTAACATTGGTTGTTCTGTGTTTAAACGAGAACAAAGAACTTATGGAAGGCGTCACACCATGCGTGGGTGTCTTATTCCTGAAATAGGCATCTTCACAAAAGTAGGCCTCCTCATTTCACAAAGGGGAATTAAAAATACCAGATGGTATAGTTTGTGGACAGCAAGTTATACAACAATTATGTGGCGGATGGAGTTACGATGGGGAACGACAAAGGGGTTGGCGTTGAGAAGGATTTAAAAAAAAACAATTCCGTGAGAAACGGAAATACGTTTTTTATCAGCTACATTGTATCTACTAAGTCTAGGTAAGAAAGCTTTTTATTATAGTCCATGATGTGTGGCGTTAGTGATCATGTTTCTCCACAGCCCGCTGTCTCGCGTTCCACCAATTATATAACCCTGCCTACAAATGCCAAAAGACATCGGATGTTTCTGCCGAAAGCCGCAAATATCATAGCTATGCTATACACAGGTATATCTCAATTACGTAGAAAACAAATAAAAATATCAGAAGAAGAAGAAGAAGAAGAAGAAGAAGAAGAAGAAGAAGAAGAAGAAGAAGAAGAAGAAGAAGAAGAACAACAACAACAACAACAACAACAACAACAACAACAACAACAATATACACAATTATTTGCTAGAATGGAAGACCTATGATCAATCATCAATCAGGAAAACCCACTGATGAAATATACTCGTGTGAACTAATACAATGAACCATTACCGTGCGGTAGAGTAGATTTTCTCAGTATGATGTAAGTCTTCGAAATGCCGCCCCTTACATATTTTCTTTCTTTAAAAATGCCGCCCTCTTATGAAGCCGCCGTACGGTGCCGCCTGATGCGGCCGCCTCTTTATATCATAGCACGGCACGGCCCTGCAATAAACCTAGAACAATCAAAAACACGTTAAAGAAAGACGCACTTAGAAAATTGCTCAGAAAGATTAAGCAATACACAATTCAACCCCTTGAAGGATTTGTAGAGGGGGCGAGAGGATAAAAGGCAGAGGATCGAATTCATTGCACCCGGTTTTGTCCCATTTGGCTCGATACCTTTCAGCAGAGTGGTCTACGGAAAACGATGCACAGAGCACGAACTCCATAGCTCAGGAAACGAACCCACGGAATTCGGAACGCAAGGCAAGCGGCTTAACCATTTCTCCACAGAGACCCCTCAGAAAATGTATAGAGGCACGGCAGAATGATCTAACTACTGAAGCACTGCAACTACTTCCTTCCGAAGTGCAAGTTTTCGCAACACGAAAAAGACGACGACGGCGGAAACGAAATGAGTCAAGACAGTTAACCACTGCATTGCTGCCTGGGAGTTTTATGTGGGCGGGGCAGGCTGTAACAGTCGCATGAAAGTAATGTTTATATTACAGAAGGAAACAGGGTGGACATATGTAGTTTCCTTGCAATATTTCATCCAGACATTTGCTATCTAAACGAAGGGCGTTGTCAACAATTCGCAAGCTAAACGTTAATTGAAGTTTCTAAAACAGGCTGACAATGGAATGAGCTCGCACGGTCCAGGGTTTAATGTCAGCTTTCGATATTGGCTACTGGAAGTAAATACTGGCTACCGCTACCCATTCCTCCGTGCACAAGGCCTACAATATGTGATCGTCCTACTACTTCCCATATCCACAATTAAGTTCTCAATACGGGATGTGTTGCTGTTGTTGTTTTTAAAAAAGGCACACCCTAGAGATACTATAGATACTAGCCACATCTAGTTTTGTGAGCCCTTACGAAATCAAGAATATCATTGTTGTCATCATCGCCATCGTAACGTCAGGTCTTGGATATGATTGAGCTACCGTATGAAAGTGGACGGTATTATCTGCTTTCTGTTAAATGGCTGACTCCTGTGGTAGTCAAGGGGCCATGATACATGGCTTAGAAATCCATATACCCAGCCGGACAGCCACTCTATGAGAACAGAAAACAATTGCAATCCAGTTCACCAACCAAGGGCAAACTCTCATCCTGTAGAAAGAGAGAGAGAGAGAGAGAGAGAGAGAGAGAGAGAGAGAGAGAGAGAGAGAGAGAGAGAAAGAGAGGGGGAGGTGAGAGAGACAGAAAGACAGAAAGAAAGAGAGAGGGAAGAGAAAGAGAGAGAGAGAGGGAGAGAGAGCGAGAAAGAGAAAAAGAGAGCGAGGAAGAAAGAGAAAGAGAGAGAGAGAGAAAGAGAGAGAGAGTGAGAGAGATAGAGAGTGGGCGAGAGATAGAGTGGGGCGAGAGAGATAGAGAGAAAGAAAGAGAAAGAGAGAGCGAGAAAGAGAGAGAGAGAGAGAACGAGAAATAAAGAGAAAGAGAAAGAGAGAGAGAGAAAGAAAGAAATAGAAAGATAGAGCGACAAAGAAAGAGAGAGCGAGAAAGAGAGAAAGAAAGAAAGAAAGAAAGAGAGAGAGAGAGAGGGGGGAGGTGAGAGAAAGAAAGAAAGAAAGAAAAAGGGGGGGGGAGGTGAGAGAGACAGAGAGAAAGAGAGAGGGAGAGAGAAAGAGAGAGCGAGAGAGAGAGAGAGAGAGAGCGAGAAAGAAAGAAAGAGAGCGAGAAAGAAAGAGAAAGAAAGAGAGAGAAAGAGAGAGAGAGGCGAGAGAGATAGAGAGTGGGCGAGAGAGATAGAGAGAGAGGGCGAGAGAGACAGAGAGAAAGAAAGAGAAAGAGAGAGTGAGAGAGAGAAATAGAAAGAGAGAGCGACGAAGAGAGAGAGAGAGAGAAAGAAAGAAAGAAAGAAAGAAAGAAAGAGTCTACGCGGTTAACAGGTCTGGCCCGAGCTCCGAAGGTAGTGGGTTTGTTTCCGAACTCTGTCATTCGGTTCACAAGTGAAATTGGTTTACAGGTCTTGAATATTGGAGGGGGGTCGTCACTGGAGCTCCGCAGTTCGTTGTCTGTGCGGCAATTTCGACAAAGATATCAAGCCAAATGGAATAAAACCCTGCGCAATATAATGGATCCACTAACCTGTAGACCCCAATAAGCAACGGATCCATTCATGTGGCTGTCTTCATGTGTGATATTTATTGTAATATGGAGGATAGCCCAGTGGCTAGAACGCCGGGTTATCCTTCAGAAGACCAGAGTTCGAACCCTCTGTCAGGTGTGGATTTCTTTTCTGTCTGGGGAAAAGAAAACCACCCAACCTGCAGAGATCGCGGTGAAGGTACTAGCCAGGTGGCCATTAATTTCCCAGGCTCAAGACCGCCCTGCCCTACATCGCAACGTACTATAGGCAATAGATGACAGACAGTTGAAATATGAATTATGTGTACATTTCATCTTGAAGGATTATCTACTTATATTTACTTTATGTTGTGTGAATTCTGCAGTATGTACCTGACGAGATGCAGCTAAATATGCCAGGCAATAAATCGTGCAATGTATTGTTTGTGTCTTCGTTATTCATTTACGTTTACAGTATTCATTAGCTTCTTCTTCTTTGTGTATTATTATTATTATTATTATTATTATTATTATTATTATTATTATTATTATTATTATTATTATTATTATTATTTTACGAACCCTTGCTACAAACCTTTGAGAACAAAGTTTTAAGACGCATCTTTGGACCCATTAGGGATACACAAAGTGGAGAGTGGAAAAGAAGAAGTAACAAAGACATTTATGATCTGTTTAAGTCCCCGCTAATCACTGGTATCATGAAGGCTAATAGACTACAATGGCTGGGGCATATAGAAAGAATGGAAGATAATAGGGAAACAAAACTCGCTTACACTCAGGAAATATATGACCGTAGACCCCGAGGTAGACCAAGAAGACGGTGGAGAAATAATATATATACAGACCTACAAGCACTTGGAATCAACGACTGGCAAGAGAAGGTCCACCAGAGAGACGAATGGAGGCGGATTGTATCTGCAGCAAAGAACCTCGATGGCTCGGAACGCTGAATTATTATTATTATTATTATTATTATTATTATTATTATTATTATTATTATTATTATTATTATTATTATTATTATTATTATTATTATTATTATTATTATTATTATTATTGACAATGTAAATGAAACATTCATGATAGATAGCTGGTGTGCAAAAGATGAGAAATTGGAAGGACTGAATGTAAGAGGGGCCTGTGTGAACAATTTGTGACCCTTTGAAAGTAACGTTCGTTGGTTGGTTCGTTCGTACTCCTTTTCACTTGTTTTTAACTTATTATAACGAAGATGTTTGCTCTTCCAGCGGTCTGTAATTATTCCGTGGGCTATTTTCCCGATAGCACTTTAATGAATTTACTGCCCACGCCAAGAAGCCTCACAGGCTTAGCTAACTATTGATGTCTAGTTAACTGCCATACAGTCACATAACTAAGTATATTTATTAACACAAGGATGCCTACCATCCTCCAATTACATTCCACTGTAAGTCTTCTTCTACTGTGGGTTATTTCTATCCCTTGTTGTTGATAGCTACTTCTGATTTATACAAATTGAGTTTTTCAGTGTTTCGTGGCTGTTGTTTTTGTTATACCAGGTAATGAATGATGACAAGTCTTATTGTTGAGATAACATTGGATCTTTAATAATAGCACACTGATGATACTCGTTTAAATGATAGCATAATGTTGACTCGTTAGCCCCGATTGCTCAGAGGACAGCACACTTGCATACTGACCTAGTTATTATGTGTTTAAATCTCCATCGAAGCGGGCATTTCTTTTATTGCCACGGAACCCAGGTCGACTTAGCCTAAACTGTGTCAGAAAATGCAATGGGAAGTAAAAGAAACCGGTGGGATAATGACCAATCACCCGTTGAGTGCCGATTTGTCTATAGAAATATGGGGTTAGCACCATATGGCCAATAAAGTAAAGGCGTAGTTTACCATGTGCCCAATACTTCCCGAGACTTACAAAGTGGTCTTTAACGAGGACGGGCGGTAGGGGAGTGATAATGATATGAGTACACCGACGGTGGTAATAATAAAAGTACACGAACTGTGATAATGATATGAGTACACCAACATTGGTAATAATAAAAGCACGCGAACGGTGATAACATGAATACACCATGGTATATGAGGCTACGACCTCCAGCATGAGAATGGAGGTGGAAGCAATTACAGTGCCTTTCCTTTGGTTAGAGGAGACCACTGCAACACACTTTGTATTCCTTACGGACTCAAGGAGTATGCTTAGTAAGGAAGGCCGAGAAAGGAATGTTTCATGTGGAATGGTTCACCTCGCTTCAGAAGTCACAGATTGTGAGAATTTTACGGATTGGCGTTGGCCATGCGGGAGTGCGGGGGAATGAATATGATAATAGGCTGGCAGGGAATGAACCCCTTTGTGGTAGATTACCTTTGGGCAAGAGAGGAGTGGTTGTGCCTGTGGGATTAGGCGGAGAAGGTGGGGGAACATACTGAGAACCTGTGTGTGGAAAGGATGAGATTGCAAGGGATTAGCAGAGGTTCTGGTAGAATCTAAAAACTGAGAGGGAAGACCAGGAGAACTTTCAATCAGATAGCGGTCGGAACGGTTAGTAGTGTAACTCTTCGATGGCGTATGGGAATGTCCTGAGTGCAGTGATATCAGTTTTGAGCTCAAATCAAAAGTATGAATACATCAACATTGGTAATAATAAAAGTACACGAACAATGATAATAATATAGCGCACCAACAATGGTAACAATATGAGTACATCGACAGTAATAAGAAATATTAATATGATAATAATAGCATTACAATGACATCTGAAACAATATTAATGTAATAACAATATGATTACAATGACAATGGTAACAATAAATGTACATCAACAGTAGTGACAATAATAGTATGATAACAATAGTGTTAAATGACATTTATAACAAATAATACAGGAAAATTTGTAACAATACGCGCACAATAACATAGGCAACAATATGAGTACATTGAAAGTGAAAACAATTTGAGAATCGACGGTGGTATATGAACACCTCGAAAGTGATTACAATATGAACACATCGACAGTGGTAACACTATGAGCACATCGACAGAGACAACATCACAAGCAAATCGACAAGTATAACAATATGAGTTCATGGACAATGGTAACACTATGAGTACATTGGCAGATATAGCAGTAGTAACAATTGTGGTATGATAACAATAGTAGTAGTAGATTGAGGTTTCCAGACACATATTTCCAGGCTGACTGCTAGGCTGATAGGGTTTATGAAGGAAATATGGGGGTATTTTTGGGGAAAATGTCGACTCGGTAAAAAATTTTTTGTGTGGGAACGGTTTTTTTTCGGCCTGCCTGGTGGGTGTGAAAGTAATTAAGGTAAAAGTAGTTGGTTGGTTCTGGAAAGAGAGGGTGTGAAGGGGAAAGTTATTTTGGTTACGTAGGGTATATTAGTATGGGTAGTGATGTATAAACAAGGGTGTGATGGGTCGTGGTTTCTACTCATGGGTTGGGTATATGGTGGTTACGTATATGAATGTGTTAGTATGCATGGTGAGTAATGCATAAACAAGGGTGTGATGGATCCTGGTTTCTACTCATGGGTTGGATATATGGTGGTTACGTATATGAATGTATTAGTATGCGTGGTGTAGTGATGTATAAACAAGGGTGTAATGGGTCGTGGTTTCTACTCATGGGTTGGGTATATGGTGGTTACGTATATGAATGTGTTAGTATGCGTGGTGTAGTAATGTATAAACAAGGGTGTGATGGGTCGTGGTTATACTCGATGAAGTAAGAGATGGTTACTATCATCTGAACAGTGTGATAGTAGTGAAGGTAAAGGGTGGTATATTCACTACCATCATTACAAAGGAAATCTTATAAAGTTGTAATGGGTATGGTGGTAAGGTGTATTAGTGGTCAAGTTGGAGTGATATAGGGGTGGTCATAAATGTAATAAGAGGTGTTCACAGTTACACACTGGTCAACCAGTGGTGTGGTCAATTAAGGGTCAAGTAGTCAAGTAAGGAAATTTTAGGGAAAAGTGATTGTAATGAGATGGTGATGATTAAAGAGTGGTAAATTAGTGGTCAAGCAGTGGTCAAGTAAGGGTCAAGTGGTCAAGTACGGAAAATTTTAGGGAAAATTGGTCGTAGTGACATGGTAATGCTTAAATTAGTGGTAAATTAGTGGTCAAGTAGTGGTCAAGTAGTGGTCAACCAGTGGTGTGGTCAAGTAAGGGTCAAGTAGTCAAGTAAGGAAATTTTAGGGAAAAGTGATTGTAACGACATGGTGATGATTAAAGAGTGGTAAATTAGTGGTCAAGCAGTGGTCAAGCAGTGATCAAGTGGTCAAGTGAATAAATTTTAGGGAAAATTGGTCGTAGTGACATGGTAATGCTTAAAGGGTGGTAAATTAGTGGTCAAGTAGTGGTCAAGTAGTGGTCAAGTAGTGGTCAAGTGGTCGAGTGACCAGTTAAATTGTAGAGGACGATGTGCCTAAGATTATGGTAGTGATTAAAGTGATCGATGACGTGGTCAAGCAGTGGTCAAGCAGTGGTCAAGTAGTCAAGTGACCACTTAAATTGTAGGGGAAAGTACGTATAGTGCAATGGTGGTGGGTAAAGTGAGGAAGAATCAATAGTAGTGATAATACTACTACGAATATTAGCGACAAGCACAAAGACAACCAAGTACATACTTGATACACACAAATACAAAGACAACGAAACACACACACACATACAGATACAGAAGTACAGACACACCCATACTATTACTACTGGTACCACAACAAGTACACACCCATAATCAATTACACAAATACACACCTACAAAGGCAACCATACACAGACAACCCATACCATTACTACTGTCACTATCAACAGCTATACACACGTGCAGATTCAGAAGTACAGACACACCCATACCATTACTACTGTCATCACAACTATACACAAGTACAGACACCTATAAACAAATACATAAACAAAAACACAGACAGACATACACACATGAACACAAATAGAACCAGACATCAACTACACACATACACACTTGATACACTTGTACGTACACACCTACAAGCGTACAGACACACCCATACTATTACTACTGTCATCACAACTATACAGACACACTCATCCATACACAAGAACACTCAAAGACAAATACAAAGACAACCATACACAGACACACCCATACTATTACTACTGGTACCACAACAAGTACACACCCATAATCAATTACACAAATACACACCTACTACAAAAACACACAAAGACACAGACACACTTGTAATACAGACCTACAAGCACACAAGAACACTCAAAGACAAATACAAATACAGCCAAGTACTCACAACAAATACACACCTACAAACAAAAACACACAAAGACAACCATACACAGACACACCCATCGCCTAGGATTACTACTGTCATCACAAATATACTCAAGTACACACCCATAAACAAATACACAAGAACACTCAAAGACAAACACAAAGACAACCATACACAGACAACCCATACCATTACTACTATCACTATCAACAACTATACACACATACAGACACGAGTACAGACATACAAGCACAAAGTCAACCACACACAGCTATAAAACAACCACTCAACTACAAACACAAAGACAACCATACACAGAAGTACAGACAATCCATACCATTACTACTGTCATCACAAGTACACACAAGAACAGACACCTATAAACAAATACATAAACAAAAACATAATAAAATAGAGAAACAAATAATAACATTTTCAAATGGCTTTTATTGGTATACAACATTTAAAAATGGCTTCGTTTACGATCCAAAGGGAGCAGAGGGACTTGATTATTGTAGAAAGATGTCTGGTCTTTCAGAGGCTTGTCTTGACTGTCGGTAGATTGATATAGATGGAGTGTCATTGTTCCTGTGTCTTGAGAAACTGTCACCGCTTTCAAACTGTTGTCTAGTTGTCTGGTCATATCATCAGGTCGATACATGAATAACCACTTGGGTGTAGACATCTTGATCGTTGTAGAAACAAAAAGACGAGTGGTCGTCTCATTTTATAACGACGAATTTATCTAGTTTTAAACAGTTCTGGACTTGTCTTTTTTAACCACGGAGTAACCAATCGAAACACGAGACGATCGTTCACGTGTTGTCTGTGTCCAAAGCGTTGCAGGATACGTGACATGCTCGAACCACGACATTTCATTAATAAGAAATACAACGCATACAGACCACAAGTAGTGTTATTAATGTCTTGTAGCATACGGGTATTGTACACGGGTGATCTGTCCGAGTTTCGTTGTATAAAATGGATAATGTCGGCGTGTAATGGTGGCAAGCCAAACGAATCGAAATATTCAAACTGACCTAGACCATTAAAATATAGGCGATCCAATGTGAACCAGAGTAAGCACTGGTGTCAGTATTGACGATCAACGCAGCTGGCTGTGTTCTATCAATGTGTCTAGGCAAATGATCTCTAGCGCATACGTTGACTAGTGGAAGGCGACGAACAAACAGATCAGACATGAGTAATCGTCTTAGTTGTTGGGTATCCATTATGCTATGTAATCTGTTAGCACTTGTCTCGTCTTGGAAACTTCTAGGACCGAATCGAGTTCGGCGTATACGATGACTTGTAGAGGTACAGTCGTTATAACGTCAAACTTTAGTTCTACTGACAATGGGCCAGATTTCGCCATTTCAAACTGTTCTCCATCTAATATACTGGGAGTCAGATCAAAACTATAGAGACAATTCCCTTGACTATAACTTTCATAATTTATACCATTCCCGACATCCTTACCGGTCAGACCAAGGGCCAAGTTGGTACTATGGAAAGCTCGCATGTACTGACCTGTGGTATAATTCATGGTTAAGGGTTTGCCTGTAACACTACGCCCATCTATCATCAGACTCAAATAGTTTAACTGATAATGATTGAATATGAAGGGGTTCGTATTCAGCTCGCCATTGAAGCAGGAAGCATTCACTAATCCGATCACCACCCGGGTCGGTGTCTGGCTGAGGAAAAGGTTATCTTGTGTGTGTGAAAACATACCTTTAGGGATAGAAAAGGTCTTTACCACGACCCTTTTAAAAGGATACTTGGCATTGGATCTCAATAAGGCTTTTTCATGGGCCAGAGAGATAGCTGGATTTAACTTAGCTTTCCTCACCAAGAGGGCGGCGTAAGTAATGACACTTTTGTACCCACCACTTACATCCGTGGCAATCAAATTAAAGACGGATTTTGATGGGGTTAGTTTGATTTTAATATCGACACCATTCAACATGTACCGGTCCTGATTGAAAATGTCGGAATGTAGGCGCCCCATCATATCCAGAGACACACTATAGCTGGCTAAAGATCTTCTTTTGGCTAGACCTGTATTGGTATCACCCTTTGTGTCTGCCATGTGCAAAGGAGTATCTTGATAGTATAGAGCTGACGTCAGATGACTCTTTTTGGCCTCTTCACCGTAATTCAGAAGAGCTTCCAAGTAGGCCCGGTACGGATACGAATTTTCACTCGGTGAAATAAGAGTGTCGTTCAGGGACACGTCTACTTGAGAAAACAAACTATGCAAATAATAATTTATCGGACCAACTTCGGCTGTGTTTGGTAGGTCGTCGCCATTGGGCAGTGTAACTTTGGCTCTCACGTGCAGAAAAGTATTAAACAAATCAATGTAATCTTCACCGACACCAGAAATGGTGAATTCGATGGGTGCCCCATAAGCTAAAGTGGCCAATGGATGAATCTCCACAAACTGTCCCTCTTCTACGGCTGTCTGGGTGGGAGGTACACTAAACAGATCCAGACCAGAATGCAGACACTCACATGACTTGGGATGAATTAACGCCATTATGAGAAAATATCTGAATGTCCCGCTTGGTGGTGATGTGTCTTATGACTCGATGGCTTTCTGACTGTTGGTTTTATTCTTTTACTGGGCTGACCTGGCGGGGCGGCTCGTTTTCGTTTCCTAACACCACTACCTGATTGGCTGATGTGTTGAGCTGCGCCATGGAGTAGTCGTTGACCAGCATCTCTGGTGTGTTCTTTGAAGGACTCACCAACATTTCTACCAGCTAAGGCATCTTGAGCCACTTGCAAACCCGTCCCCAGTCCTTCTCTCAATAGGGCTTTGCCACCAGTCTTCAACCAAGGAAGAATTGTGCGACCAAGACCACTAAAGAAACTACCAATTCCATGACCTCGCTGACTTCGACCACCTACAAAAACAGGGAGACCACTTCCAGCTTGATTGCAGAAATACTCCTCGTATAGTTTGGGGTTGCGTTGGATTGGCACGTGCCTAACCATAATTAGCCCAGATCAAACCGTTTGGTTGTTCGAAAATGTAACGTCACTACTGAAGTTCCACCTGTAAATGGGATAGGTTTCCCCTGCTCGTCGGTTATAAGAAGTTCAATCGTGTCAAATGAAAATCGACTGAGGGGTACGTAATGTGGCTTGTCATACATCCTAAATACCGAGGTGGTAGACCTGTCTAGAACAGGTAGTGTCCTCAGTAATGGTACCATCACATCACCAACCACCCGCGAGGTGACAATATCGGAATAGACGAAGACATCTTTTGTGCCCTGGTCTAAATCCACTTCACCCACACCAGACAGACTGGGTTCAGTCTCGGTGACATGTGTCGCGGGAAACTGTAATATTTCTGCCAACTTGTCACTAAGTCTAACTTCAGCCCCCTGTTCATATAACTGGAAACGAGCCTTATTCGAAATATCGTTATAAGAGAACATCATTCGGTTATGTTCTTGTAAGGCATCATCGAGACGCAGCCATTGCAGTTCATTGATAAATCTCTCAGCTTCGAAAAGCAATCTATTCAATTCTCCAATGAATTTTTCTATTGATTTGTACAGACCAGGCGTCAGCGTAATCGTCATCGGTGGTTCGTCTAGGTCTGGAGGTGGAAAGTACTTTATCCACACCTCATCTTTCAAAATATTAAAATAGGTGTTGGGAAACTGAATATCAACCAAACCAACTTCGTACTGGGAGGTGAGCTCAATAGTTTGTGGTAGTTTGACAAAGAAATGTCCGGCATTATTTTGGGGGTATATTTGTAACGAAGCATTACTCGTCAGTGTCACGTAGAAACTCATATTAGTCTATTCAAGGTCTGAATGCTTCCTGATTCGAAAATGTAAAGTTAGTACTGAAGTCCCATCGTTGAATGAGAGTGTTTTACCCGTATCGTCAGTTAAAAGTATTTCCACAGTGTCGAAGGAAAATCGACTTAATGGTACATAATGTGGCTTATCATAAAGACGAAACACTGAAGGTGACAGTCGGTCCAATATAGGAACAGTCCTTAGTAAAGGAACCATGACGTCTCCAACTGGTCTCGCGGCTACGAGATCGGAATAGACATATATATTTTTAACTTCGTTATCCATCTCTAATTCTACATCACCGTATAATAAGACATTATCGTCTGATAGAGTCGAGCTGGGAAAATCCAACATATTCTTCAATCTGTCACTAACTTTTGCCTGGGCGCCTTTTTCAAATATTTTCATCCCGACTCTTTTCCAAGGTGCACCTAGAAAGAATTTGATGGTTAGTTTCTCGTCTAGTTGGGTTTCTACACACAACTTATTGAATTCCTCGATGAAAGTTTCAGGGCTGCTGAACGGACCCGGTGGACATTCAAGGGTTATAGGTTCCATACCACTACCTTTAGGTGGAAAGTATTGGAACCAAATTTCACCAGGCAAACCATTAAAATACGAATTGGGGAACTGAATCTCGGCCAGGGCCACTTCGTATTGGGTCGTTACATCAATGGTCTGCGGCAACTTGACAAAAAAGTGACCGGGTTGGTTGTTGGGAAATACCTTTGGTCCGGAATTACTCGGTAAAGTTATATAGAAACTCATCGTTTTTCTAATTTAGGATTAGGTAGCATATACCCCAAACAACTACTCATTAGAGCTACCCACAACTTGCCGTCTGGTGCGTCTGCGCTGCCTTGAGTCAGATTGAACAAAGACACGGCAATTACGGCATATATAACCACCATTTGACACAGAAATACAATCTCTGGCCTCGGTACACGTTGTCCAAAGAATGACCAGATCGATGTTCTTTCCCCCTCTGTCGGTTGTGGGCGCACCCCCATAGTTTCCATCCTGTCTTCAGTCACACCACTAGTCTCCATAACTAGCTAGTTGCGTGTCAGCTATCCAACTATTGAATGAATGGGGATAACCAAACCACTTCACTAAATACTCTTTCCCACCACCACGCCTGGGTCTTTCTTGTAAGATTATTTCGATACGATACACTTGCCTGTCTCCAACTAGTTGTATTTCTTCTCTGTAGAACGAGCCCTGTAGTTCCTCTCCCGAATCATCTTTTACCACATAGGTCACTGGACTGGTCTGGTTTATGCGACTGACGGTAAACAATTCTTCTGTCCACGAGGGCATATACCCTTTTTTAAAAGGTTGTTTGGGTTCAGCCAGTCTGACTCGATCCCCAGGTGTAAAATACACTTTTTTTCGATACGTATGTCGGCTTATACAAGTTATCCCACACCTCTTCTTGATTACTATAGTTGACTTGTACAGGGGCCATGCGAATACTTCTGTGATACGAACCATTGTAGTTCTGGATCAATTTATCTATCACGTCGACGTAGCGGAGTGTATTGGTCTTGGTGAAATAACGCCACATTTTTTCTTTCAGGGTTCGATTGAATCTTTCCACTATCGCTGCCTTCACATCTTCATTCTCGGTGGTAAAGAAGTGCACACCTCGATCTTTCAGAAATTTTAAGAAGGTCCGATTAACGAATTCCGAACCTTTATCGCTCTGAAAATTTATCGGTTGGCTATCACCAAAGATTTTACTCATAGCCACCACCAGTGCTTTCCCCGTTTTCTTCTGGATCGGGATAGCCCAAGCATATTTACTAAACACATCAATACAAGTCACTAGGTACGACATCCCATCGTTGTATCTTTGTAATAGTCTCATATCTATCAAGTCGGCTTGAAATTGTTGATTTATACCACCGGTTATGGTCTGACGTCTCTGAAATCGGCGACGGATCGGTTTATGTAACGTGTAGGTATCCTGATGACGTAACCATTTATCTATTTTCTTCAGGTTAGTATTTCTTTTTAAGGCGGCTGCTCCACCACAGGCTCCCGGTTTCTTAGGGTCATAGTAATATTTTCTTAATTGGGCGGCCATTTTTGCCACTTGGGGGTAGGTATCCTAGTCTTCTTCTTGCTTCGCCTGAGTTTGTAAGGTGGTGTGGTCTCGACTGTTTTGGGATCGACTACTTGAGCCGGTTGAATAGGTTGAAGAGGTGTTGGTTGAAGAGGTGTCTCGGATACTGGTGTCGGTACACTGGTGACTTCAGGTTTTTGTTCCTTGATATCTACTAGTCCCAGCGGCTTGTGTCTGTACTGTTCGAGTCGATTCAGATACCTCTGTAGTGTTTGCTGATACGCTCTGGCCTTGTCACGGGGTGGTAGATCTTCTGTTTCCAGGACTTGTTGCATCTGACGATCCAAATCATGTAGACTATCATTTAGTGTGTCGGGTGGTACATAGGGTTTTTCTAGCAACCGGGGATCGATCAAGATCATCTTCTTGGCCATTACAATCCCACCACGCTTTTCAACACATTTAGTATGGGGCCTAGTAAGGCGCCTATGAAACCACCTTGTTGTAGAATCTCTTTCCTTTTCTTGAGCGATAATTTCTTATGAGTGAGTGCTCTCAGACTGTCTTTGTGTCGTTGCAGACGCTTCTTCTGAGCTGGTGTCAGGGGAACATTACCTTTTAAAACGTTGTGACAGCACTCGCAAATTGATTGGACGAGATCAGGGGAAGCTGATTTCATTACTGCCTTCACAGTGGCTGGGTTGGTCTGACCCAAGAAACGTAACATACCCTCGTTACGTTTAAGTCGGTTAGACATGTTATTTGGGGACGTAGACGACTTGCTGCTGGTCGGGAAATATATGACTTCGTAAGCGGAGCTGATCCGGTGTTTCCTGTCGCAGGTCAAATAACAAATACCCGTGTGGAGCCGATGTCGCGTCTTTAAAACTCTCTTGGACATATGACACACGGCCTGGATACATCTGTTTGGCGAGATTGGTAATCTGAGACCCGTCTCGAGGATTCTTAAACACCACTAGGTAGTGCGAATTCAGACTGATAGTTCTTTGTTCTTTATTCTTACCAAATAGGTTCTGTACTATATACATAACACTGAGGTTGCGATGATGACTGCCTTTAGTAAATAATTTAGTCACTCTGTCATCTGTCTCAGACATTAGATCATCTATGACTACTAACCGACGTCTATCATCTGTCCATTTTTCCACATCTGGCAGACCTTCATTAAATTGAACACCCTTCATAGTTTCGTAGATGGGTTGCCATTCCCCATAGCACCATATAATTTCCTCTGGAAGGGGGTCTACCATGACTGGTAGATGGGTCAAGAACTGTTGGACAAAGACGGTTTTACCACTCCCTGTTGGGCCCGCAATCAAAGCCGTAAAAGGATGTTTCCACCTAGGATCCATGAGTATTAATAACCACCTATCTAGTCGCATTGGTGTTTATAAACGTATCGGGGTGATAATATTAGACCATTTAACCACCAACTGCACGCCAGTGGGTCTCTGGTAGCTATTGGTATAATAATGATGGAACCAATGGTCGACTTGACACAAGTTCACACCGAGGTGGTGAGTATGGCGTTGACTATTATTAGTTCATACATGCCCACAAAGACCAATAACTCGAGGTGTCGCTTAGTACGTCAGATAGCCAACCAACATGATGTGTTATTCACGAGACTAGAAGTCTGTATCAAGCCCGAACACGTTTTCCCGGTCTTTGTTTCAATTGCTGACGAAGTCTTTGCCGATAACGTCATCAACTACGGGAGAATAATGATGGTTTTTACACTTGGTATGCGTCTGGGTAAGCATCTGGTTAATAATTCTTACAATACAGACGTGAATGTCCAGGACCTGGAGGAAAGCTTTGCTACATCTGTAGGCACGTATATGACTGATAAACTACATCATTGGATACTGCGAGGTGGATGGTGTAATTTCTATACTTGGTTGCAAGCATCAGTTGAATAAATACATAATACATTTCAGTATGTGTCTTTGTTTCATTGTCTGTCAGTGTTGATGTCTCTCGGAACAAGAAGTAAAAACAAAACCACTAAAGAAAATCAACAAAAATCTTGGTTTCAATATATCAAAGAATGTATTATTCATGAAAATAGTTTAGTGATATAAGAAAAACATCAATGACATACATGCTTAGTGACAAAAATATAAAACAATGTAGTTGGGGGATGACCTAGACATCAAACTATCGGGAACTCGGGCATATGAAAGAGGTAAAAACATATGCCAGCTACTGTCTCTAGTGTATATTTGGTGTCTGCACGTTGTTGGATGGCATAGGAATGAATGTCATGTTCGTGTACTGTTGTAAGGAAGGCGTCAAAGTCGTATCTGTTATTTATTAGCGCTGGAAATTCTAAACCAGAAGAATTGTTAAATGATGCATGATAGAATCTAAGATCTTGTGTTTCTCTATGTCGTAACACTAGATGAAAGCTAAAGTTGATCTTAAAGCGACTAATTTGAGCATTGAAAATCTTATACAACGTATCTGTCCATTTGATAGGGTATTGTATCTCCGGGCTAATAAAGAAGGTGTATGTCGATAAATACTTGTTAATCTTGTGATGTGTCCTGATAGCTTCCCAATTTTCTCTATATATTTGTTGAATATCCGATGGAAGGATGTGTAGTGTCTCTGGTTCCCCGGCTGCTAAGATGCTCACTTCGTCTTCTACCAGTTGTTCAAGAATATTCTCGTCTGGTTGTATCTGACTGTTAGTTATATTGGTTTCATTTGGTGGTGTCGTCGAGGTTGTTGGTGGTGTTGTCTCTGATGTTAAAGAGGTAGTTGTCTCTGGTTCTGATGTATCCATAGGCCGGTGATGAGGTATTCGTATGTGTTGTTGTAGATTGTCTTTTCTGTTGAAACGTTGTCCACAGATATGACATAAGTATGATTTCGTACCGTGAATGGTACGAATGTGGCGACTAAGATTATACTTATCACAATAGGCTTTGTCGCACACTGAACACGTGAAAGTAGATCTGGTGGTCATATTGATAAACTTTTTTTTTTTTTTCTTTCTTACAATCACAAAAAAATGTTCTGATGTATACAATGTTTCACTGTTTTATCAGAGGCCAACGACACGAATAAGGCTCACACCAAGTTTCACTGCTGTAGCTAGCCAAGTCAGTACGTGAATAATAGCTGGTTACTACACGAACAATGCTCACACCAACCTGTTTCACCGATGTAGCTAGCCAAGTCAGTACGTGAACAATATCTGCTTACTACATGAACACTGCTCACACCAGTCTGAAGCACCTCTGTAGATACCCAAGTCAGCCCGTGAACTGGTACTGTGCTCACAAGAGACGCCGTCTATTTTATACACTGGGTCTGCACCCTACATAGCTGACGTGGCAGTTAGACAAGCTATTCTCACGACTGCTTCCCTACAAACCGATGACTCATACTTAATGACTTTTGCATATGGCGTTGATGACGTAGGGGCTGTCTCGGACATCCGCGTTCTTTATCACAAGGGGGTATGTGATATTCTTGTAGGTCTGTATGTGTGTATAGTTGTGATACCAGTAGTAATGATTTGTGTGGCCCTCTTTGGTGTTCTTGTGTATTTGTTTATGGGTGTGTACTTGAGTATAGTTGTGATGACAGTAGTAATCCTAGGCGATGAGTATGTCTTTGTGTCTGTACGCTTGTAGATGTGTACGTACAAGTGTATCAAGTGTGTATGTGTGTAGTTGATGTCTGGTTCTATTTGTGTTCATGTGTGTATGTCTGTGTGTGTGTGTGTGTGTGTGTGTGTGTGGTTGTTGTGATGACAGTAGTAATAGTATGGGTGTGTCTTTGTGCTTGTCTGTCTTTATGTGTATGTATGTACAAATGTATCAAGTATGTACTTGGTTGTCTTTGTGCTTGTCGCTAATATTCGTAGTAGTATTATCACTACTATTGATTCTTCCTCACTTTACCCACCACCATTGCGCTATACGTACTTTCCCCTACAATTTAAGTGGTCACTTGACTACTTGACCACTGCTTGACCACTGCTTGACCACGTCATCGATCACTTTAATCACTACCATAATCTTAGGCACATCGTCCTCTACAATTTAAGTGGTCACTCGACCACTTGACCACTACTTGACCACTACTTGACCACTACTTGACCACTAATTTACCACCCTTTAAGCATCACCATGTCGCTACAACTACTTTCCGCTAAAATTTATTCACTTGACCACTGCTTGACCACTGCTTGACCACTAATTTACCACTCTTTAATCATCACCATGTCGTTACAATCACTTTCCCCTAAAATTTCCCTAAAATGTTCCTCACTTACACACCGCTTGACCACTGCTTGACCACTACTTTACCACTAATTTACCACTAATTTAAGCATTACCATATCACTACGACCAATTTTCCCTAAAATTTCCTCAGTTGACCACTTGACCACTGCTTGACCTCTAATTTACCACTCTTTAATCATCACCATCTCATTACAATCACTTTTCCCTAAAATTTCCTTACTTGACTACTTGACCCTTACTTGACCACACCACTGGTTGACCAGTGTGTAACTGTGAACACCTCTTATTACATTTATGACCACCCCTATATCACTCCTACTTGACCACTAATACCCCCTTACCACCATACCCATTACAACTTTATAAGATTTCCTTTGTAATGATGGTAGTGAATATACCACCCTTTACCTTCACTACTATCACACTGTTCAGATGATAGTAACCATCTCTTACTTCATCGAGTATAACCACGACCCATCACACCCTTGTTTATACATTACTACACCACGCATACTAACACATTCATATACGTAACCACCATATACCCAACCCATGAGTAGAAACCACGACCCATCACACCCTTGTTTATACATCACCACGCATACTAATACATTCATATACGTAACCACCATATACCCAACCCATGAGTAGAAACCACGACCCATCACACCCTTGTTTATACATCACTACACCACGAACAGACACATTCATATACGCCACCACCATATATCCAACCCATGAGTAGAAACCACGACCCATCACACCCTTGTTTATACATCACTACCCATACTAATATACCCTACGTAACCAAAATAACTTTCCCCTTCACACCCTCTCTTTCCAGAACCAACCAACTACTTTTACCTTAATTACTTTCACACCCACCAGGCAGGCCGAAAAAAACCCGTTCCCACACAAATTTTTTTTACCGAGTCGACATTTTTCCCCAAAAATACCCCCATATTTCCTTCATAAACCCTATCAGCCTAGCAGTCAGCCTGGAAATATGTGTCTGGAAACCTTAATCTACTACTAATAGTATTACAATGACAGTGGTAACAATATTAACACACTGACAGCTATAACAACATGTGTACATTGGTAGTAATAACAATAGTATAATGATAAAATAGTATTATGATTACAGTGATTACAATGTGATTACATTGACAGTGGTAACAATAGTGGTATGATAAAAGTAGTATTATAATGGCAGTCATACGAACGTGAGTACATCGACAGCGGTAACAGTAGTGGTATGATAACAACATATTATAATGGCAGTGATAACAACGAAGTATATCAACAGCTGTAACAATGGTAATATGTTAACAATAGTATTATAATGACAGCGATAGCAACGTGAGTACATCGACAGCGGTAACAATATGAGCACATTGCCAGTGGTAACGCTATGAATAAACCGACAGTGGTAACCAGGAGCGTCTCTAGCTGATCTCCCGTCGGGGTGCAGGATCATGTGCCGCCCCGCCGCCTCTGGCATGAGTATTAGGTGGTTAGGGAGATAAGTGATGCCACCTAATTGCATTTAAATGGAGAATAATTCTTAATATAACCAAACACTTTCGTCTATTATTAATCTCAGTCTGATAACACGAAAATATCAGTTACAAAATTTGAAGTAATGCTTGTGTTTTACACCAAAATAAACTTGTCTTTCTATTCTCATAGCAAATTATTTTACGTTATTTTTTAATACCAATTATTTTATGCTAATGTCCTTTTCTATACTCACTATAACTAGATTTGATATCTTTTCTTGTGATATACATGATCTCACAATATTTGAACAATAATTCTTAGCTTGGAAACTGATCTATCATTTTCAGCAACAGTGGCAGGTAATCTTAAGTAAATGTTGAGAGCATTCGATACATTTGGGATTGTTCCAGTTAAGTTATTTTTAAGGAAATATTTCAAACCATCCATTGAAGATGCTGTTGAAAAAGAAGCAAACAAGTTTGTATAGATCCTGCAAAAAAGATTCAACAAACACATGAACACATCTCAAAGAAATGTGACCAGGTGCCAGAAAGAGTTTGCACTGGATTCTATACCGGGTGAGCAATCCTAACTTTGTCATAAATTAATTGATCAATTTGGCGTTGTATTCAATGCGGGTTTAATCCCACGAGCTCTCAATCCAAGCAAGCAAACTCGGGACAAATGTCTCTCTTAGGTTGATTAAAGACGAAGTCTCTGGATGCACAAGTGTACAATTGAAAATTGAAAATGGCTCGTTGAAAAACAAATGTAGCTAGTCTTGGTGTCCTCAAGGAGTGGGAAGGAGGACTTTAGATGCCTAGATTTACTTATATTAAAGAACTACTGGACAGGACAGGTTTCTACCTGTCAAATATCACATCCCTGGTTAATATAACGACACTCCACCATGTACTGTAAGTAAACATACACACTTATATACACTTGGATAATACTAAGATATAATTATGGGTTAAACAAACTACCAATGTTTATTTGCTTTCTAGATATTCATAATACCATCAGAACTCAATTATCATCAGATGAAACTATGGTTTGAAGGTTTGGTAGTATGATGATAGTGACAAGGCATTCACATATACTAGGCAGTGATATGAAATGATATGCGTCTGAAGTGAGTAAATGATAATATGATTTTAAATAAACATATAGTGTTGACAGTGTTTGCATATGCAGTTGTTTGTCCATCGGTCAGTTCCTCTTCTGAATGAACTGGATACTAACAACCAAGCGCTTCGCTGAGCGCTAGAAATAGACCAACAAGAATGAATATCCTACAGTCCATGTACGCTCGTATTTCACGCAGACACAATATAGAGTACATATGTGTCTGTTTTTAAAAAAAAATCAACGATGGTCTTCTTCATCATACCGAAACAAGATATAATGCAGTCGTGCCTTCACCACAATTGGTTCAGCAGATTAAGTGTCATAATGGTGTCAAAATAAGAGCACATGATCTCTGGACTTTTTTTGCTGGTGATCAGTCTCCATTGTGTCAGCCACTCGTGAGTTTAGATGAACTCACGCTCATCACGCACATGTAATGACAAGGCACACCGTTTCTCTCTCACACACTTTGGGTAATGAATACACTATAACACGTATGTTTGAAATATAACTACAGTGGTATTGTATAACATTTACCATGGTTTAACACATTACAATTGAAGCATACTACAACAGCAGGAAATATGCATACATAATGTTACTCATAATAAATGAACCAAAAATTCACCCTAGTGTGTTAGAACTATCTTAAACATCTTATATCTATTCGTCATCATTATGTACCAAGCCGACAAGAATACTCGGTCATGTTTCGCCATCTCACACGATCACCAGAGTCGTGGATCAGCTCCGTGTTCTTGTCTTGACCGTGCTACGTGGCTAAGCCATCCAGATATTTAATTCTCTGCCTTCCCATTTTTCTTTAACCCTCAGTCTTGCCTGGTATCACTAAGTTCTCCAATTTATTTCTTCTTATAACTTTCCAAAAATGTTGACTGGCAAAATTTGATTTCTCTAATCAGTTTACAATTTTCATTTGTTTCTTGTAGGACTTGCTCATTTGTTTATCTGTCTGTCAATGGTATTCTTTGCCTTTTCCTCAGAAACTACATTTCCACTGCCATCAGATGTTTTGTTTTCCATTTTGTCTGCTCATTTGCCACGTTTCATATCCGTTCAAAAGTACATGTTCTATGTAACACGACAACACTCTTTTTTCATTGCAATTGACATCATTTAATCGGTCAGTATATTTTCCATCTTGCAAAAGGCTTCTGTGCCATATCGATTCTGGTTGTAACCTCTTCAATGTACCTCCTATCAGATGTTACGACTGCTCCCAGATAGTTGTACAGATTCACTTGTTTAAGAAAATTCACATTTACCCGAATATTACATTGTGGTATTTCTTTCCTCTTAGAGACGACCATAACCTGTGTCTTCTTATAATTTAAATTCTAACCCAAGTGGTTCACTGTGTACAATAACGCATCTATTTCATGTTGCAGATTCTGTTCATTGACTGCAATTAGTAATGTATAATCAGCATATCTAATGTTATTGATGTTATGTCCCCTAATGGTGATTTCTCTACCTTCGAAATTTCTAAAAATATTTTCACTGTATAGGGACAAAAGATCTGGAGACATTACACATCCTTTTCGCACACCTCTCTTAATAGGCTGTTATTGATCTAGTTCATAATCAATCAGACCTTATGGCAGCTTGTTGTTTCCAATATATATATATATATATATATATATATATATATATATATATATATATATATATATATATATATATATATATATATATATATATATATATATATATTTTTGTTTTTTGTTTTTTCTTTTTTTTCTTTACAAATCCAAGGTCTTTCCCATCACTTTGTAATTTGTATCTGCAAGCATTTCCATTATATTGACACGTCTTACTCTATCGAAAATCTTTGTGTAATCAGTGAAGCAAAAGGGTAAGTCTTTGTTTACTTCTATTGAACGCCCAATTAATGTGCTCATCAAATAAATAGCGTTGACTGTACTCTTGCCTTCCACGAACCCACATTGTTCTTTCCCTAATTCGGGTTGTATTTTCTTCCTAACTCTTTGCATGATCATTCTTAGCAAAATCTTTTTGAAGTGGCTCATTATGCCAATTGTTCGATGTTGATCACATTCCAAGGCTCTTATTTTCCTTGGCATTGCAATAAATATAGAATTGCATAAGTCAGGAGGTATATGTCAAGTATCATATATTATGTTTAGCAGTCTGGTGTCCCGGTCTATTATATATTCTTTTAAGGCATTTATAATGTCTGTTGTGATGTTATCTGGTGGGTCATGTGTTTGCCAATTCTCATATGGTTAAGAGCCATTAAGAGCGGAATTTCCATCTTCAAAATTTATGGTCCTGCGTTATTATTCAGAATATCATATTGATCTTCTAATCTATCGTTATAAATATCTTTCGCACAATCTAACCATGCAGTTAAAATCTAATATTTTTCTATATACATTGCGTATAGTAATATTTTCAAATATACATCGAAAACACCCAAAGCATAACACGCTATTCCCACTTTTGTGGTAAGAATAACAGAAGTATAGTAGCCCAGCTACATATAACAAAATGTGAAGATGTAGCCCTCATCGAAGTGACAGACATCGGGCAGACGAAATGAATGTCCACAGAGATTGAGGCTGTTTGGAATCAGCGGAATAGTTACAATAAAATAACATCCACAAGGAATTATAGACATCCCTAAAGACGTATGATGTTTACATATAAAATAGCTTTTTACCTGATTCTCTAGACGACGGTCTGATTGTGAAGTACCAAGTGTTGGATAGCCCATCTGATTCTTTGTGACACTTCCGGAACTTTCTCGCTGATCGCATGAGTTCATAGATGTAAAGGGCAATATTTGCTATCTTGTTAAGCGGTTGCCACCCGGGTCAACATTCAGTTTGGTAAACCAACATTTCATGCTTTTCCGGCCGGACAGTCTAGTTCAGAGGTTCCCAAACCACGGCCCGCGGGCCACTTGTGGCCCGCCAGCTGTCAGAAAGTGGTACGCGAGGCCTCGTTGTTTAATATAATATGTTTTATTAATTTAAAGAAAAAAATGCAGTCGGAGCGCCCCGTCAGAGTGCGATAATTTACTCTGCTCGTGGTTGTTATGCTTATATATTATCAAATGCGCCAGTTCATTTCACAACGAAGCGTGACGTGACCTTTTTAAGCGACAACGAAACGTTGTGAAGTTCCCATATCCCAGCCTTGTCGACCAATTAGAGTGCACAAGGAGCCATGTTGTCGTCTGTTACAACAACTGTTTAGCAGAGTCGGTAGTATTGTGTTGAACTTAGATTTTTTTCGAAGACAAATTTACCGTTAAAGCCTGTCGACATGAGTGGGGAAAATCTAAAATCAAACAATGTTAAAAAAGCGAAAATGTAAAGATGTTGCTTGTCGTGAATTCAACGAAGATTGGACGGAGAAATTTATGTGTATGCCTTGCCGTAGTGGTAAACCACTTTGCGTAATCTGCGGATTTTGTGTTTCTATTACCAAAAAAAAATAAAAAAAATAAATATATATATATATATATATATATATATATATATATATATATATATATATATATATATATATATATATATATATATATATATATATATATATCTGAAACGACACTTCACGACCACACATTCATACGTAAATGCTCAATATCCGTGCAATTCGGAGTTAAGAAAAGATTTCATAGAGAAAGTTCTCTGACCAGGCAGCAGTCATTTTTCACCAAGGCTAACGAACAGAGCAAGAGTGCTGTTGTTGCGTCGTCGTACGAAGTCTCTCTTTAGTTGGCTCACAAAAAAGAAGCCGTTCACCGATGCAGAAGAAATACTCAAGCCTTCCCTTAAAATTGCTACTGGAACGCTTGGCGATAAAAAGTGTGAAACAAAATTTGATCAGATTCCTTTGTCTAATAATACTTAATGCTAATAATAATTAATGAGAAGGGCTGACCATGGCCAGGCGAGTTGAAGAATTAGCAATCGATGTTCATCGTCAAGGAGAAGCACATATCAAAAAGTGTACATTTTTCTTTCATTGGCAGTGGACGAATCCAGTGACATTTCTGACACAGCTCAGGTCGTAGTTTTTGTTCGAGCATAAACGATAATTTTGAAGTCACTGAAGAACTTCTAGGACTAGAATTAATGCATGCAACTACCAAAGGGACTGATCTGTTTGAAACTCTAAAGTTGTGTGTAGAGAAAAACAACATAGAATGGACCAAATTGGACAATGCATGCACCGACGGTACTCCGATTTTGACGGTTAAAAAGTCTGGATGTCCAGCATTATCGGAAGTTTCTTGGCATCACTATATTAAAATATCATTGTATCATTCACCAAGAAGCTCCGTGTAAAATAATTTTAAATCTGAAACATGTCATGGATGTTTTTCTGAGATATATGTACGAAATTCGAAGTAAGGTGTTGAACAGGCGTTTGTTCAGATTGTTTCTGTCAGATCTGAACGAGGAATACGGTGAGCTACTGTTACACTGTGATGTCAGATGGCTATCTAAAGGGAAAGTTCTGTCAGTTTCTGGGCACTGAAAAACAGTGTCTATCTGTTTCTGTCTGGGGGAAAAAAACATGCATTGCTTACAGAACGGTAATGTCTGCTGAACGTTGGCTGGCTTAATGACCTGTCATTTTTGGTGGACATCACGCCTCATTTAAACTCTTTAAATGCGAGGATCCAGGGGGAAAGAAACTGTTCACAAATTTGTGCGATGAAATTTCTTCATTTAAAATGAGACTACGACAGTTTATCGGACAGCTGACTGGAGGGACTTTAGATGTGTTTCCAACTTGTGGTGGACAAGAAATATGACTTGTTAGAGTACAAAGTAAAAGTTGAAAGTTTTCTAGATATCTTTCAGTCGAGATTTCAAGAGTTCACAAAGAGGAGGATAATGTTGTTCTCTTCATAAATCCGTTCGTATTTCCTATTGTCAATTACAGCAATACCTTCAGCACGAAGTAATCGATCTGAAATGCAATTCTGCAATGAGATGTAAAATTCTGGAGCTAGCTGCTTCACCTTCAGCTGATCATATGATTTCATTCTGGCGACTATTGCCTGTCGAACAATTTGAACACTTGCATTCATTCGCCCAGAGATACATTTGTCTTTTTTCGTTCGACTTACAGATGCGAGCAGTCATTTTCCCCAATGACCGTTATAAAAAAAAAAAAAAAAACAAGCAACGTTCCAGACTAACCGACACTAACCTAACTGCGCTTATGGCCTTGGGTGAGACAAATTTGTGCCCAGGCATTGATAAACTGCCGGTCTCTCTTGCCGAGGGGTTACAACACTTTCTCCGTAATCCCGTTTATCACGCAGAGTCTCGTAGCGGGCGAGAACTGGGAGCGGTTCGACCCCCGCTGGTGACTTGCGGGATAACTGAGCCGGCCGCTCAGAAAGCAATGGCAAACTACTGAGCGTAATTTTGCCAAGAAATCAACATACAGCTGAAAGATACTGATGTTGACAGTGATGTCCTGTAAAGGATATGCAAAATTACTAACTAAATTACTAACATTGATAAACTGGCATCTGAACTTAAGTAACTGGTTATGAAGAGCAGTTACAATTCTAAATTAATTACATTAATAGCCACTTTCGAAACTGATTAAACATTTATTGTTAAACGAAATTTTGATTGTAAACCAAAAAAAAAAAAAAAAAAAAAATGACCGCAGTGCAGTACTGACACTGACTGCCTTCAAAGTTTTAGATTTTTTTTAAACCACAGTTAAGAAAGGTAAGAATGATATTGCACGACTTTTATAATTTTATAACGTTCTGGCCCGTTTAACTACCGAAAATAGTAGATATGGCCCTCTGCTTGAAAAGCGTGGGAACCATTGGTCTAGTTGAAAGGTTTTACGCCTTTTCACACTTTCCTAGCTAATTTGTGCTACCTTTACCACGGCAACTAGTTACTGCATCCAATTTTTTTGGTGTTTTTTTTTTATTGTTCGCATATCCTTTACAGGACATCGCTGTCAACATCAGCATCTTCAGCTGATTGTTGATTTCTTGGCAATATTACGCTCAGTAGTGTAGTTTGCCATTGCTTTCTGAGCGACCAGCTCACATACCACGTAAGTTACTGACGCGACGAGAACCGCCACCGATTCTCGCGCACATCACGTTACTCATGAGAGTATACGGCATTGCGGAGAAAGTCGCCAAACCCTAAGCCAGAGAGACCGGCTGCATCCAATTAGGCTATGTCGTAATCGTGCGGTAATCGTTGGCCGACACGCATCTTGCCGTCCGAATGGGAATCTAGAAAGGTGGCCTTGTTGCAACTTTTCATGCGTCAGGGCTTTTCACTAGGTTGTAAAGGAGTTTGAATAAAGAAGACAACAATAGATTACACGATTTATTGCCTGGCATATTCCGCTGCATCCCGTCAGGTTCATACTGCAGAATTCACACAATGTAAAGTAAAATAACTAGATAAATTCTTCAAGCTGACATATACACTTGTTCGCACAGTAATGTCAATTGTCTACCACGGTAATTTTAAACCGACTAACATGTCTTTCTGTTTGCACAAAACTGGCTTGTGTAGATTAATAATTATTGCTTCTGCAAACTTCAACAAGCAAGTATTTTGTGTGTTAAACAACACGCGAAAGGCCCTGTCATTACAATCACATGGCCGCTTTCCAGCATATACCTAGCAATTGATGAAGCGGGAAGCCTCCGGTGTGTGCGGCCCCACTAGGCTCCCATTGCCTGTGTGTAGTATCTTATCGATGCATTGAGGTATTGCATGTGTCCAGACACTCAATTGAAATACAAATCCCCTGTACGCCAAAAACAATTATATTTACCAATTCACATGTAGGTGCCAGTCAACCTACATCAGCAGAACAGAGCGGCAGTTGAACAAAAGAGTGTCTGAACACATACCTCATTGGATCGACAAGATACTTCACACAGGCGAAGCGAACCTAGTGGGGCCGACACACCGGAAGCTTCCCGCTTCATCAATTGCTAGGCATATGCTGGAAAGCGGCCATGTGATTGATAGAGACAGGACCTTTCGCGTGTTGTTTAACACACACAATACTCGCTTGTTAAAGTTTGCAGAACCAATAATGATTAAGCTACACAAGCCAGTTTTGTGCAAACAGAAAGATATGTTAGTCAGTTTAAAATTACCGTGATAGACAATTGACATTACTGTGCGAACATGTGTATATTTCAGCTTGAAGGATTTATCTAGTAATTTTACTTTACGTTGTGTGAATTCTGCAGTATGTAGCTGACGAGATGCAGCGAAATATGTCAGGCAATAAATCGTGCAACCTATTGTTTGTGTCTTCTTTATTCAAATTCGCTACGGGAAAACATTGTTTTGAATTTCTGTAAAGGAGTTGTTTAAACTGGCATTGCGAGCATTGTTTTCACATTTTATACCTTCTTTATACGTCTGCATAGCTGAAGGGGTATTTTGAGAACACGTCGTACGGTCTTAGTGACACTAGGTGAACAGAAGTTAAACCCGAACCGTCTAGCCGCACCCCACGCACCTGCACACCGGCTCTCCACCCCCACCCCATGCGCAGTCTTTTAATTTATTTGTTTTCATTTTTATTTATTTATTTATTTATTTTTTGTGTGGAATAATTAATTAAAATAGTATACACCCACTCAATAGTTATCTGTCCTTAGAAACATAAGAGTTGTCTTTTCTTAGAATTATCTCCACTAGATACGACCTAGTTATCACCCCTTAGCCGTATCAGGAGTTATCGCCCTTTGAGGTTGAATATCGATTTCTACCTAAAAAAAAACCGGCTCGTAGGGCCCGAGTTACGCATGGTATGATTGGTATACCTTTACTACGTTCTCCCAAGAGTTGTTTCATTGGGCATGATATGATTGGTATACCTTTACTACGTCTTTACATGCTGCTTGCTATTTTTACGTAAAGGGATATCATATATCATTATCTCACACACTGTGGCGAAGGAGTTACGTGTGCAATTGCTTTGCATACAAAGATATGAATGCCGGTCATTCAGAAAGCAATGGCAAACTATTGAACGTAAACTTGCCAAGAAATCACACCCAAAAAAAAACCCGCTGGGATTGACTGCCACGTCCTGTCAAGGATATGCAACTAACTTTATTATTAGATCTCACACAGGTACAGGGACAATTGTAATGTTTTACTTGACATGGACAGTGTTTGCTGTTGGCATCTCTTATGCAGAATTTTTGTGCCACGCCGTTCTTGTGTGTTCTGGTGCCGAAGTGCTGTGTCAGATAAAACTGTTTCCAGCAACAACTTTAACTTCGCACACTTTGCAAAATAATATATCGTCATCCGTGCTATAGTGTTGCTCTCCAAACTCCCGTACAAATGATCCTAAGTTACTGTTTGATGAAGTCTTTGTTTTAGGCACCCACATTGAAATTCTGTAAAGAATCTGAACCTGAATGCAGTCAGTCAGTATGTGCCGTGCCGAATTATGACCTGGTTATATCCTAATGTGCCTCTCCGCAGATGTGAAGCTCCAGTACACATTAGTACACCCCCTCCTCTCTGGTTTCTGTGAGTACCCCCTCTGGTTTCCGAGTTTACACCCCCCCCCCCCCCCACCCCGCTTTCTGAGTTGGAGAGATCAAGGAGGGTTCGGGCTCGGGCATACACAGGTGAAAAGTGCACCAACCCCATTCCGATAAATGCAAAATGAAATCCAATGCATCAGACTTAAAAGTTACGTCAGTGTTCTTGAGAACTCAGAAACAACAACAACAAACTATAGACTAGAATGATATGCACCCGGGAACTGTTGGCGTTGACTCACATCTCTAATCGCATACATCCCCACCCCTTTGTTCTGTTGTTCTGTTAACTTGTTTCCTTTACCTAGATGACGCACGGTCCCGACCCCTACACCGGATGCACTTCTTAGGTTGTGAGATAATACTGACTCATGGACACAACCGCTTTTAAAAAAAATTCTATTAACACGAAGAAAAAATATAAATTGTTTAGTTAGGTTATGCATTTCTTGTCTGTCAACTTCGAAGTAAATTAAATCAGTGCTCGTTAAATTAATCGTGGTTGTGTAAAGTAGAAATTATTTACAGAAATCCCCACTAAAGATAACATTATGGACAAGGAAGTAACCTTTGGGTGAATCAGTGACGTTTTATTGAGTACTCAACCAGGTCAACATTCTGGGGATGTAGACGTTTCGAATAGATCACAGTTGTCTTAGAGGCCATTTGGTTACATATAATTACATGCTATTTACTGATTGAATTAGAAGCACATCTCCATCGATCTGTCAACATCACCTTCGTCAGATCACAGTCTGAGTACTTTAACTTAGAACACGAGTTCCACAGTACTGACAATACTTTCAGTTTTTACACACCAGAACCCACACATTTTATAAATATTATTGTTCTAGACAATTTTACTATTTTGAAATTTTGCATATAAAAAGCTTGACATATCCGCCAGCTGGGAGATTTATCATGCACACAACGTGTACACAAAACCTACTAATTTGTCACTATTGTCGCTACAGACTAGATCCCCGGAGATGAGAGAGAGAGAGAGAGAGAGAGAGAGAGAGAGAGAGAGAGAGTGAGAGAGAGAGAGAGAGAGAGAGAGAGAGGGGGGGGGGGTGGTGTGGAGTATGATATTACGACTTCGCCATATATTGTCCTTAACAGGCGTAGAACTCAGCCCTTGAGTAACCGGCCGATGACCTACCCTACCCACACCACCTTCATGAGTACAGTCTTTGGTAAGATGCTATTACAGAAGAAGACGTCGCTATTCATGGAGATAAAAACGAACGAATAAAGCGATCTTAGAGAAGATGGAGTGAAAGTAATACAAACTAGAGGTGAGTCGGATATTATGCCCCCAATAAAATACATGACACTTATAAATATCATATAGGAGGGAAAAGTGGAAGGTAGGCGAGCAAGAGGTAGAAAAGGATTTAAGTGGGACGATGATACCAACAGATTGTCTAACAGAGATCTTGTGTACGCCTAATATCTTTTGCACACGTAATCTCTTACTACTATGCAATATTTTATATGCATGCAACACTTTTGTGAACTTATAACAACTTGGGTACACGACTATTTGTGCATTGCAATATTTTATGTACTCGAACTATACAGTGGAGACGTGTAAGCTTGTGAACACGCGCTATCTTGTGTAGATGTAACAGCTTGTGCACAGTGGTCTCCTGTGTAGACTACCAGCCTGCGTGCACGCGCTATCTTATGTTGTGAAATATTTTGTGTACAGGTTTTATCCCGTCTACAGGCAATCTCTCTCTCTATTTCACACACACTCTCTCTCTCTCTCTCTCTCTCTCTCTCTCTCTCTTTCTGTGTGTGTGTGTGTGTATGTATGTGTGTGGCTTTGTGTGTGTTAGAGTGTGCATGTGTATATCAATGTATGTGTGATATCCTTTTCGTGTGCAATATTCTTTGCATACGACATCCCGTGTGACGTAATTCTTATAACTGCTCACATAATACATATACATTTCAATCATGGTAAAACCCCCGAGGCCATTGACATAATATGAGGAAATATATTCACAGGACGTTGATGCACCCATAAAAGAAAATAAAGACAGCAGAGATTTGAGGACACACTAGACCAGTGGTTCTGAACCGGTGGGAAATCCCCCCCCCCCCTGGGGGAATTTTTAGGGTTTCCGGGGGGGGGGGGGAATTAAGATTATTTCAAGATCGCGTTAATACAAGAACCGATTACTTTTGATTGTTTTTCCCTTTATACTGTACGGTTCTGTACGTCTCACCCTTCTAAAATTCAATTTATAAAGTAAGTAGACCCACAAATCATGTTTTATGTGGACGTCTAGACTTGTTTTAGTATGTGCTATTAAATTTAGCTTCCATTATTAGGTATACTGTGTAGGGGCGGGGGCGGCATTTTTAAGTAGGAAATACGAAAGGGGGGAATGATGTTCTGAAAATATGGTGAGGGGGGGGGGACGGGCCTGTCATAAGTCGGGGTGCCCCACCAGCTAGATGAAAGTATTTATTCACTGGCGAGCAACCCTAAATAGTCAGAAACTGACTATGGACAAAATCTATATGGCTGAACTACAGATTAAGCCCTGAATATCCAACGTACAGCTCTAAGTGGCTCGTTACAAAATTGAAATGAACTGAGCTGAATATTCGCCAAGGTATAGGAAAGAGAAGGTTAGCTTAAGATAGATGTTTTAAGTCTAAATATATTAGTATAGACGACTATCTCAGTACAGGTTTTCTCCCTGACTGCTCCTTTCCTTGGTGTGTAAGTGAACCCCCACCAATGTACACAACAATACGTATGCACAATTGGAAAAAATATAATGACAGAACTATGAGTTACAATACTACAACATTTATTTGCTAATCATAACAACAGACATAGGATGATTGTCAATATGAGGATGATGAAATCATATACATATTGATATTGATGACAAACATTACGTAACTTTACTTGTTACTCCATCTATCTGGATCTGTGGTCCAGATCCCCACTCTCCAGTAGACACACCCAACAGAAACAGCTTGCCGGTATTCTAACGATCCTGTCAGTCCTGACACTCCTAGTCAGTAGTCTCTAGTCTTGAGATCTATAACATAGGTGCTCCTTGTGAGAGCTTGAAAGAAAGTCGAGAATGTGTTATATCAGTTCTACATCAGCGCAATCCTAATTAAAACATATCATAACACAAACATATACAATGACCAGTCTGGCCAAGTTTATCTTCCAGCTCTACTATGTTCACCATCCTCCTTCTCCCTACTGTCTTTAGTCTGGGACGGGCTTTTCAATTGTCTCACACGCCTGTAATGATTACATTTCTGCCGCCCCATGTCCATATCGCTAATACAGAAATTCTGTGTCGTACAGCCGCTCCGTCCAATGTTAGTTTAGCAGCTCACAGGGTCGGTAAGTGTATTATAACAATGCCAGGTCATCCGGGCTTACAAGCCGTGACCAATAGCTGTGCCAGGTTTCCATGCATTACCGGGGACGCACGCCCACAATACACTGAGGAAGTTTAGCACCATATACCCCATAACACTTGTGGGTACTGTCTGTGCCATTACAGCTCTGCTACAAATGCAATCGATGGTTAGTGTGCAAATGCGCACACCATAATATAACACGTCATATTGATAGGCTTGCATATGACAAATCAATATACCAAACATGAAATACACATAAAACATTAATTAAACTAGACATATTATGATACTTTAACATAATAGCATAATGCACTAGTTAGTTTGTAGGTATACGAAATGAGATGTATATACACAAAAAGAATATGTACGAAGCATATTCCTAGCATCGTATATTCATATGAAATTACACATACATACATCCAACATATCCGTAAACATTATATTACTTCAAGATAGACATCTAATGATACTCACATAATAGCATCAGGCATTATTAATGAGTACTAATATTGTATAGCTACAAAATGAGATATACAACAAGTCTAATTGAAGTGACCAAACAGACCAGCTATATTTGCTGAGCTGCCCGGTTTAATCACACTTAGTTACTGCTGTTGTAAGAATTAAATAAATAGTCAGTTGACTATATTCTGTACAACAAATGCACACACCAAAAACGAGACTAGTCTAGTTTAGAAAGAGATGGCAAGCATCTGCTACGTCACCTCAAGTATATCTAGACAAGACCTGCCTTCCATAAGTTTCTACTTCTCAGAAGAGTAGCACTTACAGCACAATGATATTGAACAAAGAACTCAGAAAGAACACTCAAGTAACCTATGACAATGATAGTTCTTGCAATAACCTAGACTGAAAATCGGTCCATCCATCCAAGAAACTAAGAGACTTACTAAGGGACTAGTTACTAAGAATTAATTCCTAGCAGCCAACATAATATTCATGCATATGACTACAGACATTGAGATAGTTCCTACCTGTTCTGAAGGCAAACTTAATCTAACATAAAACAGGCTAGGGACCCTTATTTAAGCTAAGTCAAGCAGACCATATTATCTCCTTGGCATTCCCGTCATAAATTCTTCTTATCTCCCGCTGACGGTAATTGCAATTATCCCCGCAACCTGGCCATCACACCTTGCTCCTCTCTGTCTGGTACAGTCTACAGGCCCCGTGTTAATTGTCTTATCAGATCTGTTTTCACACATTCCTGAGTCTGCCAGTCAGAGTGGACGGGGCTTGTTTACAGCCCTGGGGCAATTATCTCTCCCTGGGTCAATGTTGTTCACACCTGGGCGATTTCCTACCTATGCTTATCAGGTGTCATGCCTGGTCGGTTTTAATTACACAGTCCATGGCCCCTTCATTGTTGATTCAGCATGTCTGGGTCAGCAGTTTCCCAAGGTGTATACTAATTATCTAGTTGCCATTTTACTTGCCATCTGCAAGCTTACGTCATGGCTAGAGGCTTTTTGTGAATAATCTTACCTCACGAGTAGATAATTTTGGAGTAGTGTGATTAATTCATTCTTTCTCAATTTGGCCTCTCAAATTTGGAGACCGAGAAAAATATTCTGGGATGTTAAGGCGGCCAATTCGTGACAGGGCCAAAAAAGGTTGAGGACCACTGCACTAGACACTTGATTGATATATTTTAGTACATCATTTCTTGAAGGCGAGACATCTTGTGTGTTCAATATCCTATGATGTGAAATCTTTTTACTAGTTTTCTGGTCGGTTGACTCATTCCGGCCGCTGCTGTGGCTTAGGGGATGTGAAAACAGTAAACAAACCCCCGACACACCGAGTCGAGGGTTCGAAATCAGGCGCCCACGATATGGAAACAGACCGCCTCGCGTTGATTTCAATGTATGAGCGTCGATTGTTTAGAAATAAATGGAAAATTACTTATCGTAAAAATTTCCTAGTAAATTAGGAACAGGCATAATATGCTGGGGTTGATTGTGACGTCATGTAAAGAACATGCAACTAACTGACCCATTGGAAAAATTTGGCTTGCACCTCAAGTTCAGGTTACAATCCTATACGGATGACGAACCCACATAAGTTATGTATCCATTTGCATATTTATTATATATTATATTATTGCATGTTTATTATATGGTATATTATTGCATATTTATCATATGTATATTATATAGTATATTATTAAATATTTGTTATAAAGTGTTATGTATTTGTTATGTAGTTATACCAGTGTCTTTTTATTGTTTGTGTGCTGACTAAAGTTCAATCCGCAACGTCAAATATTGTCACCTGCGATTGTGTGTTTGTAAAGTTTTTGTTTTTTAAATTCGCATATCCTTTACAGGACATCGCTGTCAACAGCAGCATCTTTCAGCTTTCTGTTGATTTCTTGGCAAGATTACGCTCAGTAGTTTGCCATTGCTTTCTGAGCGGCCGGCTCAGTTATCCCGCAAGTCAGAAGCGGGGGTAGAACCGCTTCCAGCTCTCGCCCGCTACGAGACTCTGCGTGATAAACGGGATTACGGAGAAAGTGGTGTAACCCCTCGGTCTGAGAGACTGCTTGTAAAGCTTACCAATTCCATTTCTGGTGTTAGATATCCCAAGAGCACCAAATATTCGCGCATGCCCGCGCGCGTGTGTCTAGTTATATATATGGTCACTTTCTTGTGCGTACATTATATGTTGTTTTTATACTATGTGCTTGCGTGAAGTTTACATTTCCGGAGAGATTGTACAACATGTCATTTCCTAGTCATGTTATGTTTAACCACTCCGCGACATATACTTCGCGTCAAGTACTGCTCGACTTTCGTTTTCAATTGTTTTTAACATGTTATATGTCGCCACTTCTAGCCAATTTTGTTATCTTGTATCACTTTACTAGCTCTCATCTCTACTCCAGTGAAGGACCCTCGTTAATCAACAGCTCATCGAGCAGGAAGCAAGGACTGTCAGACACTTTCAAATGAAGGTCGCAAGTACTTGAGATTAAGGAAGCTCAGACAGTTAGATATCTTCACATGGAGATCGACAGTACTTCAGATAGTATTCTGTGAACTTAGGGTTTCCCGACACTCCCTATTTGTTTTGAAGCTATCAATAGCATTATCTTCGATGTGTCTTACTGGAGAATGTACACATATCTGATAGCAACGTGTACGGCACTGTGTTTGTTTATGAGTATGCAGATTTACGTCATTAAAGCCGTATCGTGGGGTTTCTTATACTTGAGTAAATATAAACAGCACTGCATTTCTTTTTTTCTTTTCGGGTCAATTATTTATAGACATTTATGCCCTCATTTCCGGATCTCTACTTGGTTATTACTGCCTGGCGCTCCGTAGGTTGTGGGTTCGATTCCGAACTCTGTAATTCGGTTCATGAGTGAGATTTAGTTCGAGACTCTTGGGGGAGGGGGGGGGGGTGTCGTCGCTGGAGCCACGGTGTTTGTTCTTCGGCAGGCCGCCCTGCCATTTTGGGTAAAATTCGGTACAATGAAGTCAATCCTTCCGCTTTAAATTCCTTTTTAAACACCCGCTCTACACCACGTAAACTATCTATATTGAGAGTTTGAGAGTTACCCCCTTCATAAGCTGTTCTTAACTAGGATGCCCAAGAGATAGATAGGAGGAAGTGATTAATTTTTCAGAATTCAGATAATTAATCCTGCCAAATCTGAAACCTTCTTACTGCCATATAGCTAGTGCCCGAGAATTACGTCACAGAAAGTATGTAGAAATCCTAT
Organism: Cepaea hortensis; assembly: GCA_963921405.1. Classification (NCBI taxonomy): domain Eukaryota; kingdom Metazoa; phylum Mollusca; class Gastropoda; order Stylommatophora; family Helicidae; genus Cepaea; species Cepaea hortensis. The sequence continues at coordinate 74,134,095 of OY992889.1, read as the reverse complement.
AAGCCGAAAACCACTCAGAGAAACTAGGAGATAATTTGTCAAGAAATAAACGTCATACTGACGTCAATTAACAACAAACAGACTTTGTGGAGTTTTCGAATGGAAGGCACTGCATGGAACTATGAGGACATTCAAACTGGCGAATAAGCAGTTTCTACATTGAAAAGTGGCTGGAATATGAGTTACAGATAGAGAAGATATTATAACGAACTCATGTGAGATGACGCTTAGAACGAATGAACCGACTGACGAGGAAATTAGTCAGAATTTCAGAAGCGGCGAGAAATGGACCTAGAAGATAGAAAGAAGGGGGTTGAAGGACGGATAAAGTAAGTCAGAAATAATCAGTTATAAAACGGTTTGTAAGAGCTAATATTAATATGAAATTCAATAGTATAGTTACCGCCGGCCCTGGTATTACAGGCCAGGTAAATGTTGAATAGTATTTGTTGCTATGCAAAGCCAATGAGCTGTAGACAAAATAAACAGCGATTGATTTTCGATTACACTCATGTTCAAGAATCGACCATTTTTATTCTTCTGTTCGCAAAACCAAAATTGCTGTTGAATTGGTTGAAAGCGAGCCTTCAATTATATTGTTCCAGTTGCAGTTCAAATTGTTAATAACAGCGTTTTGGCACTTGCCAAGATGAAGTACATTCTTCACGAGGTCAGTGCTAAGCCAGAGCTCCATAATGTCTGCTTCAGATCTGCACCCTCCAACCACGTCTGGCATTGCAGATCTCGGTAAATTAGAAGCTCCTGAATGATGTGCTAGTGCAGTGGTTCTCAACCTTTTTTGGCCCGCGCCCCCCTTCACCATATTTTCAGAACGTCATTCCCCTCTTTCGTGTTTCCTACCTAAAAATTTGGCCCATGCCCCCCCCCCCCTCCCTTCACCATATTTTCAGTACGTCATCCCCCCCCCCTTTTCGTATTTCCTACACACACACACCCGCCCCGCCCCTACATAGTATACATAATAATGGAAGCTAAATTTAATAGCACATACTAAAACAAGTCTAGACGTCCACATAAAACGTGATTTGTGGGTCTACTTACTTTATAAAATGAATCTTAGAAGGATGAGACGTACATAACCGTAAAGTATGAAGGGAAAAACAATATCAAGTAATCGGTTCTTGTATTAACGCGATCTTGAAATAATCTTAATCTCCCCCCCCCCCCCCCCCTTGGAAACCCTAAAATTCCCCACCGGTTGAGAACCACTTTGATAGTGGATCTGTATCACAGTTTCACGCGGACGTTCGCCCACTCTGAGTTGTCATACATAGTCACTGTGGGATGTAGAACAGAAATTGGAGAGGGATTCCACAATTCTAAAATACCTCTTGATATAACAAGACTCGAAGCGGCTCATTAAGACTCCCTAGGGGTGGAGACAGATTAGATACTTAGGTGTTCTCACAGAAGGCCAAGAAGAGCACAAGAAAGTTACCGAACTTCAGATATGACACTCTGGACACGCTGCAAGTTGTGGTGATTATCTTGCCACAAGTAGCTCCGTACTGATGATGGTCATTTGAACTTATTACAAATGAAAACACGTATATGAATGTAAAACATCCAGTAGCAATCAAAGAAACAACTCGTGATTATACAATTATAACAGTCTATTGGTATTTTAAAAAAAAAAGAGGGAGGGTTCCTGTGTGTATGCACGATTGACATGGCAATACACAACTTGAAAAAAAAAATTACACACAAGAAAAAAACAACTGTAAGTCCATACATGATTTCTAATTATTATGAATCCGATGAAACCATATCGTCAAAAATGTCTCTTATCTTAACACCATAAACAGTTAATTAAATCCCACAGAGTACCAAAGGTGTAAGGTTCATCACATAAATATCCATGGTGAATATCTAGTATATCTTCACACAAAAAATATCTGGAGAATTTCCATATAGTCTGGACATTAAAAAGGTCAACTCTGATGAAATAAGTATTTCCCTGGCTGGCACAGCACTCAATTTAAAAAAAAAAAAGGATACCAACATGGTGGTTAGCTATTCGTCATATGCTGAGGACGCTGTGAAAACTCGAGAAGTCAATGAGGCTTAAAAGGAATTCACTCTTGAAGAACGGACAAGGAAAATACCAGTCATCTCTCATAAATGACTCTGACTCTTTTGTAGATAATATACATCATTCTGGAATATTCTGAAGTTGTTGCCAAATATCGACCTTTTCAGCCAAATTAATAAACCTAGGTTCCCTGTAGACAATATGTGCCAAATACTATAGACACACCAACAGAAACCAAATGGAAGAAAATACCACAATCACCAAACAACAACAACAACAACAACAACAACAACAACAACAACAACAACAACAACAACAACAACAACAACAACAACAACAATAACAACAACAACAACAACAAGGTCAACAACAACAACAACAACAAAGAAAAAGAAAAGAAAAAAAAAAAGAGAGAGAGAGAGAGAGAGAGAGAGAGAGAGAGAGAGAGAGAGAGAGAGAGGAGGGAAGGTGAAGTGATTATGACACAAGGGTGGGTCACATAGACCTGGCCCTATCGGGCCCCATCATCTCAACATCTGATGCAGTCCCTCACTCCCTATTTTGACGTGATATGTCTTCTCTCACTCCTGCCTTATGGAGGTGAATCATTCTCGTTCTTTCAAGGCTCTCGCGTTGAGAATATCTGGTGGACATCAGCAAGGGTGATGCAATTTCTCCGTCTTGGCAGTGCTCCTCTTTTCCGTATAAATACACAGGTAATCCCTTATTCGCCAGTCTCCCTGGCTAAGGGATTAACGACTTTCTCGTTAATTTCGTATATCCACGTAGGGTAACGCAGCTGCGCGAGATTCGGTAGAGGATCGCGTTACGTTGGTTACTCACGGGTGTATGTGAGCCGGTTGCTCAGCAAGCAGTGGCAAACTACAGAGCGTAATCTTGCCAAGAAATCAACAACAGCGGTAAAATGCTGGTGTTGACAGCGATGTCCTTTAAGTGGGATATACGAAAATAAAACCATATTCATGTATACAGTTATAAATAAATTCACTATTAATTCTCCATACATGACTACACATATTAAAAAAAAAAAAAAGAAACATAGTCTCCTCCGAATATAGAGACAAAGAAATTATAAGAGATTTCCAGAAAAGCACCATCTATAAATTCTACAGGCGATATTATAGAACAGCCTCATGACAGGCCCTGTGGAAACATAACCACACATGAAAAATCAGAAGACTAGAGGAAGTGAAGTTCATTTCTCATATACAGTATGAACAGAACAAGAATAAAGTTCAGTCACAATCTCTCTAAGTCGAAGAAAATAACCTATTCGCTTCCTATTACTACTCTACAACTTCATAAAGAAACTCTACTATAAATTCAGATGTACTAGTTCTTAAGGTTATTCATATGATTTTCAACTCACCAAAAGCCATTGTGAAGGTAAACGAAAACAACACCACAACAACAGCAGCCGACTGGCCAACACGTCTTGTTTCATCAGTTCATCTCTAGTGAATACCAGCCAATATTGGTCTATTTTGCTAACATCCCTAAATTTCCGCGTGAACACGACGTCACTCTAGCCTGGTGGTGGTTGTTGACATGTCTGAAATTGGGGGTATAGGGGGTAGTTTTATCCGCTCGTCCAATCCTTGGTGTAGGCGCTAAATTCTCCGTGGAAGTGTAGGCGGTGTCTTTTTCAAGTCGCCGGTTCAAATTTCCCAATGTCTAGACGGTTCAGAAATATTAGAGACTCAAGGGGGATAATCTGCACCAAAGGGAAATAATTTTCGCTATTGTCTCCCTTTTTCTGGGCGATGATCAAACGCCACGTGTTCATCTATTCCTGGCTTGTTTACAACTCCAGTCGTTGACAATTTTTCACAAGGAGAAGGGGCAAGGTGGAGAAGTGTTAGGTCTAGACAAGATAGGCTTGTTAACATCAATCGCCCCCTAACATAGAGGCAGCCTTTGTCCCTGTATTTGTTGTTGTTGTTGTTGTTTTTTTTTTAAAGTATGTTTCTGGCTGAACAGAATATATTATGTTACAGTCACCAAGTATGCAACGGTCAGTTCGTAGTCGAAAAATTATGGTTTGACTTTGCCTATATGTTTTGACCCAACTGAAATAATTAACAGCGAAAATGGAGAACCAATAAGTGAACAAAAACAAATCCTAATAAGATGGAAGCAGTATTTCGAACAACTTCCCATCAGATGTCACAGGAATTCAAGAGACCTATATAGATGTCACTGAAGAACTCGAACCAGACATACTAAAAGAAGAAATTATAGAAGCCATCAGATTACACCATTGAACAAATCACCGGGACAGGATGAAATACCAAATGAACTAATTAAAGCAGCAAAAAGAAGTAGGAACAGCTTGGCTACATAGACTATTCAACCATGTTTGGGTAGAACTTCAGACACCACGAGACTGGGGAAACGCCATAATTATCCCAATTTGGAAAAAAAGGCAGCAAAAGAAACTGCACACAATACAGAGGCATTTCAATGTTGAGTCATACTGGGAAAATATTTTGCAAAATTCTGAAAAAAAAAAGATTACGAACTACTGTAGAACCCCAGCTAAGCGAAACACAGCTTGGATTAAGGAAAAACAAAGGATGCACAGATGCCATTTTTGCTCTTAGACAACTTATAGAAAAATCAATCCAGTTCAATGAAACACTCTACTTAGCCTTTGTCGACCAAGAAAAGGCATTCGATAGAGTAGATAGAAACAAGCTGTGGAAAATCCTTAAACAATATGGAGTGAGTACACATCTAACAAACCTATGTAGAAGTTTATACAACAACAGTGAATGCACAGTGAGAGCAACTGGAGGACACTCAGAACCCTTCACCATAAGATCTGGAGTACGACAAGGTTGTGTCCTGTTCCCTCTCTTGTTCATAACATATATAGACAACATATGTAAAGAAACCAGCCAAGCAGAGACAGCAAGAATACCGCACGACGAGAACACAGAAGAAGAACTATCTGCAAATCTAACCATTAGAGAACTCCTGTTTGCGGATGACCAAGCACTAATAGCAAAATCAGAAGCTGAATTACAAGACCCCATGAATAGTCTAAACGAAATGTGTATGGAACATAGCATGAAAATTAGCACAAGCAAAACAGAGGTAATGACTATAACTAAAGAAGAACAAACAACAATAATTCACCTAAACGAACATCCCTTGAAACAAGTAAAGAGATTCAAGTACCTAGAAAGTATAATATCATCAAATGGCAGATCAGAAGACGAGATCGAAAATAGGTGCAATAAGGCAAATCAACTCATTGGACAAATGGCACCAATACTAAAGAACAAACATGTATCAATAACTACTAAGAAAGCACTTTACAACACAATCTTCCTGCCAACTCTATGGTACCAATGCCAAACCTGGACAATGACAGAAAAAGAGAAAAGCAAAATCACAACAACAGAAATGAGGTTCCTGAGAAGAATACTCAACGTATCAAGAAGAGATAAGATCAGAAATGAAGAAATCAGGACTAAAGTGGGGGTTAAAGCAGCACTAGATTTTATCAGAAAGCAGCAAGTCAAATGGTTTGGCCATGCAAGTAGGTTACCAGTCAACAGCATACCACAACAAGCAATGATGTACAGACCAGAGGCAAGCAGAGGAAGAGGCCGACCACGTACAAGTTGGACGGAGGGAATAGCAGAGTCCATGGGAATATCGATACATGAAGCCCATAACCGGGCACTCTCACGATGTTTATACTTCACCTCGACACCGCAAGGTACAAGAGGAACTTGATGAGATGAGATGAGATTTGCCTATATAGTTGGTCTGTGTTGTCTGTGCCTATATCTTTCTTAGAGAAAGTGGCAGAATGAAATAATTGTCTATTAAGTTCAACAAAATGAAGATATCTGGAACTAATAAATACCTTTCATTGCTAGAATAACGCCGACAATGGTGTATACGGGATTGATTGACAGACACTTACCATCTTGACAGACGCAAAATGGAGTTATACCTCTCCAGAAACACAAAGTCTGGGCTGAATTTGGAGACCATGTATGTCTTGCCCGTGCAGCATGATCCCTCTCACAACCTGCCTAATTTACTAAAGAGGAAAGTTAACACCAGTACGTCTGGAACAAGACAAGCTGCCGGATTAGCACAGCAATATTCTGACTGTCCGCCTATAGGAGCTTCCTAGACCAGTTGCCGGCCAAGGCTTAGGGCCTGGTCTGCCCTGCCATGACATTTAGTCTTTAGGTTGCATTTCCTCGCACTAGGGTTATACCCTCCCAATTGCCCTCCCCTGCCCGAAGCTGTTGGTACAATGTGTAATGACACAAAGTAGTGCAGCTTTACATAACAGAGTTACGACACATAGAGAACGTTGCGGCGGTTAGCCTTCATCAGCAAACAAACACATTCACAAACACAACATACAGTCAAGGAGAATTCCTGTGACTACATTAGAAGGTGATGACAGGGCGAGAGGAACAAATGCATGGAAAAATGGAAGCAATGAAGAGAAAATGAGAATTGACAAAATGTTAATTGAAAAGAATGTTAGTCGAAGAAAATGTTTAATAGAAAAACTGTTTCTAGAGAAGAAAAAAACTGTATACTCACCTCACGTACGGACCTGTGAATGTCTACGGAAAACTCGGGTGTATTAGTATAACGGTGCTGGATGTTACGGTACAGTGAGCACATAGAAAGAAGGGGGCGGGGTAGGAGGCGTGTAAAATTGACCACGACCCCATTGTGTTGTTGGTCTGGGTGGACTGGTGTGCAGGAACACGTGTACTTACATAGACACACTTCAACAGACAAAATGCTAGTGTATGTGGACATGCAAGAAGAGAGAGAGAGAGAGAGAGAGAGAGAGAGAGAGAGAGAGAGAGAGAGAGGAGAGCGAGAGAGAGACAGACAGAGAGAGACAGAGAGAGACAAAGAGAGGAAAAGTGCCTGCGACCTACCACATGGGGTATATTGTAACCTACGAAATGCATTTGTTCCTCTCGCCCTGTCATCACCTTCTAATGTAGTCACAGGAATTCTCCTTGACTGTATGTTGTGTTTGTGAATGTGTTTGTTTGCTGATGAAGGCTAACCGCCGCAACGTTCTCTATGTGTCGTAACTCTGTTATGTAAAGCTGCACTACTTTGTGTCATTATATATTGTTTAAACTTTCACAGCTTTACCGCAGTTCCACCAAATTGTATGCATACTTTGGTACAATGTGGGGTGTCGGGTTAGATCCGTGATTATAGTTAACAATTATAGGGTAGTGGTGAAGTGGTCCAGTGGTCTGCCTCGAGCTGTGAAGCTCGTGGAGTCGTTTTCAAACTGCGCCGTTTAGACCATAGATGCACTGTTTCCTGAAACTCAGCGTGGGACCATGGCTGGCGAGACAGAATTCATGATGTGTTCAATGCGCTAGGTAGGCTGCTTGTCGTTTTGAGGAGAAAGACCGAGTCAGGTGGGGTAAACCCGATGCAGTGAAATCCTATAACTTTATACGCTTAAGTATACTAAATGTACTTCACATCCTTTATTATAATACATGCAATTTTCATCCTTCATTATAATAAATAATAAAACAGGTGTCAAGATGGCGGTGTAAACCGCGTCGCTCGATTCAGAGATTAATTATGTGTTCTGTGTGTGTTTCTTAACATCAATTTGTTCAAATAAGGATGAACCTACGACAGGTCCAGCAAACCGGTAGGGAATTTATTTGTTCAAGAACTATTGCTCGAGAATTATGGAGGAAATTGAAAGAAAAACGCAACTCTATTAGCGTTCACGCCGGAAACAACACACCGAAGCGACACAACAAGCGACTAACGACGACAACTGCTAAATTTCGACATACTTCAAATAGAAAGGAGATTTTTGCAACTTGGAATGTTAAAGGTCTAGGATATAAGGAACCAGCTCTAGTAGAGTTCATGAAACAATCAAATATTCAATTATTAGGACTCGCAGACACTAGGAAAAAGGGGCAGAATATGAAAACAACACACGAAGGTTACGTTCTTATATGGAGCGGCGTCGACCAGCGAGCTACAGCTAAACATGGAGTGGGTTTTTTGTTACATCCAGACAAACCGAAAGCCGTTATCAACACTAAATTTATATCAGAAAGGATAATATTAGTACAGATCAAAGAAGGAAATAGAACAACAACTTTTATACAAACATACGCCCCATGTAATGACACTTACAGCGACGACGACAAAGACGAATATTTTGATTACTTTTACGTCACGACAAAGACGAATATTTTGATTACTTTTACGTCACGTCCTTCAATATTAAAAAAAAAATGTACGTTGTTATATGCAGCCGGGATGGGAGGACTGATAAAAAGATGAGATAAGTGCATCAATGTTGGTGGAAATTATGTTGAGAAATAAAGGGACAATGTATGTATACAAATAAACTGGTTTCAAGTTGTTATCATTTTTAGTTATTTTTCCTCAGCCATTTGTGACTTACTTATTAACGTACCCTCGCACTTCACACCCTTCATTATAATAAGTGTATTTGACATCCCGTTAACAACATAAATGTAACTGACACCCTTTGTTCTAAACTCTTCCTGTGAACACATAAGCTGGCACTATGGCGAAGGGAATTCGCAATCCCGCATACCGCATTCGAAACACAGCTGCCGGAGATTTGGAAGTAGACCGCCTTGAGTTGGTTTTAATACAATGGTATGAGTACCGGTCGATCAGAAAGTAATGGTAAACGTCTAAACGTAAATTTGCCAAGAAATCACAAACAGTCAAAACATGTTAGGGTCGACTAAGACGTCCTGTAAAGGATATGCAACTAACTTTATGTACATGTATCTGGATCCCAGTACGTGCTACTCAATTTCGTGCACTATGATGAGGCTCCTAGCTAGATCTAAGGGAGAACACTGGGTCGGTTTGAGAGCATCCGTATGCAGTGAAAAGGATCCTTTACAAGCCACGCAAAGGGGACCCACAGCTATGAATGGGGTTTCATCAACGAAACTTGATAGCGCGATTGACATATAATTCTGGGGTTTAGCGGAGTAGCTTTTAATCTCAGATATTTAGGAAGCCTAAGAAATTACTGAAAACATTAAATCTGCATATTTTTGCCTATTTCTGATATGTATAATTTTTAATGGGGCTTGATGTCAAATTAACCTTTTAACAAAACAGTCTAGATATCCTGTTTCCTTCCAGTGCGTGCACATTGTCTGCTCAGCTGTATTCATGTACTCTTGTGTAAATTGTATGTAGATGCATCCAGGATGTGATAGGCAGTTTACACATGACAGCAACAAAGGCAGGACATGTGGCCTATGATAGATAGCGATTTCCACAGACTGTCGTGGATGAAAAGCTCTTCGACAGACAAGCCACTAAATACACACCGTAGTGGAAAAAATAAGATGTATACAAACTCCGCCGTGGAAAATAACAGAAGAATATTAAGTGCGCAAATAAAAATATAAGAAGCACATATTTTTTTGTATATCCTATTTACATGACATCGCTTTGAACACCGGCATTGCTCTTGTTGATGTCTTGGCAAGTTTTACGTTCAGTAGTTTGCCATTGCTTTTTGAACGACCGGCTTCCATACGATCACGCTAAAACCTAGCGCGACACGGTCTGCTGCCAAATCGGTCGCAGCGGTGTTTCGAACGCAGTTAAGCGGAATCACATACCACGTCCGTAACACCCTTGCCACGGATACCGGCTAAGAATTACGTACATTGCGCAAATAGTTAGTTAGTCGCGGTTCCAACATCACAGCAACGGGTATTCCCCATTATGCTCCGTTCCCGTGCTAGTGAATATCACATAAAATGTTCCTCACTGCCCCATGTGAAAAGTGGAAAAGACAGGAGTCTCGACAAACAACGGCCCGCTCAGGCATACTGTGCAAAATGCCATCGCCAGAATGTCACCATAAACGTCCTCTACGAACAGTGCAGTTCAGCCCTGATGGAATTGGCAGTCACTTTCCCAACCAGATGTTCGCCTGCAAAGTCTCGATGTCTCTAGATATTGTTGTTCGGTTTCTAGATGTTTTCTAGCCACCACGCCATCTGTTTCTCCGAAATGTAGATCACGCAAAAAAAAATAATAATATTACAAACAGCACGCGCACGCGCGCACACACACACACACACACACACACACACACACACACACACACACACACACACACACACACGGACTTCCGGTCCTGAACATTGAGGAAAGGCATTTAAACGGTTAAGGCCTCTGGAGTGGTTATGCTCGTGGCTACCGTTTGCACTCGCATTTTCCACATGTTTAACTGGAATGTATGGTTCCGTCGCCCTGCTACTGAGCTGAGTGCGTGGCGCGACACTGTGAGCTGTGAATTTCGTGTGAAATGCTTTTACATCTGTCTGTGGTTGTTTGGAGCGTGAACTGCATGTTCGGAATAATGGAGACCGACTTTGTTGCAGAACTGAGTGGTTTTGCCTTATGCAAAAATGTGTGGCTGCTGCTTTTCTAGTGACTGCCGCTTCCTTCGACGATGAACTATTTTTCGCGGAGGACTTTTGTGTTGGCATTTTGCTGACGGCATTATGTACCCGTGAAATGCTTTTACATCTGTCCGCGGTTTTTTGTAGCGTGAACTGCATGTTCGGAATAATGGCGGCCGGCTTTGTCGCAGAACTGACTGGATTGCCTTGTGCAGTAATGTGTGGCTACTGGTTTTCTAGTGACTGCCGCTACCATCGACGATGAACTGTATTTTCGTGAAGGACTTTTGTGTTGACATTTTGACGGCGGCATTATGCACAGTGTAGCTGTGCGGGCTGTTGGTTCGTCGTGACTCCTGTTCTGTTCCACTTTTCACATGGGGCAGTGAGGAGCATTTTATGTGATATTAACTGGCACAGGAACGGAGCATAATTGGGACGACCCGTTGCTGTGAAGTTGGAACCGTGACTGACTAACTAACTAACTAACTAACTAACTAACTGACTGACTGACTGACTGACTGACTGACTGACTAACTAACTAACTAACTAACATACACACAGACACACACACAGCGCCAGCATCTTTCTTCCCCTCTTGATCCACTGGTATTGTTCAGTTCTCTCTATGAGCTCCACATCGATGTCATAATATTTTAGTCCTTCTATTAACAGCAGTTACCACTAGTTAATGAATGTTTAAATTATATTGTAATAGTTTTAGTCGTGTTACATGTTACTGAATCACACAGCAGTATACTAATTTAACGATAGTTAGTTTGGTACTAGCCGGTCTCCCTGGCCTAGGGTTTAACGTCTTTCTCTGTAATCCCGTATATCCACGTGAGGAACGTAACCTGCGCGAGAATTGGTACTTACGGGGTATGTGAGCCGGTCGCTCAGAAAACAATGGCAAACTACTGAGCGTAATCTTGCCAATAAATCAACAATCAGCTGAAAGATGCTGATGTTGACAGCGATGTCCTCTAAAGCAGTTTTTCTCAACCGGTGGGGAATTCCCCCCCCCCCCCCCCCCCGGGGGTGAATTTTAGGGTTTCCAGGGGGGGGGGGAATTGAAGACCATTTCAAGATCGCGTTAATACAAGAACCGATTACTTGCTATTGTTTTTCCCTTCATACTTTACGGTTATGTACGTCTCATCCTTCTAAAATTAATTTTATAAAGTAAGTAGACCCACAAATAATATTTTATGTAGATGTCTAGACTTTTTTTTTAGTATATGCTGTTAAATTGACCTTCCATTTTTACGTATACTGTGTAGGGGTGGGGGGATTTTTAAATAGGAAATATGAAAAGGGAGGGGGGGGATGACGTTCTGAAAATACGGTGAAGGGGGACACGGGACAAATTTTGATAGGAAGAGGGGGGGGGATGACGTTCTGAAAATATGGTGAAGGGGGGCACGGGCCAAAAAAGATTGAGAACCACTGCTCTAAAGGATATACGAAGAAGAAAAGTTTTGGTACTAAGTGTAATTTCTGGTGAATTCTGTCTTTCCTATTAGTTATATAATGTTATATTTACAACCTTGCAGCAATACAGTTTCTCCAAGAATGATAAATGCCATAATTTGGTGAACATAATTTGCGTGGCGAGTATTATGCCCCAGCTAGCCAGGTGTCTATTGTTACAGTTACAGCCGTGTCTCTATCTATTTATCTATCGTCGTGTTGCAGTGGTCTGAAGTTGGAATCTGGCACGTGAGGCATCTTCGTGCTGGAGTATAAATAGTCTTGCCACCTGCATGAGAAGCTTGTTAACTTACCCGGCACACTCAATGGACCTCTGCATAACAAAGCTTTCCAATACGGGTGTATTTGTTGAGAAGACAGCAATAACACACACAGATAAGGGAATCAGGAGTCATATTTATAATGACTCTTGAAATACCTAGAGACCAAGATTTACAGTCACAACCCGTCAATAGAAAAGTTAACCGCGTGCCCTTTACAGGAAGTCGCAATCAACCCCAGTATTTTTGTGCTTGTTTATGATTTACTAGACAATATTTAACTTCAGAGGGACCAGAAACGGGCCTCCTCCCTCCTCCCGAGGCACCAGAAATGGGCCTTTCCTCCCTTCTCCTCAGGGGTCAGACATGGACCTTTTACCTCCTCCTCCCCAGGGGCCATAAATGGGAGTTTCTCCCCTCATCCCCAGGCGTCCGAAATGGGCCTTTTCCGCCACTCCTCCCAAGGGCCAGATACGGGACATCCCCCTTCTCCTCTGAGGCCAGAAATGGGATATCCCCTCCTCCTTCCCAGGGGCCAGAAATGGGCCTTTTCATCCTCCCTTCCCAGATGCCAGGAATGGGCCTTTTCCTCCTCCCTCCCCATGGACCAGAAATGGGCCTTGACCTCCTCCTCCCAGGGACAGAAATGGGCCTTTTCCCTCCTCCTCTCCAAGGGCCATAAATGGGCCTTTCCCCTTCATCACTAGAGGCAAGAAATGGGCCTTTTCCAACTATTCTTGCAGGTTCCAGAAATTGGCCTTTTCCTCCCATCCTCCGCAGGGACCAGAAATGGGACTTATCACCCTTCCTCTCCAGGGGCCAGAAATGGGTCTTTCCCCCGTCCTCCCCAGGGAATAAAAATAGGCCTTTTCCCTCCCCCACAGTGGGTAGAAATGGGCCTTCCCCCCTCCCCAAGGCAAGAAATTGGCCTTTCTTTGAACTCTCCCCAGGGGTCAGTAATGGGCCTTTTCCCATCTCATCGCCAGAGGCCAAATATGGGCCTTTCCCGCCTCCCCTAGCTCAGAAATGGGTCTTCACCATCCTCCCAGGGACTAGAAATGGGCCTGTTCCTCCCTTCTCATCAGGGGCCAAAAACAGGCCTTTCCCCCTTCCTCCCCAGTCCCCAGAAATTGGCATTTTCTCTCTTCCTTCCGAGGGGCCTCCCCTAATCTCCGATTCAGGTATAAGAAATGGACCTTTCCCTCTCATCTCACCATGGGACAGAAATAGGCTCTTCCCCCCCCCCCCCCCCTCATCTCCAGGGACCAGATAAGGTTCTTTCACACCTCCTCCCCAGGTGCCATAAATGGGAATTTCCACTCCCCCCCCCCCCCCGTGTCAGAAAAGATCCCCACTTCTCCCCAGGGGACAGAAATGAGCCTCCCCCTTCTCCCCAGGGGTCAGAAAGTGGCCTCCCCCTTCTCCCCAGGGGCCAGAAATGGGCCTCCCCCTTCTCTTCAGGGGCCAGAAATGGGCCTCCACCTCTTCTCCCCAGGGGCCAGAAACTGTCCGTTTCACCCCTTCTCCCTTGGGGCCAAAATGGGCCTTTTCCCCCATCAACCCAAGGGACCAGAAATTGTCCGTTTATCCCCTTCTGCCCAGGGACCAGAAATTGTCCGTATCACACCTTCTCCCCAGCGGCCACACACATGCCCCCCCCCCCCCATCATCCCCAGGGGCCAAAATGGGCCTTTCATTCATTTATCCCCAGGGGACAGAAATGGGCCTTTCATCCACTTCTCTCCAGGGGCCAGAAATGGGCCTCCCCCTTCTCCCCAGAGGCCAAACATTTTCTGTTTCCTCCCTTCTTTCCAGGTGCCAGAAATTGTCCGTTTACCCCTTTCTCCCCAGGGGCCAGAAATGGGCCTCTCCCTTCTCCCCTGGGGCCAGAAATGGGCCTTTCATCCACTTCTACCCAGGGACCAGAAATGGGCCTCCTCCTTCTCCCGGAGGCCAGACATTGTCTGTTTCCCCCTTTCTCCCCAGGGGCCAGAAATCGTCCGTTTCACCCCTTCTCCCCTGGGGCCAAAATGGGCCTTTCCCCCATCATCCCCAGGGACCAGAAATTGTCCGTTTATCCCCTTCTCCCCAGGGACCAGAAATTGTCCGTATCGCCCCTACTTCCCAGGGGCCACAAATGCCCCCCCCCCTCCCACATCATCTCCTGGTGCCGAAATGGGCCTTTCATCCACTTCTCCACAGTCCCCAGGAATGTGCCTTACATCCACTTCTCACCAGGGGCCAGAAATGGGACTTTCATTCACTTCTCCCCATCATCCAGAAATAGGCTTCCCCCGCCTCTCCTTTCTCTCTTCCTCTCCAGGGGCCAGAAAAGGGCATTTCTCCCTATTCGCCAGGGGCCAGAAATGGGCCTTCCCCCCCATCTCCCCAGGGGCCAGAAATTTGTCTTTCCCCCTGCTTCCCAGGGGCCAGACATGGGTTTCCCCCGCTCCCTAGGTGCCATAAATGGGCTTTCCCACTCTTCTCCCCAGGGACCAGAACTGGGCCTCCCCCCCCCCCCCTCCAAAGGGGCCAGAAATTTGCCTTTCTCCGTTTCTCTCCAGGGCCAGAAATAGGCACTTCCCCCTATTTCCTATAAGCTGACCTTCCCCCTCCCCCACAGGGGCCAGAAATAGGCATTCGCTCCTGCCCCCACCCCCGCCCCCACCCCATTAGGTGCCATAAATGCCATTTCTCCCTTCCTATCCAGGGGCCAGAAATAGGCCTTCCCCTTGCCTCAGCAGGCGCCTTTCTCCATTCCTCTCCAGGGTCCAGAAATGGGCATTTATCCCCTATTCGTCAGGGACCAGAAATGGGCCTCCTCCTCCCCCCCCCCCCCCAAGAAGCCAGAAATGGGGTTTTCCTCCCTGCTTTTGAAAATTGACATTTTCCCTCTTCCTACCCAGGGCCAGAAATGGGCCTCTTTCCCCTCCTCCCCAGGGACCAGAAATGGAATCCCCCCCCCCCCCACTCCCCAGGGTCCAGAAATAGGCTGTTCCCACCTCTACATCAAGGGTAAGAAATGGACCTTTACTCCCTCCTCCCCAGGGGCCAGAAATTGGCCCTTTCCCCTTTTCCTCCCCAATCGCCAGAAATAGGCTTTTTTATTCCCATCCTCCCCATGGGCTAGAAATGGGCCTTTTCTCTACATCCTTCCCAGGGTCCAGAAATCGATCGTTTCCTCGCAGCCTTCCCAGGGACCAGAAGTGGGCCTCCCCCCATCCTCCCCATGTAACAGAAATGGGCCTGTTCCCCCATCCTCCCCAGGGGCCAGAAATTTGGCCTTTTCCCCCGATCCTACTTAGGGGCTAGAAATGGGTCTTCCCCCCATCCTCCCCAGGGGCCAGAAAT
Source organism: Cepaea hortensis (assembly GCA_963921405.1). Lineage (NCBI taxonomy): Eukaryota > Metazoa > Mollusca > Gastropoda > Stylommatophora > Helicidae > Cepaea > Cepaea hortensis. Next base: position 74,118,454 of record OY992889.1, on the reverse strand, counting down.
TGGCCTTTTCTCAACTCCCCCAGGGACTAGAAATGGATTTCCCTCCTCAACCTAGGGGCCAGAAATTGGTCCCACTTCCTCCGCAGGCGCCAGAAATACGCTTTTTCTTCCCATCCTCCTCGGAGGCCAGAAATGGGCCCTTTCTCTACATCCTCCCCAGGGTCCAGAAATTTGGCCTTTCCCCCCGATCCTCCTTAGGGGCCAGAAATGGGCCTTCCCCCCATCCTCCCCTGAGGCCAGAAATTGGCCTTTTCTCCGCCCCCAGGTGTCAGAAATGAATTTCCGCAACTTAGGGGCCAGAAATGGGCCCTTTCCCCCCTCCCCCACCCACTATAGGGGCCTTCCCCCATCCTCCTCACGGGCCAGAAATTGGCCTTTTCTCCACCCCCCCCCCCCCATTCTCACGAAGGGCCAGAAATGTTCCTCCCCCCTTCCTCCCTATGGACCTGTTCCCCCTCCTCCCCGGGAGGTGGGGGGAAGGGGGGGATAGGTCTTTCCCCCTCTTCCCCCGGGGGTGGAGGGTCGGCCTTTTCCTCCTTCTCCTCGGGGTATACAGGCCTTTTTTCTTGCTCTCACATCTTCCCCTCACAACTTGTAGTTTACGAAAGTTATGCTGAAGTTGGGGGTTATGTTATCTTATTCCCAGGAGATCCTGCCTTCGCACCCGTCTTACTTACTATGTACTTAATTTTAGAGAGTACATCGATGGTCACTTTTCCCACTTATATTTGCCACGTGGGTCCCCTCTGCCTGTCTTTGAATCTCTCGCTGTTGATGTCTTTTAAAAAAAAAATTATTAATTCTTAAATTACGATAGCTACATGGGGCTTCTCATAAGTCCGACCATGAAGGAGTAGGCGAGGAAAATTGAAATATGGCGCAGTGCTTATTCCTTCCCAATGTAGCCACCACCTGAATTTGTGCATTTCTGCCATCTCTGCATGACCTTGAAAAGACCTTCAGAATAAAACACCCTTTTTTCGCACTAAACCATTTATCACAAGCCAGTATGACATCTTCGTCATTGTCACAACGATTTCCTTTCAGCTGTTTTTTTAAGATTTGGGAAGAGAAAAAAGTCTGATGGAGCCAAATCTGGAGAATATGGTGGGAAGAATGATCCTTTCCTCCCTTCTCCCTGAAGGAAGGGGGTGGGTCTGTTTAATGTTTATTTGCTGATGAAGGCTGTAGTCGCAACGTCCGTTTTGTTTTCACCTTCTTGGTGTAACACCCCCAAATCCCACAATAAAGCGAAATGTTATCCATTAGCTAAAAGAATCACATGGGAGGAGAGACGGGAACTGCTTGGATAAAAGCATTATTGCATTTAAATAAAGCACAAAGCATTTAAGTTGTATTGTTAAAACATTTATTTTAATAAGTAGTCAGGTCTTAGACAGATACGACTGAGCTACCGTATGACAGTAGACGGTACTACCTGCTTTCTGTTATCACCGAACGTTGGGCGGCGCATACCAAACCCGACACCCCATATTGAGCCAACGGCTTCGGGCGGAAGAGCACAATTGGGAGGGTACAAACCTTATCCTGGTGCGAGGAAATGCAACCTATAGACAAAATGTCATGGCAGGGCAGACCAGGCCCTAAGCCTTGGTTGGTAGCTGGTCTAGGATCGAAGCTCCGACAGGCGGACAGTTAGAGCATTGCTTTGCTGATCCGGCAGCTTCTGCAGCTTGTCTTGTTCCAGATGTATTGGTGTTACGATTCCTCTGGGGAGAACTAGGCAGACCGAGACAGGGATCAAGCTGCGTGGGCAACACATGGTCTCAAAATTCAGCCCAGGCTTTGGGTTATGGTGAGGAGTATAACTCAATTTTACAAACTATCGTCTGTTAAGACGGCAAGGTGCCAGTCAGTCATGTGCCATCTTTATTTAATTAATAATTTTCTATGGGATCCCATAGAGCCTCATCGATTTCTAACGAGTTTTATTATCAATGCTGTCGAACCTAAATAAAAAAAAAAAAAAAAAAGTAACCATCAACGGATGAGGGAAGAATGACCTTAAAATACGGAAGGAACAAAAGCAAGAAACGCCTCTGTATGCAAATGTCAGCTAACACTGGAAACATCGGTTAATAGTTTCATTTATTTCACGAGAAACAAATCCCAGCTGACAAAAGAGATGTGGCATATATTTTGTCAAAGGCCGTGGGTCATTGTTTTCTGCAACCCAAAACTAGAAACCCACAATTAAGTGACCACATATACACAGAAGCGCTACCTGTTATTTTGCACACTGTTAACATTTCAATTCACAACCCGAAATTCACCCCTCAAAGTGCATCCATGCATACATACTATAACATACAAAAGTTCACATCGTCGATTTCAGTTAGTTGCACGTTGCGAGAGTTGAATTGTGTTTACAGGGCAGAAAATATCCGAGGACAATGACAATATCACCACGGACAGCAAATTCAACTGTTCTTAAACTGATTTGTGTGTAAGTTAGAAGTCACGATATGTCTGCAATTTAAATTTGTTAAATTTAGTCTACTAAATAGACTAAAACCATATTAGGTGACTACCAGGCGGGTTTTAGACAAAACAGATCAACAATAGATCAGATATTTATCTTACGACAAATAGCCGAGAAACATTGGGAATATAAAAGAGATCTCCATAACATTTTTGTGGATTTTAAAAAGGCTTATGATAGTGTCCATAGGAATAGTCTATGGAATGCTATGCAGGAATTTGGAATACCAAGGAAGTTAATCAACATGACCAGACTATGCATGGAAGATACTTATAATATAGTAACATATAAAGGCAGGAAATCAGACCCCTTCCAAATAACATCTGGCTTGAAACAGGGTGATGCACTATCGCCGCTACTCTTCAATCTGGCTCTAGAGAAAGTTGTAAGGAAGGTAAAGGAGGAATGTGATATTGGAGGAACATCCAAGCTGCTTGGTTATGCAGATGATATAGATATTATAGGGCAAAGTGAACAAAAGACATTGGAAATATTGACTCACTTAAAGGAAAAAGCCCAACAGATGGGGCTGGTTATCAACCAAGATAAGACAGAATATATGGCAATTTCAAGAGACGGAATGGCTAGAAACTCTGGCCACATACAAATAGATAATATGACCATTAAAAGAACGGAAACATACAAATACCTGGGTACAATCTTCAACTGCTCCAACATCATAAGGGAAGAAATACAAACTAGAATCAACTCTGGAAATAAGATATACTATGCACTACAACATCTACTAAAATCAAAGGCGCTATCTCGTAACACCAAAATCACAATATACAAAACACTGATCAGACCAGTTGTGCTGTATGGCTCTGAAACCTGGAGTACAACGAAAGGAGACGAAGCTTTGTTACAAACCTTTGAGAACAAAATTTTAAGACGCATCTTTGGACCCATTAGGGATACACAAAGTGGAGAGTGGAAAAGAAGAAGTAACAAAGACATTTATGATCTGTTTAAGTCCCCGCTAATCACTGGTATGATGAAGGCTAATAGACTACAATGGCTGGGGCATATAGAAAGAATGGAAGATAATAGGGAAACAAAACTCGCTTACACTCAGGAAATAAATTACCGTAGACCCCGAGGTAGACCAAGAAGGCGGTGGAGAGATAATACATGTACAGACCTACAAGCACTTGGAATCAGCGACTAGCAAGAGAAGGTCCACCAGAGAGACGAATGGAGACGGATTGTATTTGCAGCAAAGAACCTCAATGGCTCGGAACGCTGAAGAAGAAGAAGAAGAAGAAAAAATAAAATCTATATTCTCAATGCTCCTGTGCCGTGTATCCCCTGGTTGCGGCGGAGGGACTTGCATGGTTCAACGAACCCAATAGCTATGCCGACGATAGCGCAGTTACTGGTAGGGTCTCCCAGGTCGGACAGGTCAAGGGGGACTAGATGAAGCGATTACACACATCTGCTGCCTTGTAGGTAGTTTGGGGACAGTTACAGGCGAGGGGAAGTAAATAAGAAAGAACTGCTAATGGATGTCGGGTGTATTGAGCCCCAGGCTTGAGGAAACAGTGCAAGGGTACTCACTAAATGTTGATGACGATGATGATGAATAAATGTTTTGCATATCCTTTACAGGACATCGCTGTCAACATCAGCATCTTTCAGCTGTATGTTGATTTCTTGGCAAGATCACGCTCAGTAGTTTGCCATTGTTTTCTGAGCGGCCGGCTCAGTTATCCCGCAAGTCACCAGCGGGGGTCGAACCGCTCCCAGCTCTCGCCCTGCTACGAGACTCTGCGTGATAAACGGGATTACGGAGAAAGTGTTGTAACCCCTCGGCCAGAGAGACCGGCTTCGATGATGATGACATTCTCAATATGTCAAAGAGCCAAGACTATGCACAGACATCCCGCGTGGATACATGTATTGGCTGCGAGCAGGCAGTAGAGGGGACACAAATGGCTGCAGAAGTTGTGTATATTTCGTTCTAAAATTACATTCATCAGCATCAGACCTAAATCCAATTTTTCTGGTGATCGTCTGAGATGGCGAAGCGTGACTTGTCACGCCAATCATCACAAAACAAGGTGATGATCATAATGATCGTAGTTTTTCTCTACCTTTAAATAGCATTACATTTAGATACTGTTGGTGTGGCATTTCTCCATTGTTCTTTAGATGAAAAGCTGGCATAGATGCCACAATAGAACCAACGGTTCTGTGCACCGTGAAGAGAAATTTGGTCGGACATTTTCAGTCCGGATAAAGTTGGTTGTAAGCTGATAGAGCCAACACATTTTCAGTTGTCAGTGTAAAGTTGGTTGTGGTTGCGGTTACTGCGCCTTTGAGATGGTTAGCTGGTGCTCTAGTCACCAATTCTTTCATGGATTCTGACTCTCATTTTGCTTGAAGATCAAAATGAGCAGATATGTTATGAGTATGTACCTAGTATAGACAGCTCCCATGTAAATGGCCCCATGGCTACAACACCTAGTAATGCACGAATGTGACGCAACAATCGAGCTGACTGTAGGTTTCAAGAACGACAGTAGTCTGAACACTCGCGATGTGCAATGGATAGATTCTGAATTCTATCCTTGAACGATTGGTAGTTGAAAAACAATAAGAAGTGAAGAATCTTTAAGGAAGCTTGAGTTGGGATTTAATGAGTTTCGGCAAGAATCGAGGTATGAATAGACAAAGCCAATATATTTACACCCAATCTGCTATTGATACAATCATCATCTACACTTCACTACAAGTGCGACAAACAAGGGTACTAACCACTGCACCACCTCAGCTCCAAATTAGTAATAACCATTTCCCAATTCTTTAAGACGCGAGCTCAAACAACTGGTCGCGGACAGCTTACATTATAACGGCGCAACCTCATGAATATTAAAAATGGCAGGAAGCACTTGAGGAAACGAGAATTAATCGTGGGACGTCTGTTGGCGGAAGTAGATGATTAACGGCAACAAATGTTTGGATAATTATGTAGGATTGACATGCACATTCGTTTGCGGTTGTGGTAAGAGACTATACAGAAAATTATGCAGTGATACGTTGGATTACGAAAGGCCAAAGGTGTAGCTTATATTTATGGTTAAGGCATGAATTGTTGTGTGTCGGGAGGAGCATGAAGGCAGGTGAAGGAAAGCCTGGCTCTAATCACGTATACCAGCGCTGCAGCAAGGTAGTACAACGTCAACAAGGTAGTACAGCGTCAGCAAGGTAGTACAGCGTCAGCAAGGTAGTACAGCGTCAACAAGGTAGTACAGCGTCAACAAGGTAGTACAGCGTCAGCAAGGTAGTACAGCGTCAGCAAGGTAGTACAGCGTCAACAAGGTAGTACAGCGTCAGCAAGGTAGTACAGCGTCAACAAGGTAGTACAGCGTCAGCAAGGTAGTACAGCGTCAGCAAGGTAGTACAGCGTCAACAAGGTAGTACAGCGTTACAACATCAGCAAGGTAGTACAGCGTTACAGCGTCAGCAAAGTATTACAGTGTCAGCAAGGTATTACAGCGTCAGCAAGGTATTACAGCGTCAGCAAGGTAGTACAGCGTCGGCAAGGTATTACAACGCCAGCAAGGTAGTACAGCGTCAGCAAGGTATTACAACGTCAGCAAGGTATTACAACGTCAGCAAGGTATTACAGCGTCAGCAAGGTAGTACAGCGTCAGCAAGGTATTACAGCGTCAGCAAGGTATTACAGCGTCAGCAAGGTAGTACAGCGTCAGCAAGGTATTACAGCGTCAGCAAGGTATTACAGCGTCAGCAAGGTATTACAACGTCAGCAAGGTAGTACAGCGTCAGCAAGGTAGTACAGCGTCAGCAAGGTATTACAACGTCAGCAAGGTATTACAGCGTCAGCAAGGTAGTACAGCGTCAGCAAGGTATTACAACGCCAGCAAGGTATTACAGCGTCAGCAAGGTAGTACAGCGTCAGCAAGGTATTACAACGTCAGCAAGGTAGTACAGCGTCAGCAAGGTATTACAACGTCAGCAAGGTATTACAGCGTCAGCAAGGTAGTACAGCGTCAGCAAGGTAGTACAGCGTCAGCAAGGTATTACAGCGTCAGCAAGGTAGTACAGCGTCAGCAAGGTAGTACAGCGTCAGCAAGGTATTACAACGTCAGCAAGGTATTACAGCGTCAGCTAGGTAGTACAGCGTCAGCAAGGTATTACAACGTCAGCAAGGTAGTACAGCGTCGGTAATGTAGTACAGCGTCAGCAATGTAGTACAGCGTCAACAATGTAGTACAACGTCAGCAAGGTAGTACAGCGTCAGCAAGGTAGTACAGCGTCAGCAAGGTATTACAGCGTCGGTAATGTAGTACAGCGTCAGCAAGGTAGTACAGCGTCGGCAAGGTAGTACAGCGTCAGCAAGGTAGTACAGCGTCAGCAAGGTATTACAGCGTCGGTAATGTAGTACAGCGTCAGCAAAGTAGTACAGTGTCAACAAGGTAGTGCAGCGTTACAGCGTCAGCAGGATTGTACAGCGTCAGCAAGGTAGTACAGCGTGGTAAGGTAGTACAGCGTCAGCAAGGTAGTACAGCGTTACAACGTCAGCAGGGTAGTACACCGTTACAGCGTCAGCAAGATAGTACAGCGTCAGCAAGGTAGTACAGTGTCGGTAATGTAGTACAGCGTCAACAAGGTAGTACAGCGTGGTAAGGTAGTACAGCGTTACAGCGTGGGTACAGCTGTTTACGGGTTTATCTCAAATAAAAAGCCAGCAGCAGTGAAAGCTTCATCATCATACTCTATCCAGAACAAGTCACCTAAACTGTTCAAGAAACCTGATGCGAAGGAGAAAATGGCACGTTGCAAGAATAACATCAGAAGACACCCGACATTCAAGATGATCAGCGCGGAAGCCGCCAAGACCATCAAGAAGATGCAAGAAGAGAACCTGCCTGCGAGCTGCAGCAAAACGCCAGAACCTGAAGCAACCTTAAAGGGAGCTACCACTCCTACACCAGCTGAAGCTGCACCTGTCGCTGAACCGACACCAAAGACTACATCGATTTTAGTTGAAGCCAGCAGCAGCGGAGACGTTCACAACAAAACTACCGAGAAGCAACCAAGCAGCTCACTAAAGACCTCCACATCGGAGGAAGCCACAACTGAGGACTTCGCCGGCAAAACCCTGCTGAAAAAAAAGCATTGGGGAGGCCTAACTGTCGGCGCTACTAACAGACATGATACAAAGTCTGTTGGAAAACAAGCTGGGAAGACACAGCGTCATCCAATTGCACAAGACACCTGATGCAATAGTGGTCTCCATCAACAAGAACTCCAAGACCACCGGCTAATGCAGAAGATGTCACAACTAGAGAAAGCCGATATCAAGCTTCCCCACGGCATCACAGTAGAAGCCACCCGACACCGCATGATGAAACGATGGGTCATCAAACGCGTCAAAATCCATCTCACCAACAACCAGATAAGGGAGGTGCTGATAAGAAAGAACAGGAAACTCAAGATCACCAGTGCTGAGAAGATCATCGGCAAGAATAACATCCCCTCCACAGTCGTCATCGTAACATCGGAGGACCGAGTGATCCCTCAAGTCATTAGATGGGACAAGAAAGATCAAGCTCCAGAGCACTGCACATCGAGAGTGCTGCAGTGCTCTAAGTGCGAATTGTTTTGGCACACCCGTGCCACCTGCAAAAGTGAGGTGGAAGTATGTAGATACTGCTCTGGACCCCATCCGTACAGTCAGTGCCAGCAAGCAAAGATCGACACGGACTTCAGGAGGCCTAACACTAACAGAAAGTTTGCCAACTGCTTCAGCAACCATGGTACCTCGGCTGTCCCTGCCACCAAGAAAGCAAGAAAGCTATGAAGATCGCCATGAAATCCAACCTACCATATAAAGAAGCTAGGTGGCAGTACGAGGCGACCAATCGACTTACAAAAAGTGACAAAGCGCATCTGGAAGGCCAACTGAAGGACCTGAGATCAAAATTCAACAGCATAGAGGAAGAAAGAGATAAGACGCAAGAGACACAGATTACAGCCGTTCAGCGCATCATGGACGAACTGAAGCAAGTTCAGCAGAACATTGAACAGGATGTCGCTCGAATGGCTACTATAAAGGATGAGACAGAAGAAAATCTATTAAAAAAAAATACAAGATTGATTGATTGATTGATTGATTTAGGAACCGTCATCACAGCATTCGGGACATTCCCATAAGCAAAAAAAAAAAAAAAAAAAAAAAAAAAAAATACAAGAAGAGAGAGAAAAGACTGAAGACACTCTTAAACAAATCCAAGAAGAAAGAGAACGAATAGAACTTCTCAAGTCAACGAAAGAATCATTTCAAACAGAAAGCACAAAGTCCCAGACAGCTGAAGACGCAACAGAAGAAGAAATAATAGTGGATGAAGAATACGACGGCTATTGAGACCAAGACAAAGTGTGTAGGGAGGTCATGAATCGGTATCTCTCTCCACCAAGATCGAACCATCGAGCAGGTCACGACACAAGATACCAAAGAAGACCGAGAAGACACGAAAATATAAGACATAGCTGGAGGAAGGATAACGACTGATAATCATCCCTGAAGGAAACAACACCATATGACGGGGCGGGTACACAATTACTCCAGGCCTTAACAAGTGTGCGACTCTGTACAGACATGTAAGACCACACGGATGAAACTAACGCAATTGAAGCCACTCAATTTTATTCAAGGAAGCAGATATACGCATCTATATTTACGAAAGAAGAAATATTAGATACACTATAAATGCCCCAAGTACAACGAATTGATATAGTTGGAACGGGGCCATTCGTCTCAAGGGTTGGAATTGGAATTGGAAAGCTTCGCCCAGGTGTTATCGGGGCCAGCAAGGGGGGGGGGGGGACTGTAACAATATAAGGGAGGCAAAGAACTGTAACACTATAACCTATCATGTAAACTATATAAAATAACACAAAGTAATGCCGCTTTACACAACAGAATTACGACTAATTAAAGCTGCATTACTTTGTGTTATTTTATATAGTTGACATTTTCACAGCTTCACCGCAGTTCCACCAACTTTTATTCATATAAACTATCATGCAAGTCGTAGGAGGCGACTAAGGAGCGGTGGTCTGAGAGTGACTACCTCATCCCGTCGAACGACTTAGATGCAAACCCCACGCAGTCATCAACCTGTCTACTAAGAGATTGTTGGGAGACGGCCTCTACCATTGGGAGATACAAGGACATGATGTGAGCCAGAAGCTATAATTTGTCCCCATAAACCAGCCAAGATAGCAATATATGTCATTAGATATTCGGAGATAAAACGATAACCACATGACGCAAGAGCGAAGTTGCATGACTACCCGTTTCCAAGACGCCCACGCCTCAAAATGATTTCAAGCACTGTTTGAAATATAGGCCTGCAAGCACAGACATTTTTTTTTCTTCTGTCATTTACTGCCTATAATACCTTGCGGTGTAGGACAAGGGGTCTTGAGCCTGTGGAATTAACGCCGCATGGCTAGTACAGTCGCCGCGAACTGTGCAGGTTAAGAGTTTTCTTTATGTCCCGGACAGAAAAAAAACTCCACGCCTTACCGAGGATTCGAACCCGGATCTCCCGAAGGAGAGCCCGGCGTTCTAGCCACTCGGCCAGCCGCTCCACAAGCACAGACATTGACATTTGTAATTGTGTTTTTTGCCCTGTTAATATGGCTAAACTAGCCTTGTAGTAGTAATACAAGCGAAACGGTACAACTTATGACGGTGTTGTGTGGCTGGTATGTTTTTATCTTCTCTGCAAGGCATGATGTATCTGATCCCTCAACTCATCATATTCCTCTTGTACCTTGCTGTGTCGAGGTGAAGTATAAACAGTGGGAGAGTGCCCGCTTATGGGCTTCATGTATCGATATTCCCATGGACTCTGTTATTCCCTGCGTCCATCGTTTACGTGGTCGGCCTCTTTCTCTGCTTCCCTCTGGTCTGTACATCATTGCTTGTTGTGGTATACTGTAAGTTTGTAACCTATTGCATGGCCAAACCATTTGACTTGCTGCCTTCTAATAAAATCTAGTGCAGCTACAATCCCCACTTGATTTCCTGATTTCTTCATTTCTGATCTTTGTCAGAATCTTGCTTACAGCAATGACACTGGCTCGTACACACCAACAAGTGTGATACAAAACACGGTCACAGAATGACTTGACGTGACGCACTACACTTACAATGCAAACACTTTATTCACACATCTCACGCCTCGCAACAATTTACATGCATCATACAATTACAATGACGATGAAATAATACATTCAATGAATATATCAATACACTACTACACAACTCACAGGCGCACAGTCTTCAATCTTCTCACAGGCGTTCTCTCTATTGCGTTCATACACTCAAGTATGCGAGCATCATTCAATCACGTCTGTCTCCGTCAACACTCCCAAGCCGTCTGCCGGCTAACCGCTGTGCGTCTCACTATTCGGGCCTGCGTCCCTGCGTGGAGATCATGTCTCACGCCTTCGCCGACGGGCCCTTCCTAACACAGTGTGGTTAGCGTCGCTCACCGGTAGACCCCTGGCTGTATTCGCCAGGCGTCATAGACGACGACGCGGTAGAACTAATGGGGAGATTATGACATTCTCCCCCTCTCCATTTCATGAAAGGACTTTTGTCTTTCATGTACACTATATACATATTGGTTTATTTACTAAACTTGTCAGAATCGACCCATTAACTGTCGTCTGACCTGACACTTTGATTTACATTTGAAACATGCAAATAATTGTAAATTATATCCACTCATTCGTCAATGCTGCTATGAAGCAATACTCATCAAGTACAATCCACTCGATGGGTTATTACTTTTAGTTGTAATATGACAAAGCCAGTCCGGTAGCTATTCAGTGAACTCGCAACTACCTCTCGACAGATAAACAGAAATTGCAAAAACGACATGTCAGACTGCGAGCCGTCTTCCTATAAGATGACTCCAACATTTGACCTCAACCTCATTTGGTTGGAGAGTCTTATGAAGGTCTACAACTTGGGTTATTAATACCATGTACATGTGACGTCATCTTGATGTGTCACCAACCTGGCAACCTGAAAATGGCTTTTACACATGTTACACATTATTACAAATTTTAATTGTTTCCTTTGAAACAAATACAAAATCAATGGGGGATAATTTCAACTTGCTGTCAAAGAAAATAAATTACATTAGAAAGTCAATTTCTAAGCATCATAGATTGATGCTTATTGACAATAGCGAACTAAATGTCACTATTGTGAACAAGTGAACCAAGTTATGATTCTCAGATTACATCTATCAAAATCCTTACATACAATTTGCATATGTAAACTTTCAGCTCACAAAGTTTAAATACATCGTCAATTCTTTGTGAGGATGACATTATAGTCTGCTACTTTTCGAATAAATTTAATAAACACCGGAAATACACAGCTGTTGTGTTAAGTTGTAGATAACACAATGTTCTTCCGTCTGGATGTTACGGAAATGAACGGAGAAAACAGTTCTTAAGTACAACTGCTGGATTAACTCTTTCTTTCACGATGTTGTTCTGTAGAACTCAGATGCCACAGTCTTTCTCGCACTGGTTAAAATACGGCGGATCTCTCTGCGTGGCAGGTACTACGGATATTTTCACAGTTCCAGTGAAGTAAGTCTTGCACTCCTGTAGCACTGTTCGTAACAATGTTTCTATATAATTAAAATAATGTTCCATTTCTAACACATACACACAAGTATTCATCACATGCATTACTATAATTATAAAATAGATACACAGTATATTTACATTGGGACGTAGTCCCTATCGCATATTCCGTACAGCGTCACTGAAATACATTTCATAATGCGCCGTGTTGCTGAGCAGATTTTTCATTCATCTGCTGTATGCCCTCAGACACCATTTGGGCTTTTGGGTGTGTCGCAATGACATCGTGATAGAAGATCAGCAATCGTATTCTCGGTGCCAGAGATATGCCTGACTTCAAAACTGAAATCTTGCAATAACAGTGCCCATCTCGCCACCCTGTGGTTGGTAGGCGTTCCTGTAGTGATGATTTTCAACGGACTATTGTCTGTCTCTACTATGAAGTGTGTTCCAAGAAGGAACCTAGACAGTTTTCTAACTGAAAACACAAGAGCCAACGCCTCAATTTCCGGCGTCTGTAATAATTTAACAGACCAAGGACATTTTTAAATTCTGTGTCGTAGGAAGCGACAATTTTAAGACTTATTGACATGATGTTATCGTCAGTCATGACAAAGCCATTCCAAATTTTACAAACCAAAAATGAAATTTCTTGGTAGGCTATGTTGACTTTAGATGGTTTGTCTGTCATTTCGTGTTGTCTGATGCGGTCGAATGTCTGATGTAACGTTGTTACTTGTTTTGTCAGAAAAAGTCTCGTCTTCCGTACAAGTGTCGCAGTCTTGTAACAGTTGTCTGCAATTGTCGGTCTTTGTCTTCGTCAGCTTAGGATTTACTCTGGTGTCATGCGGATTGTCTGTCGTGTCAAGTGATGGGGTCGGTATTTCGTCTGTGTCGTTATCGTCTGTGTGGTCTACTATCGTTGTGGTTGCTGCTGTCTCGTCTTGGTCTTCGTCTCTGTTGTATTACGGTTTTAACATGTCTATGTGAAATATTTTATGTCTGTCTTTCACTGCTATCTCATAGTCAACAGTTGAGATTTGTCTCAGTACCTTATATGGTCCTTGCCATCAGTCTGTCAAGAGATGTCTTTCGCTTGGCAGAAGAAGTAAGACGTCTTGTCCAGGTGTCAATGTTATTGTCCTATTTCCTCTGTTGGCATACTGTCTGTAAATAGCACCAGATTGTTTCAGTGCTTCTTTAGCTAACACACAAGATTTCATTATCCTATCACGCAATGATGTGACATGTTCATATGGTGATACTGGTTTATGAATAGTTATACTTTCAGTTAACATAGAATGGTACATAGATAATGGGCCGCGTGGTTTGGCGCCATATACAAGTTCAAATGGTGAGAAACCTGTACTGGAATGAGGTACTTCGCGATATGCAAATAGTATGGCAGGTAAATACGTATCCCAGTCTTTAGGGTGTTCCTGGGTTACTTTTGATAACATATGCTTGAGATCCCCATTCATCTTTTCTATAATTGCTGTCGAATGAGGGTGGTATGGGCTGTTAAAGCACTGCTTTACCCCTAACATTCTCGTAAAGGCTTGAGTGGCTGCAGCTATGAACTGACTCCCACGATCTGAGAGAATGGTATCAGGAAACCCTACTCTAGAAAAAATATGGAAGAAAACTTCCATAGCATCCTTGGCAGTTATGTTCTTAAGTGGAATTGCCTCAGACCATCTACTGCAGTGGTCAATTATTGTTATTATGAACTTATTTCCTCTCGATGTTACGTGGTTAAGAGGACCTACAATATCAACAGATATCTTTTCAAAAGGTCTACTTGCTAGATCTGTAATTTGTAACTCCGCTTGCGGGTGTTTACCCTTTTTAACAAGCTTCTGGCAGATGTCACAAGTTCTGCAATATTGCTTGGTATCACTGCAGAATTTGGGCCAGTAGAACTGATTAAGTAATCGCGATCTAGTTTTCGAATAAGCCATATGCCCTGTAAAGGGTATGTCATGTGCTAGATGTAATGCTTGCTTGCGGTGTTCGGTTGGTAACACCGTTTGCTCTGTGGTGCTGGTACCTTTGGTATAGTACCGTGTAAGGATACCGCCTTTCAGTGCAAAATGCCATCTAGCATTTTTAGTAAGGCTTGGCTTTTGGCCAATAAGATTAAAATACTTGTGCAACGATAAATCAGTCTTTTGGGCTGTTATGAAATTCTCCCTCATGGTTTTAGGAGGTAATATCATTGGGCTTAACATTTACAAAGCCTCAGTCTGATCAATTTGATCTTGCACGTTGGCAGCAGATCTAGTTACTGCATTTACACTATCAAGAACATGACATGGTGGTGTTACATTCATATCAATACATTCATGTGATGACGTTAATGAATTGGCAAACGTACAATCAATTACAGGTGAGAATACATTTTCAACAGTATGTTCAGTTGAAGATAATACAGTATTATCAACTATACATTGGACAGATGATGTTGCACTGTCATGTGGCATGTCATTTACCTCAGGAAGGTTACCAACTATTATGTCGCAACATGGGTTGGATAATGCTGCGCATTTAACCTTTCCTGTGAGAAATGGGGTGTCAATATATGCCCATGCAAGTGGGTATTTCTCGATGTTACCTGAGAAAGTTCTGCATGTAACATGTTTGCCAGTATAATCTGAAGGTAAAATAAAGTCTCTCTTTAGACCAATAAGAGTACATCCACTATCACGTAAGACGGTGGCAGCTTTGCCATTTACAAATCCGTGGTGGATGTTAAGTTTACCTCTGGAGTTTATTACCAAATTAGCTTCTTCATTGGCAATAGGTATTGCATGGCCGCATGTTAATAGGCCATCTTCATGAAAACGATCACAGATGGTACATTTGTTAAGATGAAATACATCAATGGCCTGTGCTGAATTTACAGGATGATTTTCACATGTTTCTTCATCTGAGGAAGAGCTATCAAACATGGCTGCATTAGCCTTTCTAGTCCTTTGTTTGCCTTTACAAACATGACGCCAGTGGCCATACGCTTTGCAAAGGAAGAATTTTGTTAGTCGTTTATAGCTCTTTCGTTCCTTATCTTGCTTATCTATATAGTTTTTCAAGTATGTAAGGTACCCAGGGTGTTTGTCACACATATCATTTTCGTTATGCGACAGATGACAATATCTGCATTGATAATATTTTTCATAGGGACCTGACTTCGCTCTGCCATAGGTAGCGGCTGCTACAAATTCAGTTTCAGTCAATCCACTACTCAAACAATGTTTGAAAATGGTGGTGGTAAAGATGAAATGATCTTATCTCTGAGAATGAGATCTTTCAATGTATCAAAGCTATTTACTTTGGCTGGTGAAAGCCATTTGCTAAATACATCCTGTACTACTGAGATGTAGTCAGAGAAAGTTTGCGTTGGTTTTGGAGCTAATTTGCTAAACTGTTCTCTGTAGCCTGCTTCATCTAATAGGAAATGTGACATGATTTTGGATTTAATATATTGGTAATCTTTCCTAAGATCTTTGGGAATGGTCTCTATCACTTTCAGAGGTTCCCCAGAAAGACTTATCATATATATTATGTTCCATTCAGTCTCTGGGATCTGATAATGCTCCATTATCGTTTCAAAGTTCTGGGTAAATGCTGCAATGCAGTCCCCAGTGGTGAAATATTTCACGATCCCTTGGTACTTTTTGTACTGATTCTCTTTTTCTAGTCTTTCTGACTTTCGAGAATCTCGCTCTACTGATGTGTCAGCCTCCAACTGTTTAATTTTTTAGTTGCATTTCAAGTTCTTCCTTCTTCGTTTTTGCATTAATTTCCAGTTCTTCTCTCTTGCTTTGGGCAGAGATCTCAGCTTTCTTTATTTCGGCCTCTGTTTCTGCCTGTTTAATTTTGGCATCTAGTTCTGCCTTTTTCAGCTCTCTTTCAGCTGCTCTGTCTTCGCGATCTCTAGCCTTCTCTTGCAAGGTAACATACTCTGCATACTTTTCCTCACTCCACTTTGTCAACTCATCACCAGATAACTTTAATTTCAAACCAGATTCGATGAAATCATTCAATGTAGACATGATGAAATATATGCAATACAATGAATGTACACAAAAAGTTAATTAAGGTATTAGTAAATAATTTGTACAGGATTTATCGAATACAACCTGTGCCTAAGCCTACACACAAAAGTATTTGTGAAAAAAGATCATACTTAAGTGATCTTTGGAGCTCTGGAGGACGATGGAGAACTGTTCCAGAGAATGGCTGCCTAAACGTTACTACTCGGAAAAATGGACTTCACTTCTTAGTGGTTTCGGATGACACAAAAAACCTGTTGCTTTTGGAATAAGAAAATATTAGGACATGTATGTTTATGTGTTGTATGCGTTGTCAACTAAGTTTTGTAGGTTTGTGTGCTGTCAAGTATGTTTGTTAGTCGTACTGTCGTCCGTTCAAAACATTCAACAACTTGCTTTCCATGTTGCTTTCTTTCCAAAACTTTCCGCTTACACACACTTTCAATCCTATTTTACAACTGATTCAAGATGGACGCTACACTCATGTTTACACTTTTCCCAAAACTTTCATACAGTTCAAAACCCGGACGAAAGCACCCACGTTCACACTTGTCAGAATCTTGCTTACAGCAATGACACTGGCTCGTACACACCAACAAGTGTGATACAAAACACGGTCACAGAATGACTTGACGTGACGCACTACACTTACAATGCAAACACTTTATTCACACATCTCACGCCTCGCAACAATTTACATGCATCATACAATTACAATGACGATGAAATAATACATTCAATGAATATATCAATACACTACTACACAACTCACAGGCGCACAGTCTTCAATCTTCTCACAGGCGTTCTCTCTATTGCGTTAATACACTCAAGTATACGAGAATCATTCAATCACGTCTGTCTCCGTCAACACTCCCAAGCCGTCTGCCGGCTAACCGCTGTGCGTCTCACTATCCGGGCCTGCGTCCCTGCGTGGAGATCATGTCTCACGCCTTCGCCGACGGGCCCTTCCTGACACAGTGTGATTAGCGTCGCTCACCGGTAGACCCCTGGCTGTATTCGCCAGGCGTCATAGACGACGACGCGGTAGAACTAATGGGGATATTATGACAATCTTATCTCTTCTTGATACATTGAGTATTCTTCTCAGGAATCTCATTTCTGTTGTTATGATTTTTCTTTTCTCTTCTTCTGTCATTGTCCAGGTTTGGCACTGGTAACATGGGTTGGTAGGAAGATTGTGTTGTAAAGTGCTGTCTTAGTAGTTATTGATACATGTTTGTTCTTTAGTATTGGTGCCATTTGTCCAATGAGTTGGTTTGCCTTATTGCATCTATTTTTGATTTCGTCTTCTAATTTGCCTTTTGATGATATACTTCCTAGGTACTTGAAACTCTTTACTTGTTTCAATGGATGTTCGTGTAGGTGAATCGCTGTTGCTTTTTTTTTCTTTAGTTACAGTCATTACCTCTGTTTTACTTGTGCTAATTTTCATGATATGTTCCCTACACATTTCATTTAGACTATTCACGTGGTCTTGTAATTCAGTTTCTGATTTTGCAATTAGTGCTTGGTCGTCAGCAAATAGGAGTTCTCTAATGGTTAGATTTGCAGATGGTTCTTCTTCCGTATTCTCGTCATGCAGTGTTCTTGTGGTCTCTGTTTATCTGGTTTCTTTACATATGATGTCTATATATGGTATGAACAAGAGAGGGGACAGG
The DNA here is from genome assembly GCA_963921405.1 of Cepaea hortensis. Taxonomy (NCBI): domain Eukaryota; kingdom Metazoa; phylum Mollusca; class Gastropoda; order Stylommatophora; family Helicidae; genus Cepaea; species Cepaea hortensis. The sequence continues at coordinate 74,100,575 of OY992889.1, read as the reverse complement.
ACACAACCTTGTCGTACTTCGGATCTCATGGTGAAGAGTTCTGAGCGTCCTCCAGTTGCTCTCACTATGTATTCACTGTTGTTTTATAAGCTTCTACATAGGTTTTTTTAGATGTGTACTCACTCCATATTGTTTAAGGATTTCCCACAGCTTGTTTCTATCTACTCTATCAAATGCCTTTTTCTTTGGTCGACAAAGGCTAAGAAGAGTGTTTCATTGAATTCGATTGATTTTTCTATAAGAGCGAAAATAGAATCTGTGCCAGAATGCCAACACAAAAATCCGCCACGAAAAATACTGTTCATCGTTGATGGAATCGACAGTCACCAGAAAAACTTCACTGACCCGGATTTTATCCCACAATGCTCGGTCTCTTTCCGCAGGGCGACCCACCGAAAGTGCCTCACAAAGCACGAACTCCGTAGCTCCAGCGACGACTCTCAGACTCTCCTGAAAAATGCACTCATGAACCGAAAAGGCAAAACTAGTCAATTCAGCGACAGTCGGCCATTGTTCTGAAAATGCAGTTCACTGTGCAAACAACAGCGGACAGAAGTAAAAGCATTCCACACGAATCTCACAGCTGATACTATCGCGCCACATACTCACTCAGTAGCAGGGCGACGGAACCATGCATTACTAGTCTAACATGAGGAAAATGCGAATGCAATCCGTAGCCACAAGCATAAACACGCAAGATGACTTTACTGTTCAATGCCTAACCGCCATCTTGGGGACAGGATGTCCTCCCCCCCCCCCGCTCTCTCTCTCTCTCTCTCTCTCTCTCTCTCTCTCTCTATATATATATATATATATATATATATATATATATATATATATGTGTGTGTGTTGTTGTTGTTGTTGTTGTTGTTGTTGTTGTTGTTGTTGTTGTTGTTGTTGTTGTTGTTGTTGTTGTTGTTGTTGTTGTTGGTGTTTGTCCATCAAGAATGATGATGACCTTTCATTTCATCCAGTGGGGTTGAAAGTATGGAGCCGTGACTTCGAAGATGGCCGATAAAGCCCATCTTGGCTGGAAATGCTCTTCGACAACGTGGGCAAAGAATGCTTGACGCTCCAGGAGGAGGATCTCCTGCAGTGGCCTTTCCGTCCAGCCAGCCCCACCCCCAGCTCCCGCAGTCCCGGCCGCCCCACAAGTAACAGAAAGTAACTACAGGAAATGATAGATACACTTGTAGAAAGTGAAAAATATGGGCCTTAACTTGAATGATAGAAAGACAGAAGTCATTGTGATATCAAAGAAACAGATTTTGCCTTGTACGGAGCGTTATTTTGGGGCAAGTGCAGAAATTCAGATATCTGGGCACATGGATAACATCATATGAAAGATGCATCGCAGAGATAATGAATAGAATAGAACAAACAACAACTGCATTCTATCAAATGAAGATTTGTTTGTGCAATAAGTTATTGCCCTTGAAATTTAGAAAAAGTGGTCTTCCATTTAACATAGAATCGATTTTAACACACGACTGCGAATCTTGGACAATGAGTAAACAGGTGAAAACATTCATAGAAACCTTTGGAGATGTGGTGTTATATAGGAATGCTGAAAAATTAATTGGACAACCAAATTTGGCATTCTGGATATTTTGAGGGAAGCGTTATGTTGGGGCTTAGTCTGGGAGTAGGTATTGGCCATTTATAGGTAATTATAGACATGGGCTTCGACAAGTCGCTGCAAATTTACATTTAACTTTCCAACTCTAAAACGTCCTGGTCATGTAAGCCAGCAATGATGATTTGCGCCCACTACGACTTCGAGGTCTCCAAGTACAACAAGCTGTTCATAGATAGGTATGCTTATGACGACAGCTGCCACGACCTCATACAATTCGTTGTTGGCATTAGGTATGGGCAGGGGAGGCAACGGGCCAACGAATACACTGGCGAGCATGACGGGGACACCTGCAGTATTTAACTGAAGTATCAAAATTTGTATAATCTACTTCTATCTAATGCAGCCATTTTCAATAGGCAGTTTCTGATTGCAAAGACTGCTTCGTATTCTTTGGTATCATCTAGTTCTCTCTTTTACCAGTAGAATGCATATAAATTCTCGATCACAGATGCAAACCTTAGCAGGCCAGTTTCCTAAAGGTGGTCTATGTCCACCCTTTGTCTTTTCATTTCGTTATTGATGCCGGTTGTTTTCTTGACATCATTCATAATTTGCAGACGTTTTGCATTGTTCGGACATGCCGACTTTCTACATCTGCAATATGTTTTCCGTGGTTTCCCTTGTTAAAGTAGTTTCAAGTCCCAATTCGGATGCTTAAACTATTCTCTATGCACGCAGGAAAGCAGATGACGACCGGAAAGCTGCTTATTGGCTGGTAGTTGCCAACATTGAAACGGGATGTAGCTGCCGGTTGAGATCTCGTATCGGCCACTTGTGGCAGCACCAGTGGTGAAGCTGTAATAAATTCTCTAGGGCGCCCGTTTATGAACGTCTGCATTGTTACCCAAGCAGCATGTTCTCACCTTAAATGTCACTGACAGATCCAAAGGAATTAGAATTGCCAATACAATCTGACATCATGACATCGTAGCAGCTGCCAGAATAGTATTTAGGTCAGTATTCAACTGCCATGGGGATTTTCCCTCTCGACAGACTCTCGCAGTCTTTTCCCTTGTAGGAGCATTCAAGAAAACAGCAGGGGGTTTGAAATCGGCAGTTGCTTTTCCCTACGTAGACTGCCAAAATGTTGACGAGAACTATTTATCCGCTACAAGTAAATATTCAAAGACGCCAGTGACTCACGTTTCGTTTCATCTCTTCTTCTGTTATTGGAAAAGGTTCCCTCTTGCCAATAAAGAACCTTAGGTCACCAGGAACCATTGGGAGTTGGATTTGGCTGCCCAAGACCCTCGATCGCACCGACATTACGAGCATATACAAGTAATGGCAGTTTATCTTCGCTACAAAACCTGGCTATGAAAGCCTTTTGGAATTATTTAATATACTTAAGATGCTGAAACATGGATTAAATACATCATCTTAAGCAAGAAGCAATGAAAGATGGGAAAACGAAAACCATTGCAAACTGCAGAACAATAAAATCAGAAATACATTCTGCGAGTAATGAAAAGGCATAGCAAATACTGTCGCTGGAGTGTGACGTGTAAGGTAATGGGACACCAGATACTGTCTCTGGAGTCTGACGTGTAAGGTAATGGGACACCAGATACTGTCCCCGGAGTGTGACGTGTAAGATAATGGGACACCAGATACTGTCACTGGAGTGTGACGTGTAAGGTAATGGGACACCAGATACTGTCGCTGGAGTGTGACGTGTAAGATAATGGGACACCAGATACTGTCGCTGGAGTGTGACGTGTAAGGTAATGGGACACCAGATACTGTCGCTGGAGTGTGACGTGTAAGGTAATAGGACGCCAGATACTGTGGATGGAGTGTGACGTGTAAGGTAATAGGACGCCAGATACTGTCGCTGGAGTGTGACGTGTAAGATAATGGGACACCAGATACTGTCGCTGGAGTGTGACGTGTAAGGTAATGGGACACCAGATACTGTCACCGAAGTGTGACGTGTAAAGTTATGGGGCACCAGATACTGTGGATGGAGTGTGACGTGTAAGATAATGGGACACCAGATACTGTCGCTGGAGTGTGACGTGTAAGATAATGGGACACCAGATACTGTCGCTGGAGTGTGACGTGTAAGATAATGGGACACCAGATACTGTCGCTGGAGTGTGACGTGTAAGGTAATGGGACACCAGAAACTTTCACTGGAGTGTGACGTGTAAGGTAATGGGACACCAGATACTGTGGATGGAGTGTGACGTGTAAGATAATAGGACACCCGATACTGTCGCTGGAGTGTGACGTGTATGTTGAGTTGAGTCAGTTGAGTTGAGTCAAGAACCGACATCGCTGCACTCAGGACATTCCCATACGTGCTCCGTCCCCTCGTTCAACAGCCAGCAAAGAGTCATACTACTAATCGTACCCACCATTATCTGATTAAAAGTTCTCCTGGTCTTCCCTCTCATATTTAAGATTCTTCCAAAACCCCTACCGATCCCCCGCAATCTCATTCTTTCCACATATGGGTTCTCAATCTGTTCCTCCGCCTTCTCCACCTGGTTCCACAAGCGCTCGACCACCTCCCCCTTGTCCATAGGCAAAATTCCACCAAGAGGTGCATTCCCTACTAGCCTATCAGCCTGTTCATTCCCCCGTACACCCGCATGGCCAGGGCAAAATACCCATACAATTCTCTCGATCTGTGACCTCTGAAGCGACGAGAGCCATTCCACACGAAACATTCCTTTCTCCACATTGCTAAGCATACTCTTTGAATCCGTAATGACTACAACGTGTGTTGCAGTAGTCTCCTCTAGCCACCGGAATGCCGCTGTTACTGCCTCCACTCCCATTCTCATGCTGGAGGTCGTAGTCTCAATCAAATGCCACTCTCCTTTTTCAAGACTCGTCCGTTAGCCTTTTGCAATAAAGCCCCAACCACTACGCCTGTTTCTTAACACTGACCCATCGGTGTAGATGACTATGTCACCTTGATGTGTGTTGCTCTGGATCAGCTGTTGCACTTCAAACTCAGTGCGGCCCGCTGCCCATTCTCTGCACTCACGACCCAGTGTTATTATTACATTGTGCCAATCCGTCATGTCTTCCGGAACTTCAACCCACTCTCTTTCACGACTGATGGTCTCTAGATCACACACCTTACTTATAGAAAGTTCTGCATGTGCCATCCAGGACCTGCCTCGTCTTAATCTATGACCCTTAACCATATCCAGTGCTGCATGTAGCGGATGATCCCTGTCTGCGGCAACTCTCATATACCATTTGGCCTGAAGGACCCTATGCCTATCCGTCATTGTTGGTAGCGCCAGGATATGCCTCATGCATATAATTGGTGTGTCCTTTGTGCACCCCAGGATTAACCGCATGGCAGCATTCTGTATGCGCGCCAACCTTTCAAGCTGGCTCTTTAATACTGTCAGCAGCCCCAAACCATACTCAATGACAGAAATTATTAACTGCTGAAAGAGCCTGTACTGCATCCTCTGATATACCTCGGTTGCTGCCATAGCCCTCGATGCATTAAGTCCCCTAACAGCCTTCACCACCAAAGCTTCCACATGATCATTAAAAGACAAACACCTGTCAAAGGTGATACCCAAGTACTTCAACTTACTCTCTCGACTAAGAGGACATCCATTCAACATAATACCTGGGACGTCTGCTTTGACGATCCGGTTATCCAAGGAGTACCACACAACCGATGCCTTGTCTGGGTTTATAATGGCCCCTGCGTCCCTGCACCACTCCGCCACCCTGTCTACCGCCACCTGTAAATATTTCGCCAGACTGGCCCTGTCTCTGCCTGCCTGTACACCAGCACATCATCTGCAAATGTCAAGATTCTACCCACACCTCGTGTCTCAATAGCTGTGATTTTGCTGGTGTAGACATTAAAGAGCCCTGGGGACAAGGCAGATCCCTGCGGCAACCAAGCTGTGACGAGGATGATAATGGGACACCAGACACTGTCGCTGGAGTGTGACGTGTAAGATAATGGGACACCAGATACTTTCGCTGGGGTGTGACGTGTAAGGTAATGGGACACCTGATACTGTCGCTGGAGTGTGACGTGTAAGGTAATGAGATACCAGATACTGTGGATGGAGTGTGACGTGTAAGGTAATGGGACACCAGATACTGTGGATGGAGTGTGGCGTGTAAGGTAATGGGACACCAGATACTGTGAATGGAGTGTGACGTGTAAGGTAATGACACACCAGATACTGTGGATGGAGTGTGACGTGTAAGGTAATGACACACCAGATACTGTGGATGGAGTGTGACGTGTAGGGTAATGGGATACCAGATACTGTGGATGGAGTGTGACGTGTAAGGTAATGGGACACCAGATACTGTGGATGGAGTGTGACGTGTAAGGCAATGGGACACCAGATACTGTGGATGGAGTGTGACGTGTAAGGTAATGGGACACCAGATACTGTGGATGGAGTGTGACGTGAAAGGTAAGGGGACACCAGATACTTTGGATGGAGTGTGACGTGTAAGGTAATGGGACACCAGATACTGTGGATGGAGTGTGACGTGTAAGGTTATGGGACACCATATACTGTGGATGGAGTGTGACGCGTAAGGTAATTTGACACCAGATACTGTGGATGGAGTGTGACGTTTAAGGTTATGGTACACCAGATACTGTGGATGGAGTGTGGCGTGTAAGGTAGTGGGACACCAGATACTGTGGATGGAGTGTGACGCGTAAGGTAATTTGACACCAGATACTGTGGATGGAGTGTGACGTTTAAGGTTATGGTACACCAGATACCGTGGATGGAGTGTGGCGTGTAAGGTAGTGGGACACCAGATACTGTGGATGGAGTGTGGCGTGTAAGGTAATGGGACACCAGATACTGTGGATGGAGTGTGACGTGTAAGGTAATGGGACACCAGATAATGTGGATGGAGTGTGACGTTTAAGGTAATGGGACACCAGATACTGTGGATGGAGTGTGACGTGTAAGGTAATGGGACACCAGATACTGTGGATGGAGTGTGGCGTGTAAGGTAATGGGACACCAGATACTGTGGATGGAGTGTGACGTTTAAGGTTATGGGACACCAGATACTGTCGCTGGAGTGTGACGTGTAAGGTAATGGGACACCAGATACTGTGGATGGAGTGTGACGTGTAAGGTTATCACACACCAGATACTGTGGATGGAGTGTGACGTGTAAGGTAATGGGACACCAGATACTGTGGATGGAGTGTGACGTTTAAGGTAATGGGACACCAAAAACTGTGGATGGAGTGTGACGTGTAAGGTAATTGGACACCAGATACTGTGGATGGAGTGTGGCGTGTAAGGTAATAGGACACCAGATACTGTGGATGGAGTTTAACGTGTAAGTTAATGGGACACCAGATACTGTGGATGGAGTGTGGCGTGTAAGGTAATGGGACACCAGATACTGTGAATGGAGTGTGACGTGTAATGTAATGGGACACCAGATACTGTGGATGGAGTGTGACGTGTAAGTGTCACAGTCCTAGATCTCTAGGGGATTGAAACTCGGGCTCGTACAGGCAACAAACACCGTTCAGATACAATCGAGCATCATTTATTTACAGTTATATTACAGTACGCTGGCGAAGTGAGTTTTCACAAGCCAGCATTTAACAAGTTGCGTATCACAGGAGTGTACAATGAACATGATTATCACAACAACTCTAGCAGCTATCTAACATATAATAATGTATGTATAAGACCCCTAAAACACTTGGGTCTGAAACTATCAAGTCCCCTTAAGGTAAGACCTGTTGCTTCATCGATGTCCAGTCCGTGTCTCTCCTTCCACACGTGTCGTAATCCGACACGGGTGGTAACTCTCTCTGAGTTTCTCGTGGACCCCGCAATCGGCGGGCCCCATCAGTGTCCACGTGGCTGTGGACACACTGACCGTTCCTTCGAGAAGGCTCTAGATTATTCGAGCCTTCGAGTGACTCGGTTCTTTCCCTTTAGCTGGATTTATATCCCTTCGCCAGTGTCTTGTTCTTTAAGGTTGGTACCGCCCTTTAGGTGAGTCTGTGACAGGAGTCCCCCTCCCCCCCCCCCTGCTTTGATGGGTTATTCTATGGTAATTAGTTCTGTACTAATTCTGTCACAGTATCACATAAAGTCGGTGTTTGTAGTTTGGTGGATAGTAACTTGGCAACTTACATATCTGCATCGCCAACTCATGTATTCTCCCATACACCACTTTAAGATGATTGCTGAAGAGGTTTCTCTCTTCTATGTTCTTAAACATGCTTATCTGACTGAAGTACCGTGACGTTTCCCAGTTGTTTTTACAACCGCGCCCTTCTCAAGTATCCATATGATACCAAGATATTAAAACCTCTGTGTGAGAGAGTTTTAACAAGACAAATGTCTTGGCTATTTAAGTACACCTGCAAATCTTCTCCTGTGTGTGTATTTCGATACATTTTTACTTCCGTATGTTGTCTGATGCTGAATATGTAGCTATGCTGTTGTTTTATCACATCTGACTACGTGTTCCTGTTGGCTTGTTTGTGTATTGAATGATATGTTGCTGTTTTGAATAAAGTGACTGTATTTTAATTGTTAGTGTTCAGTTTTGAGTTTGTATAAAGTGTGTGCTCACTGTGTGGTTTCTCCAAGCGTCACGAGTTGGGATATCCTTTGTCATGAATTACCCCAATGTGTGTAATGCATGATCGGGGCATTCCAAGCAGTGGCGCTTAGATGTAATGTATTAAACATGTATCAACAATTTAGACAGGTAATACATTTTTACATGAAGACGCAGACAAATTAAAATAAATACGTTTTGCGTACAATTTGTCCGCTCAGTATATCGCTCTCTCATTTAATTCATTCACTCTCTCATTCATCCGTCTTTCATACAAAATAGTCTTTTGTTAAAATATATAGATAAAGTTGAGGTAAGTGTTATTGCCCTTAGAAAAATGGATTAGGCGCTATGTTCTCTTTAAGATAACAAGTAACTTTTGTACGTGTAATCAAAAAATGGTTTATAATTTAAATAGAAAAAATTGTATCGGAAACATATTTCACCTATGAGTGGAAATATTTGTTATATTATGGTAGAAAATCTACAAGTTATAGGTTGACATATTTTATATACATAATAATTAAATACAAGTGTAATACATATTACCTAATAGTAACTTAATTACCTAACTAACTCCAGCGACGATGTGTGTTGTCCTCCTGTTGTCCGTGTGTCGTGTCATCAATGTTAACATTTAATATAGCTCTCCCTTGCATGTTGTAATCGACGTAGTTCTATTCCGGCTGTTTGCGAAGTTTCTTAGCAATTGCGAGTCTGCCGTGTTCTTAATCTTTACAGATGACTGTCAGTTCACTGGTTGAAATCATTTCATAGATATTATATATATCGCTCGGATTGTTTTTAACACCTTTGCAATTGGTAAAATAGGGTTCTCAAAGTGTCATGTTCGTGGGTGTTATACGTCACGTATTCACTTGGGCGTTGTTACTTCTGAATGAAAGTTCTCTAGTAGGTGTAGAGGTACACTGTTCTATGCCACAGACTAAAATATCACAGCTTCTTATATGGCGAATAGTTAATGTGCCTAGTTTTCATCTGCTGGTGCATTAGTTTGCCGTGATAAAAAGTCAGCAATAATGTTATCAGTGCCCTTGATATGGCGGATTTCGAAGTCGAAATCCTGGAGAAGAAGACACCATCTTTCCAAACGATGGTTCTTTGGAACACCTTGCTTAAGTACCAGCAGTGGCGAACTATCGGTTAAAACAACAAAATGCGAACCTAAGAGGAACTTAGATAATCGACGCATACAAAAAAGTAGACTTAGTGCCTCCAACTCAACTGTGGCGTAATGAATCTCTGCCTTTTTCAGCTTGCGGCTGACGTAGAGTATCGGATGTCTCGTGCCTTGATATTCTTGCATCAGGCACCCTCCAATGTCGATAGCATTCGCATCTGTGGTTAGAATAAAGGGTATATGTATGTTTGGTAATCTTAATACTAGTGGGTTAGAAAAATTGATTTCAATTTGCACATTGCATCCTCTAAGCGGATACTCTTACACAATTTTTCTGGGTGGTCTTTTGTCAACAGATTAGAAAAAACTGATGTTAGTTCTGCCCAGTTTGGTATAAACTTGGCATAATAGTTTATTAGACCTAATAGGCTTCTAACCTGTTTCTTTGTAGTTGGAACTTGTAGGTTGAGAATTTTTGATACTATTTTATCATCTGTCAATAGTTTGCCTTCGGAAATCCTATGACCTAGGAAGTCTATCTCTTTATAGCCTATTTCAACCTTGGAAGGTTTGATAGTAAGTCCAAAAAGCAAGATTTGGTTAAAGACTTGTTGGAGAGTAAGTAAGTGAGAAGTCATGTTTGAAGAATGGATGCATATATCATCAATATAAGATTGCACGTCCTTGATGCCGTGTAATAGAAGTCTGGTTAACCTGACAAATGTGGCGGGAGCGTTCTTGAGACCAAACGGAAGATATCTCCATTCGTACAGCCCAAGGGGTGTAGCGAATGCTGTTATATGCCTTGAAGGGGGTTCTAGTGGCACTTGCCAGTAACCTTTAGCTAAATCAAGTTTAGAAAATAAGGATGATTGAGACATATTCAAGATGAGAACTTCACAGCTGCTCATTGGCTCAGCATCTGTCGTGGTTATGGTATTTAATGTCCTATAATCTATGCACAAACGAATGGTTTTGTCCTTCTTTTTCATCAGAACAATCGGCGAAGAATATTGGGACACAGATTTCTGAATTATTCTATTTTTCTCTAAGTCCAAAATTTCTTTATCTAAATTCGCTCTATAATGTAAAGGAATCGAATATGGTCTACATTTGATCGGTGTCAGATCCGTCAACACAATTGAATGTGTTATTTTGTCAGTCCGTCCAGGTTTGTTTGAGAAGATAGTTCTATAGTCGTTCAGGAGAGACAAAATGTCTTGTCGCTGCTGTTGTGTCAAGGTGTCAGAGATTTGTATGTCATTCATAGTACTGTCGTCGTTCATAATTGGTACTGGAATTTCTGTATTGTCTGAGTCCGTCTGATTTATTACTGACGCTACTGTCTGTAAATTGTCTTCAATGTCATTGTCGTCGTCGTCGAGACTAATAGTTGTCAATGTGTCGTTAACTTGGTCGTATTTGTCGTTATCCCCTATTGTCGGTACTGTAAATATGTTTTCGTCGTCTTCGTTGTCACAATAATGAGTCGTTAACGATGCTTCGTTTGTCGGGGTGTCATTCCGTCGGGTAACTGCCGTTTCGTTTCTGTTGTCATTCTTGTCAGTCTGGTTATTGCCATCTGTTATCTGCGTCTGCTTGTTCGTGTCCCTGTCATTTCTCGAATAGTAAGGTTTTAACATATTTACATGGAATATTTTCAACTTTCCATTCAAAGAAATTTCGTAGTCAACTTCCGAAATTCTTCTCACAACTTTAAATGGTCCCTGCCAAGAGGTTGATAGTAAATCTCTCTTGTCAGGTAGTAATAGTAAAATATCTTGATTTGGTTGTAATACAATCGTTTTTGCTTCTATAAACTCGGTGGTAGTAATAATAGGTGAGATGACTTGTAGTGCTTCCTGAAGTTGGTCAGTGTGGGTTTTGTGTGTCGTTTGTCTTGTTACTATATTTGTGTGTTGTGTGTGTTGTTGCACATTTACAGGCTCACTAATTTGTGGATCGATGGCGTCCTCAGTTCGAGGTGTTAATCTGATGGTATCTTTGAAAGATTCGACCGCCCCTGTCTTCTGCACCTCTGTGAATTCATTTTGAATTACGTCATCGGTTGTCTCCCTTGTGCTTTTGGCAGTTTGAGACAAGCACGCGTGGTTTTTCACTTTGGAATCGTTGTTTGATTTTTGGACACAGTTTTTCTGTTCCCATTCTCTGATTTCCTTTTCAGAGCAAGATCTTATGTTGGGAAGATTCCCAAGGATGATTCCAGCGACAGGATTTTCTAGTACTGCGCATAGCACTTGACCTGATATAAAAGGTGTCCGAATTTCGGCAAGTGCAAGGGGGTATCTTTCGATCGTGCCTGCGAATGTGCGACACCGTACGTATTTGTGTGTGTAGTCTTTGTCAGGTCTTAGTCAGATATGACTGAGCTACCGTATAACAGTAGACGGTACTACCTGGTTTCTGTTAGCGCCGAACGTTGGGCGGCGCTTACCAAACCCGACACCCCACATTGTGCCAACGGCTTCGGGCGGAAGAGCGCAATTGGGAGGGTACAAGCCTTACCCTGGTGCGAGGAAATGCAAGCTAAAGACAAATTTGTCATGGCAGGGCAGACCAGGCCCTAAGCCTTGGTTGGCGACTGGTCTAGGATCGAAGCTCCGACAGGCGGACAGTTAGAGCATTGCTTTGCTGATCCGGCAGCTTCTGCAGCTTGTCTTGTTCCAGATGTAGGGGTGTTACCTTTCCTCTGGAGTGAACTAGGCAGGCCGAGAGAGGGATCATGCTGCATGGGCAACACATGATCTCTATATTTTAGCCCAGGCTTTGTGCTATGGAGAGGCAATAACTCCATCCCTGGTCTTAACTGGTCTCGGAATCAAAGCGAGAGGCAACTGTTACGGGTTATAAGTCCTTGTCAGTTGGCGTAGACATGGGGCGCCACGCGTTGCCTCTGACGGTGGGAGACACCTATAGGTGTCACTGATCAGCTACCGCCCGCCTCAAGCTGGGCAGCCCCCAGCCAATTGGGTGCTGATCCGCCACAGCCTGCCTGCTTCAATGGGTGCTTGGGGCTAGGACAAAATCTGAATCGCAGGCTGTAAAACCAATGCACCAGGTACAAACAAAAATATAAATAGAAACCTCAAGCTACGGCTTGCAACCTGGAACGTGAGAACCATGTGTCCAGGATTTTCCACTGACTTGACCAATATTGACGATGTGAGAAAAACGGCTGTGATTGATGCCGAACTCAATCGTCTTAACATTGATATTGCTGGCCTGCAGGAGACTCGCCTCGCTGAGGAAGGGTCACTCAGGGAAAACAACTACACCTTTTTCTGGAAGGGTAAAGGGCAGGCAGAAAAAAGGCAACACGGTGTGGGCTTTGCAGTGAAGAATTCGCTACTGGGAATGATTGAAATTCCAGCAGGAGGAAATGAAAGACTATTATCCCTGCGCTTGGCAACCTCTTGTGGGTTTGCCACCATTATTACTGCATATGCACCGACACTCGATTCCTCTGATGATGTGAAGGATTTGTTCTATGAGGAGTTAGACTCTGTGACCAAGGCAGTTCCAAAATCCGACTACATTTATATGCTCGGTGATTTCAATGCTCGTGTGGGCAAGGACTCGAGTTCATGGCCAGTGTGCCTTGGAAAATACAACATCGGTCGCATGAATGAAAATGGGCAAAGGCTGTTGGAGCATTGCACCAGTAATGACCTATGTATTACAAACTCTTTTTTTAAAACAAAAGAGATGCATAAGGTCACATGGAAACATCCAAGATCCGGCCATTGGCACCAGCTGGACTTCATCATCACACGGAGACAACATCTGAACCATATATCATTGACTCGTAGTTACCACAGTGCTGACTGTGATACGGATCATTCTTTGGTTGTTGCAAGGGTTAGACTGAGACCAAAGAGAATCTACACAGCTAAACACAAATCTAGCCCCAGGATTAATATTATTAACACTCATGATCCTGAAAAGTGCTTTCAGTTTCAACAGCAACTTTAAGACGCTTTCACTGATACACCAGAAAATTGTACAGTAAATGATAAATGGAATAAACTTAAGGAAACTCTTTGTAAAACTGCCGTAAAAGTTTACGGCACTGTGGATCATAAGAGGCAGGACTGGTTTGCGGCCAACAGCGAGACTCTGCAGCCCTTGATTGATAAGAAGAAGAAAGCTCTCTTAAGAAACAAGGAAAGACCAACGCGTAACACTCTGAGTGAGCTAAGGCAAGCTAGGAAGGATGTGCAAAAGGCTGCCAGGCAGTGTGCAAATGATTATTGGATCAAGTTATGTGAGTCCATTCAAATCGCAAGTGATAAGGGAGACATAAGAAGCATGTATGAAGGAATAAAGAAAGCCTGTGGTCCAGTGATCAAAAGAAGTGCACCATTGAAAACCTTGACTGGAGAAGTCATCACTGATAAGAAACAGCAGATGGACAGATGGGTAGAGCACTATTTGGAGCTTTACTCAAGTGAGACCAAACTAGCGGATAATGCCCTCAACGCCATAGAGGCTCTACCAACTCTTGACCACCTGGACACACTTCCCACCATAACAGAAGTTAAGTGTGCTATAAATGAACTTGCATCTGGCAAGGCTCCAGGTAAGGATGGGATTCCAATAGAGGTTATCAGGAGTGGGCAAGACACACTCACTATACAGATCCACCAGCTAATAGAGCTATGCTGGCGTGAAGGACAAGTCCCACAGGATTTCAAAGATTCAAGCATCATAACACTGTACAAGAACAAGGGCGATCGGAGCGACTGCAACAACTATAGGGGTATCTCACTTCTGTGTATTGTTGGAAAAGTATTTGCCAGAATTGTTCTGCGCAGACTTCAAGTCCTAGGAGATCAAGTCTACCCCGAATCACAGTGTGGCTTTCGACAGAACCGGTCTACCACTGATATGATATTCTCATTGCGACAAATGCAAGAAAAATGCCGTGAACAGAATCAACCACTGTTTATTGCCTTCATCGACCTCACAAAGGCATTTGATTTGGTCAGTCGTGAGGGTCTGTTCAAGGCACTAAAGAAGATTGGCTGCCCACCAACTCTTCTGTCCATTGTGGAATCGTTCCACACAGGCATGAAGGGTATAATCAAGTTTGATGGTGCAACTTCTGAAGAATTTGAAATCAAGAGTGGAGTTAAGCAAGGTTGTGTACTAGCTCCCACCCTCTTTGGAATATACTTTTCACTTCTACTGAAATATGCCTTTCGTGATCAGGATGGTGGTATATACATTCACTCACGCTCAGATGGCGGCCTCTACAATGCTCAGAGATTGAAGGCTAAGACCAAAATTAGGAGGGTACTGATCAGAGAGTTGCTTTTTGCAGATGATGCTGCAGTTACGACCCACTCTGAGGAAGAATTGCAATGTCTACTATCTGCATTCTCCAATGCTTGTTCTGAATTTGGTTTAACAATTAGCAAAAAGAAGACACAGATTATGTCACAAGGTGCACATGGGGTACCATCAATCTTTATTGACGACGCCGAACTAGAGATAGTAGACCATTTTACATATCTAGGATCAGTGGTAAATAGCAAATTATCCCTAGATCAGGAAATCAACATCCGGATTGGTAAGGCAGCAACAACAATGAACAGGTTAAGAAAAAGAGTCTGGGAGAACAGGAAGCTTACTGCCAAAACAAAAGTCCTTGTCTATCAAGCCTGTGTCCTTAGTACTCTTCTCTATGGCAGTGAAACCTGGACAACTTACTCACACCAAGAGAACAATTTAAACAGCTTTCATATGCGGTGTCTGCGAAGAATTCTTGGTATTAAGTGGCAAGACAAAATCACAAATACTGAAGTATTGGAAAGATCAGGTTGTGTGACAGTTTATTCCATGCTCAGTCTTCGTAGACTTAGATGGATAGGACATCTTAGGAGGATGGATGATGGTAGAATACCAAAGGATATCTTTTTTGGTGAATTACAGATGGGTAAGAGATCTCAGGGTCGGCCTCTACTACGATACAAAGATGTGTGTAAGCGGGACATGATTGATACAGGCATTGATAATGCACATTGGGAGCAAGTCGCTGCTGAACGTGTTGCATGGAGGGCAAATATCAGAAATGGAATAAAGTCAAAGGAGAAAATTATTGCAGAAAAGTCACACACCAAGCGTTTGAGACGTAAGATGGTGCATGATGGTGGAAATGACCACGTGTTCAGATGCACCCACTGTGAACGGACATTTACAGCGCAAATTGGCCTTATCAGTCACACTCGCTACCGCCATAGTTAAAAGTTATTATGCCTTTTTAAAGCACAAACTATCGTCTGTCAAGACGGCAAGGTGCCAATGAATGGAGTCTTTGTCACTAACTAATGTTCTCTTAATTCCACAAAGAGTTGCTCCGGAATCTCGTATTAATGTACATTGTTTGTTATTTACAAAACCTGTTGCATAATTTAATTTGCCTGTTGGTGTTAAGGCTAAGTTGGCCATTTCGTTAGCAACTGGGATTGTGTGGCCACATAACAGAGTTGTATCCAACTGAAATTTTGCACAGGTATTACATTTGTTATCAGTAATGGTGTCAATGATTTGTACTGCATTGCCTAACTCACTCGAACTTTCATTCTGGTTGTCGCATTCGTTCTGTTGTTCACCCTCTTCATCTGAGGTTGTGTCTATTAATGCGGCATTGGCCTGTTTCAACATCTTTCTACCATTACAAACTGATGAAAAATGGCCATAGCTCGAGCAAAAATAAAAACATTTAACCGCTCTCTGATATGCGTTCCTTTTGTTCTTTTGTTTTTCCACTACCATTTGGAGATGATGTGGGTAATTTGGTGATTTGTCGCACATCGCGTATTCTTCGTGTGTCAGATGACAATACTGACATTTGACTGGTTTTGTGAACTTAGAGCGTTGTTTGAACTTATATTCGTTTGGTTTTGAGTACTTGGTGTTTGTAACCGCTGCTGTTTCATTTTGGCTCATGTTTAACTGGAAAATATCGCGGTTCGCTGTAAAATATGCGCTCCCCTTGGTTTCAATTTCTTGGATAGTTTTACATTCCATTTGTCTCAAAAACTTAGAAAAAATAGGTGTTGGAATTGTAGTAATAATTTTATCAATTATAATTAACTCTTTCAGTTTATCATGGTTGTTATTTGTTTTTGCTGAGGTTATCCATTTTGTACAAATATCCTGCACAGTAGACACGTAGTCAATGAAGGTTTGATTAGGTAGAGGGGCTAATTTTGAGAACTGAAGTTGATAGCCTGCTGTATCTAGTGAGAAATGTTGGAGTATTCTTTGCTTTAAATAATCATAATCTTTCCTCATATCTTGTGGAACTGTCTCTATCACTTTTAAGGGCTCTAAAGCTAAATTTCTCATCAGAATAAATGACCAGTCGACTTTTTCGACTTTATGGTAGGTCATCAAACACTCGAAGTTCTCTAAGTATGCGCTTATAGAGTCTCCTGAACAAAACGCTTTGACAAGGCCTTTGTATTTGTTGTATTTTTGTTCATCTTCTTTGCTTTTAATTTTGTTTACTGACATTTCTACGTTGGAGTCAATTTCCATTTGTTTTAGTTTTATCTGTGTCTCTGCATTTAATTGGGCTTGCTTGGTCGCCGCCTCAATCTCCATCAGCATCTTCTTCTCTTGAGCCTGCAGTTGTATTTTCTTTTCTTCAGCTTCCATTTGCATCCGCATCTTTTTCTCTTCCGCCTCAATTTGCATTTTTCTCTCCTCTCTTTCTGCTAGCATCTTTTTCTCTTCTGCCTCAATCTGCATCTGTATCTTTTTCTCTTCCCTTTCTGCTTGTATCTTCTTCTCTTCTCTTTCCATTGCTCTTTCTTCTCGTGCAATATTTTCTGAATGTGTCTTTTGTGCCCATTCTGACAGTTTTTCTTCTTTATATCCTAACTTAATACCTAATTCAATGCACTGTTCTAATGTTGACATCTTGTATTTTCGTTCTTGTTTACTTTCTTGAAATTAAATCCCTTTGAAATTAGTTTGGGTGTACAAAAGTTGGTCATCTCCCCTCAATGTTTACATTCAAATTTATATGAAAAGATTTACTTGATTACAACATTAGCATATACATACAAATCAATACATAGAAAAAATGTTACAATGGATGAGGGTGAGTATCGCTTAGGGATGTAATGAGCATGAAATGAAACTCATCTTATTTTCCCTGAGCTCTCGACTGTAGACTTGTTTTCTCGCCACTGCTGGAGTACAGGTTACATACACGATATTTCGCGGAACAATCTGATGTTGGAATCAAAAAACATTAGTAACTGTCACTGTAAATGTCACAGTCATGTCAAATATAATAAACATTATCATCAGTTCAAATATTTTGTAGAGGGAGTATAATAGTTCAATCACAGATAGCTGCAAAGTTTTTAACTTTGTTATATATTAAAGTTGATATATAATTTTTTTACTTGGCAAAACCAAGAGCTGTTTGAAAAGTAAAGCTTGTGTATGCCAAAACCGGCGCTTGCCCCCTAATAGCCTGTCACAGTCCTAGATCTCTAGGGGATTGAAACTCGGGCTCATACAGGCAACAAACTCCGTTCAGATACAATCGAGCATCATTTATTTACAGTTATATTACAGTACGCTGGCGAAGTGAGTTTTCACAAGACAGCATTTAACAAGTTGCGTATCACAGGAGTGTACAATGAACATGATTATCACAACAACTCTAGCAGCTATCTAACATATAATAATGTATGTATAAGACCCCTAAAACACTTGGGTCTGAAACTATCAAGTCCCCTTAAGGTAAGACCTGTTGCTTCATCGATGTCCAGTCCGTGTCTCTCCTTCCACACGTGTCGTAATCCGACACGGGTGGTAACTCTCTCTGAGTTTCTCGTGGACCCCGCAATCGGCGGGCCCCATCAGTGTCCACGTGGCTGTGGACACACTGACCGTTCCTTCGAGAAGGCTCTAGATTATTCGAGCCTTCGAGTGACTCGGTTCTTTCCCTTTAGCTGGATTTATATCCCTTCGCCAGTGTCTTGTTCTTTTAGGTTGGTACCGCCCTTTAGGTGAGTCTGTGACAGTAAGGTAATGGGACACCAGATACTGTCGCTGGAGTGTGACGTGTAAGGTAATGGGACACCAGATATTGTAGCTGGAGTGTGACGTGTATGATAATGGGACACCAGATACTCTCGCTGGAGTGTGACGTGTAAGGTAATGGGACATCAAATACTGTGAATGGAGTGTGACGTGTAAGGTAATGGGACACCAGATACAGTGGATGGAGTGTGACGTGTAAGGTAATGGGACACCATATACTGTCGCTGGAGTGTGACGTGTAAGGTAATGGGACACCAGATACTGTGGATGGAGTGTGACGTGTAAGGTAATGGGACACCAGATACTGTCGCTGGAGTGTGACGTGTAAGGTAATGGGACACCAGATACTCTCGCTGGAGTGTAACGTGTAAGGTAATGGGACACCTGATACTGTCGCTGGAGTGTGACGTGTAAGGTAATTGGACACCAGATACTGTGGATGGAGTGTGGCGTGTAAGGTAATGGGACACCAGATATTGTAGCTGGAGTGTGACGTGTAAGGTAATGGGACACCAGATATTGTAGCTGGAGTGTGACGTGTAAGGTAATGGGACACCAGATATTGTAGCTGGAGTGTGACGTGTAAGGTAATGGGACACCTGATACTGTCGCTGGAGTGTGACGTGTAAGGTAATGGGATACCAGATACTATGGATGGAGTGGACGTGTAAGGTAATGGGACACCAGATACTGTGGATGGAGTGTGACGTTTAAGGTAATGGGATACCAGATACTATGGATGGAGTGTGACGTGCAAGGTAATGGGACACCAGATACTGTCGCTGGAGTGTGACGTGTAAGATAATGGGACACCAGATACTGTCGCTGGAGTGTGACGTGTAAGATAATGGGTCATCAGATACTGTCACTGGAGTGTGGCGTGTAAGGTAATGAGACACTAGATACTGTGGATGGAATGTGACGTGTAATGTTAATGGGACACCAGATACTGTCGCTGGAGTGTGACGTGTAAGATAATGGGACACCAGATACTGTCGATGGAGTGTGACGTGTAAGATAATAGGACACCAGATACTGTCACTGGAGTGTGACGTGTAAGGTAATGGAAAACCAGATATTGTGGATGGAGTGTGACGTGTAAGGCAATGGGACACCAGATACTGTCACTGGAGTGTGACGTTTAAGGTAATGGGACACCAGATACTGTCGCTGGAGTGTGACGTGTAAGGTAATGGGACACCAGATATCGTGGATTGTGTGTGACGTGTAAGGTAATGACACACCAGATACTGTGGATGGAGTGTGACGTGTAAGGTAACGGGACACCAGATACTGTGGATGGAGTGTGACGTGTAAGGTAATGGGACACCAGATACTGTGGATGGAGTGTGACGTGTAAGGTAATGGGACA
The DNA here is from genome assembly GCA_963921405.1 of Cepaea hortensis. Classification (NCBI taxonomy): domain Eukaryota; kingdom Metazoa; phylum Mollusca; class Gastropoda; order Stylommatophora; family Helicidae; genus Cepaea; species Cepaea hortensis. The sequence goes on along the minus strand of OY992889.1, from coordinate 74,080,769 downwards.
CCAGATACTGTGGATGGAGTGTGACGTGTAAGGTAATGGGACACCAGATACTGTCGCTGGAGTGTGACGTGTAAGATAATGGGACACCAGATACTGTCGATGGAATGTGACGTGTAAGATAATAGGACACCAGATACTGTCACTGGAGTGTGACGTGTAAGGTAATGGACACCAGATACTGTGGATGGAGTGTGACGTGAAAGGTAATGGGACACCAGATACTGTGGATGGAGTGTGACGTGTTGTCACAAAATAAAACACCGCGTTTGACCAGCTGATTACTATAAGAGGATTTCTGATTAAATGGACTATCTGCAAAGCGACAAGTGTTTCAAGTAATACAGAGAAAACATTCATAGTTGTGGCTGCACGTGTTCCCAAACAGGTCGGGCATAAATAACAGCTGTACTTGTACATCTGGTCAGCAAAAATAGGAACATTCGGAAGTGAGATGAATGCATACATCGCTTTGACAGTTTATCAACAGTCAGAGACAACCGGAATTGGCAGCTAGGGACAGGTAACAGTCCATCTGTCAATTAGAGTTTCCCGACATCAAACAGAAATGGCAGCGGTGATTGTCACCTGTCGACAGAAGATTGACGGCTGGTTATCGGCAACTGTTGTTGGGAGTATACAGGAACTCGCTGGCTTGTTTTGGGAATCTAAACAACTGATGACAACTCTGACATTGATGGAGCCAGGGAAAATAGATTCTTGATAATGGATGATATGCCCAAATAACACCTGCAGGACGTCAACCATGTCACATTGACCAATGTTAGGGGTTTGCCAGAAAACCATGATTGGAGAGGACAGTTGAACTCAAACCTTGGATTTTAGCGGACGTGCTTCGGCACTGCGGTTCTATTGGAATAATGTCTACCGTGTGCTTATTAGTGGCTTTAATGGTTCACGTGCCTGTCATGGCAATTTGTAGATGTGATTTGTAAGACTGCAGTGTTGCCTAAGGTAGTATACTATGTAATTAGTCCTAATTAATTTAGGCGGTAGCATGGTGAAAACTAGAGTAGTGAAGTGATATTGGCTCTGCTAGGGTGAATAGAATACTGAGGTTGCCCTCTGTTTATTGGTCTTTCCTTATCATAGCCTGATTCGGACGTAGGTTAGAAGCTATAAGGCTCTCTTACAGAGTAGTTAGCTGTAAAATAACAGAGCAGGGTAATAAGCTTACACCCAGCCGGTAGGATCAGTGACTAGTGCTCTCACATGATGTGTTGGTTTTTTCACAGGTTCCCCACCAGTTACTAGGAAACTCAACACTGGTTTTGAAGAAGTGCACTCCAATTGGACGACCACCAGTTGGACTCTAAATTGATTCTTACCGAAAAGGAATAACGTCCGAGAAGAAAGATGGTATATGTTTACGCTGGACTCATACGCAGAAGGGTTCACCAGGGTATGGCCCAGAAGAGCCAGCCAATATAACGACTCCTGCGTGGTATGGTTCACATAGGATGGGTGATGATTGTTGATATATCGCACATCAGACAAACATTGTTTAAGGAACGAGAACATTAACGGATAAGTCACATCGTGTGCTAGATTCCAGTGTAATATTACATATGACATATACTTGAACCTATATGAACACTAGTTAGGATCAGGTGTAGAAACATTAACAGTAAAACCTAAATACACTACAAAGGATTTGTGCATTCTTTAGGACCGATAGGAACTTACAAAGTTAGTTTGCAACCAGTCCGTAATCAATCTGTACTTACAAACAGTATCTATTTCGGATGATCATGAAGATGGATTACCAGGTGGCTACCTATGACAGTCAGTATCCGGCAAGAGGGTTTCGACACTGGGTGAGGTGCACTGGTTATGATTTAATGTGCTGTGGTGTGCCCTTGCAATGAAGAAACTATGCTATTATCTGAAAGTCCGATCATACACACAGTATAGAACACATCACGCATTTTCTTCGCATACACGTCTCATATACGTTACACTTTTCTTTTAATAAATTAATCTTTATTAATTTTTAGAAGCAAGAGTTGTTGAGTATGTTGCGTTGGGGAAGTATGAGAGGGGGCATAGTACGACAGTGAGAGAGTGATAGGAAAAGGTGTCCACGGGCTGATGTAGTGTGTTGGACGGAAGCTGGTGGATTCTCCAAGATATTGATGAGGGAAAAAATATTATAATGTGGGTGTTGACTCTCCTCACTCCAGGGACGACACTTTAAAGGAGGACACGACACGTGTAAGGTAATGGGACACCAGATACTGTGGATGGAGTGTGACGTGTAAGGTTATGGGACACCAGATACTGTGGATGGAGTGTGACGCGTAAGGTAATTTGACACCAGATACTGTGGATGGAGTGTGACGTTTAAGGTTATGGGACACCAGATACTGTGGATGGAGTGTGGCGTGTAAGGTAATGGGACAACAGATACTGTGGATGGAGTGTGGCGTGTAAGGTAATGGGACACCAGATACTGTGGATGGAGTGTGACGTGTATGGTAACGGGACACCATATACTGTGGATGGAGTGTGACGTTTAAGGTAATGGGACACCAGATACTGTGGATGGAGTGTGACGTGTAAGGTAATGGGACACCTGATACTGTAGATGGAGTGTGTCGTGTAAGGTAATGGGACACCAGATACTGTGGATGGAGTGTGACGTTTAAGGTTATGGGACACCAGATACTGTCGCTGGAGTGTGACGTGTAAGGTAATGGGACACCAGATACTGTGGATGGAGTGTGACGTGTAAGGTTATCACACACCAGATACTGTGGATGAAGTGTGACGTGTAAGGTAATGGGACATCAGATACTGTGGATGGAGTGTGACGTTTAAGGTAATGGGACACCAAAAACTGTGGATGGAGTGTGACGTGTAAGGTAATGGGACACCAGATACTGTGGATGGAGTGTGGCGTGTAAGGTAATAGGACACCAGATACTGTGGATGGAGTATAACGTGTAAGTTAATGGGACACCAGATACTGTGCATGGAGTGTGGCGTGTAAGGTAATGGGACACCAGATACTGTGAATGGAGTGTGACGTGTAAGGTAATGGGACACCAGATACTGTGGATGGAGTGTGACGTGTAAGGTAATGGGACACCAGTTACTGTCGCTGGAGTGTGACGTGTAAGGTAATGGGACACCAGATACTGTCGCTGGTGTGTGACGTGTAAGATAATGGGACACCAGATACTCTCGCTGGAGTGTGACGTGTAAGGTAATGAGACATCAGATACTGTGAATGGAGTGTTACGTGTAAGGTAATGGGACACCAGATACAGTGGATGGAGTGTGACGTGTAAGGTAATGGGACACCATATACTGTCGCTGGAGTGTGACGTGTAAGGTAATGGGACACCATATACTGTGGATGGAGTGTGACGTGTAAGGTAATGGGACACCAGATACTGTCGCTGGAGTGTGACGTGTAAGGTAATGGGACACCAGATACTGTCGCTGGAGTGTGACGTGTAAGGTAATTGGACACCAGATACTGTGGATGGAGTGTGACGTGTAAGGTAATGGGACACCAGCTATTGTCGCTGGAGTGTGACGTGTAAGGTAATGGGACACCTGATACTGTCGCTGGAGTGTGACGTGTAAGGTAATGGGACACCAGATACTGTGGATGGAGTGTGACGTGTAAGGTTATCACACACCAGATACTGTGGATGGAGTGTGACGTGTAAGGTAATGGGACACCAGATACTGTGGATGGAGTGTGACGTTTAAGGTAATGGGACACCAGATACTGTGGATGGAGTGTGACGTGTAAGGTAATGGGACACCAGATACTGTGGATGGAGTGTGGCGTGTAAGGTAATGACACACCAGATACTGTGGATGGAGTGTGACGTGTAAGGCAATGGGACACCAGATACGGTGGATGGAGTGTGACGTGTAAGGTAATGGGACACCAGATACTGTGGATGGAGTGTGGCGTGTAAGGTAATGGGACACCAGATACTGTCGCTGGAGTGTGACGTGTAAGGTAATTGGACACCAGATACTGTGGATGGAGTGTGACGTGTAAGGTAATGGGACACCAGATATTGTCGCTGGAGTGTGACGTGTAAGGTAATGGGACACCTGATACTGTCGCTGGAGTGTGACGTGTAAGGTAATGGGACACCAGATACTGTGGATGGAGTGTGACGTGTAAGGTTATCACACACCAGATACTGTGGATGGAGTGTGACGTGTAAGGTAATGGGACACCAGATACTGTGGATGGAGTGTGACGTTTAAGGTAATGGGACACCAGATACTGTGGATGGAGTGTGACGTGTAAGGTAATGGGACACCAGATACTGTGGATGGAGTGTGGCGTGTAAGGTAATGACACACCAGATACTGTGGATGGAGTGTGACGTGTAAGGCAATGGGACACCAGATACGGTGGATGGAGTGTGACGTGTAAGGTAATGGGACACCAGATACTGTGGATGGAGTGTGGCGTGTAAGGTAATGGGACACCAGATACTGTGGATGGATTATACCGTGTAAGTTAATGGGACACCAGATACTGTGGATGGAGTGTGACGTGTAAGGTAATGGGACACCAGATACTGTCGATGGAGTGTGACGTGTAAGGTAATGGGACACCAGATACTGTCGCTGGAGTGTGACGTGTAAGATAATGGGACACCAGATACTCTCGCTGGAGTGTGACGTGTAAGGTAATGGGACACCAGATACTGTGAATGGAGTGTTACGTGTAAGGTAATGGGACACCAGATACAGTAGATGGAGTGTGACGTGTAAGTTAATGGGACACCATATACTGTCGCTGGAGTGTCACTTGTAAGGTAATGGGACACCAGATACTGTGGATGGAGTGTGACGTGTAAGGTAATGGGACACCAGATAATGTCGCTGGAGTGTGACGTGTAAGGTAATGGGGCACCAGATAATCTCGCTGGAGTGTGACGTGTAAGGTAATGGGACACCAGATACTGTCGATGGAGTGTGACGTGTTAGACCTCAACATATTCTAGGCCACGACTAGGATAGCCAGTTTCTACCTCGTCGATTTTCCTTGCCAGCAATTTGTCGAGACCCCATTCTATGAGACTGGGTCGACCCAGAACCCATACTGTTCAGACAACATAATGGAGGTCAGCACGGCAGAATGGTTAAGTGAGCTCGTTCTAAAACTTCCAGTGTGCTGATGCCGAGGTAGCTGGTACAACTCCTACACCGGTCAATGTTTACTTCTCATCCTTGACCCTGAGACGTAAATTTCAAGTAGTTATAAAGTCAGAGTGGGTTCGCCGGATGACGAGGGACACTGGTAATTGGGAAAGCTAATTCACACGCAAAAACCAGACCAATGTATTAGAAGTGGTAGCATGTGTATGGACTACGCTTGAATTCAAAGCGAGCGAACATTAAAAAAAGACAACATAATCCCGCATCTGCTGTTGACTGAACCAACAATAAAACTGAAAATAAACTAAATGTAAAGACGCAGAACATATGGAGTTAAACAAATATAATGTAAGATAGTGTATAATTATATTAAGATTATTCTTACTTCTAAAGCAGGACAATTCAACGAGAAGGTTGCATTGTTAATTTACACACATTTAATTGATCAGAAAAATATATAGAAAAGACTAACGAAATATTTGATGACATTATAAGAAATAAACCAGTGACATAAAAGACATTCTCAGCATTGACGTAAAGAAAATGCCATAAAAGGGAACAAACAAGGGTAAATCGGCAAACTATGAATCATAAGAGAACAAAATAAAAGAAAGTAAAGAAGGATGTGAGATAGCGCAAGTCACTGAGCTGTGAAACATTTATGAAACAGGATTCATTGTGCAAGTCTTAACACATCTGAGTTTATGGCAACACTTAAACAGCAAAAATAAAATAGAAGCAACATCATAGTTTGATGTCAGAAGCATATACTTAATGAATCACACAGCAGAAATAGCGCACACTGACAAAAACATCGACATCGAAATCCTAGAAGAATAAATTGAGTTACAAATAAAAAGCAATAGCACATGATAAGATATATTTTGTATTGTGCTACTGGTAAGAAATATTTACATGTTAAAAAAGAAACATGTGCGCATGCTTCGGTGCTTTTGACATATTTTCAGCAGGAGACATTGATGAGATGCCATAAAGAAATAAGGGCGATGACAAAAATATCGAGTTTACTGAGTAACCTATGCTTGGAACACTGTGCCATGGACACAAAGTTATCCCCTAAACGCTGATATAAAAAGAGTAATAAGACGTTATAAGACGTTCGTTCGTTCTCTCTGTCTTCTCCTTGCTTTTTCCCCATCAATTTCGCCAGTTGCCACTAAATTTTCTAGTTTATTCATAGCGTACCCAACACATTTTGACTATCTATGCCTAATTTCTCTAATCACTTTACAGTTTTCATATGTTTTATGTAGGACTTGCTCTTTGGTTTTTTTGCCCTTGGTATTTTCTCCTAGAAAACCGCATTTTCACTGCCATTAGATGTTTCTCAGCGTGTCTGATTATTGTCCACGTTTCACACACATATGCTAATAGTACAAGTTCTATAAAGCACTTAAACTCTTGTGCTTGCTGCACTTGACATCGTTTTAATAGTGATATAGAGGATCAGAAAACATATGGCAACAAGTTCCAAACTAGGAATGTAAAAAGAATTAATAAATGAAACAACTAAGATATTCAAGCACATAAAAAAGGTTAACATAGCGAAATGACAAAAACTATATATAATGGAAGGAAAATTAACGGCCACCGCGCAAATGGACATGATTGTTTCAGACAAGAGGGTAAAATCAAAGGATAGATAGGACAATAAGACTCTTTTAAAAACCATACTGGAAGGCAAGGTTGAGGGCAAGCGAGCAAGAGGTAGACAACGATACAAGTGGGAAGATAACATCAAGAGATGGACGAACATCAGCCTGACAGAATGTACAGTCAAGGAAGGTGAGAGACAGACAGTGTTGGAGATCCATTGCAGCCAACCTTCATTGTGGAGATGGCACCTGATTGATTAATTGAAGACTCGACTGCACTGTAAAGGAAAGGGACATACTGCTGGAGATCTACTGAAGCTTACATTCCATGTGAAAATAGCAACTAAACACAAAATTACCTAGAACAGAACCTCACAATACTCGGATCATTTGTATAAGTGTTCTGTCTGGTTTTTTTTTTCATTTGAAGAATGACGAAAAGTAATAATTGAGGAAGCTCACCTATTAAGTGTCATGTGGCACGTCTGATATTATGACTTATGATTCCACATTCCAGCTTCCCCTTATTTTATAAGTTCATCAGGGAGTCTCCGTGGCGGGGTGGTGACACCGCCTGCCTCGCGCTATGAAAGTTGTGGGATCAATTAAGGCCCACGGCGTTCGGTTCACGAGTCCAATTTTCTTGGAGACTCCGGGGGGTCGTCGCTGGAGCTACAGAGTTCGTGCTCTATGCGAGGTTTTCGACAGGACGCCCCAGGGGCAGAAACCGAGTCTTGTGGAATAAAACTGTGCAAGGAAGTCGAGCCTCTTGACTTGTAAAACTCTTTTAGAGCCATTTTTTAAAAATAATTTCATCAAATGTCGTATTATTTTATTTTTAAACTCTGGAGTTGCTTTGCAGCCTAGTTAAGTACCTCACTGTTCACCTCATTCTAGGGAGGTAAGCTTGTCTGAGGGCTCTAATGCTCTTAGAATGTCTCTGTGCTGGTCGCAGTGTAGTGGGTTTATTTCACATGCTTCTAATTACATACTGACTTCTCGTCCTTGACTTGGGAATGTAAATTGTAAGTAAGTCAGAAGTCGGAGAAGGGTTGCCTCACGACTTAGGGACACTGGTAACACGAAAAGCTAACCTCACTACTATTACAGGTGAGTAGGCTATGCTCGAGTTAAAAGCCAGCGAGACTTCAATGTAAGTGTTTCATTTGTATAGGATAAGGCAGATCCTGACTGCATCAGGATGTTACGGTATTTGATGAAACAAAGAAGTATTATTAAGTTATGAGGACACACAATAAAAGAACACATACACAAGCCTGCCCTGGCCCTCAGTCCACGTAAACAGAATAATAAGCGTGAGGGGAATCAATGAAAATAATGTAATGATATAATAAAAACTAAGACAAGTATAAATACATTAAGCATGAATAAAACGCAACACGACTCTGTGTCGTTTCGGTAGTCGGTGTGTGTATGTGTGTGCATATGTGTGTATGTGTGGATGTGTGTTTGTTTGTATGTGTGCGCGTGTGTAGGTGTGTGTATGTGGGTAGGTGGGTGTAGGTGTGTGTGTGTATGTATGGATGTGTGTATGTGCATGTGTGTATGTATTTATGTGCATATGTGTGTATATGTGCATGCATGCAGTGTATGCGAGGGAGTGTGTATGTGTGTGTTATTGAGTGTGTTCATAACTGTGAGAGTTTGTGCAAATGACGTATGTATGTAGGTATGTGTGTGCGTTTATGAATATGTGTGTCTGCCTGTCTCATAACATGGTAATATGCATTGTTTATGTTTACAACATCCATTTGATAATGCTTTTTTCCTATGTAAATGTAACAAGCACAATTGATGAACGAAAGATGAGTGATTGGAAGGGCCGAATGTAAGACGGGCCTGCGTGACCAATTTGTGACCCTTTGAAAATAAAATAAAGTTCGTTCGTTAGTTCGTTCGTTCATTCGTTCGTTTGTTCGTTCGTTAGTTCGTTCGTGCGTTCGTTCGTCGCCATGTTTTGTCAAGAACGAGAAAAACAGATATAAAAAAAAATATGAAAGTGAAACACAGTAACCGTATATTAACATTTAAAACATAATAGGCATATTTACAAAGATGAAGAAGGAGACGTGTTAGTGTGAAATCGGGAATACAAGTTACTTGCATATTCTTTTCATGACGTTGCATTCTGTGAATCATTAGGTCGATTGTAAACTGTGCTATAGAGTGGAGAGAGGACAGAACAGTTCAGAAACCCAGGGTCAGAAGAACTTTGGCCAGAGACACCAACGATACGGCTTTAGTCAAATAGAGTTAGACTGGACTTACCAATAGGAATACGTTACACAGGATGATAACTATCAGATATGAAGTATTTCTTCTTCTTCTTCAGCGTTCCGAGCCATTGAGGTTCTTTGCTGCAGATACAATCCGTCTCCATTCGTCTCTCTGGTTGACCTTCTCTTGCCAGTCATTGATTCCAAGTGCTTGTAGGTCTGTATATATATATTATCTCTCCACCGTATTCTTGGTCTACCTCGGGGTCTACGGTCATTTATTTCCTGAGTGTAAGCGAGTTTTGTTTCCCTATTATCTTCCATTCTTTCTATATACCCCAGCCATTGTAGTCTATTAGCCTTCATGATACCAGTGATTAGCGGGGACTTAAACAGATCATACATGTCTTTGTTACTTCTTCTTTTCCACTCTCCACTTATGAAGTATTTACCAAAAATAATATTTCTAATAAGAGTGTTAGTCAACCTAAATGTGGTAAATGTTATCCCTACCAGAATAGTGTCGTGATAAAGTAGAATTCTTGGATTCCCTCTACAGAAAAAAAAAATGATCGGTTTGACTGAATACAAGAAAATATATCTACGAGTTTTCCCGCACAGTAAAGACTTTTCCTGCCAACTACTATAGGGGTTTTTAGCCAAGATACTCGTGATTACTGTTGAATGAAACTTAACTAGGGTGTCAAGTAACAGCTGTCGAACAACTTTTCCAGACATGGACAACCCGACAACCTTTGTCAATTATTAACAGAAACTTCTATTGTCAGTGGCAATGTGGTTTCTGAGAAAATTGTAAAGAATGTCATGGGTGGACAGAAAAGCGAATGAGACTGTTCTTCAAGAAACAAATTAAAACCAAAATTTAATTAGAAAATTTAAGTGTAGACAGTCACGATTTTCTTAGCACATTTTGAGGAGAAATAAGTCTTACAACTTATGACAACTTGCAAAATGTATAGGACAAGAGCAAGTGGAAGGCAGAAAAATAAAGGCCCGGATGTTTTGGCCACATGACTTAGTCGGGACAAGAACACGAGCTGACCAAGACTCTGAGGATCGTATGAGATCTCGAACCATGACCGTCCACGCTTATTAGCATTGCACATGAAGATGGTAATTGTGATGATTCTTATTTCTCCAGCTGCTTGATACATCAAGTCGGATTATATCTGTTTAGTACCTCAGAAGTCGGAGTGGGTTCGCCCGATGACCAGGGACACTGGTAATAGGGAAAGCTAATCCACCCGCAAAAATTAATCTAGTGCACTAAAAGTATAGTATATGTATGGACTACGCTTGAGTTCAGAGAGAGTGAACTAAGAAACAAACCTGTTGAGTGCATTCAGTATGTGCGGTTCATGTTGTGTTTTCATAATTGCATCGTGCTATTGTTTTCTCAGGCTGCATTATCGCGAGGTATCTGAAGAAACGAGATCAGTCCCACGTGTTTATATGTACCACTACCTGCAAAACCCTTTGGAGGAAAGCATTGACCAAACTTGGTTGAACATCAAGAATACAATTCAGTCTACCGCAGAAGAATGTCTCGGTGTGTTAACCACGCATAGAAAGAACAGATGGTTCAATCAAAAATGTGAAGAAGCAGTCATTAGGAAGAAGAATGCCAGACATGTATGGTTAAATGACATCAATAACATCCAAAAAGAAGAGCATTATAGAAATGAATGTAAAGAGGCTACAAAAATAGTCAGACAGCAGAAGCGAGAATACATGAGTAATATAATCAAAGATATGGAAACTAATCACCAGAAAAATGAATCCAGAAAATTTTTTAAAGAACTGAAGTCAATGAAACACCAACAAAACACATATGGTTTAAAAGACAAAAATGGGAATATGATAAATACCAATGAGGAAATGTGCAACACATGGAAAGAATATTTTATTGAATTACTAAATTGTGAAGCTCCAAGTAACATTTTCTCACAAGAAGAGGTTCTAACATGCGAACCACAAATTGAAGAACCTACATTTGAAGAAATCCTATATGTAATCACACGACTTAAAAACAATAAGGCAACTGGGACTGATGGAATTGCTGCTGAATTTATAAAGGCAGGTGGCCATGCATTACATCTAAAGCTATACGAACTAATAATAAAAATCTGGAGGACAGAAGAATTACCCCATGACTGGAAAGAGTCATTATTGATACCTATCTTTAAGAAAGGAGACAAGTTCCAATGTGGAAATTATAGAGGAATATCACTACTGTCCACAAGCTATAAGATACTATCCGCAGTATTACTAAATAGACTAAAACCATATTCAGAAGACATATTAGATGACTACCAGGCGGGTTTTAGACAAAACAGATCAACAATAGATCAGATATTTATCTTACGACAATTAGCCGAGAAACATTGGGAATATAAAAGAGATCTCCATAACATTTTTGTGGATTTTAAAAAGGCTTATGATAGTGTCCATAGGAATAGTCTATGGAATGCTATGCAGGAATTTGGAATACCAAGGAAGTTAATCAACATGACCAGACTATGCATGGAAGATACTTATAATATAGTAACATATAAAGGCAGGAAATCAGACCCCTTCCAAATAACATCTGGCTTGAAACAGGGTGATGCACTATTGCCGCTACTCTTCAATCTGGCTCTAGAGAAAGTTGTAAGGAAGGTAAAGGAGGAATGTGATATTGGAGGAACATCCAAGCTGCTTGGTTATGCAGATGATATAGATATTATAGGGCAAAGTGAATAAAAGACATTGGAAATATTGACTCACTTAAAGGAAAAAGCCCAACAGATGGGGCTGGTTATCAACCAAGATAAGACAGAATATATGGTAGTTTCAAGAGACGGAATGGCTAGAAACTCTGGCCACATACAAATAGATAATATGACCATTAAAAGAACGGAAACATACAAATACCTGGGTACGATCTTCAACTGCTCCAACATCATAAGGGAAGAAATACAAACTAGAATCAACTCTGGAAATAAGATATACTATGCACTACAACATCTACTAAAATCAAAGGCGCTATCTCGTAACACCAAAATCACAATATACAAAACACTGATCAGACCAGTTGTGCTGTGTGGCTCTGAAACCTGGAGTACAACGAAAGGAGACGAAGCCTTGTTACAAACCTTTGAGAACAAAATTTTAAGACGCATCTTTGGACCCATTAGGGATACACAAAGTGGAGAGTGGAAAAGAAGAAGTAACAAAGACATTTATGATCTGTTTAAGTCCCCGCTAATCACTGGTATCATGAAGGCTAATAGACTACAATGGCTGGGGCATATAGAAAGAATGGAAGATAATAGGGAAACAAAACTCGCTTACACTCAGGAAATAAATGACCGTAGACCCCGAGGTAGACCAAGAAGGCGGTGGAGAGATAATACATGTACAGACCTACAAGCACTTGGAATCAACGACTGGCAAGAGAAGGTCCACCAGAGAGACGAATGGAGACGGATTGTATTTGCAGCAAAGAACCTCAATGGCTCGGAACGCTGAAGAAGAAGAATATATATATATATATATATATATATATATATATATATATATATATATATATATATATATATATATATATATATATATATATATATATATATCAGAGTCAGGTCTTAGTCAGATATGACTGAGCTACCGTATAACAGTAGACGGTACTACCTGGTTTCTGTTAGCGCCGAACGTTGGGCGGCGCTTACCAAACCCGACACCCCACATTGTGCCAACGGCTTCGGGCGAAAGAGCGCAATTGGGAGGGTACAAGCCTTACCCTGGTGCGAGGAAATGCAAGCTAAAGACAAAATTGTCATGGCAGGGCAGACCAGGCCCTAAGCCTTGGTTGGTGACTGGTCTAGGATCGAAGCTCCGACAGGCGGACAGTTAGAGCATTGCTTTGCTGATCCGGCAGCTTCTGCAGCTTGTCTTGTTCCAGATGTAGGGGTGTTACCTTTCCTCTGGAGTGAACTAGGCAGGCCGAGAGAGGGATCATGCTGCATGGGCAACACATGATCTCTATATTTTAGCCCAGGCTTTGTGCTATGGAGAGGCAATAACTCCATCCCTGGTCTTAACTGGTCTCGGAATCAAAGCGAGAGGCAACTGTTACGGGTTATAAGTCCTTGTCAGTTGGCGTAGACATGGGGCGCCACGCGTTGCCTCTGACGGTGGGAGACACCTATAGGTGTCACTGATCAGCTACCGCCCGCCTCAAGCTGGGCAGCCCGCAGCCAATTGGGTGCTGATCCGCCACAGCCTGCCTGCTTCAATGGGTGCTTGGGGCTAGGACAAAATCTGAATTGCAGGCTGTAAAACCAATGCACCAGGTACAAACAAAAATATAAATAGAAACCTCAAGCTACGGCTTGCAACCTGGAACGTGAGAGCCATGTGTCCAGGATTTTCCACTGACTTGACCAATATTGACGATGTGAGAAAAACGGCTGTGATTGATGCCGAACTCAATCGTCTTAACATTGATATTGCTGGCCTGCAGGAGACTCGCCTCGCTGAGGAAGGGTCACTCAGGGAAAACAACTACACCTTTTTCTGGAAGGGTAAAGGGCAGGCAGAAAAAAGGCAACACGGTGTGGGCTTTGCAGTGAAGAATTCGCTACTGGGAATGATTGAAATTCCAGCAGGAGGAAATGAAAGACTATTATCCCTGCGCTTTGCAACCTCTTGTGGGTTTGCCACCATTATTACTGCATATGCACCGACACTCGTTTCCTCTGATGATGTGAAGGATTTGTTCTATGAGGAGTTAGACTCTGTGATCAAGGCAGTTCCAAAATCCGACTACATTTATATGCTCGGTGATTTCAATGCTCGTGTGGGCAAGGACTCGAGTTCATGGCCAGTGTGCCTTGGAAAATACAACATCGGTCGCATGAATGAAAATGGGCAAAGGCTGCTGGAGCATTGCACCAGTAATGACCTATGTATTACAAACTCTTTTTTTAAAACAAAAGAGATGCATAAGGTCACATGGAAACATCCAAGATCCGGCCATTGGCACCAGCTGGACTTCATCATCACACGGAGACAACATCTGAACCATATATCATTGACTCGTAGTTACCACAGTGCTGACTGTGATACGGATCATTCTTTGGTTGTTGCAAGGGTTAGACTGAGACCAAAGAGAATCTACACAGCTAAACACAAATCTAGCCCCAGGATTAATATTATTAACACTCATGATCCTGAAAAGTGCTTTCAGTTTCAACAGCAACTTGAAGACGCTTTCATTGATACACCAGAAAATTGTACAGTAAATGATAAATGGAATAAACTTAAGGAAACTCTTTGTAAAACTGCCGTAAAGGTTTACGGCACTGTGGATCATAAGAGGCAGGACTGGTTTGCGGCCAACAGCGAGACTCTGCAGCCCTTGATTGATAAGAAGAAGAAAGCTCTCTTAAGAAACAAGGAAAGACCAACGCGTAACACTCTGAGTGAGCTAAGGCAAGCTAGGAAGGATGTGCAAAAGGCTGCCAGGCAGTGTGCAAATGATTATTGGATCAAGTTATGTGAGTCCATTCAAATCGCAAGTGATAAGGGAGACATAAGAAGCATGTATGAAGGAATAAAGAAAGCCTGTGGTCCAGTGATCAAAAGAAGTGCACCATTGAAAACCTTGACTGGAGAAGTCATCACTGATAAGAAACAGCAGATGGACAGATGGGTAGAGCACTATTTGGAGCTTTACTCAAGTGAGACCAAACTAGCGGATAATGCCCTCAACGCCATAGAGGCTCTACCAACTCTTGACCACCTGGACACACTTCCCACCATAACAGAAGTTAAGTGTGCTATAAATGAACTTGCATCTGGCAAGGCTCCAGGTAAGGATGGGATTCCAATAGAGGTTATCAGGAGTGGGCAAGACACACTCACTATACAGATCCACCAGCTAATAGAGCTATGCTGGCGTGAAGGACAAGTCCCACAGGATTTCAAAGATTCAAGCATCATAACACTGTACAAGAACAAGGGCGATCGGAGCGACTGCAACAACTATAGGGGTATCTCACTTCTGTGTATTGTTGGAAAAGTATTTGCCAGAATTGTTCTGCGCAGACTTCAAGTCCTAGGAGATCAAGTCTACCCCGAATCACAGTGTGGCTTTCGACAGAACCGGTCTACCACTGATATGATATTCTCATTGCGACAAATGCAAGAAAAATGCCGTGAACAGAATCAACCACTGTTTATTGCCTTCATCGACCTCACAAAGGCATTTGATTTGGTCAGTCGTGAGGGTCTGTTCAAGGCACTAAAGAAGATTGGCTGCCCACCAACTCTTCTGTCCATTGTGGAATCGTTCCACACAGGCATGAAGGGTATAATCAAGTTTGATGGTGCAACTTCTGAAGAATTTGAAATCAAGAGTGGAGTTAAGCAAGGTTGTGTACTAGCTCCCACCCTCTTTGGAATATACTTTTCACTTCTACTGAAATATGCATTTCGTGATCAGGATGGTGGTATATACATTCACTCACGCTCAGATGGCGGCCTCTACAATGCTCAGAGATTGAAGGCTAAGACCAAAATTAGGAGGGTACTGATCAGAGAGTTGCTTTTTGCAGATGATGCTGCAGTTACGACCCACTCTGAGGAAGAATTGCAATGTCTACTATCTGCATTCTCCAATGCTTGTTCTGAATTTGGTTTAACAATTAGCAAAAAGAAGACACAGATTATGTCACAAGGTGCACATGGGGTACCATCAATCTTTATTGACGACGCCGAACTAGAGATAGTAGACCATTTTACATATCTAGGATCGGTGGTAAATAGCAAATTATCCCTAGATCAGGAAATCAACATCCGGATTGGTAAGGCAGCAACAACAATGAACAGGTTAAGAAAAAGAGTCTGGGAGAACAGGAAGCTTACTGCCAAAACAAAAGTCCTTGTCTATCAAGCCTGTGTCCTTAGTACTCTTCTCTATGGCAGTGAAACCTGGACAACTTACTCACACCAAGAGAACAATTTAAACAGCTTTCATATGCGGTGTCTGCGAAGAATTCTTGGTATTAAGTGGCAAGACAAAATCACAAATACTGAAGTATTGGAAAGATCAGGTTGTGTGACAGTTTATTCCATGCTCAGTCTTCGTAGACTTAGATGGATAGGACATCTTAGGCGGATGGATGATGGTAGAATACCAAAGGATATCTTTTTTGGTGAATTACAGATGGGTAAGAGATCTCAGGGTCGGCCTCTACTACGATACAAAGATGTGTGTAAGCGGGACATGATTGATACAGGCATTGATAATGCACATTGGGAGCAAGTCGCCGCTGAACGTGTTGCATGGAGGGCAAATATCAGAAATGGAATAAAGTCAAAGGAGAAAATTATTGCAGAAAAGTCACACACCAAGCGTTTGAGACGTAAGATGGTGCATGATGGTGGAAATGACCACGTGTTCACATGCACCCACTGTGAACGGACATTTACAGCGCAAATTGGCCTTATCAGTCACACTCGCTACCGCCATAGTTAAAAGTTATTATGCCTTTTTTAAAGCACAAACTATCGTCTGTCAAGACGGCAAGGTGCCAATGTAATATATATATATATATATATATATATATATATATATATATATATATATATATATATATATATATATATATATATATATGGTTTCCCTATGGCGACAAAATGACGCGTTACTTTTTTGGGGGACGCTATTTAGTGTTTTCCTTTGGATTTCGTGTGATTTCCTATGGATTTCCTGTGAATAGGGTTTTCCTGTGGATTATGTGATGTTATTTTGTGTCCTTTTATTGGAAGTACTAAAAAGAAGCCACGGAAGGCAGGTGGTGGATGAAATTTTGAGGGCAGCCGACAGATATTTGTTGGTCATGGTCTCGAGTTCACGACGGCAGGCAGAGGAGCTCTTCTTGAGTCAATGGCTGCGGTCTCCGACAAGTACAGTCACTGCCATAGAGGAAAGCAACGGCAAACTACCTCTTTAAAAGTGCCTAGTATATCATGATTCGCTTAAAGACTGATCATCGCAAAACAAGGACAGAGACGTTAAAATTAGCAACATGGAACGTTAGGACGTTAAACGACGACGAAAAATTAGAGAACATAAAACAAGAAATTGAAAGGGAAAAAATTAATATTTTAGGTATGTGCGAAACGAGATGGACAGGATCAGGCATCAAGATAGATGAAGATTTCAATATTATTTATTCTGGGGGTGAAGATCATCATAGGAGAGTGGCAATTATTTTGGACCGGAAATCATCAAAATCTGTTCAAGGATATTGGGCCGTGTCGGACAGAGTTCTACTAGTTAAATTAAGTGGCAGACCTTTTAGCATAAATATTATTCAAGTATATGCCCCAACAGGAGAATCCAGTGAAGATAATGTAGAAGAATTTTATAACGACATAGAGTCTGCCTTAAAGAAATGTAAAAATTCAGAAATAAACATCATAATAGGGGACTTCAATGCAAAAGTAGGAAATCAAGGGGATAGGTACACAGTAGGAAACTATGGTTTAGGAGAGAAAAATGAAAGAGGATACAGACTCGTGGAGTGGGCAAAAGAACAGGAAATGATTGTAGGAAACACCTGGTTTAAGCAACACCCTAGAGATTATGGACATGGAGGAGTCCTGATAGCAGGATTAGAAACCAGATTGACTACATTCTCATTAGCAGAAGATTTAGAAACGCGCTAAGAGTAGCAAAACCAGTTCCCAGTGCTGATTGTTATAGTGACCACAGATTACTCACAGGAACATTGAGGATAAAGTTGAAGAAAGTCAAGTATATAACAGGAAACACTAAATATGATTTCAAAATTAAAGAAGGTGGGTCTTAAGAAATGGATGACTGAAGAAATTTTACACCTCATGGAAACAAGAAGACTCAACAAAAATAATTCTGTCAAATACGAAGAAATTCACAGACAAGTCAGAATATTATGTAAGGAGGCAAAAGAATCATGGCTTGAGGAAAAGTGCTTAGAAATTGAAAACCAACACAACAGTCAAAATACCAAATTAGTGCACAAAAGAATTCAGGAACTTACTAATAAAATAACAAGTACATCAACAGGGTGTCTAAAAACTAAAGATGGCAAAATCATAATAGAAAAAGACCAGATTTTATATGTATGGACAGATTATGTGAAACACCTTTATGATGATAACAGAGACGAACAGTATGATATTAGATTTAATAATGAAGGACCGCCAATTTAGGAGATGGAGGTTCGAAATGTTCTTAAGCATATGAAAGCTGGCAAGGCCCCCGGTGCAGATAACATCACAACAGAAATGATTAAAGCTTTAGAAGAATTTGGACTAGAACAAGTCACCAGACCGCTGAACACATAATATGATACTGGAGATATATACCTCCTGAATTATGTAACTCTGTATTTATTGCAATCCCAAAGAAATCAGGAACCTTGGAATGTGATCAACATAGAACAATTAGTATAATGAGTCACATCACAAAGATTTTGCTAAGAATTATCATGCAAAGAGTGAGGAAGAAGATACAACCTGAAATAGGGGAAGAACAATGTGGGTTTGTAGAAGGAAAGGGTACAGTAAATGCTGTGTATATGCTGCGAACAGTTATTGAACGTGCTATAGAAGTAAACAAGGATATACATCTTTACTTTATTGACTATACAAAGGCTTTTGATAGAGTTAGACATGTCAACATGGTGTATATGCTTGCAGATCTACAAATTGATGGGAAAGACATTAGACTTATAAACAACATATATTGGAAACAACAAGCTGCAATAAGGATTGATAATGAAGTGGGACAGTATCAGCCAATTAAGAGAGGTGTTAGGCAGGGATGTGTGATGTCTCCAGATCTTTATTCCCTATACAGTGAAAATATTTTCAGAAATGTAGAGGATATAAATGGAATCAGCATTGGAGGACGAAACATCAATAACATTAGATATGCAGATGATACAGTATTAATTGCAGACAATGCGCAGGACCTGCAACAATTAGTAGATGCGGTTGTTGTACACAGTGAGCAACTGGGGTTAGAAATAAATTGTAAAAAGACTCAGGTTATGGTCGTCACTAGGAAGGAAGAAGTGCCACAATGTAATATACAAGTAAATGGAAATATTCTTAAACAAGTGAATCGGTACAATTATCTTGGAACAGTCATAACATCTGATGGGAGATGCCTTGAAAAGATTAGAACAAGAATCGCCATGGCGAAAGTAGCCTTTAGCAAGATGAAAAACATTCTGACCAATAAAAAGATGTCAATTGAAACGAGAAAAAGAGTGTTGAGGGGATACATAGAGCCTGTTCTTTTGTATAGATGTGAAACTTGGACAATGAGCAGTCAAGCTGAAAAACATCTGATGGCTGAAGAAATGTGGTTTCTGAGGAAAATGCAAAGAATACCATGGACAGACAGAAAAACCAATGATCAAGTACTACAGGAGACAAATGAACATCGTGGGCTGATTAGAGAGATTAGACGTAGGCAGTCAAAATTTTTTGGACATGTTATGAGAAGAAATGGATTGGAGAACTTGGTGACAACTGGCAAGATCGAAGGGAACAGACCAAGAGGAAGACCGAGAGGAAAGTACCTGGATGGCTTGGCCACATGGCATGGACGGGACAGGAACACTGGGCTGATCCACGACACTGGTGATCGAGTGAAGTGGCGAGTCATGACCGCCCACGCCTACCGGCATGGCACAATATATATATATATATATATATATATATATATATATATATATATATATATATATATATATATATATATATATATATATATAATAAATGTTTTGCATATCCTTTACAGGACATCGCTGTCAACACCCGCTTCTTTCAGCTGTATGTTGATTTCTTGGCAAGATTACGCTCAGTAGTTTGCCATTGCTTTCTGAGCGGCCGGCTCACATACCCCGTAAGTTACCGTTGTGATTCGAACCACTGCTGATTCTCACCGTCATCACGTTACCCTACGAGAGTATACGAGATTACGGAGAAAAGTCATAACCTCTAAGCCACGAAGCTGGCATATATATATATATATATATATATATATATATATATATATATATATATATATATATATATATATATATATATATATATATATAACATTTGCAGATGACCAGGCCATAATAGGAGGACAAAAGAACCTGTATATATATATATATATATATATATATATATATATATATATATATATATATATATATATATATATATATATATATATATATATAGGTTCTTTTGTCCTCCTATTATGGCCTGGTCATCTGCAAATGTTATTGTACTAATTAGTTAATCTTGTTCATGACTGGGTGGATTTTGCAGCTAAGCTAGCCAGCAGTCCAACGGCAAACCTCCTAATTTGTCTCTTACGACAAGCATAGTAGATTAGAGTGCAGAGTTCTTCATGAGAAAAAAACAAACAACAAAACTAACATCTATATTAGAAATAAGAACAAGAGTACGGCAATGATCATTTTCTGACCCTTTTTATTCGCAAATACGATATACACTATACACAGGTAAGGAATAGGGGTATCCCCTATCAAAGGACAAATAAAGTACCTATTTACCCCCGCTAGCCTACGGGACACCCTTGGGCAAGATGGAGTACCCGTTCAACCACCCGACAAGGGTAAAGTGAATCCATGTGTAGGTGGTTGATGAAGTTGAAGAGCAGCTGAAAGATAGTTGTAGGTTATAGTCTCCAATTTCCCGACGATAGACCGTGGCGAAGAGGTTACGGACGCAGTTTGTAATCCCGCATACCGCGTTCGAAACACAGCTGCGGGCCATTTGGCAGCAGACCGCCTTTCGTTTGGTGTATTATAAAATCGTATGTGTCCCGGTCGTTCAGAAAGCAATAGCAAACTACTGAACGTAAACTTGCCAAGAGATCACAAACATATTGAGGTTGACAAAGGATATGCAACTAAAGTAGGCAGAGGATCTCATTTTGGGCGCTGTCATCGACTAGTATGATCACTGCTGGGAAGGAAAGCAATGGTAACTTATCTTCTTTACAATACCAAGACAGTCATGTTTCGTTAAATAGAGAATCAGAGAAAGTGCGTAAATGGGTGCTCCATAGGAGTAGCCTGGCTCTGTAGGGGTAGTCATGTGCAGCAGGTGACTCCAAAACGTCAGTAATCGACTTAGTGCAAAAGATTAGCAGCATTTAAATTGGAACGTGAAACGTTAGAGCTATGAGTGGGGATGACAAATTTTATAACATCAGGACAAAAATGAGAAAATTGAATATTAATATTTTAGGCATTTGTGAGACCAAGGAATGGGTGTGATAACATCCGAGGAATATAACATAATCCATTCTGGTGGAGAGAAAAAAAAACAGCGAGGGGTAGCACTAATAATGGATATGGAGATATCGAAATCTATCAAAGGATAACTGGACTGTGTCAGGCAGAATATTACTGGTAAAATTAAGTGGCAAACATTTTGATCTCAACATCATGCCAGTTTATGTACCAACAACAGATAGCAGTGATGACAGCATTGTAAAATTGTATCATGATTTGGAAAATGCTTTCAAGAAATGCAAGTATTTATAATTAAATATCATGAAGGTTGACTTTAATAATAAAGTTGAAAATCAACAGGACGGATGCAGAGTAGGCAAGTGTGGACAAGGGGAACAGACTGAAAGAAGTTGCAGACTTGCACAGAGCATGGTATGCTTATTTGAAACATCTGGTATCAACAACATCCAAGGAGATTATGGACATGGGGTGTCCTGCGCGTAATCGTCGTCTAGCTAAGTGAGGGGAAGACTGACCACCCATTCCTCCGTGCGGTCTACAACATGTGATAACCCTATAACGTCACAGACCCATGGCAGGAAACTGCCTCGAGAGTTCTCGCTCTTGTATGTTGTTGATTAAAGTGCGTTCGTTGTTGTAGTATCTTTCGCTTAAGACAAGTCGCTTAATATTCGACAGGGTACACTTCATTGCACCGGGTTTTTATCCCATATGGCTCGGTCTCTTTCCGCAACGCGGAAAGCGTCGAGCAAAGCAAGAACTCCTTAGCTCCAGCGACGACCCTAGGAGTCTCCAAAAAAAATGCACTCGTGAACCGAAGGACGCGGCCATGAATCGAACCCACAACCTTCGGAGCCCGAGTCAGACGGCTTGATCACTTCGGCACGGAGACTCTGTAGTATCTATCGTTGTAGAATACTCACTTTATGTACATTTTTCAACAAAGAACAATACAGGCGAGCCGCCCGATGATGACAAGAAATTCTGGAATGAGAATTAAGTGCTAGGTTTAGGTGCACTTCGATCTTTTGATCTCTCGTTCACTAGACAACTGTGATCTTTCAATCCCTCAATGCTGACGATTAATTTGCTTGTTTAACTAGGTCGTTTGTAGAGATCCTGTGTATACACTAGTCAAATAAGTTCATTAAGATACGCTAAGAGTCCTGCATAATTCTGTAAAGCATTTTCATAATTTGATGTCATAACTGACGGGTGGTGGTTAAAGAATGACTTTGCGCGATGAGTTAGATTTAAAGTGAGGAAGAATTGCGCAGTTCGTCGATCACACTCTCTCGCCTGAGTCCATCTGAATCCAGTGGTAAGACAAGTCAAGACGACTGGAGACGAATACAGGTGCAGATGATGACCAGGGCGCTCTATTACGTTCTACAACGCTTTGCATGTAAACGCCATCTTTCCCGTTGAATCATCAATGTTTTGTTTTTTTCCGCACAGTCTGTCGAATCTTGTCTTCACATGCTGGGTAGGCATACCCCAGTTCACAAATTGCTTTGACACCGAATCAGTTACCCTCACAGATGTAAAGAAGAGGCGGTAATAAACATTGGTGTCGTACATATAATTTCTCAGATATGTAAACTCATGTGTGTGTTTGTCAGTTGGGTGCGGGGTGGCTAATTCATTAAATGCGTCTGAAATAAACTAAACTGTGCTAGATTTGATCCGCCCAGATTTTGAAAGACTTTTTACTTTTTGTAAGAAACCCCTCTTACCGATTCAGTTACAAGTTAATTGTACGTGTTCTTCGCGGGCTCGTTAGTGTAGTTGCTAGGGAGCTACGTTTATAACACCGTGAGCGCGGCTGGCGAGGGTTCCATGCCTGCTTCGTCGTCCGCTAAAGTGAGTGAAAGACTGACACCTATTCCTCCATGCACTCAGGCCTGTAAAATGTGATGGTCCAAGTACATGGCAGACCCATACAAGGTGCTTGCTTCTGTATGTCCTTTTACAGGCAATTGCAGTCAATCCCAGCATTTACTTTCTGTTTATAATTTACTTCGCATTACGTTCATTAGTTCCCTTACAGATTAGGCAGGACCATCTGGGATAAAACCCTGTTCATGAAGTCGTTCTAGTGACTGCTGCTTCCATCGACGATGAACTGTATTTTTCGTGGAGGACTTTTGTGTTTTCATTCTGGTGGCGGCATTATGCACAGTATACCAATACGGGATGTTGGCTTGTCGAGACTCCTGTCTGTTCCACTTTTCACATGGGGCAGTGAGGAGCATTTTGTGTGATATTCACTGGCAAAGGAACGTAGCATTATGGGGACGACCCATTACCGTGAAGTTGGAACCGCGACTAACTAACTAACTAACTAACTAACTAACTAATTAACTAACTAACTAACTAACTAACTAACTAACTAACTAACTAACTAACTAACTAACTAACTAACTTACTTACTTACTTATTTACTTACTTACTTACTTACTAACTTACTAACTAACTAACTAACTAACTAAATAACTAACTAACTAACTTACTAACTAACTAACTAACTAACTAATAACTAACTAACTAACTAACTAACTAACTAACTAACTAACTAACTAACTAACTAACTAACTAACTAACTAACTAACTAACTAACTAACTTACTTATTTACTTACTTACTTACTTACTTACTAACTTACTAATTAACTAACTAACTAACTAAATAACTAACTAACTAACTAACTAACTAACTAACTAACTAACTAACTAACTAACTAACTAACTAACTAACTAACTTACTTATTTACTTACTTACTTACTTACTTACTAACTTACTAATTAACTAACTAACTAACTAACTAACTAACTAACTAACTAACTTACTTATTTACTTACTTACTTACTTACTTACTAACTTACTAATTAACTAACTAACTAACTAAATACTAACTAACTAACTAACTAACTAACTAACTAACTAACTAACTAACTAACTAACTAACTAACTAACTAACTAACTTACTTATTTACTTACTTACTTACTTACTTACTAACTTACTAATTAACTAACTAACTAACTAAATAACTAACTAACTAACTAACTAACTAACTAACTAACTAACTAACTAACTAACTAACTAACTAACTAACTAACTAACTAACTAACTAACTATATCCTCATTCAGACTTCGCGTTTGGAAGAACGCGTCTTTCAGACACTTCCTCAAAGTCAAGTGGTCTATGTTTGCAGGCCTTAGACTCTTGACCTGATCAACCTACTGTCGTTCTCTGCGACCACTCATCGCTCCAGCACGGGTCAATGATTATCATATCTTTATCTGCCTCGTCACGTCACGGTTAAATAAACAAAGTAAAGTCATGGTTTTATTTTTTTCCGTCAGACACGTACACACGCGCGCGCGCGAACGCACGCACAAACACGCGCGCACGCACACATGCACACTCATTGTTCTGTGTTGTAGAACCTAGGTCAGTTTAATGATCCAGTTACGAATGGGTGTCATGCCTACGTGACAAACTGGCCTCAGCGGAATCCATGACAAAGCGTTCATGGATGAGGTAACACGTGAACCATGGGACGCTACATTGATTATTTTTAAACATTCGCTCGCCTTAAACTCAAGCGTAGTACATACACGTGATACCACTTTTAGGGCATAGGACTGATTTTTGCGTATGGATTAGCTTTCCCTAAATCAGTGTCCCTCGCTTGTAAGTTACGTCCACAAGTCAAGGACCAGAAGTCAACATTTTAGTACGGCTGGCCGGTGTAGGTTTTAAACCCATTACGAACTATTATAGAACCCCAGCTAAGCGAAACACAACTTGGATTTAGGAACAACAAAGGATGCACAGATGCCATTTTTGCTCTTAGACAACTTATAGAAAAATCAATCGAATTCAATCAATGAAACACTCTACTTAGCCTTTGTCGACCAAGAAAAAGCATTTGATAGAGTAGACAGAAACATGCTGTGGGAAATCCTTAAACAATATGGAGTGAGCACACATCTAACAAACCTACGTAGAAGCTTATACAACAACAGTGAATGCATAGTGAGAGCAACTGCAGGACACTCAGAACCCTTCACCATAAGATCTGGAGAACGACAAGGTTGTGTCATGTCCCCACTCTTGTTCATAACATATATATAGACAACATATGAAAAGAAACCAGCCAAACAGAGACCGCAAGAACACCGCATGATGAAAACACAGAAGAAGAACTATCTGCAAATCTATCCATTAGAGAACTTCTGTATGCGGACGACCAAGCACCAATAGCAAAATCAAAAGCTGAATTACAAGACCACATGAATAGTATAAACGAAATGTGTAGGGAACATAATAAGAAAATTAGCACAAGTAAAACAGAGGTATTGACTATAACTAAAGAAGAAAAAGCAACAACGATTCACCTAAACGAACATCCCTTGAAACAAGTAAAGAGTTTCAAGTACCTAGGAAGTATAATATTATCAAATGGCAAATCAGAAGACGAGATCGAAAATAGATGCAATAAAGCAAACCAACCCATTGGACAAATGGCACCAATACTAAAGAACAAACATGTATCAATGGCTACTAAGAAAGCACTTTACAGCACAATCTTCCTACCAACTCTATGCTACCAATGCCAAACCTGGACAATGACAGAAAAAGAGAAAAGAAAAATCACCACAACAGAATTGAGATTCGTGAGAAGAATACTCAATGTATCAAGAAGAAATAAGATCAGAAATGAAGAAATCAGGACTAAAGTGGGGGTTATAGCTGCACTAGATTTTATTAGAAGGCAGCAAGTCAAATGGTTTGGCCATGCAAGTAGGTTACCAACTAACAGTATACCACAACAAGCTATAATGTACAGATCAGAGGGAAGCAGAGGAAGATTTCGACCACGTAAACGATGGAAGCAGGGAATAACAGAGTCCATGGGAATATCGATACATGAAGCCCATAAGCGGGCACTCTCCCGCTGATTATACTTTACCTCGACACCGCAAGATACAAGAGGAATATGATGAGATGAGATAAGATGGGACCTCGACATCAGCACACAGGAAGTGTGTAAAAGCTAGAGCTCTTATTCATTCGGGCTTGGTGACCCCCATTAAATATGATTAAAATGTTAATATCCTTGTAGCCCAGGCAAGCAATAATGTTAAACCCTGGCCGCCACTGCGAGTGCCTGCAGCCACCGTAACTGATGCGGTACTACTGTACTTGCCAGGTAACCAAGTACGACGTGCCAGCTCTCACGCACACACCAGAATACAGGACTGTCTTAGTCAGGACAGCATTGACAGCAGCGATACCCCTTGAGCTATTCTTGTTTCTTGATCGCACTGTTGAAATGCAAATCTCCTTGGCGTCATATCGTATTTTCTATTAACTATTAACCGAATTGGGATTTCCCCATGTTTGGTGCAGGATGCTTGTGTCCCATTGAACTTCCATATCTGACTCAGGTTTTGTTATTTCCGTCGGCATCAGTGGCTTAGAGGTTATGACTTTTCTCCGTAATCTCGTATACTCTCGTCAGGTAACGTGATGACGGTTCAAATCAGCAGTGGTTCGAATCGCATCGGTAACTTACGGGGTATGTGAGTCGGCAGCTCAGAAAGCAATGGCAAACTACTTAGCGTAATCTTGCCAAGAGATCAACATACAGCTGAAAGATGCTGGTGTTGACAGCTAAGTCCTGTAAAGGATATGCTAAAAAAAAAAAAAAAAAAAAATCAGTGGCTTAGGAGTACTGAACGAAGTTTCACAAACCCGACACATCGGGTTCGATGTCAGTCGCGGACGATTGGGAGGGGTCGAGGGGGAGGGGGAATCGGATCGCTTTGCATTATTTTTACAATAGTGTAATAGCGTGAGCGTCGACCATTCATAAAGCAAATTAATGTGCGTAGAATTGCCTAGAAGATAATAAACAACCAATAAGTACTGGAGTTGATTGCGACGTCCAGTAATGGACATCCAACTAACTTTTAGGTATTTCCAGGACTTTCATTTTCATTTTCGAACTATAATGGTGTAGCAGAAGGCTCCGTGACTAAGGGTTTACGGACGCATTTCGTGATCCCGCATACCCGCGTTCGAATTACATCTGCGCTCGATTTGGCAGCAGACCGCGTTGCGTTGGTTTTTTACGAAATGGTAAGGGTGCCTGTCGTTTAGAAAGCAATAGCAATCTACTGAAAGTAAACTTGCCAAGAGATCACAACAGCAAAAAATGCTGGTGTTGACTGCAACCTCCTGTAAAGGTTATGCAGCTAACTAACCAACTAATGGTGTAGCATCCTGGGGTAGCGTACTGGCCAGCAAGCTGACCTGCCGCCTGGAGGTCATGTATGTATACCCTCATCGGGAGTGTTTGAACAATTGACCTGCCGCCTGGAGGTCATGTATGTGTACCCTCATCGGGAGTGTTTGAACAATTGACCTGCCGCCTGGAGGTCATGTAT
Source organism: Cepaea hortensis (assembly GCA_963921405.1). NCBI lineage: Eukaryota > Metazoa > Mollusca > Gastropoda > Stylommatophora > Helicidae > Cepaea > Cepaea hortensis. Next base: position 74,052,959 of record OY992889.1, on the reverse strand, counting down.
GTGTACCCTCATCGGGAGTGTTTGAACAATTGACCTGCCGCCTGGAGGTCATGTATGTATACCCTCATCGGGAGTGTTTGAACAATTGACCTGCCGCCTGGAGGTCATGTATGTATACCCTCATCGGGAGTGTTTGAACAATTGACCTGCCGCCTGGAGGTCATGTATGTATACCCTCATCGGGAGTGTTTGAACAATTGACCTGCCGCCTGGAGGTCATGTATGTATACCCTCATCGGGAGTGTTTGAACAATTGACCTGCCGCCTGGAGGTCATGTATGTGTACCCTCATCGGGAGTGTTTGAACAATTGACCTGCCGGCTGGAGGTCATGTATGTGTACCCTCATCGGGAGTATTTGAACAATTGACCTGCCGCCTGGAGGTCATGTATGTGTACCCTCATCGGGAGTGTTTGAACAATTGACCTGCCGCCTGGAGGTCATGTATGTGTACCCTCATCGGGAGTGTTTGAACAATTGACCTGCCGCCTGGAGGTCATGTATGTGTACCCTCATCGGGAGTGTTTGAACAATTGACCTGCCGCCTGGAGGTCATGTATGTGTACCCTCATCGGGAGTGTTTGAACAATTGACCTGCCGCCTGGAGGTCATGTATGTGTACCCTCATCGGGAGTGTTTGAACAATTGACCTGCCGCCTGGAGGTCATGTATGTGTACCCTCATCGGGAGTGTTTGAACAATTGACCTGCCGCCTGGAGGTCATGTATGTGTACCCTCATCGGGAGTGTTTGAACAATTGACCTGCCGCCTGGAGGTCATGTATGTGTACCCTCATCGGGAGTGTTTGAACAATTGACCTGCCGCCTGGAGGTCATGTATGTGTACCCTCATCGGGAGTGTTTGAACAATTGACCTGCCGCCTGGAGGTCATGTATGTGTACCCTCATCGGGAGTGTTTGAACAATTGACCTGCCGCCTGGAGGTCATGTATGTATACCCTCATCGGGAATGTTTGAACAATTGACCTGCCGGCTGGAGGTCATGTATGTGTACCCTCATCGGGAGTGTTTGAACAATTGACCTGCCGGCTGGAGGTCATGTATGTGTACCCTCATCGGGAGTGTTTGAACAATTGACCTGCCGGCTGGAGGTCATGTATGTGTACCCTCATCGGGAGTGTTTGAACAATTGACCTGCCGGCTGGAGGTCATGTATGTGTACCCTCATCGGGAGTGTTTGAACAATTGACCTGCCGCCTGGAGGTCGTGTATGTGTACCCTCATCGGGAGTGTTTGAACAATTGACCTGCCGCCTGGAGGTCGTGTATGTATACCCTCATCGGGAGTGTTTGAACAATTGACCTGCCGCCTGGAGGTCATGTATGTGTACCCTCATCGGGAGTGTTTGAACAATTGACCTGCCGCCTGGAGGTCATGTATGTGTACCCTCATCGGGAGTGTTTGAACAATTGACCTGCCGCCTGGAGGTCGTGTATGTGTACCCTCATCGGGAGTGTTTGAACAATTGACCTGCCGCCTGGAGGTCGTGTATGTATACCCTCATCGGGAGTGTTTGAACAATTGACCTGCCGCCTGGAGGTCATGTATGTGTACCCTCATCGGGAGTGTTTGAACAATTGACCTGCCGCCTGGAGGTCATGTATGTATACCCTCATCGGGAGTGTTTGAACAATTGACCTGCCGCCTGGAGGTCATGTATGTGTACCCTCATCGGGAGTGTTTGAACAATTGACCTGCCGCCTGGAGGTCATGTATGTGTACCCTCATCGGGAGTGTTTGAACAATTGACCTGCCGCCTGGAGGTCATGTATGTGTACCCTCATCGGGAGTGTTTGAACAATTGACCTGCCGCCTGGAGGTCGTGTATGTGTACCCTCATCGGGAGTGTTTGAACAATTGACCTGCCGCCTGGAGGTCGTGTATGTATACCCTCATCGGGAGTGTTTGAACAATTGACCTGCCGCCTGGAGGTCGTGTATGTATACCCTCATCGGGAGTGTTTGAACAATTGACCTGCCGCCTGGAGGTCATGTATGTATACCCTCATCGGGAGTGTTTGAACAATTGACCTGCCGCCTGGAGGTCATGTATGTATACCCTCATCGGGAGTGTTTGAACAATTGACCTGCCGCCTGGAGGTCATGTATGTATACCCTCATCGGGAGTGTTTGAACAATTGACCTGCCGCCTGGAGGTCATGTATGTATACCCTCATCGGGAGTGTTTGAACAATTGACCTGCCGCCTGGAGGTCATGTATGTATACCCTCATCGGGAGTGTTTGAACAATTGACCTGCCGCCTGGAGGTCATGTATGTATACCCTCATCGGGAGTGTTTGAACAATTGACCTGCCGCCTGGAGGTCATGTATGTATACCCTCATCGGGAGTGTTTGAACAATTGACCTGCCGCCTGGAGGTCATGTATGTGTAACCTCATCGGGAGTGTTTGAACAATTGACCTGCCGCCTGGAGGTCATGTATGTGTACCCTCATCGGGAGTGTTTGAACAATTGACCTGCCGCCTGGAGGTCATGTATGTGTACCCTCATCGGGAGTGTTTGAACAATTGACCTGCCGCCTGGAGGTCATGTATGTATACCCTCATCGGGAGTGTTTGAACAATTGACCTGCCGCCTGGAGGTCATGTATGTGTACCCTCATCGGGAGTGTTTGAACAATTGACCTGCCGCCTGGAGGTCATGTATGTGTACCCTCATCGGGAGTGTTTGAACAATTGACCTGCCGCCTGGAGGTCATGTATGTGTACCCTCATCGGGAGTGTTTGATCAATTGACCTGCCGGCTGGAGGTCATGTATGTGTACCCTCATCGGGAGTGTTTGAACAATTTACCTGCCGGCTGGAGGTCATGTATGTATACCCTCATCGGGAGTGTTTGAACAATTGACCTGCCGCCTGGAGGTCATGTATGTATGCCCTCATCGGGAGTGTTTGAACAATTGACCTGCCGCCTGGAGGTCATGTATGTATGCCCTCATCGGGAGTGTTTGAACAATTGACCTGCCGCCTGGAGGTCATGTATGTATACCCTCATCGGGAGTGTTTGAACAATTGACCTGCCGCCTGGAGGTCATGTATGTATACCCTCATCGGGAGTGTTTGAACAATTGACCTGCCGCCTGGAGGTCATGTATGTGTACCCTCATCGGGAGTGTTTGAACAATTGACCTGCCGGCTGGAGGTCATGTATGTGTACCCTCATCGGGAGTGTTTGAACAATTGACCTTCCGCCTGGAGGTCATGTATGTGTACCCTCATCGGGAGTGTTTGAACAATTGACCTGCCGCCTGGAGGTCATGTATGTGTACCCTCATCGGGAGTGTTTGAACAATTGACCTGCCGCCTGGAGGTCATGTATGTGTACCCTCATCGGGAGTGTTTGAACAATTGACCTGGGCTCTAGCCCCACACAGTCTAGAGTTTGTACCAGAATATGTCCCAGGAAGTAAAGACGGCCGGCCTGATATGGACCATCTCATCCGTCGCGTGACGAACTGTCTATAAAAATATTTGTATGGCAGCATATACTCAATGCGCCTTAATGCATGTCCTTGACTTGTCCCTGTTTTATGTTATTCTTGGCTCGGCGGCGGGCTACAGTGTTGAGCCGATGATTCACTGTCATCTGTTTGATTTGTGTCAACATATGACTGGAAGCGTGTACAACCAACACGGCCAGGACGCCAGATCGCGTGTCCTAACTTGGCCTACATTCTTGCTTATTCTTCTTGCAGCACTTTCCAGGCGACTGTGAATCTGATAGTAACGTTGGTAGTCAGTTGCACGCACACACGTCCTGAAATCACTGCTATAACACACCTGGCCCCACATAAACACGTCCTGAAAGTACACATATAACAACAAAAGTCCCACATACACACGTCCTGAAAGTACACATATAACAGAAATTGTCCCACATAAACACGTCCTGAAAGTAGACATATAACAACAAACGTCCCACATACACTCGTACTGAAAGTACACATATAACAGAAATTGTCCCACACAAACACATCCTGAAAGTACACATATAACAGAAATTGTCCCACATAAACACATCCTCAAAGTACACATATAACAGAAATTGTCCCACATAAACACATCCTGAAAGTACACATATAACAGAAATTGTCCCACATAAACACATCCTGAAAGTACACATATAACAGAAATTGTCCCACATAAACACATCCTGAAAGTACACATATAACAGTAATTGTCCCACATAAACACATCCTGAAAGTACAGATAATTTTTACACCCGCTCGCTTTGAACTCAAGCGTAGTCCGTACACACAACTTCTAGTAGTGCTGAACTGAATTTTGCGTGTGGGTTAGCTTTCCCTATTAGCAGTTCCCCTCGCCATCAGGCGAACCCACTCCAACTTCAGAGGCGGTACTTGTAATTTACGTTCCCAAGTCAAGGACGATAGGTCAAAATTTTAGTCCAACTGTCCTGTGTAGGGACTTTACCTCGGTATCAGTACACCGGATAGTAATAACATACGTTCTTATCCATTCGGCCATGCTGACCTACAAGTATAGATATAATACAAATAGTCCCATATACTTACGCCCTGAAAGCACAGATATAACACAAATAGTCCCATATACTTACGTCATGGAAGTGCATATAACACAAATAGTCGCATATACTTACGTCATGAAACTACATATAACACAAATAGCCCCATATACTTACGTCATGAGAGTACAGATATAACACAAATAGTCCCATATACTGACGTCCTGAAAGTACATATAACACAAACAGTCCCATATACTTACGCCATGAAAGTACAGATATAACACAAATAGTCCCACATACTTACGTCCTGAAAGTACAAATATAACACAAATAGTCCCACATACCTAAGTCCTGAAAGTACAAATATAACACAAATAGTCCCACATACCTAAGTCCTGAAAGTATAGATATAACGCAAATAGTCCCACATACCTACGTTCTGAAAGTACAAATATAACACAAATAGTCCCACATACCTACGTCCTGAAAGTATAGATATAACGCAAATAGTCCCACATACCTACGTTCTGAAAGTACAAATATAACACAAATAGTCCCACATACCTACGTCCTGAAAGTATAGATATAACGCAAATAGTCCCACATACCTACGTTCTGAAAGTATAGATATAACGCAAATAGTCCCACATACCTACGTTCTGAAAGTACAAATATAACACAAATAGTCCCACATACCTACGTCCTGAAAGTACAAATATAACACAAATAGTCCCACATACCTACGTCCTGAAAGTACAAATATAACACAAATAGTCCCACATACCTACGTTCTGAAAGTATAGATATAACGCAAATAGTCCCACATACCTACGTTCTGAAAGTACAAATATAACACAAATAGTCCCACATACCTACGTCCTGAAAGTATAGATATAACGCAAATAGTCCCACATACCTACGTTCTGAAAGTATAGATATAACACAAATAGTCCCACATACCTACGTTCTGAAAGTACAAATATAACACAAATAGTCCCACATACCTACGTCCTGAAAGTACAAATATAACACAAATAGTCCCACATACCTACGTTCTGAAAGTATAGATATAACACAAATAGTCCCACATACCTACGTCCTGAAAGTATAGATACAACACAAAATGTCCCATATACACACGTCTTGAAAGTGTGTCAGTCGGTCAATTCCCTAACAACTAACCAGTGTTAAATCCAGCACATTGTGTTAGTTTAGTAGGTCAATTCACTAACAACTAACCAGGGTTATATTCAGCACCTCCCCCGATGTGTCTCCACCTTGACGTGGTGGGGGAGCTTGCGTGTCCCATCGACCCCATTTGCTTGCCGATGGGTGAAAAATTACATATCGGACAGCTTATGGGATAGGGACCAGACTAAGAGAGACACAACCTGCTGCTCTGCAGGTATAGACTGAGGATAGCAGTCAAAATTTAAATCAGGTGCACGAAGGCAGAATTTCTTGGTTCGGACAAAACTCTTAAGGCTCCCTGTCGAGGGCTGTGGCTGAACGCCTCTAAGCCACAAACCCTCGGATCTGAGAGCCAGGCCGATACCCGTCTACCGGAAAATAGAAACGTGATACTGAGCAAGCTACATGCTCAGGTCTGATACATGTTCGAAGGCTCTCAGCTGGGGGATATGAGGAATTCCCGGATGAGAGGGCCTGACCGTTTCCCGTTCACTGCTGCACGAAGGTAAGGTGCTGAGCCGGCAGCACATGTAGCCTACCTCGTGAGCGAGTACAAAAAAGACAGAAAAATGCCCCAGTCGAAGGGCATGGTTACGGAAACTCTGTACCTAACTCATAGAGAGTGTAGATATAAGTGGAAGAACGTCTCAACGCAAAATGGAACGCACGGCGAGCGAACCTATTGCGTGGGTTGAAGTCACAAGCAAAAGCTTACCGAGTGGATGTCGCCCGCAATCTGACCGCTCCTGGTGTGTGCTTGAGCGATCAGTGGCAAGCGGGATGCTCAACACATGGAAGTGAGGAACAAAAGCAGCCATGAGCAGGACGTGGAAACTCCTTGGTTGAGCCCAGTCTCAGAGCAATATGTGCCGGCTCTGCAATTATGGAAGCCTCCTGGGATAGTGAGATGATGCCCATGGTCTGCCCCTGCCTTCCCTTGAGGGCCGTCCGCGATATCGTTGATCGCTCTATCTTGACCAGCTGAGATGTGGGTGACATTACATCAGTCTAACGTGTCTCGAAACCAGAGGAAGGCTAACCTCACTAAAAAATGCCCGCCAGAAGTCGGAAGTGTCGGCCTACGGGTGGCAAACTAAAAATTGACACTACGCAATTACGTCCGAGTGAAATGTCTCGCCCGAATGTCTCTCGTGCTAGGAACAGCTCTGACTACCTAGTTTCCGAATGCCGCTCTTGTTCGGAACAGCTCTGACTAGGTAGTTTCCGAATGTCTGTCGTGCCTGGAACAGCTCTGATGGGCGCAACGACAAGCACATGTCCGAAAACTCGCTGAGTGGATGCCGTCTGCGAACATGTCTGGTTTGTGCGGGAATGGCCCGGGGAAAACGAAATGACCAATATATTGAAGTGAGGATTTAAAGCAGCCATGAGCAGGACGTGGCGATTTCCCTCGGTGAGCCCAGATCCAGGGCGTTATGTGTCGGCCCTGCAACTATGGAAGAAACCTTGGATGGCGGAAAATGCTATGGACTGTCCCTGCCTTCCTTTGAGGGATGACCGTTGTCTTCGACCGTTCAACCTTGGCCAGCTGGGCTGTAGATGGCACCACAAAAGTGAGAGTCTCCCAGGAATGCTACCTGGTCAAAAAAGCACGCTAAAGTCGATGTGTTGGCCTACGGGTTTCGGCCCAAGGGCGCATAACAGACACACCGCAATGACATCTGAAAAAACACCCCGGATGAACGAAAAGAAGATATTCAGCACATTGTGTCAGTAGGTCAATTTACTAACAACTAACCAGGGTTACATTCAGCACATTGTGTTAGTAGGTCAATTTACTAACAACTAACCAGGGTTAAATCCAGCACATTGTGTTAGTAGGTCAATTCACTAACAACTAACTACAATTATTCGAGTAAATTTTTTAATACTTGCAAACAATGCCAGCGAGCAAATTATTTCGTGATTAAATAAAAGTAAAATATATCTGTTAGAACAGTGGTTCTCAACCGGTGGGTAATCCCCCCTCCCCCTTGAGGGGGATTTTAGGGTTTCCAGTGGGGGGGGGGGGGGATGGAATTAAGATTATTTCAAGATCGCGTTAATACAAGAACTGATTACTTGATATTGTTTTTTTTTTTCCTTTCATACTGTACGGTTCTGTACGTCTCACCCTTCTAAAATTCGTTTTATAAAGTAAGTAGACCCACAAATCACGATTTATGTGGACGTCTAGAGACTTGTTTTAGTATGTGCTATTAAATTTAGCTTCCATTATTATGTATACTGTGTAGGGGCACGGGCGGGAATGGGGGGGGGGGGGTATGAAAAGGGGGGATGACGTTCTGAAAATATGGTGAGGGGGGGGGGAGGGCATGGGCCACATTGTTAGGTAGGAAATACGAAAGGGGGGTTATGACGTTCTGAAAATATGGTGAAGTGGGGCACGGGCCAAAAAAAGTTGAGAACCACTGTGCTAGAAGAAACAAACAATTGACATTTTAAATAAGTTAGCTTGAGTAAGTGACTTATCACTTATACGGGGTCTTTTTAAAGTCTCACTACATTTTGTATGTAAAACAAATTTGAAAAATGAAGTACATGATGTCATAAACAAAATGTGCTCCACAGTCCACCGTGAAGCAATTTGCAGCGAATGGCTGTCGTCTGCTAGAGTAATTCTTTGCACTCCAAACAGAATGGTGTTATCAACGGAAGAAATACTTTTTCAAATGTGTTCTACATACAAATTGTAGTGAGGCTTTACAAACACCCGGTATAAGCAGCGTTGGAAGAAAAGGCGGAAGCCGATCGAGCAAGAAGTACGCAACAATGCAAGTGGGAAATAACAACATATAGACCAACACAAGCCTCACAGTACAACCTGCATCAGACATCCGCTAGCCTACATTGTACAGACGCTTCTTAATAGCGTGATTTATAAAATGAAATTTAGCATTAAAATACCGATACAAAAGGTATAGCCAAAGGGAAACATGGGAATAATAGTAATTAAACATGACAAATAACAAACACACAAGTCATAACAATTATTGCCGACCCCGGGTGGAATCAATGAAATTCCACTTCCAGCACATTTCCGGGTAGGTCGAACTAAACACACGCAGTTCGGTGCCTAGAAGACGGATATACTCGAATCTACGCGGTTTCTTAAGGCGTGATAACATTCGGGAATTTACTCCTGTTCCGGATATGCAGAATATAATAACCAGTAGAAGCCTGTCTGAAAACTAGTCCTCTCCGTATCTACAGATTTTATAGTTAATGTATTCGCCAGTCCCTGACACGTTAGAGCTGAATCACCATACCTGGAGATTCTGTCCCCACTTCTTTTTTCCTTCTTCAGAACGTACGAAATAATAAACGTTAATCTCAAACGGAGACTGACTTGAGCAAAGTTGAGTCAAGAACCGACATCGCAGTATTAGGGAAATTCTCATACGTGCTCCGTCATTATCTGCAACAACCAGCGAAGAGTCCCTATACTAATGGTACCTGCTACAGCCTGATTATGTGTCCGTCTAGCCTTTTCTCCGAGAACTGAGCATGAATCACAACCTCTGGTCACTCCCTGTCACGCTATTCTATGTAGGCCGTGATGATGTATCTCTTCTTCGACACTATATACAGGGTGTATTTTTAATGACTGTACAGTGTTTGAAAATATTTCCGGTCCAAGTTTTGTATTTACCTATTACGTTGCATGAACTTTACAGAGGGTGAATAGAAAACTTGTACAGGCAATATTTTCAAACACAGCACTGTCATTAAAAATACACCCTTATACAATATCCGAAAGGGATCTAACCACATCTGTCTTATTGTGCACCATTACACCTTATACAATATCCGAAAGGATTCTAACCACATCTGTCTTATTGTGCACCATTACACCTTATACAATATCCGAAAGGATTCTAACCACATCTGGCTTATTGTGCACCATTACACCTTATACAATATGCGAAAGGGACCTAACCACATCTGGCTTATTGTGTACCATTACACCTTATACAATATCCGAAAGGGACCTAACCACATCTGTCTTATTGTGTACCATTACACCTTATACAATATCCGAAAGGGACCTAACCACATCTGGCTTATTGTGCACCATTATACCTTATACAATATCCGAAAGGGACCTAACCACATCTGGCTTATTGTGTACCATTACACCTTATACAATATCCGAAAGGGACCTAACCACATCTGTCTTATTGTGTACCATTACACCTTATACAATATCCGAAAGGGACCTAACCACATCTGGCTTATTGTGTACCATTACACCTTATACAATATCCGAAAGGGACCTAACCACATCTGGCTTATTGTGTACCATTACACCTTATACAATATCCGAAAGGATTCTAACCACATCTGTCTTATTGTGCACCACTACACCTTATACAATATCCGAAAGGATTCTAACCACATCTGTCTTATTGTGCACCATTACACCTTATACAATATCCGAAAGGGACCTAACCACATCTGGCTTATTGTGCACCATTACACCTTATACAATATCCGAAAGTGACCTAACCACATCTGGCTTATTGTGCACCATTACACCTTATACAATATCCGAAAGGGACCTAACCACTAAAGTGGGGGTTATAGCTGCACTAGATTTTATTAGAAGGCAGCAAGTCAAATGGTTTGGCCATGCAAGTAGGTTACCAACTAACAGTATACCACAACAAGCTATAATGTACAGATCAGAGGGAAGCAGAGGAAGATTTCGACCACGTAAACGATGGAAGCAGGGAATAACAGAGTCCATGGGAATATCGATACATGAAGCCCATAAGCGGGCACTCTCCCGCTGATTATACTTTACCTCGACACCGCAAGATACAAGAGGAATATGATGAGATGAGATAAGATGGGACCTCGACATCAGCACACAGGAAGTGTGTAAAAGCTAGAGCTCTTATTCATTCGGGCTTGGTGACCCCCATTAAATATGATTAAAATGTTAATATCCTTGTAGCCCAGGCAAGCAATAATGTTAAACCCTGGCCGCCACTGCGAGTGCCTGCAGCCACCGTAACTGATGCGGTACTACTGTACTTGCCAGGTAACCAAGTACGACGTGCCAGCTCTCACGCACACACCAGAATACAGGACTGTCTTAGTCAGGACAGCATTGACAGCAGCGATACCCCTTGAGCTATTCTTGTTTCTTGATCGCACTGTTGAAATGCAAATCTCCTTGGCGTCATATCGTATTTTCTATTAACTATTAACCGAATTGGGATTTCCCCATGTTTGGTGCAGGATGCTTGTGTCCCATTGAACTTCCATATCTGACTCAGGTTTTGTTATTTCCGTCGGCATCAGTGGCTTAGAGGTTATGACTTTTCTCCGTAATCTCGTATACTCTCGTCAGGTAACGTGATGACGGTTCAAATCAGCAGTGGTTCGAATCGCATCGGTAACTTACGGGGTATGTGAGTCGGCAGCTCAGAAAGCAATGGCAAACTACTTAGCGTAATCTTGCCAAGAGATCAACATACAGCTGAAAGATGCTGGTGTTGACAGCTAAGTCCTGTAAAGGATATGCTAAAAAAAAAAAAAAAAAAAAAAATCAGTGGCTTAGGAGTACTGAACGAAGTTTCACAAACCCGACACATCGGGTTCGATGTCAGTCGCGGACGATTGGGAGGGGTCGAGGGGGAGGGGGAATCGGATCGCTTTGCATTATTTTTACAATAGTGTAATAGCGTGAGCGTCGACCATTCATAAAGCAAATTAATGTGCGTAGAATTGCCTAGAAGATAATAAACAACCAATAAGTACTGGAGTTGATTGCGACGTCCAGTAATGGACATCCAACTAACTTTTAGGTATTTCCAGGACTTTCATTTTCATTTTCGAACTATAATGGTGTAGCAGAAGGCTCCGTGGCTAAGGGTTTACGGACGCATTTCGTGATCCCGCATACCCGCGTTCGAATTACATCTGCGCTCGATTTGGCAGCAGACCGCGTTGCGTTGGTTTTTTACGAAATGGTAAGGGTGCCTGTCGTTTAGAAAGCAATAGCAATCTACTGAAAGTAAACTTGCCAAGAGATCACAACAGCAAAAAATGCTGGTGTTGACTGCAACCTCCTGTAAAGGTTATGCAGCTAACTAACCAACTAATGGTGTAGCATCCTGGGGTAGCGTACTGGCCAGCAAGCTGACCTGCCGCCTGGAGGTCATGTATGTATACCCTCATCGGGAGTGTTTGAACAATTGACCTGCCGCCTGGAGGTCATGTATGTGTACCCTCATCGGGAGTGTTTGAACAATTGACCTGCCGCCTGGAGGTCATGTATGTGTACCCTCATCGGGAGTGTTTGAACAATTGACCTGCCGCCTGGAGGTCATGTATGTATACCCTCATCGGGAGTGTTTGAACAATTGACCTGCCGCCTGGAGGTCATGTATGTATACCCTCATCGGGAGTGTTTGAACAATTGACCTGCCGCCTGGAGGTCATGTATGTATACCCTCATCGGGAGTGTTTGAACAATTGACCTGCCGCCTGGAGGTCATGTATGTATACCCTCATCGGGAGTGTTTGAACAATTGACCTGCCGCCTGGAGGTCATGTATGTGTACCCTCATCGGGAGTGTTTGAACAATTGACCTGCCGGCTGGAGGTCATGTATGTGTACCCTCATCGGGAGTATTTGAACAATTGACCTGCCGCCTGGAGGTCATGTATGTGTACCCTCATCGGGAGTGTTTGAACAATTGACCTGCCGCCTGGAGGTCATGTATGTGTACCCTCATCGGGAGTGTTTGAACAATTGACCTGCCGCCTGGAGGTCATGTATGTGTACCCTCATCGGGAGTGTTTGAACAATTGACCTGCCGCCTGGAGGTCATGTATGTGTACCCTCATCGGGAGTGTTTGAACAATTGACCTGCCGCCTGGAGGTCATGTATGTGTACCCTCATCGGGAGTGTTTGAACAATTGACCTGCCGCCTGGAGGTCATGTATGTGTACCCTCATCGGGAGTGTTTGAACAATTGACCTGCCGCCTGGAGGTCATGTATGTGTACCCTCATCGGGAGTGTTTGAACAATTGACCTGCCGCCTGGAGGTCATGTATGTGTACCCTCATCGGGAGTGTTTGAACAATTGACCTGCCGCCTGGAGGTCATGTATGTGTACCCTCATCGGGAGTGTTTGAACAATTGACCTGCCGCCTGGAGGTCATGTATGTATACCCTCATCGGGAATGTTTGAACAATTGACCTGCCGGCTGGAGGTCATGTATGTGTACCCTCATCGGGAGTGTTTGAACAATTGACCTGCCGGCTGGAGGTCATGTATGTGTACCCTCATCGGGAGTGTTTGAACAATTGACCTGCCGGCTGGAGGTCATGTATGTGTACCCTCATCGGGAGTGTTTGAACAATTGACCTGCCGGCTGGAGGTCATGTATGTGTACCCTCATCGGGAGTGTTTGAACAATTGACCTGCCGCCTGGAGGTCATGTATGTGTACCCTCATCGGGAGTGTTTGAACAATTGACCTGCCGCCTGGAGGTCATGTATGTGTACCCTCATCGGGAGTGTTTGAACAATTGACCTGCCGCCTGGAGGTCATGTATGTGTACCCTCATCGGGAGTGTTTGAACAATTGACCTGCCGCCTGGAGGTCGTGTATGTGTACCCTCATCGGGAGTGTTTGAACAATTGACCTGCCGCCTGGAGGTCGTGTATGTATACCCTCATCGGGAGTGTTTGAACAATTGACCTGCCGCCTGGAGGTCATGTATGTGTACCCTCATCGGGAGTGTTTGAACAATTGACCTGCCGCCTGGAGGTCATGTATGTGTACCCTCATCGGGAGTGTTTGAACAATTGACCTGCCGCCTGGAGGTCATGTATGTGTACCCTCATCGGGAGTGTTTGAACAATTGACCTGCCGCCTGGAGGTCATGTATGTGTACCCTCATCGGGAGTGTTTGAACAATTGACCTGCCGCCTGGAGGTCATGTATGTGTACCCTCATCGGGAGTGTTTGAACAATTGACCTGCCGCCTGGAGGTCGTGTATGTGTACCCTCATCGGGAGTGTTTGAACAATTGACCTGCCGCCTGGAGGTCGTGTATGTATACCCTCATCGGGAGTGTTTGAACAATTGACCTGCCGCCTGGAGGTCGTGTATGTATACCCTCATCGGGAGTGTTTGAACAATTGACCTGCCGCCTGGAGGTCATGTATGTATACCCTCATCGGGAGTGTTTGAACAATTGACCTGCCGCCTGGAGGTCATGTATGTATACCCTCATCGGGAGTGTTTGAACAATTGACCTGCCGCCTGGAGGTCATGTATGTATACCCTCATCGGGAGTGTTTGAACAATTGACCTGCCGCCTGGAGGTCATGTATGTATACCCTCATCGGGAGTGTTTGAACAATTGACCTGCCGCCTGGAGGTCATGTATGTATACCCTCATCGGGAGTGTTTGAACAATTGACCTGCCGCCTGGAGGTCATGTATGTATACCCTCATCGGGAGTGTTTGAACAATTGACCTGCCGCCTGGAGGTCATGTATGTATACCCTCATCGGGAGTGTTTGAACAATTGACCTGCCGCCTGGAGGTCATGTATGTGTAACCTCATCGGGAGTGTTTGAACAATTGACCTGCCGCCTGGAGGTCATGTATGTGTACCCTCATCGGGAGTGTTTGAACAATTGACCTGCCGCCTGGAGGTCATGTATGTGTACCCTCATCGGGAGTGTTTGAACAATTGACCTGCCGCCTGGAGGTCATGTATGTATACCCTCATCGGGAGTGTTTGAACAATTGACCTGCCGCCTGGAGGTCATGTATGTGTACCCTCATCGGGAGTGTTTGAACAATTGACCTGCCGCCTGGAGGTCATGTATGTGTACCCTCATCGGGAGTGTTTGAACAATTGACCTGCCGCCTGGAGGTCATGTATGTGTACCCTCATCGGGAGTGTTTGATCAATTGACCTGCCGGCTGGAGGTCATGTATGTGTACCCTCATCGGGAGTGTTTGAACAATTGACCTGCCGGCTGGAGGTCATGTATGTATACCCTCATCGGGAGTGTTTGAACAATTGACCTGCCGCCTGGAGGTCATGTATGTATGCCCTCATCGGGAGTGTTTGAACAATTGACCTGCCGCCTGGAGGTCATGTATGTATGCCCTCATCGGGAGTGTTTGAACAATTGACCTGCCGCCTGGAGGTCATGTATGTATACCCTCATCGGGAGTGTTTGAACAATTGACCTGCCGCCTGGAGGTCATGTATGTATACCCTCATCGGGAGTGTTTGAACAATTGACCTGCCGCCTGGAGGTCATGTATGTATACCCTCATCGGGAGTGTTTGAACAATTGACCTGCCGGCTGGAGGTCATGTATGTGTACCCTCATCGGGAGTGTTTGAACAATTGACCTGCCGCCTGGAGGTCATGTATGTGTACCCTCATCGGGAGTGTTTGAACAATTGACCTGCCGCCTGGAGGTCATGTATGTGTACCCTCATCGGGAGTGTTTGAACAATTGACCTGCCGCCTGGAGGTCATGTATGTGTACCCTCATCGGGAGTGTTTGAACAATTGACCTGGGCTCTAGCCCCACACAGTCTAGAGTTTGTACCAGAATATGTCCCAGGAAGTAAAGACGGCCGGCCTGATATGGACCATCTCATCCGTCGCGTGACGAACTGTCTATAAAAATATTTGTATGGCAGCATATACTCAATGCGCCTTAATGCATGTCCTTGACTTGTCCCTGTTTTATGTTATTCTTGGCTCGGCGGCGGGCTACAGTGTTGAGCCGATGATTCACTGTCATCTGTTTGATTTGTGTCAACATATGACTGGAAGCGTGTACAACCAACACGGCCAGGACGCCAGATCGCGTGTCCTAACTTGGCCTACATTCTTGCTTATTCTTTTGCAGCACTTTCCAGGCGACTGTGAATCTGATAGTAACGTTGGTAGTCAGTTGCACGCACACACGTCCTGAAATCACTGCTATAACACACCTGGCCCCACATAAACACGTCCTGAAAGTACACATATAACAACAAAAGTCCCACATACACACGTCCTGAAAGTACACATATAACAGAAATTGTCCCACATAAACACGTCCTGAAAGTAGACATATAACAACAAACGTCCCACATACACTCGTACTGAAAGTACACATATAACAGAAATTGTCCCACACAAACACATCCTGAAAGTACACATATAACAGAAATTGTCCCACATAAACACATCCTCAAAGTACACATATAACAGAAATTGTCCCACATAAACACATCCTGAAAGTACACATATAACAGAAATTGTCCCACATAAACACATCCTGAAAGTACACATATAACAGAAATTGTCCCACATAAACACATCCTGAAAGTACACATATAACAGTAATTGTCCCACATAAACACATCCTGAAAGTACAGATAATTTTTACACCCGCTCGCTTTGAACTCAAGCGTAGTCCGTACACACAACTTCTAGTAGTGCTGAACTGAATTTTGCGTGTGGGTTAGCTTTCCCTATTAGCAGTTCCCCTCGCCATCAGGCGAACCCACTCCAACTTCAGAGGCGGTACTTGTAATTTACGTTCCCAAGTCAAGGACGATAGGTCAAAATTTTAGTCCAACTGTCCTGTGTAGGGACTTTACCTCGGTATCAGTACACCGGATAGTAATAACATACGTTCTTATCCATTCGGCCATGCTGACCTACAAGTATAGATATAATACAAATAGTCCCATATACTTACGCCCTGAAAGCACAGATATAACACAAATAGTCCCATATACTTACGTCATGGAAGTGCATATAACACAAATAGTCGCATATACTTACGTCATAAAACTACATATAACACAAATAGCCCCATATACTTACGTCATGAGAGTACAGATATAACACAAATAGTCCCATATACTGACGTCCTGAAAGTACATATAACACAAACAGTCCCATATACTTACGCCATGAAAGTACAGATATAACACAAATAGTCCCACATACTTACGTCCTGAAAGTACAAATATAACACAAATAGTCCCACATACCTAAGTCCTGAAAGTACAAATATAACACAAATAGTCCCACATACCTAAGTCCTGAAAGTATAGATATAACGCAAATAGTCCCACATACCTACGTTCTGAAAGTACAAATATAACACAAATAGTCCCACATACCTACGTCCTGAAAGTATAGATATAACGCAAATAGTCCCACATACCTACGTTCTGAAAGTACAAATATAACACAAATAGTCCCACATACCTACGTCCTGAAAGTATAGATATAACGCAAATAGTCCCACATACCTACGTTCTGAAAGTATAGATATAACGCAAATAGTCCCACATACCTACGTTCTGAAAGTACAAATATAACACAAATAGTCCCACATACCTACGTCCTGAAAGTACAAATATAACACAAATAGTCCCACATACCTACGTCCTGAAAGTACAAATATAACACAAATAGTCCCACATACCTACGTTCTGAAAGTATAGATATAACGCAAATAGTCCCACATACCTACGTTCTGAAAGTACAAATATAACACAAATAGTCCCACATACCTACGTCCTGAAAGTATAGATATAACGCAAATAGTCCCACATACCTACGTTCTGAAAGTATAGATATAACACAAATAGTCCCACATACCTACGTTCTGAAAGTACAAATATAACACAAATAGTCCCACATACCTACGTCCTGAAAGTACAAATATAACACAAATAGTCCCACATACCTACGTTCTGAAAGTATAGATATAACACAAATAGTCCCACATACCTACGTCCTGAAAGTATAGATACAACACAAAATGTCCCATATACACACGTCTTGAAAGTGTGTCAGTCGGTCAATTCCCTAACAACTAACCAGTGTTAAATCCAGCACATTGTGTTAGTTTAGTAGGTCAATTCACTAACAACTAACCAGGGTTATATTCAGCACCTCCCCCGATGTGTCTCCACCTTGACGTGGTGGGGGAGCTTGCGTGTCCCATCGACCCCATTTGCTTGCCGATGGGTGAAAAATTACATATCGGACAGCTTATGGGATAGGGACCAGACTAAGAGAGACACAACCTGCTGCTCTGCAGGTATAGACTGAGGATAGCAGTCAAAATTTAAATCAGGTGCACGAAGGCAGAATTTCTTGGTTCGGACAAAACTCTTAAGGCTCCCTGTCGAGGGCTGTGGCTGAACGCCTCTAAGCCACAAACCCTCGGATCTGAGAGCCAGGCCGATACCCGTCTACCGGAAAATAGAAACGTGATACTGAGCAAGCTACATGCTCAGGTCTGATACATGTTCGAAGGCTCTCAGCTGGGGGATATGAGGAATTCCCGGATGAGAGGGCCTGACCGTTTCCCGTTCACTGCTGCACGAAGGTAAGGTGCTGAGCCGGCAGCACATGTAGCCTACCTCGTGAGCGAGTACAAAAAAGACAGAAAAATGCCCCAGTCGAAGGGCATGGTTACGGAAACTCTGTACCTAACTCATAGAGAGTGTAGATATAAGTGGAAGAACGTCTCAACGCAAAATGGAACGCACGGCGAGCGAACCTATTGCGTGGGTTGAAGTCACAAGCAAAAGCTTACCGAGTGGATGTCGCCCGCAATCTGACCGCTCCTGGTGTGTGCTTGAGCGATCAGTGGCAAGCGGGATGCTCAACACATGGAAGTGAGGAACAAAAGCAGCCATGAGCAGGACGTGGAAACTCCTTGGTTGAGCCCAGTCTCAGAGCAATATGTGCCGGCTCTGCAATTATGGAAGCCTCCTGGGATAGTGAGATGATGCCCATGGTCTGCCCCTGCCTTCCCTTGAGGGCCGTCCGCGATATCGTTGATCGCTCTATCTTGACCAGCTGAGATGTGGGTGACATTACATCAGTCTAACGTGTCTCGAAACCAGAGGAAGGCTAACCTCACTAAAAAATGCCCGCCAGAAGTCGGAAGTGTCGGCCTACGGGTGGCAAACTAAAAATTGACACTACGCAATTACGTCCGAGTGAAATGTCTCGCCCGAATGTCTCTCGTGCTAGGAACAGCTCTGACTACCTAGTTTCCGAATGCCGCTCTTGTTCGGAACAGCTCTGACTAGGTAGTTTCCGAATGTCTGTCGTGCCTGGAACAGCTCTGATGGGCGCAACGACAAGCACATGTCCGAAAACTCGCTGAGTGGATGCCGTCTGCGAACATGTCTGGTTTGTGCGGGAATGGCCCGGGGAAAACGAAATGACCAATATATTGAAGTGAGGATTTAAAGCAGCCATGAGCAGGACGTGGCGATTTCCCTCGGTGAGCCCAGATCCAGGGCGTTATGTGTCGGCCCTGCAACTATGGAAGAAACCTTGGATGGCGGAAAATGCTATGGACTGTCCCTGCCTTCCTTTGAGGGATGACCGTTGTCTTCGACCGTTCAACCTTGGCCAGCTGGGCTGTAGATGGCACCACAAAAGTGAGAGTCTCCCAGGAATGCTACCTGGTCAAAAAAGCACGCTAAAGTCGATGTGTTGGCCTACGGGTTTCGGCCCAAGGGCGCATAACAGACACACCGCAATGACATCTGAAAAAACACCCCGGATGAACGAAAAGAAGATATTCAGCACATTGTGTCAGTAGGTCAATTTACTAACAACTAACCAGGGTTACATTCAGCACATTGTGTTAGTAGGTCAATTTACTAACAACTAACCAGGGTTAAATCCAGCACATTGTGTTAGTAGGTCAATTCACTAACAACTAACTACAATTATTCGAGTAAATTTTTTAATACTTGCAAACAATGCCAGCGAGCAAATTATTTCGTGATTAAATAAAAGTAAAATATATCTGTTAGAACAGTGGTTCTCAACCGGTGGGTAATCCCCCCTCCCCCTTGAGGGGGATTTTAGGGTTTCCAGTGGGGGGGGGGGGGGATGGAATTAAGATTATTTCAAGATCGCGTTAATACAAGAACTGATTACTTGATATTGTTTTTTTTTTTCCTTTCATACTGTACGGTTCTGTACGTCTCACCCTTCTAAAATTCGTTTTATAAAGTAAGTAGACCCACAAATCACGATTTATGTGGACGTCTAGAGACTTGTTTTAGTATGTGCTATTAAATTTAGCTTCCATTATTATGTATACTGTGTAGGGGCATGGGCGGGAATGGGGGGGGGGGTATGAAAAGGGGGGATGACGTTCTGAAAATATGGTGAGGGGGGGGGGAGGGCATGGGCCACATTGTTAGGTAGGAAATACGAAAGGGGGGTTATGACGTTCTGAAAATATGGTGAAGTGGGGCACGGGCCAAAAAAAGTTGAGAACCACTGTGCTAGAAGAAACAAACAATTGACATTTTAAATAAGTTAGCTTGAGTAAGTGACTTATCACTTATACGGGGTCTTTTTAAAGTCTCACTACATTTTGTATGTAAAACAAATTTGAAAAATGAAGTACATGATGTCATAAACAAAATGTGCTCCACAGTCCACCGTGAAGCAATTTGCAGCGAATGGCTGTCGTCTGCTAGAGTAATTCTTTGCACTCCAAACAGAATGGTGTTATCAACGGAAGAAATACTTTTTCAAATGTGTTCTACATACAAATTGTAGTGAGGCTTTACAAACACCCGGTATAAGCAGCGTTGGAAGAAAAGGCGGAAGCCGATCGAGCAAGAAGTACGCAACAATGCAAGTGGGAAATAACAACATATAGACCAACACAAGCCTCACAGTACAACCTGCATCAGACATCCGCTAGCCTACATTGTACAGACGCTTCTTAATAGCGTGATTTATAAAATGAAATTTAGCATTAAAATACCGATACAAAAGGTATAGCCAAAGGGAAACATGGGAATAATAGTAATTAAACATGACAAATAACAAACACACAAGTCATAACAATTATTGCCGACCCCGGGTGGAATCAATGAAATTCCACTTCCAGCACATTTCCGGGTAGGTCGAACTAAACACACGCAGTTCGGTGCCTAGAAGACGGATATACTCGAATCTACGCGGTTTCTTAAGGCGTGATAACATTCGGGAATTTACTCCTGTTCCGGATATGCAGAATATAATAACCAGTAGAAGCCTGTCTGAAAACTAGTCCTCTCCGTATCTACAGATTTTATAGTTAATGTATTCGCCAGTCCCTGAAACGTTAGAGCTGAATCACCATACCTGGAGATTCTGTCCCCACTTCTTTTTTCCTTCTTCAGAACGTACGAAATAATAAACGTTAATCTCAAACGGAGACTGACTTGAGCAAAGTTGAGTCAAGAACCGACATCGCAGTATTAGGGAAATTCTCATACGTGCTCCGTCATTATCTGCAACAACCAGCGAAGAGTCCCTATACTAATGGTACCTGCTACAGCCTGATTATGTGTCCGTCTAGCCTTTTCTCCGAGAACTGAGCATGAATCACAACCTCTGGTCACTCCCTGTCACGCTATTCTATGTAGGCCGTGATGATGTATCTCTTCTTCGACACTATATACAGGGTGTATTTTTAATGACTGTACAGTGTTTGAAAATATTTCCGGTCCAAGTTTTGTATTTACCTATTACGTTGCATGAACTTTACAGAGGGTGAATAGAAAACTTGTACAGGCAATATTTTCAAACACAGCACTGTCATTAAAAATACACCCTTATACAATATCCGAAAGGGATCTAACCACATCTGTCTTATTGTGCACCATTACACCTTATACAATATCCGAAAGGATTCTAACCACATCTGTCTTATTGTGCACCATTACACCTTATACAATATCCGAAAAGATTCTAACCACATCTGGCTTATTGTGCACCATTACACCTTATACAATATGCGAAAGGGACCTAACCACATCTGGCTTATTGTGTACCATTACACCTTATACAATATCCGAAAGGGACCTAACCACATCTGTCTTATTGTGTACCATTACACCTTATACAATATCCGAAAGGGACCTAACCACATCTGGCTTATTGTGCACCATTATACCTTATACAATATCCGAAAGGGACCTAACCACATCTGGCTTATTGTGTACCATTACACCTTATACAATATCCGAAAGGGACCTAACCACATCTGTCTTATTGTGTACCATTACACCTTATACAATATCCGAAAGGGACCTAACCACATCTGGCTTATTGTGTACCATTACACCTTATACAATATCCGAAAGGGACCTAACCACATCTGGCTTATTGTGTACCATTACACCTTATACAATATCCGAAAGGATTCTAACCACATCTGTCTTATTGTGCACCACTACACCTTATACAATATCCGAAAGGATTCTAACCACATCTGTCTTATTGTGCACCATTACACCTTATACAATATCCGAAAGGGACCTAACCACATCTGGCTTATTGTGCACCATTACACCTTATACAATATCCGAAAGTGACCTAACCACATCTGGCTTATTGTGCACCATTACACCTTATACAATATCCGAAAGGGACCTAACCACATCTGGCTTATTGTGCACCATTACACCTTATACAATATCCGAAAGGGACCTAACCACATCTGGTTTATTGTGCACCATTACACCTTATACAATATCCGAAAGGGACCTAACCACATCTGGCTTATTGTGCACCATTACACCTTATACAATATCCGAAAGGATTCTAACCACATCTGTCTTATTGTGCACCATTACACCTTATACAATATCCGAAAGGGGTCTAACCACATCTGTCTTATTGTGCACTATTACCGCAACCAACGATGTAGACCAACCCTGATATTTCCCAAGTCATCAGTTTGACTTGGGGAACACATTCAACTGATGTTCTATTTCTGTGATTCTTTTAACTGAAGTATGCCAGTGGACATAATTTTTGTTTTGTTCGCATATCCTTTACAGGACATCGCTGTCAACATCAGCATCTTTCAGCTGATTGTTTATTTCTTGACAAGATTACGCGCAGTAGTTTGCTATTGCTTTCTGAGCGACCGGCTCAAATACCCCGTAAGTTACCGACGCGGAGAGAACTGCTATCAATTTCGCGCAACGTCACGTTACCTACGAGAGTATACGAGAATACGGAGAAAGCCGTGTAACCTCTAGACCAGGGAACCGGCATAATAGCAGTTAATTAACAAAGGTACACTATCTCACCAATGTCATTACGACAACAACACTGGGGAAGCCCGAATAAGGTCTCCATCAAGCTTGCTAGTTGTCGCTAAATTTTCAAGTCGATTTCTCCTCATAACATGTCCAAAACATCATGACTGTCTACGTCTAATTTCTCCAATCAATCTCCGTTTGGCACTTGTCTCCTTAAGGACAATCTCATTTGATATTCTGTCCATCCATGATATTCTGTTTATAAGACGGAAAGTAGTAATTTTGGGCCCTTATTTCGTGGCGGTAGACAGATTCCGTGTCGATGGGGTTGCGAACGGGATTCATAATGCCGCTTACCCGAATTCGAAACACAGCGGCGACAGCTTTGGTATCAGAGCGTGTCGCGCTGGTTTTAACGTGTTGGTATGGAAGCCGGTCGGTCAGAAAGCAATGGCAACCTACTGGACGTAAATACTTGCCAAGACATCAACAACGGCAGTAAAATACTAGTGTTGACTGCAACTTCCTGTAAAAGATATGCAACTTTAAAAAAAAAACAGACATCAGAAGTCGACGTGGCCGACAAAAAGAGCACTCGCTCTTAAACTTCCAATTCGCCGATGGCGAGATTGAAAGTTCATTCCCTACGTCGGCATTAATTTATATCTAAATGTTGATTTCTTGTTCAGAAATTAATGGCAAACTATTGTACGTAACCATTCTCTAGGACATCACGTCCTGCAAGGTCTTTTTAAAACTGATTAAGTGTCATTGGATGATTAATCGTCTTAAGCTATTTCATGTATCTGTCGTGGGTTTATATATTGTTGAAATGTTGTCACTGTGCTGGACAACATGTCTGCTACCATTTTGTTGTTGCATATCCCTTATAGGACGTTGCAGTCAACATCAGCATTTTTCAGCTGCTGTTGATATACTAGGCAAGATTACGCTCAGTAGTTTGCCATTGCTTTCTGAGCGGCTGACTCACATACCCGGTAAATTACTAACGCGGCGAGAACCACTACCGATTCTCGCGCAGGTTACGTTACTCACGAGAATATACGGGATTACGGAAAAAGACGTTAACATCTAGGCCAGGGAGACCGGCGGTACCATATTAACAACTGTTAATTCATAACTGTGACACACCCCAACTTCCCATTTTAGGCCATCGTCAAATATCTGTCTTTCCTCCTACATCAGCCTCCGTTGGCGGTCGCTTGAGTCCATACATTCAAATAATAAGTGGTTGTGGCACCATGGTGGATGGTGAGCTTGCTTATCGAGACAATAGTTCGGGTTCAATCACTAGCAGAATGGTTTTCCGACCAATGCAGTTCTGCGGTCTCAAAAGTGTTCCCTCTCTCTCTTTCTCTCTTCTCTCTCTCTCTCTCTCTCTCTCTCTCTCTCTCTCTCTCTCTCTCTCGCTCTTTCACCTCTACTCTTGCTCTATCTCTCCCTCTCTCTCCTTCTCTGTCTCTCTCGCTCGCTCTCTCGCCCCACTCTCTCTCTCTCGCTCGCTCTCTCACCCCACTCTCGCTCGCACTCTCTCTCGCTCGCTATCTCGCCCCCCCCCCCACTCTCGCTCTCTCTTTCGTTCTTTCTCTCCCCCTCTCGCTCTCTCTTTCGCTCGCTCCGCCCCCCTCTTGTCTCTCCCTCTTTCTCTCATTATCTCTCTCATGTGACTGTCTCTCCTTCTCTCTCCTCCTCTCTCCCTCTCTCTTTCTCTCTCGTGTGACTGTCTCTCCCTCTCTCTCCTCCTCTCTCCCTCTCTCTTTCTCTCTCGTGTGACTGTCTCTCCCTCTCTCTCCTCCTCTCTCCCTCTCTCTTTCTCTCTCGTGTGACTGTCTCTCCCTCTCTCTCCTCCTCTCTCCCTCTCTCTTTCTCTCTCGTGTGACTGTCTCTCCCTCTCTCTCCTCCTCTCTCCCTCTCTCTTTCTCTCTCGTGTGACTGTCTCTCCCTCTCTCTCCTCCTCTCTCCCTCTCTCTTTCTTTCTTGTGTGACTGTCTCTCCCTCTCTCTCATCCTCTCTCCCTCTCTCTTTCTCTCTCGTGTGACTGTCTCTCCCTCTCTCTCCTCCTCTCTCCCTCTCTCTTTCTATCTCGTGTGACTGCCTCTCCCTCTCTCTCATCCTCTCTCCCTCTCTCTTTCTCTCTCGTGTGACTGACTCTCACACTGGTACTGTATGGATGTACGACTGTGTCAGTATTTGTGTATGTGTGTGTGTGAAAGTGTGTATGATTCGATTATGTGAGTGTGGGAAGGAGCGCATGCGGGTGCCTTGCTGCGTGTATGGATGGGGATATATGGGCGTGTGTGTGTGTGTGTGTGTGTGTGTGTGTGTGTGTGTGTGTGTGAGTGTGAGAGAGAGACACACATGGAAAAAGAGAGAGCATGTACCTATGTATGTATAAGTAAACTTTTGTTAGCGAGTTTGTGATTATGAGTGAATATATATGTATGTGAGAGAATATATTGTATTGTATTGTATTGTATTGTATTGTTTTGTATTGTGTAGTATTGTATTGTATTGTATTGTGTGTATCTATGTGTATATGCATGTACGTGGTGTATGTGTCTTTCTACATTGTCTATCTTCACAACTTTTATTTGACAATGCTATTTTTTTCCTATGTGAATGTAACATACACAATAGTTAATTATGAACGAAAGATGAGCGATTGGAAGGGCCGAATGTAAGACGGGCCTGCGTGCCCAATTTGTGACCCTTTGAAAAGTTCGTTCGTTCGTTCTCACTCTCTGTCTCACAGTCTGTCTGTCTCTCTTTCTGCCTCTCACTCCCTCGCTCTGTCTCTCTTGCTCTCTTTCTCCCACCCTCTGTCTCTCCCCTCTCTGTCTCCCTCCGTCTCTCTCTCTCTCTCTCTCGTTCTATCTCCCCCTCTATCGCTCGTTCTTTCTCTGTCTCTCTCCCTCTATTTCTCCCTCTCTCTCCCTCTATTTCCTCTCTCTCTCTCTCTCTCTCTCTCTCTCTCTCTCTCTCTCTCTCTCTCTCTCTCTCTCTCTCTCTCTCTCAGGTAGCAGGTTCTTTGGAGAACCACAAATATGGTACCTGATCATTTCCGGACAATTATCCGGGAAGGGATCCCGACGAGGCAGGGAACTGCCCACCCCACTTCAGTATGCAGTTGACGTAGAATACGTGACAGCCAATGACAACACACACAAGGGCAGTATCTGCCGTGGCACTGCCCCTACAATTGAAAGAACACGTCGACAGCCTGGGTTGCGTTTTCTCACCTGGTACCGCGAGAATAGAATAAGATCTTTAAGAGATAAACCAGGTGTGCAACCGGAGCATTGAAATTGCGGAGGATGCCACGAAACTAAACAAATAACACGATGACCCAATTATGGTGATGCATCGTTCTTCTGTCCAAATTGGAGGTCACATTTGGCGATATACAATGAATTAGTTAAGCCATAACAATGACATACCGCTACTTCCTATTTTCCGCCATCCATTTTTTGGGGGGTCAAACCCTATTTTTATTTTGGCACGGGTCTGCTAAGTGTTCCGTTTATAACCATGTTTAATACCCATGCCCGGGGAGGTTAACCCGGTCAACAAATGCCCGCAGAAGTCGGATGTGTCGGCCTGACGGCGCAAGAACGCAGCTCTGCTGTAAACAGGCACAACGCAGTCACATCCGGAAAAAAAATCCGGATGAACGCAGAAGAAGCAGAAGAAGAATACCCATGCATTCTGTTACAGGAGAGGGATTGGAGAGGGCTTGAAAATAACCTTACATTTGACTACTCAACGTAAAACCTTAAAGTAAATAAGCAGAATTATGCAGGGAAAAGGTATAAGAAGTTTGACAATGTACACGACGCCCTCCAAGTTTGCCGTTATGGGTACGCCTATGCTTTCCCCCAATTTTATTTTAAACATCCGCCTGGGGAGGATGGGGAAAGCGTGAGATTTTCTTTATCGTAAGTCAGGTGTAAGTCAGGGGGTCACCAGAATCACGCAGCCAATCAAATTCGAGCTACAAGCCGTAGTGGCAGAATTTATGAATGGGTTTGCAGAAATTACGCATGCACCGCGGAAAAGTCAGCCACTATAAATTGGCGCTTTCATTCACAAAGATGTTATTCCACTCTGCGTTTAGCTGGGATAATAAAAACCAGGTGGCCACGTGGTGTATCGGATGCAGGCTATTAAAAGCTACATTGTAAAGGGAAGACCGTCTTTCAACGGCAGACCAAACAAGTATTTCATCAGCAGTTCTTGAGAAGAGCTTTGGCGCGTAAGTCAACAAGGAGCTAATTACCGTACTCCGTGTAATAAAGTCCCGCTACCAGAACGTTTCGGGTCGCTCAAAGCTTTGACTGGTTAGTTTTTGTTTTGAAAACCGTAATTATTATCATTGATATTTCATTCTTAAGGTAATTTCTGTTAGCAATAATTATTATAATTAATGTTTCATCATTATGCTTAGTTCTATTTAAAATCATCATCATCATCATCATCATCATCATCATCAAGTGCCCTGCCAGCTGGCGTAGGCGTTCGTGGCTCTCCGCAGATCTCGGTCAAAGTGTTCTGGATCAACTCTGCTGATGATATTCCTCCATGCCACCGTCTCAATCCGTCCAGCATAATTTCTCTTGGTCGGCCTCTGCCTCTCTTCCCCTGGATCTTTCCAGTTGTCACGATGTTCTCCAATGCCTCTCTCCTCATCACATGACCGAAGAAAGCTGTTTGTCTCTGTCTTATTGTTGTATATAATGTTCTAGTTTCATTAGCCTGTTTCAGGCAGTCGTCGTTAGTTACTCTGGCTGTCCAAGGAATTCGCAACATTCGTCTCAGGAACCACATCTCTGTTGCTTCTAATTTCTTCTGAAATTTATTAATGTGTTGTTATTTAAAATAATAATAAAATGTTTTTCCATTATGTTCATTGACGAATAATTATTATCGTTGATATTTCATTATTGCTCTCACTTCTGTAGAGAATAATTATTATCATTGATATGTCACAATTACGGCTAGTTTTGAAAACGATAATTATTAACAATAATATTTCCTTCTTACCGACATTCCGAGTCGAGGGTTTGAAATCTGGCTCGGACTATTTGGAAACAGATAATTTTGGGTGGATTTTGATAGCATGATGCATCCGCCGTTGAGTGGGTAATGGCCGTGTTCTGAGTGTATAACTACCTAGTAAATTACAAACAAGCTACACATGCTGGGCTTGATTGCGACGTTACGTAAAGGATACGTAACTAACCTTTAACGGTCACATCACTTTTACTAGTTTCACTCCAGTCGGCTCCGTGGCGAAGGTTTTCGAATGATATTTGTAATCCCGCATACTGCGTTCGAAACACAGCTGCAGGAGATTTGGAAGCAGACCACTTTGTGTGGCTATTTCCATAAAAAATGGTATGAGTTTCGGTCGTGCAGAAAGACATGGCAAACTACTGAACGTAAACTTGCCCAGTAATCACAAACAGCTCAAAAATGCTGGGATTGACAGTTACATTGTGTAAAGGATATGCAACAAACTTTGTCTTTTGTAAACAATAATTATTATCATTGTTATCTCTTTCTTGCGGTCAGTTCTGTAAATAATAATTATTATCGTTTGATATTTTATTCTTTCTTACGTTCACAAGACTTGCGCTTGTTATTTCTGGTTTTGTAAAAATTAATTTATTTAATCATTGATAATTCATTCTTATCACCTGTTCAGTAAATAATAATTATTATCACTGATATTTTATCCCAGTGTTATTTTTTTTTTAAACCAATAATATTATTATTTTATTCAGAACGTGACATCTGTTAACTTTTTCCTAAATTAAGTGTTACTTTGGTTATTTTTATCCCAAGTTATCACATAAAACATTTGAGTGCTCCGATATAAAGGATTGAAAGGGTCACAATATGAACTCTGAGATGTTTTATTCATCTTCATTCGCACTCATACCTTCACACTAAAGTCTCTAATATAATAAAAGTAGTAGTTAGTTTCCGGTTGATGTTATCTGGTACAACGTTTGGGGGAATGGAGTTGACTGCACTGATGCCGTATTTCTTTACGTTCGATATTTAAGTTGGGCAGTTCAGTATAACGGACTCCGTGGCCTAGAGTTTAACGTCTTTCTCCGTAATCCCGTATATTCTCGTGAGTAACGTAACCTCCGCGAGAATCGGTAGCGGTTCTCGCCGCGTTGGTAACTTACGGGGTATGAGGGCTGGCCGCTCAAAAAGCAGTGGCAAACTACTGAGCGTAATCTTGCCTAGTACGTCAACAGCAGCTGAAAAATGCTGATGTTGACTGCAACGTCCTGTAAGGGATATCATCATCATCAAGTGCTCTGCCGGCTGGCGTAGGCGTTCATTGCTCTCCACAGATCTCGGTCTTTGGTGTTCTGGATCAACTCTGCTGATAGTATTCCTCCAAGCCACCGTCTCAATCCATCCAGCATCATTTCTCTTGGTCTGCCTCTGCCTCTCTTCCCCTCGATCTTTCCAGTTGTCACGATGTTCTCCAATGCCTCTCTTCTCATCACATGACCGAAGAAAGATGTTTGTCTCTTCCTTATTGTTGTATATAATGTTCTAGTTTCATTAGCCTCTATCAGGCAGTCGTTGTTAGTTACTCTGGCAGTCCAAGGAATTCGCAACATTCGTCTCAGGAACCACATCTCTGTTGCTTCTAATTTCTTCTTAATTTGTTCATTTACATTCCAAGATTCTTCTTCTTCTTCTTCTTCTTCTTCTTCTTCTTCTTCTTCTTCTTCTTCTTCTTCTTCTTCTTCTTCTTCTTCTTCTTCTTCTTTCCGGACGTGATTGCGTTGTGCCTGTTTACAGCAGAGCTGCGTTCTTGCGTCGTTATGCCGACACATCCGACTTCTGCGGGCATTTGTTGACCAGGTTAACCTTCCCGGGGAAACTGGTTCTATATAGCATTTCGGTACTCTCTTTCTTACATTCAGTGATAGTGACTTATTGCATAAGATACTCTTAATTCTCTGAAATGCGGCTTTTGCTTGCCCTATTTTGCTCTTAATCTCTGTTGTACATATTAAATCTGATGTTATAAAATGCCCCTAAGTATTTAAAATTATCCACTTGGTTAAGAATTTTTCCCTTCTATTTCTATGTCACATTTTGGTGTCACCATTTTCTTTGATATCACCATTGTTACTGTTTTCTTGATATTCAATGAGAGTCCTTTCCTTGCACTCTCTGTTACTACAATGTCCAACAATTGTTGTAGGTCTGTTGAATTATCCGCCAACAATACTGTATCATCTGCATAGCGTATATTATTTATATTATAACCTCCAACTAGTATTCCTGGCATCTCTTTGATCCCTCTCATTATTACTTCGCTAAATAGGGAGAAGAGATCTGGTGACAAGACATACCACTGTCGTACTCCTAGCTTTATCTGTTCGTAACGACCCTCTTTATTTCCCATTTTAATTGCTGCTACTTGGTTCCAGTAAATATTCTTTATTATTCTTAAATCTGTCCCATCAATGTTGATATCTTCTAACATTTTAATCAGTTCATCATGTTTTACTTTATCAAATGCCTTAGTATAATCTATGAAGCACAAATATATGTCCTTCTGTTTCTCTATTGACCTTTATATTAGTTTCCGTAATGTATATATTGCATTGTGTGTGCCTTTTCCTTCCACAAATCCATACTGTTCTTCACTAATTTCCATTTTTATTTTCTTTCTGGTTCATCTCATTATGATTCTGAGCAGAAGCTTAATGACATGGTTTATGAGATTAATTGTACGAAAATCTTCACATTCAGTTGCTCCTGGTCTTTTTGGTATAGCTATCAATACAGATTTCAACATATCGCTCGGTAAATATCCACTGCTGTAAATATCATTCAACATTTTGGTTAATATATTTACTTCAAATTCTTCCAATACTTCTAATTCTTCTATTGTGATTTCATCTGGCCCAGCTGTTTTTCCTTTCTTCATATGTTTTATAGCGCCATCGAATCCTTCTTTTATAATAGGTGGGCCTTCTAAGTTACTTTCTTCTGTTAATTCTTCCCTTTCTCTATCACATAATTCTCTTATATATTCATACCACCTCCTAATTATAGCACCTTCCTCCAATAATATCTTTTCTGTTTTTGATTTTAAACCCCCTGTATTTATTCTTATTTTTCTTCCCGTGAGCTCTCTGATTTGTCTGTGCATATCTTTTGTTTCTTTAATGGAAAGTAAGGGATATGAAAAAAAAAAAAGTTTAGTAGAAACAGCTTTCTTTGGTCATGCGATGAGAAGAGAGGCATTGGAGAACATGGCGACTGGAAAAATCGTGGGGAAGAGAGCCGTTATTCGGAGGAGTGCCGAGACCTTGTGTTGCCCATGCAGCTTGATCTCTATCTCTCGCTCTCTCTCTCTCTCTCTCTCTCTCTCTCTCTCTCTCTCTATCTCTCTATCTCTCTCTCTCTCTCTCTCTCTCTCTCTTGTTTACTCCAGAGGAAAGGTAGATTCTGGAACAAGACAAGCTGCAGACGATGCCGGATCAACAAAGCAATGCGCTTTCTGTCCGCAGACTAGCCGTCTGTTAACAACATTGACCGCAGACAACATTCATCGAGTTGATGGCATCATTCGTGGTGACCGTCGGGTAACACTAGATGAAATGTGTTCCATGTTGACCGTTAGTAAAGGCAGTGCCCAAACCATCATTAAGACCTGTGTTATTCAAAGGTTTGTGCACGGTGGTAGAAACTTGGTGAATGTTGTGTGGAATCCGCTTTGCGTCAGCCAGTGAGGATTGACCTACTTCAGCTTCGTCACAACGGCGTACCCAACGTCGGATAGTGCTAATATCCACTGTTGAATCTCCATAAACAACACTCACGCGTTCGTGGATGCGAATCGTGGTCTCGCCTTCAACATTGTGGAATTATATGACACTAGCTGACCCGGTCCGGCTTCGCCCAGCCCCTGGCGGGGATCTATCTATCTATCTATCTATCTATCTATCTATCTATCTATCTATCTATCTATCTATCTATCTATCCATCCATCCATCCATCCATCCATCCATCCATCCATCCATCCATCCATCCATCCATCCATCCATCCATCCATCCATCCATCCATCCATCCATCCATCCATCCATCCATCCATCCATCCATCTATCTATCTATCTATCTAATCTATCTATCTATCTATCTGCCTGCCTGCCTGCCTGCCTGCCTCTCTGTCTGTCTGTCTGTCTGTCTATCTATCCGGAAACTGCAGACGTTGGAATCATTGGGATGCGAGGCAACAGTAATTCTTCTCCTTTAAATTTCACACTTAAAATTGTAGCTTCGATGATATTGTTCAGAGTTATTTTTAATTTTTAAGTTTTTATCACTTTGTTTATACGAGATACGACTGTGGTGCACAGAGTATATGTTCGGCCGTTTCCCGTTCCCGTTGCGGGAAAAAATGGGTTCGAAAATTTTCACGTATCTAAAGTAGATCCATTATTTTTACGAAAACTTTGAAGATGCCTTAAAGTTTGTATCACCTTTTTTTTATAACGCATATGAAGGTAGATAACTTCTTTAAACATTTAATAAAACTTTAAGTAAAATACAACAATTATTTAAATTATATAATATAGCAATGTTACTAAAAGTAATGTCCCTTGATATAACTTTTGTTGTTAAGTCCCCTTAATTAGACTTCTTTCCTTTTAATATTGATTTAATACGTAAATAACTGTTGTTAAACTAACAGACTATGCCAATTGGCTCGGGGGGAATGAGAAGAACATCTGTAGAAAATTTCATCTCAATCGGATGAACCGTTCAGGAACGCATAAAGGACACACAAACAAAGACACAAACATTCTCTTTTATATATATAGATTACGTTGCTTTAACCAAACTTCTTTGGTCGCCATTTTTAAATCGTTACTGTTGCGCAACCAGTGACTGCAACATGTTGGTAGTGATACACGGTGTAGAAGAGTGTTTGGGGAATTCCACTAAATTAATCAATTACAAACCACTAAAAGATTTACATAGATAAAAAATAGGAGGCATTACTTATTGACCACCCTTCTTAGATATTACGACCACCACACGATAGCCCTAGCATATTTTCTATAGATCTCATATGTTCAGTGTATAATGGCAACCAATCAGGGGATAATACAAATCCTTATTAGACACCCTTGGAAAAAGATGGAACCCGGTGCAATGAAGTAGAACCTCTTGTCGGTTAATTTCTTTTTATTTGTCACAGAATAAAGTGTTTACCATTGTGTTCCTTTCTTTGTTCCAGACTCAAGATTGACAAGGAACATACATAGACGCGTAGAGCCTCAGCTGTGAAGTGACTACGCCCCTGGAACTTGCCGGCAAGTGTAGTAGAGGAAGGCTTGTGCCACATACAACCACCATGGACGTTCAGATTGTCCGGTGTCAGATTTTCTCATTAACCATTCTGTCCATGATCTACGTAACACATTGTGCATACGGCTTGAAGTTGAGGAAAATCTGTAAGGTGAGTACATCATATATTGTTTCATTTACTGTAAAGTAAATATTTTTATCCGTAACCCCGTATATCCACGTGAGGAACACAACTGCTCGAGATTCGGCAGCGGATAGAGTCGTGTTGGTTACTTACGGGGTATGTCAACCGGTGGCTCAGAAAGCATTGGCAAACTACTGAGCGTAATCTTGCCAAGAACATCAACAGCAGCTGAAAAATCCTGGTGTTGACTGCAACGTCCTGAAAGGGATATGCAACTTTTTAAAAAGTAAATATTTACCATTATGTTTTATTCATTATATATGTATATGAGCAGTAGTGGTGTTACGTGAGTTTCTAGTAAGTTTTCTCCACCTGCTTTTCGCCCTCCTTGCTGCTTCCTCTATTTCTTCATTTCTTTCTTTTTCCCCTTGCTCTTCCCCCCTCTGCTTGTTCTTCTTCCCCCTCTTCATCTTTCGCCGCGTTCTCCTCCTTCTTATTTTTTTTCTTCTTTCTACTCTTCCCATCCTCCTGATCCACTTCCTCCTCCTCCTCCTCCTCCTCCTCCTCCTCCTCCTCCTCCTCCTCCTCCTTCTTCTTCTTCTTCTTCTTCTTCTTCTTCCTCTTGTGAATATATATATATATATATATATATATATATATATATATATATATATATATATATATATATATATATATATATATATGTTATGTCTTTTACTCATCCTATAACGTATACATGGAAGGCTACGGCGTTATGTGTTTCTTACTCATCCTATAACGTGTACATGGGAGGCTGCGTTATGTGTCTTCTACTCATTCTATAACGTGTACATGGGAGGCTGCGTTATGTGTCTTTTACTCATTCTATAACGTGTACATGGGAGGCTACGGCGTTATGTGCCAGGAAGCCAGCTTGTAGAAGGAAAGGGTACCGTAAATGCTGTGTATATACTGCGGTCAGTGATTGAGCGTTTTATAGAAGTAAACAAAGATATACATCATTGCATTTCTGACTACACAAAGGCTTTCGATAGAGTAAGACATGTCAACATGGTAGAGATGGTTGCAGATCTACAAATTGGTGGGAAAGACATTAGACTTATAAACAACATATATTGGAAACAGCAAGGATTGATAATTAAGTGGGGAAAATATCAGCCTATTAAGAGGTGTGAGACAGGAACGTGTAATGTCTCCAGATCTTTTTTCAATATTTTCAGAAATGTAGAAGATACAAATGGAATCATCATTGGAGGACGAAATATCAATAACATTAGATATGCAAATGATACAGTATTGATTGCAGACAATGAGCAGGGTCTGCAACAATTAGTAGATGCGGTTGTTGTACACAGTGAGCAACTGGGGTTAGAATTAAATTGTAAAAAGACACAGATTATGGTCGTCACTAGGAAGAACAAAATACCACAATGTAATATACAAGTAAATGGGAATGTTCTTCAACAAGTGAATAGGTACAATTATCTCGGAACAGTAATGACATCTGATGGGAGATGCCTTGAAGAGATTAGAACAAGAATCGCCATGGCGAAAGTAGCCTTTAGGAAGGTGAAAAACATACTGACCAATAAAAAGATGTCAATTGAAACGAGAAAAGGAGTTTTGAGATACTACATAGAGCCTGTACATTTGTATGGATGTGAAGCTTTGACAATGAGCAGTCATGCTAAAAAACATCTGATGACTGTGGAAATGTGGTTTCTGAGGAGAATGCAAAGAATACCATGGACAGACAGAAAAATCAATGACCAAGTACTGCAAAAAACAAATGAAAATCGTAAACTGATTAGAGAAAGTAGACGTAGACAATCAAACATATTTTGGACATGTTATGAGAAGAAATAAATTGAAGAACTTGGTGACAACTGGCAAGATCGAGGGGAAGAGAACAAGGAGAAGACAGAGAAGTAAATACCTGGATGGCTTGATCACGTGGGATGTTAGGGACAGGAACACTAAAGTGTTCCACGACTCTGGTGATCGAGTGCAGTGGCGAGTCATGACCGCCCACGCTTACCGGCATGGCACATGATGGATGGATATCTATACGACATATGGGACAACTTCCTATCTCCCCAATTGTTCTCCTCTATTCGACATCTCTAGGAACCCCCGATCTCTTCAGTGTTCTCCAATCTCTATTCGACATCTCTATGAACTTGCGATTATTTCTACTACCCCCCCCCCTTCCCCCCTCTTTTCTTTTCCTTCCCACCCCTCGGTGTATTTCATCCTCTATTCGACTTCAATAGCGAACTCCGATCGTTGTAATTTTCTCCAATCTCTGTTCGACATCTCTAGCACCCCTCTATCTCCTTAACGTTCTTCTCCTGCTAGTCGACATCACTAGCAATCCCCGATCTCCTCAATGTTCTCCTCCCTCTATTCGACACCTCTTTTTTTTTTTTTAAATTGTTGCGTATCCCTTACGGGACGTTGCAATCAACACCAGCATTTTTCAGCTGCTGTTGATGTACTAGGCAAGTGTTACGTTCAGTAGTTTGCCATTGCTTTCTGAACGACCGGCTCAAATACCAGCACGTTATAACACAACGCCACACGGTCTGCTCGCACAAATCGGTCGCACCTGAGTTTCGATCGCCTAGTATCCGGCTCACGAACCGCGATCGCAAGCCTTTGGCCACGGAGCGGGTTTGGCCACGTAGCACCCCCTAACTCCTCAGTTGTCTCCGCCTCCCTCTGTTTGCCATCTTTATCAAGCCCTGATCTCCACCCCACCGTTCTCCTCTCCCGTTTCAACATCTGGTACAAACAATGCACAGGTGTTACATCTCGCCACAGCTGTCTTCAACACCTGGAAATGGAAGCTCTGACTGAACTACACGCAGCCGTGTATCCTGTTTGTTGTAATCGTACCGTCAGCCACAAATCTGTCTTGTCAAAGGTTTACAAGACATCAGCTGTGCTTTTGTGGCTTGACTGTAATTCATTGACGCCAGCGTAAACACTTTATGTAGCATTGCCTGTCTTAACTCCTTATTCCCGCTAACTTTTGCATTAACCAATTTTGTCTTTTGTCCTATTGATAAAAACAAATGTGTTTAGGGTCCTTTTGGGATCACGTGAATATTGTGGAAGAACAGCTAATCCATCATGATATGGTGATGCAAAGAGTGACCAGGGGCTCAGGCCGACACTCA
Source organism: Cepaea hortensis (assembly GCA_963921405.1). Lineage (NCBI taxonomy): Eukaryota > Metazoa > Mollusca > Gastropoda > Stylommatophora > Helicidae > Cepaea > Cepaea hortensis. The sequence goes on along the minus strand of OY992889.1, from coordinate 74,016,435 downwards.
GTACTTCAAGGAAACGCCAGACGGACACACAATCTGACTACAGCTGGTACAGTTAGTATTGGTGCTCTTCGCTGGTTGTTGAAGACGTGAACAAAGCACGTATGGGAATGTCCTGATTGCCGTGATGCCCTTTCTTAATTCAACTTTGTCCTATACATTTTACTTGAACTCGTTATATTCTAAGCAGTTGTTACTTTCAAACCCATATTGAATCTCAAAGAGTTAAAGATTAACTCTCATTTGGAAGTGACAGTTTCGAATCGCGGTGTGCCAATGGGTTTCAACTTTTATGTTTACTGGTGTCCTATTGCTTCTAGAACCGCAGTGGCATGTTGATTAGCGAGCTGTCCTGTCAAGGTGGTGGTTGGGGTTCAACCCCCAGCAGAAACATGATTGTTTCTCGATCAGCCTAATAAATATTGACACTAGTGGTTCTCGCCGCGTTGGTAAATTACGGGGTATGAGAGCCGGTCGCTCAGAAAGCAATGACAAACTACTGAGCGTAATCTTGCCTAGTACATCAACAGCAGTTGAAAAAATGCTGATGTTGACTGCAACGTCCTGTAAAGGATACGCCAAAAAAAAAAACAAAAAAAAAAACATTTTTTTATAATTTTCTAAGAATGTATTTAGGAAGGAAAGATGACGAGGAAGGGAACAGGCCTCCCCACCTCATATTTCCTGAGCTAGAATATGTGAAGGTCTAACACCGGACACACTAACAGCTGTTATCTGCTATAGCCATAGGACTGCCTTTACCATGTTATGTCTTTTATCATCTGTGTATGTCAATCAATACCTGTGTGTTTATTTTTATTTTTTTTCAGTTTGTTCATCACATCTTATCTCATCTCATCTCACTTATCTCTTCTCATCTTGTTCCTTTTGTACTTTGTGGTGTCGAGGTGAAGCATAAACAGTGGAAGAGTGCACGTATGGGCTTCATGTGTCGAAATTCCCATGGTCTGCTATTCCCTCCGTCCATCGTTTACATATTCGGACTCTTCTTCTGCTTCCATTTGGTCTGTACATCATTGCTTGCTGTGGTATACTGTTAGTTGGTAACCTAGTTATATAGCCAAACCATTTCACTTGCTGTTTTCTGATAAAATCCACTTTAATACTGATTTCTTTATTTCTTCTTTCGTTTTGGTACATTGATTATTCTTCTCAGGAATCTCTCATTTCCATTGTTGTAATTTTTCTTTTCTCTTTTTCGGTCATTGTCCAGGTTTGGCATTGGTAGCATAGAGTTGACAGGAAGGAAGAGTGTGTTGTATAGCGCTTTTTTAATATCAATTTATACGTGTTAGTTTTGTAGTATTGATGCCAACTGTCCAATGAGTTGGTTTGCCCTGTTGTATCTATTTTCGATGTCGTCTTCTGATTTGCCATTTAATTATACAATACTTCTTAAGTACTTGAAGCTCTTTACTTGTTTCATGGGGAGTTATTTTACCAAATACATTGATGTGTTCGTTTCTTACTTCATTCATCATACCTATATTCTTAACTGAAAGTCTGCCAAGAGTAGACAACTCGGCAGCGTTGGAATCAGCAACTTAATTGAAAGTCTGCCAAGAGTAGATATGAATTGCCAACAATTAGGTATATTTAGCTCCCGCGAAAAGAAGAGACATACCAAACACAGACACAATGTACATACCTTACAAAGGACTCCGTGCACAAGTGAAAATAAAGTGAGAATTATCAAAAATTAGTAACAGTCAATGAATATATAATAATGAAGTAATAAAATAATTTTTAAAAACAAATAAGTATTATAGAACACAAAGGACGACCGACGTTTCGATTCTAAGAATCTTTGTCAAGGACAGGACAACACAAATAGATTTTAAAAAAACGGAGAAAAATAAACACACACACACAAAATAAAATAAACACAACTTCTTGGTTCTCAGGTCCTTTGTACGCATAACTCGGCAACGTTGAGATCATCAACTTAACTGAAAGTATGCCAAGAGCAGGCAAATATCCCCCCCCCCCCACATATCCTTTACAGGACATTGCAGTCAACACCAGCATTTTTCAGCTGCTGTTGATGTCTAGGCAAGTTTTACGTTCAATAGTTTGCCATTGCTTTCTGAACGACCGGCTCACATACCACCGTAAGTAACCAACGTGACGCGAACCACTGCCGAACCTCGCGCAGCTGTGTTTCGTACGAGAGTATACGGGATTACGAACAACGTACTTAACACCTGCGCCAGGGAGACCGGCCTATGCAAATTACCAATGGTATAGACCAGTGTTTCCCAACCTTTTTTGTGCCATGCCCCACTTAAGCCTTTCCAAAATTCATATTGCCCCCCTCCCCCGCCCCACGCCCCCCCCCCCCTCAACATATACATTATTTTTAATATTCAAAAATTGAAATGTTCACTAAAGAAACTTGAATGATAGGTTTTAGGAAGAAATCACTAGGTAATTATTGAGCAAACACAGTAAGTAAATTTTCAAAACATATAACGGAGAACTGAAATTCAAGTACAAAATAATTTTAATGAAAGATTTTTCTATATTATTTTAATTATTAGTAATTAAATAATTAGTATTTAAATTTAGTGAGATCCTTGCGCTTGATGCTTGCTGCAAAGAGATCTTATGTCAGGTTCCAATTTAGTTAACTTCAGTCTCAAGTCTCCCCGTTTTGTTATATTCAGCCGATTTCTTCCATTTTCGAATTGCCCCCCTTAACAGTCAAATTGCCCCCCTGTGGGGCGTGGGCCCCACGTTGGGAAACACTGGTATAGACAGTTTGTTTTTTAGGCAAATAGTTAATATGATGAACAAATCTAGACAATGTGTTAATGTTATAAACAAATCTAGGAGGTCAGCATGGCCGAATGGATAAGAACGCGTGTTCTTAAATATCCGGTGTGCTGATGTCGAAGTAAGGGGTTCAACCTCTTCACCGGACAGTTGCATTAAAATTGTTACTTCTCGTCCTTGACTTGGGGACTTAAATTACATGTACCTCTGAAGTCGGTGTTAGGTTGCCTGACAGCGAGGGGCACTGGTAATAGGGAGAGCTAAGCCACACGCAAAATTCAGTTCAGTGCTACTGGTAGTAGTGTGTATGGTCTATGCTAGAGTTCAAGTGAGCGCACCCACAAAAATATAAAAAAAAAGAAAAGATAAATATGCTGGGCATTTAGACACTTGTATAAGCAAATCTTCTAGGCAAATAACTAATGTTATAAATACATAAATTTGATAGGAAATTAGCTAATAAAATAAACAAATCTTCTAGGCAATTAGCGACAAGTATAAACACATCTTCTATGCATATATTGCATAAACACAAATCTTTTAAGCAAATAGCTGCCTGTACTCTTATAGGATTAGTTAACATGATAAACACATCTTCTTGGCAAATAGCTAGTGCTCTTATTTTTTTTTTTTTTTTCATATCCTATTTACGGGACATCGCTGTCAACACCAGCACTGCTGTTGTTGATGTCTTGGCAAGTTTACGTTCAGTAGTTTGCCATTGCTTTCTGAACGACTGGCTCCCACACAGTCGCGTTAAAACCCAGCACGACACGGTGTGCTGCCAAATCGGTCGCAGCTGTGTTTCGAACGCAGGTAAGCCGTATTATGAACCGTGTAGGTAACACCTTTGCCACGGAGACCAGTGTTCTTATAGGAGTAGTTAATGTGATAAACAAATCTTCTAGACAAGTAGTTAATATGATAAATCGCCAAGGCAAATAGCTAATAAATAGTATAAACAAATAATCTAGGCAAACAGAATGTGTACAGGTCGAATCTTCAGTAACCGGTCGATTTTGAAACCAAAAAGATTCGCCCCTGAACCCGAACAACTCCACGCTTGACATGACGTTTTTAGCAGCTTTCAGGTGTCGGGACCGGGCGTAATGATAACAAAAAACACGTGTGATGCACGTGCGGTTCTCACACCTGCCTTGTCAGTTAATTTAGTAGGCGGAGGAAATCTTAGATGAGACCAGGCTTGTGGGAACAGCGCTAAATTTAAAACGCCGAGAAGGTCACCACAAATATATGCCAACAAGTGATTTTAACGCTCTAACTCCCTGTTCAGGATACGCGCACTCTGAAAATAGAACTTGTGTGAGACACACTGGTTAAAGAAATAACTTGGGTATTGTGGGTTCAGTCACTGATTACATCATCATCACTATATACCCTACCAACTGGCACGGGCGTTCACGTCTCTCCACAGATCTAGGTCCTTGGTGTTCTTGATCAACCCTACCGATGATATTGCTTATGTCCTCTCCTCATGTCAACTACTCATGTCAACTCATGTCAACTCCTCAGTCCACCCAACATCTTGTTCTCAGTCTGCATCTGTCGGCACATCCGCTGGTCTTTCCATTCGTCACAATGGTTTCCATTGCCCTTCTTCTCATTACATGACAAAAGAAAGCTGCTTGTCTTTTTCGTACATTCGTAAATAATATTCTATTTTCATTAGCCTCTTTCGGACAATCGTTATTTACTCTGCCAGTCTAAGGCACCCGCAACATTCGTCTCAGGAACCACATCTCCATTGCTTCCAAGCTCTTCCTAATTTGTTTATTTATTTTCCACGATTCACTGCCATACAGCAAAGCATTTTCTTTTGTCGTTTGCGAGAACCAAGTGGTGACTGTGAATCTGCAACACGGTCCCCTGAAGCTATTATGATGCCCCTGAAGCTATTAAAATGTATATACTTGCCTTAGTAATTTCCCTTCTGTTGTTATATCATTTGCGATATGTTATCTTTTTTCTTTGATATAAGCATTTGTTGTTTTCTCGGTATTCAAGGAAAGTTCTTTATATCACTCTGTATGACTACAATTGACGGTCTCCTTGGCCTAGGTGTTAACGTCTTTCTCCGTAATCCTGTATAGCCACGTGAGGAACGTAACCTGCGCGAGAATCGGTAGCGGTTCTCGCCGCGTTGGTAACTTAGGGGTATGTGAGCCGGCCGCTCAGAAAGCAATGGCAAACTACTGAGCGTAATTTTGCCAAGAAATCACAAACAGCCAATAAATGCTGGAATTGTTCTGTGAAGGATATGCAAGAACCTTTAACTACCAAACTGTTCAATAGTCATAGACCGTTTGCTTGTTCAGCAATACCGTGTATCAACATTGGTTCTTAAACACCCGGTGTGCTGATGCCGAGGTCAGTTGGATAAAATGTTGACTTCTCGTCCTTGACTTCGCGGCGTAAATTACAAGTACCTCTGAAGTCGGAGTGGGTTTGTCTGAGGCGAGGGGCCCTGGTAATAGGGAAAGCTAATCCACAAGCAACAACCAGCCCAGTGCACTAGAAGTAGTTGCATGTACATGGACAACACTTGAGTTCACAGCGAGCGAGCGCCAACACAAAATATTCCAACTGAGTTATGTCCTGCTCCTTATAACCATTTGGATCTGATTGTACGTCATGTTTGTAACAAGCCGCCGGCTCAGTGGCCAAGAGGTTAAGGACGCAGTTCGTAATCCCGCATACCCGCGTTCGGAACACAGCTGCGGACTATTTGGCAGTAGACCGTCCTGTGCTGGGTTTTTTTTTTTTTTTAAATTTACGAAATGATATGAGTACCGGTCTTTCAGAACGCAATGGCAAACTACTGAACATAAATTTGCCAAGAGATCACAACAGCAAAAAATGCTAGTGTTGACTGCAACGTTCTGTAAAAGATATGCAACTGTTTTGTAACAAGCTATGGTAGTCTCCAGCCTTCTTTCGCCAATGTGCCACCCTCTTCATGGTTGGGTATTCTATAATGGTATGCGATCCACAACATTGCAAACTGTAGAGTCTTCTGACGTGGTCACTGAATGCATCTTGTTATAATTCGGCTTTGAGACTTTTGAACTCTCATTTGTTAAGATAGCTGGTATGGTCGTTATAATGCTTGCTTGCTTGCTTGTGTTCGTTGGCTTGAGCTCCAACGCGAAGTCCTGTATGTCGGATGAAGACATCCTGTTGTCCAACATCAGTGTGATGTCGTACAGGACCTGAGTTTTGCGTGAGTATCCGTTGTCCCATGTCTGGCTTATTGGTGTGCAGACTGGTGGTTCCTCGCCGTACAGGCAGACACTCTCCGACTTCGGAGGAATCGGCGATCCTACTGACTTTAGCCAGGACCCCGAAGGGACCTGTTGCCCAGGACGCTCGACGAGGACGCGTCAATAGGTCTTGGCCAGTATATAACCCGGCCCTGGTGCCTTGGAAACACCTCTGCGTCCCGGTCGTTATAATGATCGCCACTCTGACTCTGTTGGTGATATTGCTGGCGTCTATGAGGCTGGGTGGACACTAGGAACGGAATGGTCAAGGAAAACAAGGCATGGAGGACAAGGGATTTCTCATTTATATTATATATTCACTTTCTGACGTGATCTGGTAAACGCTGTTCGTTTATGTCTGACGTCTGTTTCCTCCTCGTGATCTTGATTATTAAAGCCATATTATTATGCCATTATTCATAAAATAATATCAATTGTATTGTTTTTTCTGTCGCTGACTTTAACTCAAGCGTAGTCCATACACATGCTACTACTTCTAGTGCACTGGGCAGATTTCTGCGTGTGGATTAGGGCAACTATTACCAGTGTCCCTCGCCATCAGGTGAACCCACTTCTGAAATATTTGTAATTTACGTCCCAAGTCAAGAACGAGAAATGAAGATGTTTGTCTAACTGATCGGTGTAGTGGCTGAACCCGCTACCACAGCATCAGCACACCGGAAATTTAAGAGCAAGCGCACTTATGCTCTTATCCATTACGCCATGCAGATCTCTATCCACCACAGTGATTGACTATCTGTATGGATCTTCTCGTTCTGGTTCCAGTTTTCTTTATTCTTGCGGTTGGTCACATTCCTGTTGCGAATTCTGATATATATATATATATATATATATATATATATATATATATATATATATATATATATATATATATATATATATATATATATATATACGCTCACACGCACACATACACACGTGTGGGTGAGTGCGTGTGAACAGATAAATAGATACTACGTAGACAAACAGAAATGCGTACATACAGAAATGCGTACAGACAGAAATGCGTACAGACAGTAAGCTACGTAGATATATAGGTATTCAGACATATAGATGCAGGCAGATAGATAGACAAATAAACAGACAGACAGATAGATGGATGGGTGGATGAATGGATGGACAGATAGACGGATAGATAGATGGATGGATGGATAGATAGATGGATAGATAGATAGATAGATTGATTGATAGATAGATAGATAGATAGATAAATAGATGGATGGATGGATAGATAGATAGATAGACAGATAGATAGATAGATAGATAGATAGATAGATAGATAGATAGATAGATAGATAGATAGATAGATAGATAGATAGATAGATAGATAGATTTCACATACTAGTAACACACGTGAAAACTATTGTGTCAACATTCTGCGCAACTCTGCCTGGTAATAAAGTACCGTTTCTGACATCATTTTCCCTCCCTCTAGTTTCTTCTCCCAATGGAAATATAGTTCTTCATTTCACCAGACCTGTTCTGGCACCCCTTTACCCAGATTTGGTCTGCTTGGAGCTTCGGACATCATAATTGAGGCCCGGCCTCTTATCTCGTCTGACCCTGGGCTCAGCATTGCCAAACGCCCCCGCACCCTTTCAAACAGCACTTGCCAGGCACGCCGGGACACGGGATGAAAGAGTTCTCTATAGGATGAAAGAACCTCCGCGCAGGAGATACCCCTACAGGGGAAAGGGAAACGGATTAAAACGGGTGGGGGAGCATAACTCAGGAAGTTCCTGCTGGCCCTAGACCGCTTTGGTATTTTCAGAAACACACACACGCACACTTCCATGCACTGCCAGCTACACCCACTCGCACGCACGTACACTATTGGCGCACGTCCATTTCCGGAGTAAATTTTTACTACGCGATTCTGCATTCACAATAACACCCTGTGGAGGATTCTTGTACGCCCACTAACTGGAGTGTATGTCTGAGGTCTAATTTCCCCTGTGTGGCGCCAGGAATACAACGGCCCGTCAATTCAAAGTTACAATAAAGCAATATAACACAAAGTCGGCAATAGATGCTGGCTGTGTCAGCCGTAATTAAAGAAACAATGTGCGTTTTGGTATTTGGTTTTATTCATCAAATTATGCGGCACAGGATTTCCCACATATTGTAAACATTTTATTGTTTTGGTCACTCGAGGCCCATGTTAATTGGAAGACATTTCGCAACCGTGTCATGCTCTCACAAAATAAATAGGTACTGCAAGAGTGGGTTTTAACTGTTTAAGTTCCATTCATTGGCGACTAGGTCTCCTGAGATATGAAAAGGACTTAAACTATCGGGGTGAGATTGACTTAGGGAATTCTTTCTGACACCCATGAACTATCTCCAATGGGGACTGTTGCAGAGATCTCCCTTTCCTCCCAGGTTCACAAACAAGCCGGGTGTAAAAGACCAGTACTGGAACTTACCATCTTCAGAGAGGCTTTGACCGTCCATTTTGTTACTCATGATCGTGTTCTGTCTAGTAAAGCTTGCCGTCTGCTTTTATTTTGTTTTGATTCATTCATTGCACTTTCAGAGAGACATATTAGAGTGTATCCGGGTCGTGACTCGGTGCAGCAGGCGCTGGCTGGCATTAGGCTCATGTTGGTCAATATTTTCTCCGCTATTGCTGGGTGTTTCCTCCGCTGGTGTAGGGTGTTTCCCCCGCTGGTGTTGGTTGTGTCCTCCTCTGGTGTTGGATGTTTCCCCCGCTGCTATTGCTGGGTGTCTCCTCCACTGGTGTTGGTTGTATCCTCCATTATTGCTGGGTGTGTCCTCCGTTATTGCTGAGTGTTTCCTCCGCTATTGCTGGGTGTATCCTCCGCTATTGCTGGGTGTGTCTTCCGCTGGTGTTAGGTTTTCATTGCCAGAAGGCTCCAACTCAATGTCCAGAGGGAATTGTTATATCATCATCATGTGCTGGCCAGCTGGCTTAGGCGCCCTTGTCTCTCCACACATCTGGGCTTGCGTGCCCAATTCTTAACCCTTTGAAAATAAAGTTTGTTCGTTCGTTCGTTCTGGGTCCAGTTTTCTCTGGGTCAATTCTGCTGATGATATCTCACCATGGTACTGTCATAGTCAATTTATCGTCATTTCTCTCCGTCTGCCTCTGCCACCCCACCTTGTCCAAGGGTGTCCCGTAGGCTAGCAGAGAGAAGGAGGCACCTTACTTCTCCTTTGATAGGGGATACCCCGCCACCCGATTCAAGATCGAGGGGAAAAGCACAAAGGGAAGGCAGAGACGTAAATACCTGGAAGGCTTGGCCACGTGGCATGGTCGAGACAAGAACGCTGAGCTGATCCACGACTCTGTGATCGAGTGAGATGGTGAAACATGACCGCCTACGCTTATCGTAATGGCACATGATGATGATGATGACTACTGATGTTGCTTCAACTACTGCTACTAATACTGCTGCCGCTATTACTGCTATTTCTGATCTTGATGGTACCACAGCTACTGCTTTGTCTGATCCTGATGGCACCACTATTACTGCTACTACTTCTAATGCTACTATTAGTTTCTTTGTAGTGCTATCAATACTGATAATACTGCCTCGGGTATAACTTCTGAAAGTGTTACTACTGCCGATTGGATAACGATTGCTATTGTTACTACTGACACAGGTACAACTATTGCTACTGTTATTACTGACACAGTTACAGCTATTGCTACTGTTACTACGTCACCGGTGCAATTATTGCCGCAGTTTCTACTAATACGGTTACACCTATTGCTGCTGTTACTACTGCCTATGCACAACAGTGCCGGCTTCGTGGCTTAAAGGTTATGACTTTTCTCCGTAATCTCGTATACTCTCGTCGATGACGTGATGACGGTGAGAATCAGCAGTGGTTCGCTCAGAAAGCAATGGCAAACTACTGAGCGTAATCTTGCCAAGAAATCAACATACAGCTGAAAGATGCTGGTGTTGACAGCGATGTCCTGTAAAGGATATGCAAAAAAAAAAAAAAATGCACAACAGTGGCTACAGGCACATCTGCTACTTCTGCTTCTGCCAACTCGATTATTCTTACCACCATCACAATATGACTTCTTCTTGTCTTTTGCATTTCCCTTCCTTGTATCCCGCTGCCACCCTTACTGCTTCCTTTGATGTGGCTGTTCTTTCAACTAAATTAGATCCACGGAACGTTAGTCCTCTTTAAAAAATGTAAACCTTGCACGACAGGCGAATAACGTTCTTCGTTTAGCGATTCAAAACATAGGACAGTTATTTTCCACTTCATCGTTTGATGACAACACATAGCGGTGTTATCGGATTATGCAGTAGTCTGCAGGTGTCTGCTCCGCTTGAGTAAAATAAGCTTTCTGGTTTTTCATGAGTAAATAGAACTCTCCCTGGCGAAGTAGTTACGGTTCCTGCCTCGGTTGTGGGTTTGATTCCGGCCTACGTCTTTCGGGTTACGAGTGCCGTTTTTTCGGAGACTTCTAGGGTCGTCGCTGGAGCTACGAAGTTCGTGCTTTTTGAGACCGAGGGATATGGGATAAAACATGGTGCAGTGAAGTTAGATCTCTTGCATTTTAAGAAATTGAATGCCAAACAAAGAGTTGATTTGAACCACACATGGTACACAATCAAATGAACACGTATTAATAGATGCACTGCCAAACAAAAAGTGGGGTTGTATCAAACAAAAAGTGGGGTTGTATCAACCAAAAAGTGGGGTTGTATCAAACAAAAAGTGGGGTTGTATCAAACAAAAAGTGGGGTTGTATCAAACAAAAATGGGTGGCAGATAAAAGGCAAGAAATCACAGTTGTGACTGAAAGGTTGTTAATAATATGGTAGCAGGCATGTTGTATTATAAAGCCATGACTACATTTCGGCGATTTATACGCCCATGGCAGATACGCGAAATTGTTTACGACGATTAATTATCCCATGGCACTTAATCACTTAAACCTGTTGTAATCATGAGTAAATAGTGGACATTTAAATCTCCTAACACTGTTCTATCAGTTGATGACAATGAGCAGTCAAGCTGAAAAACATCTGATGGCTGTAGAAATGTGGTTTCTGAGGAAAATGCAAAGAATACCATGGATAGCCAGAAAGACCAATGAACAAGTCCTTCAAGAAACAAATGAAGATTGTAAACTGATTAGAGACATTTGACGTAGACAGTCGAACAATTTTGGGTATGTTATGAGAAGAAAGGAATTGGAGAACTTGGTGACGACTAGCAAGATCGAAGGGAAGAGACCTAGGGGAAGACTGAGAAGTAAATACCTGGATGGCTTGGCCTCGTGGCATGGTCAAGACAGAAACACGGAGCTGATCCACGACTCTGGTGATCGAGTGAGATGGCGAAACATGACCGCCCACGCTTACCGATATGGCACATGATGGATGGATGGATCAGTTAAACCTATTGTAATCATGGGTAAATTGTGGACATTTAACTCTTCTAACACCTGTACTTGTGAATTACTTAGCTGTTCTATCAGTTAAATCTGTTGTAATCATGAGTAAATAGTGGCCATTTCAATCTCCTAACACTTGTACTTGTCAATTATTTGCCTGTTTTATCAGTTCTTGTCAGTGGTTGGCCCGTCGTTAAGCAACATATACCCTACCTCATTTAATTAACATTTTTAACTTATTATCTGAGCTTGTAAACTGTGCTAGATGCAAAGATTTCTACTTGTTCGCTTCTGTGCAGCTGGTAATATGCAAGTCTCACACATTCCGGGTCGATGGTTCCAAATTAGCCGCGGACGATTTGAAAGCAGACCGCATTGCATTGATTTCGATGGCGCAAGGCTTCGGTCGTTCAGAAAGCAATGACAAACTACTGGACGTAAACCTGCTTAGTAAATCGCCAACAGCCAATAAATGCTATGGTTGGCTGCACCACCTTGTACAAGAACATTCAACTAACCGGACAATTAATGTGCGTAGGCAGACTGATGTTCAGGGAAAGCTATCCGGGACTAATCCCAGGCTAAGTAGCCCGTTTTCCCTGATTATGGAGTGGACCCAGACTCGATAATGGATACTTGATATTTCACTAGGAAAGAAAGCAGTCACCTCACTTCATAATTGTTTGTTCTGTGCATGATCACCTTTAAGAGCGCATGCTGTTAAATCATCCAGGTACGAATCTCTTTGTCTTCGCTTTGCTCTTTTGCCACCTATTTGTCAGTTGTTACTAAGTTTTATTTTGATTTCTCACTATCACGTAGCAAAGGAGCTGCTGGCCGAGTGGCTAGAACGCCGGATTCTCCTTTAGGAGACCTGGGTTCGAATCCTCAGTATGGTGTGGGATTTTTTTTCTGTCGGGACAAAAGGAAAATTCTAACCTGCACAGTTCGCGGCGACTGCACTAGCCAGGCGGCCTTAATTCCTCAGGATCAAAGACCCCACCACCCCCTGCCATACACCGCAAGGTACTATATTGGCAGTAAATGACAGTTTGACAGTGACGTATGCAAACTATCTTGACTGACTTCGTCTAAGGTCTCTAATTAATTTTGCGGTTTTCCTTCGTTTCTCATTAATTTTTCCGTCCGTTTATTATAATCTTTACATTTCCTTCTGAAACTACATTTCCACTGCCATTAGATATGTCTCAGCTTCTCTACTCATTGTTCGTGTTTCACATGCATACAACAGTATAAGTTCTAGATAACACATCAACAATCTGATTCTCAATGCAAAAAAAAAAAAAATAAAATAAACACAGTTTATTATGATTGAGTACGTGTTTCATTTAGAAGTGTCCCAACACTTTGCACGAAATCTATATTACGAACCGGCCACGGTGTGTAAACTAGAGCCACTCATAACATCAATCTTTCATGTGGGAATTCTATTGTTGAATCATAACATCAATCTTTCATGTGGGAATTCTATTGTTGAATCATAACATCAATCTTTCGTGTGGGAATTCTATTATTGAATCATAACGTCAATCTTTCGTGTGGGATTTCTGTTGTTGAATCATAACATCAATCTTTCGTGTGGGATTTCTATTGTTGAATCATAACATCAATCTTTCGTGTGGGATGTCTATTGAAACTGAGCCTCGTTCGGCCTACTAATTTCACTGTAATTCGTAATCCCGCATACCGCCTTCGAAACACAGCAGCAGACGATTTGGAAGCAGACCACATTGCGCTAGTATTTCATATGAGCATCGGTCTTTCAGAAATCAATGGCAATCTACTGAACGTAAATCTTGCTTAGTAAATCAAAAACAGCCAACAAATTCTGAGATTGAATGCGGCGTCTTGTAAAACAGTGCTTCCCAAACTTTTCACTTTCGCGGACCGACATAAAATTTTCCTTTTGCACCAGGGACCGATGCCGCTTAAAAAAATGTTCCTCCTTGTAATCCGTAAATGAGGCTATACCACGGATGGTAGAAAAAGCTGGATGTGTAATGACGCCACTTCCGGTGACCATTAAAATTGTGGATAGCAACGGTTCCTGCTGTAAATAAATGACGTCGGCAGATGTATCTAACACCTTCACTAGCTCAGACGGTGGCATTATAATCGTACAACGAAGATCACGTATGTTCTGCATCTTATGACAATCATCAAATTATAATGTACATCTTTCTCACTTTTCGTCACATCGGAAACAAGAGAAACGCACGTCGTCAACAAACAAATGTCGTCGACCGGGCTGGCTTTTAGTATCGGTCTCAGCTGGTTACTATTTTTAACTTTCCCATTGAACCAATGATTCGCTTCTCCTTAAAAATAAACACTATTTGGGCTATACGGCTGCAGGCTCAATTTATTTTAAAATTAAATCACCTTAAAAACGGTACGGATATCATGTTTTGAGAAAAGGACAATCTTGTTTTTAAAACGTTCTAAACAAGCTTCGAAGGAGAAAATATTTAACTTTTTTCTTACTTTTTTTTTTTTTTAACTCACATTGCGGACCGGCAAAGTAGGGCTCGCGGACCGGCACCGGTCCGCGGACCACCACTTCGGGAAGCACTGTTGTAAAGGACACGCGGCTCACTTTGTGTGTGTGTGTGTGTGTGTGTGAAGTGACTACAAAGTATAAACCCTCCTAGTTTTGCTCCCTCCTCCGAGAAGGTTAGGCCAGTCCAATGATTCAGCATCAGGGAAGCGTACACCATCCTGGGGATTCTTACTGTGGTAAATACCAACTGAGACTCGTACCTGGTATACTTGAGTTAGAGGCGAAGGCTGTACGATTTAGCACCCGACTTCATCATGCCACGACCTAGTATATGCGATGCTGTATTTTTTCCATTTCTATCATGGGCTTTCTTTGGTCTGGTATATGCTTAATACTAGACATCTTACATGTCATGTCGACGTTGCTTATTGGCTTTAGAAATACATTCCAGGTAACTGAGAGATTAGAGAGCACACTAGCCAATATACGAACTGAAGAAGAAAGAAATATGGATACTTATAGGAAACATGAAGAAGAAAGCTTAAGAAATAGATTAACTGGTAGACTTAAATATTTCTTTCACACAGTCCCATGCCTTTCATCATCATCAAGTGCCATGCCAACTGGCGTAGGCGATCATGACTCCCCGCAGATCTCGTTTTCTGGATCAACTCTACCGTTGATATTCCTCCATGCCACCGTCGCAATCCATCCAGCATCATTTCTCTTAGTCTGCCTCTGCCTCTCTTCCCCTCGATCTTCCCAGTTGTCACGATGTTCTCCAATGCCTCTCTTCTCATCATATGACTCCCAAAAAGTTGTTTGCCTCTTTATTATTGTTGTATATAATGTTCTAGTTTCATTAGCCTCTTTCAGGCAGTCGTTATTAGTTACTTTGGCAGTCCAAGGAATTCACAACATTTGTCTCAGGAACCACATATCTGTTGCTTCCAATCTCTTCCTAATGTGTTCATATACATTCTAAGATTCACAGCCACACAGCAAAACAGGTTCTATATAGCACCTTATCACTCTCTTTCTTACATTCAATAATATTGAGTTATTGCATAAGATATTCTTCATTTTTTTTAAAATGCAGCCTTTGCTTGCCCTATTCTGCTCTTAATCCCTGTTGTACATCTTCCATCTGATGTTATAAATGCCCCTAGATATTTAAAACTATCCACCTGGTGAAGAAATGTCCCTTCTATCTCTATTTCACATTTGGGTGTTACCTGTTTCTTTGATATCACCAGTGTTACTGTTTTCTTGATATTCAAGGAGAGTCCTTTCTTTGCACTTTCTGTTTCTACGGTTGTTAAAGATCTGTTGCATTATCCGCCATCAATACTGTGTGATCTGCATAGCGTATATTATTTATATTAGTTAGTTAGTTAGCGTGGTTCCAACATCACGGCAACGGGTCGTCCCCATATTGCTCTGTTCCTGTGCCAGTGAATACCACACAAAATGCTCTTCACTGCCCAATGTGAACAATGGAATAGACAGGAGTATCGGCAAGCCAACAGCCCGCACAGGTATGCATAATGCCGCCTGCAGAATGCCAACACAAAAGACCTCCATGAAAAATAGTTCATCGTCGATGGAAACGGCAGTCACCAGAAAGACTTCATTGACCCGGGTTTTATCCCATATGGTTCGGTCTCTTTCCGCAGGACAACCCGCCGAAAGTGCCGCACAAAGCACAGACTTCGTAGCTCCAGTGGCGTTTTTATATTATAACCTCCGAATAGTATTCCTGGCTTTTCTTTGATCTCTCTCATTATTACTTCGCTATTGAGGGAGAAGAGATCTGGTGACAAAACACATCCCTGTCTTGCTCCCAGCTTTATGTGTTCATAATTTCCCTTTTTATTTCTCATTTTAATTGCTGCTATTTGGTTCCAGTAAATATTTTTTTTTATTATTCTGAGATCTTTCCCATCAATGTTAATATCTTCCAACATTTTAATCAGTTAATTATGTTTTACTTTATCAAATGCCTTAGTATAATCCATGAAGCAAAAATTAAATGCCCTTCTGTGTCTCTGTTGATCTTTCTAATAGTGTCCGTAATGTATATATTGCATTGTTTGTATCGTTTCCTTCCACAAAACTATACTGATCTTCACCAATTTCCATTTTTATTTTCTTTTTTGTTCTCGTTATAATTCTGATATGAAGCTTAGTGACATGGTTTATGGCCAATACCTTTAGAGAACGGAAATAAACCTAAAACACGCGCCTTACCCCTAATTGTCAATGCACGGAGAGGGAATGGGTTGACCGTTGGAGTTGAACCTAGGATGTAAACATTTTAATTTCAAAGACACGTAAGTCCAGATAAGGATGTGCACACTTTAAATTCGCATGTTTGAGCCAGGTCTTTCGTTGCGCTGCAAGAAGAGTTGTACACGCGTCAGAGGTTGCTTGCAGTATCGTTTCCTAGAAAGTGTTTGGCCACTTGCTGTAAAGCAAGACATGTTCTCGTTGAGGGGGTGAGATGTTGCTTTGAATGTGTTTCTGATTTTGATTCCTTTTCCCTGCTAACTGCGGTGTTAGTCCGTGACGAGCGGGGGGGGGGGGGGGAGAAGAGGAAGAGAGGAGGAATAGTAAATGGCAAGAGAACGATGTCATTAGAAAATTACTACCCTCGAAAGAAAGCTACCAGGGGAACGAACAAATTTTATTTTCAAAGGGCTTACAATTGGGCACGCAGGCTCGCCTGACATCCTGCCCTTCTTATATCTTTCCTCTCATACGTTATTTCATTCATACGAGTACATTACTTATGCAGCTAATCTTAGACAACAGCAGAACAATATACATATACGCATCCAGGGGAAATGAATGTAGCAATGTTAGTACAATATTGTTGGATGTAACAGTGCATCTACACTGTTGTTGGATGTAGCAGTTCTAGTACACTATTCTTCTTCTTCTTCTTCTTCTTCTTCTTCAGCGTTCCGAGCCATTGAGGTTCTTTGCTGCAAATACAATCCGTCTCCATTCGTCTCTCTGGTGGACTATTGCTGGATGTAAAAATTCTATTACACTATTGTTGGGTTTAACAGTTCTAGTACACTATTGTTGGATGTACAAGTTTTATATAGTACACCATTGTTGGATGTAGCAGTTCTAGTACACTATTGTTGGATTTAACACTTGTAGTACATTATTGTTGGATGTAGCAGTGCTAGCACACTAATGTTGGACTATCCAGAGAGATGCTCCTGTAACACAGAAAGTGACGGGCGAAGCAGCGTGGCTGCTATGTGCATTATTATCGTATGGTATGTAAGAATCTATCAAACTAATTTATAAATAGAGACTTTCAGCTTGATCATATCTGGTGTTTAAACATTCATTTTAAATTCACCAATGGAAACAACACATAAATTCCTGTACAACACACAATAGTGAAAAAAATGCATTTAATTTCTTTAAATATTTAGTTTTTCTTTTATTGTCCTCCACTTCTGTATTCGTTTCTAGATGCGTCTCTTTTGGTTTTCTGAACTGTATCATCATCATAGTCGTCGCCGTCATCATAACCATTATCATCATCATCATCATCATCATCATCATCGTCATCATCAGCATGATCATCATTGTAGTCATTCTTGTTTTAATTCTCCATATTTTTCAAACATATATTTATTTTGTTTTGTTGTGGGCTTTTGCAAGCTGCTTTACTAAACTACACTCTGGTTCTGGCACAATATTACCCCTAAAAGACTCGTTCTGTTAAAAGTGGCACTGTCATTTCAAAACACGTTCCGTGGAAGAAAACATAAATATCTAATGAAAAACAGAGTATCTTGGCTTGTTTTGATTGGACTTAACTAACCACAATAGACTGTGTTGCATGGGCATCGACATAGCCACTTCTGGCTATAATTAGTTTTAATTTTGACACCCGACGTCTGCAGTTTTGCCTCGTTAACGCGTTAAGTACTCACAAATGCCATACCGAACGAGCCCACAAATAGCCATGCACAAATATACCCTCTTTTGTCTGGACCTCCCAGGGATGTGTGGGCGGTTGAGGCAGCTTGGTTCAGTCCCCTAGCTCTATGGATATCCAGTACTTCAGGAAACGGTGCCCTCTTTAATTTCCTCGGTCTCCCAAACGCAATGTTTGTAGCTAAAACAGCAGAGACTGAGAAATGGGAGAGACGCTGCTGGCGGAAATTTTCTCGTTGAGGGGGTGTGGCGTTAATGAGAATGTGTTTTAAACGAAACCTTTATAATCCGAAGAATGAACAACAGACGGAAATGATAGCGTGATATCACGGGACCAATGAAATGCTTTATTTTAGTAGTGATTATTATTGAACTAGAGATTTACGTGGCCGACAGGATAAGACCGTAGCCTCTTAAATTTCCGATTGGCTGATGGCAGGGTTCAGCCCCAACACCGGTCAGTTGCACTTCAACGTTGACTTCTCGTTCAGAAAGCAATTGTCTAGAACATCACCCTGGAGTTGTGGTTGATCGCAACGTCCTGAGCGATGCGTTCGTTAATTATTGAATTGATCATAATGCAGACGACAGTAAACACAATTCAGAAGTTGTGCCGCCTTAGATGTCTGGAGCTCAACATCTGGTAACACATGATTTTCTCTCAACCTTGCAACCATGACAAATGAAGATGACGTCAAAAACAAGTTCTATGAAAACTCTCTACTGATGAAGAATCAGATTCGCTGGGCTGGTCTCTTAACTCGTATGCCAGATCACAGGCCCCCTAAACGAATGTGGTAAACGCTCCCAAGGTGGCCAGAGGAAACGCTTTAAAGACACTCTGAGAGTACCACTGACAGATTTTGGAATTCATCCTGACACCTGGGAGACTGCTGCTAAAGACCGTAATTCTTGGCGTACATCATTACATAGGGGTGCAGTCACTTGTGAAGCAACCAGGACTGTAAGAGATGTGAAGAAAAGGCTGGACAGAAAAACCACTGCAGGAGATCCTCCTTCAGGAACATTAAGCATTCTTTGCCCACATTGTCAAAGAACATTTCGAGCCAAAATAGGCCTTATCAGCCAACTTAGAACTCACGGCTCCATACTTTCAACCCCACTGGATGAAATGAATGGTCATCATCATTCTTGATGGACAAACAACGCAAGTTAAGACGATAACACACATGATTTTCCCTCAACCTTGCAAGTCAAGACAATAACACACATTATTTATCTCAACCTTGCAAGTTAAGACAATAACGCACATGATTTTATCTCAACCTTGCAAGTTAAGACAATAACACACATGATTTTTTTTAAACCTTGCAAGTTAAGAAAATAACACTCGCGAATGTTTCCCAAAAAATCGAGGAGATGGACGTGTAATTATTGAAACGTATGAGTCGGAAGCCGTGGTACCTAGATGGCTAGCACAGTTGCCTGCCTGCCCAGTGATGACATGTTCGAACCCCGATCTTGAAGGTTGTTCTGCTCTAAGATGTGACTTTACAATGCGAATAGACAACAGGGTGCCACAACGTAACTACTGCATTTATCAATTGGCAACGTCAACGTTGAAGCAATACTAACTCACGTGAACTATCGAACTGTAATGCGAAAAATCAACTGACGCCATCCTAAACAACAGTACTCACACATTCTTTTAATGATGCGCTGGATCAATACAATGGATTCATCAAGAAAAATGAATTGTCCCTTTTAACACAGGGACGGCATTCACACAAATATTTACGACTCTATCCCAGTAATGTCCGACTGTAGTTAGGAGCTCAATCTATCTCGCTGTTCTCATTTTCACAGATTGTCTAGGTGTTCCCTGCCTTCAGGTCTTCTGCTCGATATTGACACTTTCCTCGTTAGACATCCTCCACCTGATAGTCCTCAGCCAAGCTTTGCCTTCTCACCACCAAATCTCCAAACGAACACGGGCTTCACACAATATGTCCGCCTCAGACCAATTCCCCGAAGATCTCCTGTTGTCCTCTTACGTCACCCTGACGTTTTTGTTCTTTACCGACAGTTTCCTAGCTTCTTGTGGGGTTTTCCCTATATGATTTTCTATCGCCTTTTCCGATGACGTCATTCTGTCTAAACGCCATGTGGCACAGGGTGAAGACAATTCTGGGACATAGCAGAGTTAATGTCGCGAAGATATATTCTGATATAAAAGGTGAGTTATCATACAAACTGACAACTGCGTGAGGAAACTTATAGTGCCTAAAGAGTTAATGTCGCTATAATGTGTTCTGATATAAAGCTTGAGAATACCATACGAATAGACAACGGAGTTAGGAAACTTCTGGGGTATAAAGAGTTAGTGCCGAGATGACAAGTTCTGCTTTAATACGTGAGTTACCACACAAATAGACAATTCCGTACCATCAATATTGGGACTCTTCGCTGGCTGTTGAAGATGTGTGCTTTAGTGTCGGTTCTTGACTCAACTCAGCTCATAGACAACTGCGTGAGGAAACTTCTAGCGCCTGATGAGTTAATGGCGCCATAATATGTTCTGATGTTTATGTAATCCTTGAGTGAATTGAAACACAGAAGCCACACACAATATGTTGCATGGTTTATTGCCTGGTCTATTTCGTCGCATCTCGTCAGGTGCACACTGCAGAGGTACATTTTATATGAACTGATTCGGTGAATTATACTTTGGCTGAAATGTTTTCTAATATGACGCGTGGGATTACCATTTGAATATAGAAGGTGTTTGTACAGTCTCACTACACTTAGTATTTGAAAACATGAAGTACTTGATGTCATCAAAAACATGTGCCCCACAGTCCGTCGAGAAGCAGTATGCAGCGAATGGCTGTCGTCTGCTGGAGTAATTCTTCTCACTCCAAACAGAAATGGTGTTATCAACGGAAGAAATAACAAGAGACACGTTGCAGAAGGTATTTGACAATATGAAGAGACGTGTACAGTCATGTCTTGAAGCCCATGGTGGAGATATCCAACACCTGTTATAATGAGTACTTCATACATCTGTTATAATGAGTACTTCATTGGTACTTTCTAGCTTCCCCAAAACTAACGTTAGACCATAGCAGTAATTATTGTAACTAATTTAATGAATATTTAGTACATTTTTATTACGTCATGTACATCATTTGTCGGATCTGTTCTACATACAAAGTGTAATGAGACTTTACAAACAACCTGTATAACGGAGTAAGGAAACTTCTGTGAAATAAAGAGTTAATACAGGGGTGGTATGTTCTGCTGTTAAACGTAAGTTTACCGTGCGAAAAGATAACTGTTATGGTGAAACTTCTAGCGTCTAATGAGTTAACGCAGCGATAAATTATGCTATAACACGTGAGTTTACCGTGCGAATAGACACCAGCGTGCGGAATTATATTTAATACAGTAATAATATTCACAGAAAGCGAACTGTAACATGGAATTATCACCGTTCCGCCCAGAACGATTACCATTTATAGCCGCGTCGTTCCCCCCCCCCCCCTCCCCGCCCCCTACCCACCCACTCACCTCTTTGTGTCTCATATGTAAGACTTCTAGTCCGTCCACTTTCGTGCGTTATGCATGTACTCGGTCGTGAGTACTTGAGGCAGCTTTCAAGATTGTTTCGTAACTGTTGTTACGCTTGTGTACATGTCTATGTTACACGTAAACATATAGAAGCTTCTGGGTAAAGGAGGTTCTTCCGAGAGATGTCCTGCCTGGGGATAAAGATATTTGAGGTGATCGCTGAAAAACAAACAGAAAGAAAATATAGTAATTATACTGGGGGACAAATTAGGTGTGACAACCAATAGCAAACTAGATGTGACAAAGAATAGCAAACTAGATGAACGCACTGTGAATCATAAAAATACTATCAATATCCGCATCTGTACAATTGTCTGCCGGGAAGTGCTTTCAGTGCTCAGATTTAAAGGCCACTTACCCAGGCAATTGCCACGCTTGAATATTTATTTCACCCGCGAGACACAGACAATTCCGGCCTTACCACAGTGAGGTAACTCACACCTCACGACTATGAGCCGGGCATACTTTTCCCTCAGCCACACATGTCTCTGGTGCTATCAACGCCCGTGTGATATTCTTCGTGGAGAATTTCTACAGAAACCCACGTTGCAAACTATTTAAAAATCCCCGTCTTCTTCATCTTCTCTAGTCCGTACACAAGCACAGTCATGTCCATCTGTCTCTGTTCCACAATGATGTCTGATCAGCCGTCGAAGCTACCTCTTTAAGATCCCGTAGTTCTTGGACTCTGTTGGTGTTGTGCCTTACATTAGCCTGGGGGGGGGGGGGGAGGCTAGTGCAACTAGAACATTATATACAACAATCTGTTGTTTGTCCATCAAGAATTATGATGACCATTCATTTCATCCAGTGGGGTTGAAAGTATGGAGCCGTGAGTTCTAAGATGTCTGATGAGGCCTATTTTGGCCTATATATACAACAATAAGAAAGAGACAAACTGCTTTCTTTGGTCATGGGAAGAGAATAGAGGCAGTGGAGAACATCGTGACAACTGGTCAATGAGAAGAGAGGTAGACCGAGAGAAATTATGCTAGATGGACTCAGACGGTCGCATGGAGGAATATCATCAGCATCAGCAAAGTTAATCCAGAACACCAAAGACCGAGATCTGTGGCGAGACATGAACGCCTACGCCAACAGGCATGGCACATGATGATGATTCATCTTTGACTCTGTGAATCCGTTCGTTCAACATGCCCAAACCATCTTAATCTGCTGTGAGTCACAGCGTTCAAACTGCATGAGGGTATATAGAAATGCATTACCTCTGCCTGCTCTTATCGTCAGTATATTGGTTTGATTAAAAACATAACGCAGAGACACTTGTGACAAGATCCACATAAACTAGAGCGTACATTCGAACAAACCTTCTAGACGTAACATGGGAGACGGGGAACAGTTACTAAGTGTGTGGATTACGGATCACATAAATATAGGCACGTTATGATTTTAACGATTAAACAAACAAAACACACAAAAAAGCACGAGATATTTACGATTGCCTTAAAACTTGTTTGTCTGTCTCAGGCTTGCGTTATATCCTCAGCAAGTGTTGTATGTTATAAATGTTTTCGTATTATTTTTATCGTCCATGCCGTGTGTCGTTGGTGAGCGTGTGTGCCCACAGGCCATCTGTCTCGTGTGTCGTATGTCGTTGGTGAGCATGTGTGTCCACAGCCTGCTATCTCATGTGCCGTGTATTTTAGTGAGCATGCATGTCAGCGGCTTTCTATTTCGTATACTGTCAATAATTTCCCAAGCTGATGTTCCCCCATGCCATGATGCCAAATTTTCCATCGTTTCTGTTTGGCTGTCCTTGCCTCTTCCCCCTCGACTTGCTTGTTGGGTGATGTTCTCCAGCTTTTCCCTTCTCATAACTTGCCCACAGAGTGCAGCCTGTCCACTTCTAATGCCAGTAACCAGTTCTGTATGAGAGTTAACTACTTTCACGATATCTTCATTACTCTTTCTATCCGCAAAGTTTTGACCATAAACACCTTCATCATGTACCTGCCAGCTGGCGTAGGCGTCCATGTCTCCCCACAGATCTCGGTCCGATTTGTTCCAAACCGACTCTGGTGGTGATATTCCACCATGGCATCGTCTCAGTCTATCCAGCAGACTTTGACTCGGTCTGTCTCTGCTTCTTCTCCCTTTCAGTCATTACGATGTTTTCCCAAGCCTGTCTTTTTATTTTATGATCGAAGAACGCTGTTTGTTTCATTCTTACAGGTGTATATAATATTCCACTTTCATTATCCTCTTGCGGGCAGTGTTGTTTTATAACTCTGGCAGTCGAAGATAAACATACATTTATTAAATATAATGTGCTGTATTTCCCGACATGTTAGAAACAGCTATAACTTGGGAAAGAAATATGTTAAGAAAATAAACTAGCTAATTTTCCGTTCTTCGTACCCTAGTCTCTAACCACTGTATAAACGATATAAAATAAATTCGGTATCGTTATAAAGTAAAAGACAGGCAGTTAACATTAAATCCATCACTAAAGTCATTCATGATCTTCATTTCGACCATCAATGTCTGCCTGTCACTTTCTTCAAGCAGAGAATCATCTACTGGATCACGTAAGACATTGCTGGCGTCATATTTCTGGAGCCCACTCGACATCTGGCATAGACTGATTACAGCGTTACAGACAGTTCAGTGGATAGACTCGTCGAGTTGAGTTTAGCTAACAACTGACATCATTGCACTCATTACATTAACATACTCGCTCCGTCCCCTCGTTCAACAGCCAGCGAAAATAGTCACACTACTAATTGTTCCCATCGCTATCTGATTAAAAGTTCTCCTGGTCTTCCATCTAAGTTTTGAGATTCTGCCAGAGCCCCTGCAAATCCCCCGCAATCTCATCCTTTCAACATACGGGTTCTCAATCTGTTTCCCCACCTTCTCCACCTTGTACCACAGGCGCACGACCACATCCCCCTTATCCATAGGTAATCTATCTCCAAGAGGTGCATTCCCTGCCAGCCTATCAGCCTGTTCATTCCCCCCGCACTCCCGCAGGACCAGGGCAAACAACCCATGCAAATCTCACAATCTGTGACCTCTGAAGCGAGGGGAGCCATTCCACACGAAACATTCCTTTCTCCACCTTACTAAGCATACTCCTTGAGTCCGTAATGGATACAGTGTTTGTTGCAGAATAGAGGCCATGGAGATGTGGATGTACAGAAGAATATATCGTATGTCATGGAAACAAAAACAATCAAATACAGCGGTTCTATAACATATGGGAATGAAAAGAGAGTTGATGAAAGAAATAAAAAAGAGGCAAGTGAAATATTTCTGCCACTTTTAAAGACACAACACTTATAAAAACCATACAAGACGGGTAAGGTTGAAGGCAGGCGAGAAAGAGGTAGATAACGATATAAGTGGGAAGATAACATCAAGAGACGGAGGAACAACAATCTGACAGAATGTGCAATCAAGGCGGGAGACAGTGTTGGAGATCCATTGCTGTTGACCTTCATTGTGGAGACGGTACCTGAGTGATTGAAACAGTTCCCTTACTCACAGCCACAGTTAGGAGCCGCGATGACGTAATGCTAACACGCTGGCCCGCCGGCTCGATGATCATAGGTTCGAATTGGCATTGAGGCGGATGTTTAAACTACCCTCCGCTCCCATGTCGACCCTGATTAACCTGGGTGCCAGGAAACGTCTTGGGATGTTAAAGCAGCCGTTGCGATATTGAGCATATCATTAGTACGTCATCTAGCGTCGATAACTCTAACTATGTGAGACTAGCACCATATACATGTCGGATCCGTGGCGAAGGCGTTTCGGACGCAGTTCGTAATCCCGCATACCGCCTTCGAAATACAGCTGCGAGAGATTTGGCAGCAGACCGCCTTGCGTTGGTTTTTATGAAATGTTATGGATGTCGGTCGTTCAGAAAGGAATGGCAAACTAATGAACGTAAATTAGCCCAGGAATCAAGTCTCCAGACATAGTAAAAGGTGTCTTAACTCTTTATGTGCTCGATCAAAAACCGTTGATAAATCCTGCCAATAGCCTCCAGACATAGTACCAGGTGTCTTAACTCTTCATGTGCTCGATCACAAACCCTTAATACATCCTGTCTCTAGGTTGTCCAAATGTCCACTAGCTTATTGATGACTTCTAGGGCAAAGTTTTTGGGTTATCTTGTTGTTATCTGCAAACCTCTGACCCCACAAATGTTCTTTCAAAGGTCCATATAAGTGAAAGTCTGATGGCGCCAAGTCTGGACTGTATGCTAGATATTTCAACACCTCAAATTTCAGAGCACATAGTGTACCTTATGTATACGCATCCGTTTGAATGCGAGAATTGTCGTGCATCAACAATACTCCTTTTGAGAGAAGTCCCCGGCGTTTCGATAGTCTAGTTTTTTCAACAGCATGTCACTGAATCGAGTACTAGCCAGCTTCACCCCTTTCCTGGAAAAGCACCAATAAAGAGCGCTTGATATCCCAAAAGATGGCCATCATGGCGTTCCCAGCGGTTTCCTGCACCTTGAATATTTTCTTCACCGGAAACAGTGGGTGTTTCCACCGTATCTTTCTACACATTCATGCACTCTCTCTCTCTCTCTCTCTCTCTCTCTCTCTCTCTCTCTCTCTCTCTCTCTCTCTCTCTCGCTCCCCCCCCCCTTTTACGCAAACAACTTCCCCCATACTAAACTATCGTTTTTATGTAGATTGTGCAAAGGTTTTACATTTTCTTACCACACCCCCCCCCCCCCCCAAAAAAAAAAAAAATTAATTAATTAATTAATAACGCTTCGTATTTACACTGTGCAAGTTGATAGTGTATAATAGTTTTTGCGCATGCGGAAATTTTTCGACCGTCACGACCCCTATATGGGGTATTGCTTAATAGCCAGTTTGTGTATAATAAGGAAATTAGATTTGTCGGTGTCCACACTCTTCCACACACATTATAATCAAACGTGTTATTTAATTATGTTCCCTCTTAGTATAAGACCGTGGCGCAGTGACCTACCAGTCAATTTGACTAAAATGTTGACTTTTCATCTTTGACTTAGAGACGTAAATTGCATGTACCCCTGAATAGGAAAAGGGTTCGCCTGATGGCGAGGGGCACTGGTAATAGGGAAAGCTATCCCACTGCAAAATATGTTCTATGCACTCGAGAGTAGTAGCAGTAGCAGCAGTAACAGTAGTAGCAGTAACAGTAGCAGCAGTAACAGTAGCAGCAGTAACAGTAGCAGCAGTAACAGTAGCAGCAGTAACAGTAGCAGCAGTAACAGTAGCAGCAGTAACAGTAGCAGCAGTAACAGTAGCAGCAGTAACAGTAGCAGCATCAGCAGCATGTGTGTGGACTACTATGCTCGAGCTTATAGCGAGAGGACCTTCCCACCCTCCCCCCCCCCCACCCCCCCCCCAAAAAAAAAAAACAACATAATAATAAATAAATAAAACAAAACACTAGAATGGAACATGGGCCCTATATTTTAGGTAATTTCATCATGTAGTACCACAACCGCCGGTCTCCCTGGTCCAGACGTTACACGACTTCATCCGTAATCCCGTATACTCTCGTGAGTAAAGTGATGTGCGTGAGAAACAGTAGCGGTTCTCTCCGCGTCGGTAACTTAGGGGTATGTTAGCCGGTCGCTCAGAAAGCATTGGCAAACTACTGAGCGTAATCTTGCCAAGAAATCAACAATCAGCTGAAAGATGCTGATGTTGACAGCGATGTCCTGTAAAGGATATGCGAACAAAAAAAAAACAGTACCACAACCACCGAAACCACTCCAGGTCAAGTTTGGTAGGTTTAGGGCGAATGTTGTGCCACCTCAAGCGGCACAATGTGTAATATGAGTTAATTATAGTTATTATCTGCTCCATATTTATTGCTAACACATGCATTGCATTTGGTCCGATGAAAAGTGGAAACGGAAATAGTAAGTGAGCCGTCAATAACAGGCGGTGTCACAGGAAGAAATGCCAGCATGAGAGGTTATGATTCAGTAATTACCGGTGTCAGGTCAGAAAAACAAACCCGGAGAATGATGAGCACTTAACGATCAGGGTGTCTGCTCAAATAGAACACCTTTGGAATGTTGATGGGGCCGGCAGAGGGCCTGCTAAGGCTGAGCTGGTGGCACGTGGTTGTTAAATAACTTCCGGTGTTTACAAACAGGAGGTGTCAAAAACAACTGTTCTTATTCGCTAAACATTGAGACAAAAAATGTGGCCGACATATGTCAAGGGCGTGTATAGAATGTACACAGGCACTCTAGAAATCATATCATTTACTGCGTGAATAATTGTTGTATTTGACAGATGAAACGACGCCTGCACCAGGCGGTGTCTTGTTATTTTTTTTATCAATAGTATTTTCTTTCTTTGACGATAGAATAGCCAGGTTTCCATAGCCGAAAATTGGTGTCTATCTATTCAAAGATTTGTTTGTACTTGTGTGTTTTCCCTTATTTTCTTCTTCTTCTTCTTCTTCTTCTTCTTCTTCTTCTTCTTCTTCTTCTTCTTCTTCTTCTTCTTCTTCTTCTTCTTCTTCTTCTTCTTCTTCTTCTTCTTCTTCTTCTTCTTCTTCTTCGCGAATGTGAATGCAAACCGTAGCCACAAGCGTAAACACTCCAAAGGCTTTAATGGTTTAAATGCCTATCCGCCATGTTGGGTACCGGAAGTCCCTATAAACTGTGGACTAATTCTCAGCCCGAGCCTCCTTAGTCGCCTCTTACGACATGCATGGAAGGTAACAATGTTACTAATCTTCGCTTCTCTTATGGGCCCCAGTAACACACGGTTCATTGAAAATACTTGAACTTAGGGTAACGGGGCCCGTTCGTCGAATACATTGGCCACTACCCAAATGCAACACACACTTTGAGAATACACGTTAAAATACATGCAGTTCCTGAATGTGAACAACATACCAGCAAGGAAGCAATACATATGTTGTTATTATTTGTTTACATTACCTGCGTCAGTGCATTCCGGGAAAACCCACTGGCGCCTCGCCTTCATCAGACGTGGAAAGGTATTGCAGTAAATAGTCTCTTGCCAGCACATTTATTTAAGGAAGCCCGGGAACCTGCTTCCTTGTCCAGGGTGTGGGAAATGGGAGTGAAGCGGGGAGCCGCCACACATAGACATTTTGCCAATGCACAAAACATGTGACTAACCAACACAGGCCAGGTACGGTCAGTTGATGTACGCTGGCGGAGATGTGAAGGAGGACATCGGTGTACCTATGGACCTGTCCGGAGTGTGGTGATGTTGGCCCTCACTAACCAGCATACTTGTGCCTTCAGAGTGGCTCTGCCGTCATGTGAATGCCGAAGGTTCGAATCCCCATGTGTGTATACAATTTACATTTTAAAATATGCATTGTATCCTTTAGTCTCTATATCTTTCCTTATTTCTTCCTCTTCTCCTTCGTTCACCTACAGATGTCAATATGAATAAATGCAAATACATCTCCATAGAGTTTAATAGCTTCTGTTCTTATCAATTCGGCCAAGCTGACCTCCGCGTGAGATGGTTGAAAATATGTGCTCTATTGGGTGAACATTTACAAGAGCGAGAAGACAGCGGTCATTCATTGGGTGCTTTCGCCTTTTCTTTTTTTCAGGACTCGATAGAAATTCTGTCCAATCAGGGAGTCAGGATTGAGCCGTACCACAAAAGTCACGTCAAACTGGCATTGGTTGATCAACTAGACACAAGTGAAGATTCGGAGTAAGTGTGAGTTTAACTCATCGACACGGTGCAGACAGTCGAATCTATCTATTTATATATCTATCTATCTATCTATCTATCTATCTATCTATCTATCTATCTATCTATCTATCTATCTATCTATCTGTCTGTCTGTCTGTCTGTCTGTCTGTCTGTCTGTCTGTCTGTCTGTCTGTCTATCTATCTAAACCTAACCTTTAATCCTCACGTTCAAGCGCTCACTAAACAAACAGCGAAAAAAGTCTACCAACTCGCCAAAATTAAAAATTTCCTTGATGAGGACACAAGGAAAATATTCTATACGTCTCACATACAAACACATTTTGACTACTGCTCTACAATCTGGGACGGTTGTTCCAATTCAAGCACCAAGCGACTTTACTTGCTCCAGAAACGGGCCATGAGTTTAATTGATAGAAAACATTCAACTGACAATCCTAGCCTGCATAAACGCCTTCAGTTACTACCACTCCGCAAACGTCTGCTTTTCAATAAAGCCAACTTAATTCACAAAATCCTACATCGGAATGCCCCAAATTACCTTTGGCCATTGTTTGAATATAATGCTAGACACAGTAAACGATTAAATATATTACACATTCCAAAGCCTAGGATAGACTTATACAAAACAAGTTTAACGTACTCTGCAGCTCAGCTGTGGAGCAATCTTCCACATGAAATAAAAGACATCACCAATCCGTATACATATAATCGCAAATTATTTGAACACTATCTCAGTACGGATTACCTTCCCCCTTAATAATAGAAATAATAATAATAATAAAACCCTAGTATAACAGCCAGTCCCCTTTTGGTAGGCCAGTATATTCCACATAGCTAATAACAAGTGCCACACCAGTTATTACTATTACTGAGTCGTGTAGTATTGATTTTTCATTTTCCACATGCCTTTATAATGCATATCTTTTATATTGTTGCAGTTTTCAGTTAGCTTTGAATGATGTGTGAATGGTATAATGTATGAAAGAGAGATATAAAAGGGCAGACTGTTAGACGGGCCTGTGTGCCCAATTCTTAACCCTTTCAAAATAAAGTTTTGTTGTTGTCTATCTATCTATCTATCTATCTATCTATCTATCTATCTATCTATCTATCTATCTATCTATCTATCTATCTATCTATCTATCTATCTATCTATCTATCTATCTATTTATCTATCTATCTGTCTGTCTGTCTGTCTGTCTGTCTGTCTATCTATCTCTCTGTCGGTCGGTCGGTCTATCCTATCTATTTATCCTATCTATCCTATCTATCTATCCTATCTATCTATCCTATCTACCTATCCTATCTATCTATCCCATCTATCTATCCTAAAACATCTGTCTATCCTATCTATCTATCCGTCCGTCTTCATCAATCCTCACCCTCATCATATCAATCAATCAATCTATCAATCAATCAATCAGTCACGTATCGTCTCCATAATGAAATTTGGCTGCATTCGATTTACAACATTGTCTCTTGCCCTGGTTGTACGGTCTGCTGTTTATCCGTCGTTTTGTGTTATCTTACCAGTTGTATCGCTGTCTACCTCTTGCTTGACTGCCTTCAACTTCTCTCTCCTGTATGGTTTTTACAAGAATTATTTGTATTTTAATGTGGCCACAATTTTCAATGTGCCTCTTTTTTATTTATTTCACCAACTCTTCATATTATTCTCAGCGTCGCTGGAGTGTCTGTATTTGATTGCTTTTGTTGCCAGAAGCATAGTCAATAATATAACCTAGTAATAACTAGTGCAAACTAAACTAGGCACTTCCGGCGACGCGTTATTCTTCGGGGAGACGCCGTTAAGTGTTTTCCTGTGGATAGTGTTTTCCTGTGGATTATGTGATGTTATTTCGCGTTCGTTTATTGGAAGTATTCAAAATAAGCCACGGAAGGCAGGTGGTGGATGAAATTTTGAGGGCAGCCGACAGATATTTCTTGGTTATGGTCTCGAGTCTCGCGACGGCAGGCAGGGGATCGCTTTCGAGAGACAATGGTTGCGGTCATCCGGCCAGTATGGTCACTGCCATAGAGGAAAGCAGCGGCAAACTACCTGTTTGAAGGTGCCTAGTACATTATGATTCGCTTAAAGACTGATCATCGCAAGACAAGGACAGAGACATTAAAATTAGCAACATGGAACGTTAGGACGTTAAACGACGTCGGAAAATTAGAGAACATAAAGCAAGAAATACAAAGAGAAAAAATTAATATTTTAGGGATGTGCGAAACGAGATGGACAGGAGCAGGCATAAAGATAGTTGAAGATTTTAAGATTATTTATTCTGGAGGTGAAGATCGACAAAGGGGAGTGGCAATAATTTTAGACCGGAAAACATCAAAATCTTTTCAAGGATATTAGGCCGTGTCGGACAGAGTTCTACTAGTTAAATTGAGTGGCAGTCCTTTTAGCATAAATGGTATTTAAGTATATGCCCCAACAGAAGAGTCTTGTGAAGATAGTGTAGAGGAATTTTATAATGACATAGAGTCTGCCTTAAAGAAATGTAAAAATTCAGAAATAAACATCATAATAAACTTCAATGCAAAAGTAGGAAATCAAGGTGATAGATACACAGTAGGAAACTATGGTTTAGGAGAGAGAAATGAAAGAGGATACAGACTCGTAGAGTGGGCAAAAGAACAGGAAATGATTGTAGGAAACACCTGGTTTAAGCAACACCCTAGAAGATTATGGTCATGGAGGAGTCCTGATAGCAGGATTAGAAACCAGATTGAGTACATTCTGATTAGCAGTGGATTTAGAAACCCACTAACAATAGCAAAAACAGTTTCCAGTGCTGATTGTTATAGTGACCACAGACTACTTATAGGAACATTGAGGATAAAGTTGAAGAAAGTCAAGTATATAACAGGAAACACTAAATATGATTTGTGTACATTGAGTAATGACAAGGAAATACAAAACAAATTCAACATAGAAGTACAGAACAGATTTGATATATTGTCTGATCTAGAAATATTATTCCAGGATGTGGATGATCATTGGGAAATGTTGAAGAATTCAATCAGTTTGGCTGCAGAAACAACTATTCCAAAATTAAAGAAGGTGGGTCGTAAGAAATGGATGACTCAAGAAATTTTACACGTAATGGAAACAAGAAGACTCAACAAAAATAATCCTGCCAAATAAGAAGAAATTCACAGACAAGTCAGAATATTACGTAGGAAGGAAAAAGAAGCATGGCTTGAGGAAAAGTGCTTAGCAATTGAAAAACAACACAACAGTCAAAATACCAAATTAGTGCACAAAAGAATTAAGGAACTTACTAATAAAAGAACAAGTATATCAACAGGCTGTCTAAAAACTAAAGATGGCAAAATCAAAATAGAAAAAGATCAGATTCTACATGTATGGACAGATTATGTGAAAAACCTGTATAACGATAACAGAGAGGAACAGTATGATATTAGATTTAATAATGAAGGACCACCAATTTTAAAGATGGAGGTTCAAAATGTTCTTAAGCATATGAAAGCTGGCAAGGTCCCCGGTGCAGATAACATCACAACAGAAATGATTAAAGCTTTAGAATAATTTCGATTAGAGCAAGTCACCAGACTGCTGAACACATTATATGATACTGGAGATATACCTTCTGAATTATGTAACTCTGTATTTATTGCAATCCCAAAGAAATCAGGAACCTTGGAATGTGATCAACATAGAACAATTAGTATTATGAGTAACATCACAAAGATTTTGCTACGAATTATTATGCAAAGAGTAAGGATGAAATTACAACCTGAAATAGGGGAAGAACAATGTGGGTTTGTAGAAGGAAAGGGTACAGTAAATGCTGTGTATATGCTGCGAACAGTTATTGAACGTGCTATAGAAGTAAACAAGGATATACATCTTTGCTTTATTGACTACACAAAGGCTTTTGATAGAGTTAGGCATGTCAACGTGGTAGATATGCTTGCAGATCTACAAATTGATGGGAAAGACATTAGACAGATGATACAGTATTGATTGCAGACAATGCACAAGATCTGCAACAATTAGTAGACGCAGTTGTTGTACACAGTGAGCAGCTGGGGTTGGAATTAAATTGTAAGAAGACACAGATTGTGGTCGTCCTAGGAAGAACGTAGTACCACAATGTAATATACAAGTAAATGGGAATGGTCTTCAACAAGTTAATCGGTACAATTATCTCGGAACAGTCATAACATCTGATGGGAGATTGCCTTGAAGAGATTAGAACAAGAATCGCCATGGCAAAAGTAGCCTTTAGCAAGATGAAAAACATTCTGACCAATAAAAAGATGTCAACTGAAACGAGAAATAGAGTGTTGAGGGGATACATAGAGCCTGTTCTGTTGTATGGATGTGACTTGGACACTGTGCAGTCAAGCTGAAAAACATCTGATGGCTGCAAAAATGTGGTTTCTGAGGAAATGCAAAGAATACCATGAACAGACAGAAAAACCAATGACCAAGTACTACAGGAGACAAATGAAAATCGTAAATTGATTAGAGAAATTAGACATGGACAGTCAACATTTTTTGGACATGTTATGAGAAGAAATGGATTAGAGAACTGGCAAGATCGAAGGGAACAGACCAAGAGGAAGACCTAGAGGAAAATACCTGGATGGCTTGGCCACATGGCATGGACGAGACAGGAACACTAAGCTGATCCACGACGCTGGTGATGGAGTGAAATGTCGAGTCATGACCGTCCACGCTTTCCGGCATGGCACATGATTGATTGAAACTAAACTAAATTAAACATAACCTAGTATGTTTGAGTTTTCTAAAAAAATAAAAAAAAAAACGTAAATAAATAAATAAAATAAAATAATATAAATACATTCATATCCCTACAGTCATGTTCATTACGGATTTAAATATGGTATCCCGGCCACTCTCCAGTGCACGTTGTCTTCTTTCATATTTTCAGATTTCGACTGAGTTTCGAATTCAGGACACTGTCCCCCGATGGGGTCTTATTCTACGGCCGCTCCAAGAACCCGCGGGAATTAATAGCTCTGTCTCTGAATGGGGGTGACCTCATTTACAAGATCCAGTGCCCATCTCTGCACGCGGACATCTTGGTGCCAACCAAAAACAACAGCAGACTTAACGATGGATCCTGGCACAAAATTACATACAGTGTAAGTTATTTCTTCACTAGTGTAGTTTAGTTTAGATAAGAAACCACATCACTGTACTTCCTCCATCTAGTCACGCAAATGCCCGACCGCCTCTACCTTTAATTTCTAGAATAGATTATGTCAAGGGCAGGAACCTCCGTTGCCCATATATAAGTTGTTCTATATTGTCCTGAAGCAATTTCTTGTCATGGGCTTGTGGTTTGATAGCGCCATCAAATTTTGTAGGCCCGACAGCAAGGAGGAATGGGTGCCAATCTGTCCCTCTTTTTGGCAAGCGACGAGTCCAGGCATCGAACCTGCCTCCAACCATGCTCTTGACATTCCCAGCGCAGTTCGCTATCGACTTCGGGGCACGCCCGCCTGGCCATGTATTGCCGTGTCTTAACAGGAAGCAAAGAAGAATATAATTGTAACCTACTATGCATGTCGTAAGAGACGACCATTGAGAGTTGACCTGCTACTGGCTACTCCATCCGGTAGAAAGCTTCACCTGCAAAATCCAAACAACAATGAACAATTCTAAAGGTAAGGCCGAACGATCACTCGGCCAGTCAGGGGAAATTGCTCTTCTTAAATACTTAAGTGTCATTGCTTGATTAATCGGCTTAAGTGGCTTCCCGTATCTGCCAAGGGCTTATATAATCACCAAATTGTGACATTGCGTTATAATACAACATGTCGGCTACTACATTAGCAACTTTTAAGTCACAACTGTGACACACCCCTACTTCCCATTTTTCGCCATCAGTTTTGTGTGTGTTGTACTTTGATCCAAAATTACTTTTTGTTTGGCACATAGTCTATTAAAGACATAAAACGCTATACGGAGAAATCCACACGTAGACTGGATCGTAGACCTACTTTCTTGTACACAGGACAATCTCCAGAATTTGCACCCGGGATGTTATAACAAAGTATAAATTAGGAGTAAAAGCGCATGTGGTAGAAGAAATAACACAGAGAAGACACGGATTCGGTGCCTGGGCTCGCCGTTCGCTACCGGGGGGACAGACCGGCCACTTATTCCTCCTTTAAATTCAGGCCTGAAAAAATGTGATGGTCTAACACTTCACATACTCACGGCAGGTTTATACTACAGGACTTGTTTTTTTTTTTTTTTTTTAATATTTGGAAGTAATCAGCACTAGTTTGTCTGAATTCCACTTGTTTATCATGTATGTCCTTAATATATATATATATATATATATATATATATATATATATATATATATATATATATATATATATA
Organism: Cepaea hortensis; assembly: GCA_963921405.1. Lineage (NCBI taxonomy): Eukaryota > Metazoa > Mollusca > Gastropoda > Stylommatophora > Helicidae > Cepaea > Cepaea hortensis. The sequence goes on along the minus strand of OY992889.1, from coordinate 73,980,767 downwards.
TATATATATATATATATATATATATATATTTGTTGCGCTCATCTGTCTACCAGATTAAGTACCGACAATACGACACAAAAGGATATATTGAGCTGGACGGCTTCTCGGGTATGAAACGGTACATAGTCAGCTGTGCGGCACTGAACACACTCATCATGGGCGGCTACAGTGAAGATGACAGGGGGAAAATCGCAGACCTGGAGGTTAGTATGGAGACTTAGAACGTCAGAGGTCAGGGTGTAGTCATTGCTTGTATTTTTATGTGAGTCTAGTGGTTTGTGGGGGGCATGAAGAGATACCATCGCTAGACTCGGTTCAAAACACCAGGGACGTAGATCTATGCTGTTACATAGACGCCTAGGTCATCTGCCAGAGCACATAATGATGATGACGATGATGATAATGATGATGATGATGTCGTGTTAAGGCTTACCAAACGCAATGATCCAGAAGTCAATCTCCAGAAGTGGTATGATTGGGGTTGTTTTCTGAGAAGGAATGGCTACAATGAATAGAGTCGATCGTCTCACCACATGTTGTGGAATAGAAAATCTGAAAGTCTAACATTTCACTTCCTTCACTCCATATTTCCCATAGAATTGTCTGGCTTTACTTCATTCACTTCCTATTTTCCATAGAATTGGCTGGTCCCTCTGAAGTGTCTCCACCTTGTCGTGGTAGAGGGGCTTGCGTGTCCCAATGACCCCGAGAGCTATGCCGACGGAAGCACAACTACATGTCGGACAGGCCTTGGGATAGAGACCAGACCAAGAGAGACACAACCTGCTGCTGTGAGATGCTAAGCTTGCTACATGCTTGGTCCAGATACTTGTTCGAAGGCTCTCATCCGAGGGATAAGAGGATAAGAGAGATAAGATAAGAGAGCCTGGTCATTACTCGCACTCTGCTGCATGAAGACAAGGTGCTGAGCCTGCAGCACATGTAGCCTATCTCGAGAGCGTTACTAAAGGTGGAAAAGCGTCCCAATACGCACGTAGTAGTTACGATGAAAATCTGTACTAGAGCTCACTGGGTGAGCGTACAAAGGTGGAAAAACGTCTCATAAACACGAAACGAAACGCTTGGCCAGCGAATCCATTACGTGGATATCCGATAAGGTAGAAAAGCGTCTCATTAACACGAGATGGAACGCTTGGTTAGAGAATCCATTACATGGAAGTCCGTAGCGAAAGCTTGCTGAGTGGATGTCGCCTGCAGACTGACCGTTCCTGGTCTGTGCGGGGAGCGGCCAGGGGTGAACGAAATGCCCAATACATAAAAGTGATGAATTAAAGCAGCACGAGTGGGCTGCGTGGTCTCGAGGTATGGTGTCCGCCTCGAGTGCTGGAGGTCCCGGGTTCATGCCCCGTTGAGGACCGGGATTTATTTCACGTGGACTTCTAGTAATAAAATTTCCCCTGGTCTCTGGGTAGTGAGATCGGACGCCCTTATGTATTGTTGCGCGCGTACGAAATCCCTTGGCAGTTGGAAATCGAAAAAGAGTAGCCTAACGGCGCTGCCCGGGCAAAATTTCGAGTTAAAAATCTACCCAAAGTATTTCAGGATCCTCGCCGGTGCTACGGAGTTCGTGCACTGAGCTGAGTTTCTCCAGACTCAGGTTTGAGTTAGGAGGAGAACGGAGCACTTATGGGTTACACCCGTGTGCCGTGTTGTTGATCCATCGACTACTAAACTACTACTACTACTAAAGCAGCCATGATGATTAATGTGCATGCACCTAGTGAAGAGAAGGAAGATGATATTAAAGAAGACTTTTATAATGATTTGGAAGATGTCATAGAAGAAATCCCCAAACAAGATATCCTGATTGTGCTGGGAGACTTCAATGCAAAAGTAGGTAGAGAGCAAATTTATAAAAAAAAAGTTGCCGGTATGGAAAGCCTACATACAACTTCAAATGACAATGGATGGAGAGTCATCAACTTAGCAGAAGCCAAAGGACTGCAGATCAGCAATACCAGACTGCAAAGAAAGGATATACATAAACAAACTTGGAAATCATGTGACACAAGAACCTATAATCAAATAGATCCACATTTTAATTAACACCAAAAATGCATCAAACATACAACAAGTTAGAAGTTATAGAGGAGCTGAGTGCCACAGCGACCACTTCCTCTTTGGAGCAAAATTTAAAATAAAACTTAAGAGAGCTTTCTATGCTAAACTACAAAGATTACACCCAATATATAACAGAGAAAAACTACAAGAAAGTACAGTCAAAGAGAAATTTGCAGATGAAATAAAATGTAAACTTGAAATTCTACAAAACCCGTTGGAGGAAAGCGTTGACCAAACTTGGTTGAACATCAAGAATACAATTCAAACTACTGCAGAAGAATGTCTCGGTGTGTTAACCACACATAGAAAGAACAGATGGTTCAATCAAAAATGTGAAGAAGCAGTCATTAGGAAAAAGAGTGCCAGACAGTTGTGGTTAAATGACAACATCCAAAATGAAGAGCAATATAGAACTGAATGTAAAGAGGCGACAAAAGTAGTTCGGCAGCAGAAGCGAGAATATATGAGCAATATAATCAAAGATATGGAAACTAATCACCAGAAAAACGAATCCAGAAAGTTGTTTTAAAGAACTGAAATCAATGAAATGAGGACATCAACACAATACATATATGTTAAAAGACAAAAATGGGAATATGATAAATACCAATAAGGAAATGTGTAACACATGGAAAGAATACTTTGTTGAATTACTAAATTGTGAAGCTCCAAGTAACACTTTCCCACAGGAAGCGGTTCTAACGTGTGAACCACAAATTGAAGAACCTGCTTTTGAAGAAATCATATATGTAATAACACGACTTAAAAACAATAAGGCAACTGAGGGTGATGGAATTGCTGCTGAATTTATAAAGGCAGGCGGCCATGCATTACATCTAAAGCTATACAAACTAATAATAAAAATCTGGAGCATAGAAGAATTACCCCATGACTGGAAAGCGTCATTATTGATACCTATCTTTAAGAAACGAGACAAGTTCCAATGTGAAAATTATAGAAGAATATCACTCTTGTCCATAAGCTATAAGATACTATCCGCGGTATTTTTAAATATACTAAAACCATATTCAGAAGACATGTTAGGTGGCTACCAGAGGGGTTTCAAACAAAACAGATCAACAATAGCCGAGAAAAATTTGGAATATAAAAGAGATCTCCATAACATTTTTGTGGATTTTAAAAAAGGCTTATGATAGTGTCCATATGAATAGTCTATGGAATGCGATGCAGGAATTTGGAATACCAAGGAAGTTAATCAACATGACCAGACTGCATGGAAGATACTTATTATATAGTAACATATAAAGGCAGGACATCAGACCCTTTCCAAATAACATCTGGCTTGAAACAGGGTGATGCACTATCGCCGCTCCTTTTCAATCTGGCTCTAGAGAAAGTTGCAAGGAAGATGAAAGATGAATGTGCTATTGGAGGAACATCCAAAATGCTTGGTTATGCAGATGATATAGATATTATAGGGGAAAATGAACAAAAAACATTGGAAATATTGACTCACTTAAAGGAAAAAGTTCAATAAATGGGGCTGGTTATCAACCAAGATAAGACAGAATATATGGTAATTTCAAGAGAAGGAACGGCTAAAATCTCTGGCCACGTACAAATAGATAATATGACCATTAAAAGAACGGAAACATACAAATACCTGAGTACAATCTTCAACTGCTCCAACATCATAAGGGAAGAAATACAAGCTAGAATCAACTCTGGAAATAAGATATACTATGCACTACAACATCTGCTAAAATCAAATGCGCTATCTCGTAACACCAAGATCACAATATACAAAACACTGATTAGACCAGACTGTATGGCTCTGAACCCTGGAGTACAACTAAAAGAGACGAAACCTTGTTACAAACCTTTGAGAACAAAGTCTTAAGGCACATCTTTGGGCCCATTAGGGATACACAAAATGGAGAGTGGAAAAGAAGAAGCAACAAAGACATTTATGATCTGTTTAAGTCCCCGCTAATCAATGGTATCATGAAGGCTAATAGACTGCAATGGCTGGGGCATATAAAAAGAATGGAAGCTAATAGGGAAACAAAACTCGCTTACCCTCAGGAAATAAATGACCGTAGACCCCGAGGTAGATCAAGAAGACGGTGGAGAGATAATATACATACAGACCTACAAGCACTTGGAATCAGCGACTGTCAAGAGAAGGTCAACCAGAGAGACGAATGGAGACGGCTTGTATCTGCAGCAAAGAACCTCAATGGCTCAGAATGCTGATGAAGAAGAAGAAGAAGCTGAGCAGGACGTGGCGATTCCTCGGGTGAGCCCAGTCTCAGAGCACTATGTGCCGGCTCTGCAATTATAGATGGCGATAAATGCCCATGAAATGTCCCTGCTTTCCATTGAGAGCTGACCGTAAAGTTCTTGGTCTTTCTAACTTGACCAGCAGAGATGTGGACGACACCACAACAGAATGTCCCTCGAAACCCCCAGGAAGGCCAACCTGATTAAAAAATGCCAGCAGAAGTCGGGTGTGCCGGCCTAAGGGTGTAAATAAATTGGCACAACGCAAAAACGTCTGAATGAAATGTCCCTCGTGCCTGGAACAACTCTGACTATCTTGTCTTTCCATCGGAACAGCTCTGACTATCTAGTTTTCCGGCCGGAACATCTCTGACGATATAGTTTTCCGGCACAGCGTCCGTACACGTCTGAACCGAAAAGCTGAGTGGAAGTCGTCTACAGACTGACTGTTCCTGGTTTGTGCAAGAGCCGCCTGTGGCGAACGAAAGAGCGCTATGTGTCGGCTCTGCAATTATGGAAGCCAGACTGGATGGCGGAAAATGTCATGGACTGCTCCTGCCTTCCCTTGAGGGCTGACCGTGAAGTCCTCGACCGTTTTCACTTAACCAGCTGGGATGTGGATGATACCACAACAGTGAAAGTCCCCCAGGAATGCTAACCTGGTAAAAAACAATTCACGCTAAAGTCAGGTGTGTTGGCCCAAGGGTGCCTAACTTAGACACAAGTAGTATAGTAAGAGGTTTATCCACCCCAAATTCCGGAGCCAACTCCGGAATATTTCCCTCTATAGCCTCTATGTGACGCTCCGGTCAAAATCGGCTCTGGATTCTCAATCCGGAGCCAAAGGGGTATAACTCATGAATCGATCGGGTTGTTTTTTCTGGCACTATTACATCCCTTTAAAATCCGGCGATTGGTGCGTGTGGTGGGCGGAACGAACGGAAGGGGTGGGCGGTGTTCGAATCCAATAAAATATGTGACGTGGGTGTAAGACAGAGGCTTATAAATCATTTCTGGTACTATTACATTCCTTTTTTGTAATTTAAATATTAAGATGGTGGCTATTATAAGTTGAGGTATATGGGGTAGTGGAGGTTGGGAAGATTAAAGATGTGTGTTAAGTGGTGAGGTCGGGGTGGTTGGAATTTTTTTTTTATGGCGATTCATTGTTAAGAGGTAGGTTCGGTGGGATGGAGTCATGGTGGCCGAGTTGTTTATAGGGATTGATGTGTAGGACTATTGTTGGTGTGTAATTGTTAGGAGTGCGATGCTCTTCCACGTGATGGCATCGTGGCTAAGCCGGGAGGTTGGGAAAATTCTTTTTTAAAAGGGCGCTTCATTGTTAAGAGGTGTTGGGGTGGAGTCATAGTGGCCGAATTGTCTATTGGGATTGAGGTGTAGGACTATTGTTGATGTGTAATGGTTAGGAGTACGATGCTCTTCCACGTGGTGGAGTCGTGGCTAAGCCGGGAGGTTAAGAAATTATTTTTTTTTAAGGGCGCTTCATTGTTAAGAGTTGTTGGGGGTGGAGTCGTAGTGGCCGAATTGTCTATTGGGGTTGAGGTGTAGGACTATTGTTGGTGTTTAATGGTTAGGAGTACGATGCTCTTCCACGGGGTGGCGTCGGGGCTAAGCCTGGAGGTTGGGAAATTTTTTAAAGGGCGCTTCATTTTTAAGAGGTAGGGGTGGTGGTGTGTAGTCATGGTGGCCGAGCTGTATATCAGGATTCAGGTGTGGGACTATTGTTGATGTGTAATGGTTAGGAGTACGATGCTCATCCACCGTGTGACGTCGTCGCTAAGCCAGGAGGTTGGGAAAATCTAAATATTAATATGGCGGATATTATTAGTTGTAGTGGGGTTGGGAGGTTTGGAAGATTAAAGATGTTTGTTAAGTGGTGGGTGGGGGAGGTTGGAAAATTGTTTAAATGGCGATTCCTTGTTAAGAGACAGGGCAGTGGGTGGAGTCGTGGTGGTCGAGATGCCTATTGGGATTGAGTTGGGACTATTATTGGTGTGTATTGGTTAAGAGTACGATGCTCTTCCACGAGGTGGCGTTGCACGACGATCATGCGTGCATGTGCGTGCGTGTGAGTGGTTATGTAAGGGTTACAGTGTTCGTCCTCACGGTGGGGAAGTGGTTGTGGAGTGGGTGTAAGACGGCTTTTCGTTGTTAAGCAGGTGGTTATATGGTCTGTAGAGACTATTAGTGTCATCATCATACAAGGGTCACAGATCTTCAAAGGAAAAACCGTAATAAAGTAAATATGTTGATTATGAGTGGTCGGGATGTGTGACTGGGGGTGGTCGAAGGAAACAGTATCAAGAGTATGTGTAAAGGTGGTGTGTATGATAGGTGCCCTATGTCTATTTGGTCATTCCATGAAGTACACTGGTTGCTGCAGGGAGGTGTCGTATGGAGATGACAGGTTCGAATCCTGGGATGTAACTATATTTTTCTCATTAAATCCATATTCGGCTATCTCGGGTGAACAATTTAGGTCATTTAGGTCAGCTAAAATTTGTTATAAGACAGATAGATAACTCTGATGTGTTATGTATTATATACCAGGTATAGTGACGCCTAGTCACCAGTGTCTGTTTTGTATACACTGATTGGAACTAAGTTTCGTGAATACTGTTGGCTATAAACAGACACACAAACACACGCAACGACAGCTGAAATAGATCGGTCACATAACTAATCAACCAACTGACAATATACAAAAACGTGTAATACTCTCAGATCACCTGGCCGAGAAGATGAAATTGCTTTGTATACAAAGGACATTGGTCCGTTACTAGCTTTAACACAAACACACACATCGATCTTTTGTCCTGTTGACCATTACAACCGGTTAGTGCTTGGTTTGGTGACCGCTACACCCGGGTATTTGCGACATTCAATCCACTTTCTCTGACGCCTTTACCGGAATAGTATGAAATATTATGGATCGTTTAATTATGTCTGCTGACTGGACACATGTCTGGGTATACAACATAGAACTTTTGGAGGTGACAAGTAGTCGATTTTAGGACACCACGAATTGGCCGAACATGTAGTATTAGTAGTAGTATTAGTAGTAGTAGTAGTAGTAGTAGTAGTAGTAGTAGTAGTAGTAGTAGTAGTAGTAGTAGTAGTAGTAGTGATAATGATAGTAGTAGTAGTAGTAGTAGTAATAGGGATAGTGGTAGTAGTAGTGGTGATAGCAGTTGTAGTAATAGTAGTAGTAACAGTAGTAGTAGACGTAGTTGTGGTGGTAGTAGTAGCAGTAGTAGTAGCAGTAATAGTAGTGGTAGTAGTAGTAGTAGTAGTAGTAGTAGCGATAGTAGTAATAATGGTAGTTGTAGTAATTGTAGTAGCAGTAGTAATGATTGTTGTAATAGTAGTAGTTGAAATAGTAGTGGTAGTAGTAGTAGTAGTAGTAGTAGTAGTAGTAGTAGTAGTAGTAGTAGTAGTAGTAGTAGTAGGAGGAGGAGGAGGAGGAGGAGGAGGAGGTGGTGGTGGATGAAGAAGAATATAGGGTAATTGGTACGGTGACCTAAATTGTTCACCCGATATTGCGCAATATGGATTTAATGAGGAAAATATAGTTACCACCCAGGATTCGAACCTGTCATCTCCATACGACACCTCCCTGCAGCAACCAGTGTACTTTATGGAATGACCAAATAGACATAGGGTACCTATCATACCCACGTCACCATCTTTACACATACTCTTGATACTGTTTCCTTCGACCACCCCCAGTCACACATCCCGACCACTCATAATCAACATATTTACTTTATTACGGTTTTTCCTTTGAAGATGTGTGACCCTTGTATGATGATGACACTAATAGTCTCTACAGACCATATAACCACCTCCTTAACAACGAAAAGCCGTCTTACACCCACTCCACAACCACTTTCCCACCATGAGGACGAACACTGTAACCCTTACATAACCACGCACACGCACGCATGATCGCCGTGCAACGCCACCTCGTGGAAGAGCATCGTACTCTTAACGAATACACACCAATAATAGTCCCAACTCAATCCCAATAGGCATCTTGACCACCACGACTCTACCCCACTGCCCTGTCTCTTAACAAGGAATTGCCATTTAAACAATTTTTCCAACCTCCCCCACCCCACCACTTAACAAACATCTTTAATCTTCCAAACCTCCCCACCCCACTACAACTATTAATATCCGCCATATTAATATTTAAATTTTCCCAACCTACTGGCTTAGCCATGACGTCACACGGTTGACGAGCATCGTACTCTTAACCATTACACATCAACAATAGTCCCACACCTCAATCCTGATAGACAGCTCTTCCACCATGACTACACCCCCAACAACTCTTAACAATGAAGCGCCCTTTTTAAAAAAATTTCCAAACCTCCCGGCTTAGCCACGACGCCACCCCGTGGAAGACAATCGTACTCCTAACCATTACACATCAACAATAGTCCTACACCTCAATCCCAATAGACAATTCGGTCACTACGACTCCACCCCCAACACCTTTTAAAATGAAACGCCCTTTTAAAAAATAATTTTCCCAACCTCCCGGCTTAGCCGCGATGTCACCACGTGGAAGAGCATCGTACTCCTAACCATTACACACCAACAATAGTCCTACACATCAATCCCTACAGACAATTCGGCCACCATGACTCCATCCCACTGTCCCTACCTCTTAACAATGAATCGCCATAAAAAACAATTCCAACCACCCCCCCCCCACCTCACCACTTAACACACATCTTTAATCTTCCCAACCTCCACTACCCCACTACAACTTATAATAGCCGCCATCTTAATATTTAAATTACAAAAAAGGAATGTAATAGTACCAGAAATGATTTATAAGCCTCTGTCTTACACCCACGTCACATATTTTATTGGATTCGAACACCACCCGCCCGCGCACCTTCCTATCGCTCCGCTCACCACACGCACCAATCGCTGGATTTTAAAACGATGTAATAGTGCTAGAAAAAAAACCCGATTGATTCATGAGTTATACCCCTTTCGCTCCGGATTGAGAATCATGAGCCGATTTTGACCGGAGCGCGCGACGTCACATAGAGGCTATAGAGGGAAAATATCGGAGCTGGCTCCGGAATTTGGGGTACCTAAACCTCTTACTATACTACTGACACACCGTAATTACGTCTGAAAAAACATCTCGGATGAACGCAGAAGAAGAAGAAAAAGAAGAAGAAGAAGAAGAAGAAGAAGAATTGTCTGGCTTTTCTCCGTTCATTCTCTATTTCCCATAGAATCGTCTGGCTTTACTCTGTTCACTTCCTATTTGCCATAGAATTGTCTGGTTTTATTTACTCCATTCACTCGTGAATTGCCATAGAATTGTCTGGCTTTACTCAGTTCTACAGTTCTGGGAGAGTATATGCCCACATTGGCACTGAATAGGGAGCACGTGAATACAATCTGTAACTAGCAAAACTAGAAATTGCTTACTCTGGAATCCACAATGCATAAGAAATAGAGTAGAGGGCGACATTTTTTTTTTTTTTTAAATCACGTGGTAAACATAATTAGGACAGATTAATAATAAGGAAGAGGAGCGGCTGGCCGAGTGGCTAGAACGCCGGACTCTCATTCGGGAGACCCGGGTTCGATCCTCGGTAAGGTGTGGGATTTTTTTTCTGTCGGGGGCAAAAAGAAAATCCTAACCTGCACCGTTCGCGGCGACTGCACTAGCCAGGCGGCCTTAATTCCCCAGGCTCAAAGACCCCTCTGCCATACACCGCAAGGTACTATATTGGCAGTAAATGACAGTGACAATAATAAAGAAAGAAATTAAAGGAACTAAAAGAGATAGCAAAGTTTAGGGAGGAGGAATGCTTCATGGAGGAGGGGGGAGGAATATGCTTCAGGGTCAGTCTTCATTGTGAGATACAAGGAAGGAGAAGAGCGTCTCTCTCTCTCTCTCTCTCTCTCTCTCTCTCTCTCTCTCTCTCTCTCTCTCTCTCTCTCTCTCTCTCTCTCTCTCTCTCTCTCTCTCTGTGCGTGTGTGTGTGTAAATATATATACATACATACACGCACACACACTCTCTTCTTTTTCGTCTTCTTCCTTGTGTGTGTATGTAAGTCATAAGCCACATGAATTTTACTATAAAGTGTATGGAAGAGTAGACAAGGTAAATTCTTATTCAGGACACATACTGACTTTTAAGCAATACTCCATGTAGGATGTCAGGCAGATGGACTATGTTGAAAAATAACACACAACGTTGAAGTCCAACTGACCGGTGTAGAGAATGAATCATGTACCCCGCTGTCAGCGCACCAGAAGTTTAAACAAAAGCACATAAAGCCCGATCGCCACACAGACTTCTACATACGTATATACCGTATTGTTTACATAGCCATGAGTTACTTCAGTCAGTTGTATCTTGAGCATATGTTGTATTTTGTTTTGTTTTATATTGCTTTGCTTGTGTTCGTTGGCTTGAGCTCCATCGCGAAGTCCTGTATGTCGGATGAAGGCATCCTGTATGATAATAGCGGTTTGTTGCTTCAGTTCTTTGTGAATGAGAGTGTACGTTTTTATGTTTGTTGTGTTATATAATAATAGCGACATGTTGCTTCGGTTAGTTGTATTATGAAAGCGTGTTTCGCTGTTCTTGATGTTTGATTAAGCGATAGTATCTGCTAACTACTTCACTTAATTCTATTATGTCAATGCGTGTTGTTTCATACAACGATAGTAGCAGTTAACTATTCTAATTAGTAGTACTATTAAAGAATGTCTTTTTTATATAACGATTTGTGGTTTGTTACTTCCACTAGTGGGATCCGTCGTAGTACAGTAGTTAGATTGCTAGCTTGCCGGCCTAGTGTTTATATAATTGTGGTTTGTTACTTCCACTAGTGGGATCCGTCGTAGTACAGTAGTTAGATTGCTAGCTTGCCAGCCTAGTTTTTATATAATTGTGGTTTGTTACTTCCACTAGTGGGATCCGTCGTAGTACAGTAGTTAGATTGCTAGCTTGCCGGCCTAGTGTTTATATAATTGTGGTTTGTTACTTCCACTAGTGGGATCCGTCGTGGTACAGTAGTTAGATTGCTAGCTTGCCGGCCTAGTGTTTATATAATTGTGGTTTGTTACTTCCACTAGTGGGATCCGTCGTAGTACAGTAGTTAGATTGCTAGCTTGCCGGAATAGTGTTCAAGTGTTGGAATCCACTTGAAGGCTGAGAGTGTTGTTTTTATTAACGTGTGCTCGCGGGTCGACCCAACCTATAATGGGCACCAGAACATGTCCTGGGAAGTAAAGTCTCCCAGGACGTCTCATGAAACTGGGTCATTGACATTTCACTTTATTGTCACTTCAGTTAGTTGTGCAGTGTTTTATATAATAGTAATTGTTGTTTGTTACTTCATTTGTTGTATTATGGGAGCATGTGTGACTGTGTGTTTAATATTACGATAAATGCAGTTAGTGACTTCAGTTTCTTGTATTGCGGGAGCTTATGTGCCTGTGTGTGATGTTTTATATTACGATAATTGCAGTTAGTCACTTCAGTTTCTTGTATTGCGGGAGCTTATGTACGCGCGTCTAATGTTTATATTACGATAGTTGCAATTAGTTAATCAGTTTGTTGTATTATTGGAGCGTGTGTGTAATGTTAGAAACTTAAGTTCGTTCATTCTTTCCTTCGCAGAACGGTGAATATTTTAGCAATAGCGCTTAATTCTGCATCTGTACATTTTTTTTGTATCGTTCTCTGACAAGCTGCTTTGTTTATACAACGTGTTATTTCTTTCCTATTTTTTATATTTACAGAGACTACCTGGACATTTCGAAGGCTGTATCAGAAACGTGTTTATCCCAGTTCCTCTACGCTACCCACCCAAGTACTATGCGGTCTCAGTCTGTGATTAATTCATTCCGGACAGACAAAGCATTATACGACAACTAAACAAACCTGCAATGTTCCCTAAACCTGCAATATTTCCTAATGCAAATGTTGCCCAGAATTCAGGAACCTCCTTTTGTCCTTCTGAGTACAGTGTAAAAGTGATGTATGACATCTGCACAGCTGTTTCCGGTTGTTCAGTGCTCATTGTTGCTAATGGCGTCTTGGAAAGTAAAATAGACATACCAACAAGCGACCCAGCATTGCATGCAATTCACTTCTGATGTCATATCGCGTGATATGAAACAAAAAACTCACCCGGTGTAATCATCGGTTGCTGTGAGTGTAAATTCAACTATTTGTACGACTTCAGCTGATTATGAATCACTGTTGGAAAACCTAATGACCTTTCGTTGTTACTGAATCCTTCAGTAAAATGGACTTTTACAAACAACACCAGGCGGTTACGGCAAACCCACAGCTTTATGTGCTTGCCAGCAGCTTATTAAAGCAATTATTTAATGAAATAATGTTATACAAATTAAATAGCCTTTACGACAAATTCTCATTTATCGTAGTTGCTTGTGCTGTTCTGATCTGCACGCCTAAGGGCATGATTACCCCAGCACACGTCTAGACATGTCTGAAACTGGTTGGTGATGATTATATTATGCAAAAAATACATGAGTCGTCTTATAAAGATTTATTTAAATTCACACGAAACGGACGGTTTTAAGTGAATTATACCACTTCGTTTCTATGTTAAGGCACCATATTTATAAATACGGTTTTCTTTTCTGCCGTTTGGTAGAATGTGGCATTTTCACGAACAGAACTAAGTCATGTGAACTTCCATCTTCCTTATGCAGCTATCTGTCCACTTCTTCTTCTTCTTCTTCTTCTTCTTCTTCTTCTTCTTCTTCTTCTTCTTCTTCTTCTTCTTCTTCTTCTTCTTCTTCTTCTTCTTCTTCTTCTTCTTCTTATTCTTCTTCTTCTTCGAGGAAATTGCCAATATTCAGTACTCCGTGGAAAGTCTTGACTGACACAGAATCGGACTTCAGTTGGTTTCACAAGTCTCTTTGCTGGCTGTTGAAGATGAGGACGCAGCGCTTATGAGAATGTCCCGAATGCTGTGATGTCGGTCCTTTAATCAACTCAACTCTTATTCTTCTTCATTCATTCATTCATTCTTATTCTTCTTCCTCATTCATTCATTCTTCTTCTTCTTCTTCTTCTTCTTCTTCTTCTTCTTCTTCTTCTTCTTCTTCTTCTTCTTCTTCTTCTTCTTCTTCTTCTTCTTCTTCTTCATTCATTCATTCTTCTTCATTCATTCATTCATTCTTCTTCTTCATTCATTCATTCTTTTTCTTCTTCATTCATTCATACTTCTTCTTCTTCTTTCATTCGTACTTCTTCTTCTTCATTCATTCTTCATCCTCTTCATTCATTCATTCTTCTTCTTCTTCCTCATTCATTCATTCATTCATTCATTATTCTTCTTTCTTCTTCTTCTTCTTCTTCTTCTTCTTCTTCTTCTTCTTCTTCTTCTTCTTCTTCTTCTTCTTCTTCCTCCTCCTCCTCCTCCTCCTCCTCCTCCTCCTCCTCCTCCTCCTCCTCCTATGCCGCCTTGAGACGTCAACCTGAACGTATCTAAAGAAATCAGTCATGGTCTTTAGTTAATGTCTCCAATGAGATTGACCTCACCTGGAGCTTGTGTAGGACACGACTGTACATTGAATACTCACCCAGCAAATTGTTGTGACATGTTTTTAATCCCACAGTTGCAGGCATCAGTAGTCCCAAACCTTATCTTGTTGCACAGATGGGCGTCTTAGTCTGTTATGCCTTTTGCGGGAACTGAAGATTGCCACTTGCTTGACTTGCCTCAATCATCATATGGATGTTACCGGGTATTTGTAAAGTCTCACTACACTTTGTTTGTAGGTCAAATTAAAAATATGAAGTACATGGCGTCATTAAATAATGTGCTTTAAAATTTATTAAATTAATTACAATACGCTGTTTTTAAGGAAGCTGGAAAGTACTAATGAGTGGCACCTTGCAGTCTTGACAGACCAAAGTATGTGAGTTGGAATGTGGCCAAAATTCCATCACAATGCCCGGGCAGAGCTTCAGAGAAACATGTGATGCCCAAACGTAACCAAAAGTACTAATGAAGTATTCATTATAACAGGTGTTGGAAATGTCCACTACGGGCTTCAAGACTTGACTTTACACATCTCTTCATATTGTCAAATAGTTTCTGCAACATGTCTGTTGTAGTTTCCGTGTGTATTGACCGCAATTTCGAAACACTTGTTCAACCAAAAATATTATTTCTTCCGCTGATAACACCATTCTGTTTAGAGTGCAAAGAATTACTTAAGAGACGACAGCCATTCGCTGCATATTGCCTCACGATGGACTGTGGAGCACGTTTTTTTATGACGTCATGTACTTCATTTCTCAAAATTATTCTACATACAAAGTGTAGTGAGACTTTACAAATACCCTGTATATACAGTGCTATGTAACTGCCGTGGCCTAATATGTGCGACATATTGTCACTGCCGCCATTTTGTGATTCACAAACTTGTGCATATGCTTCTTTCTAGTCTACGCTTCTACAAATTATTAACTGGTTCAATGCCAAAGCATAATATATTGCCAAATGTGAACCCCTATTGGGACAAAAGAACGATAGATCGCCATACTAGGGACACCATGTTATTTGTTTTGTTTTGTGTAACTTCCCCCAACTTCAGTGATCAGTGAACGGAAATTGACATTATAATATTTGTTCATTCGATTGTGTACCATGTCTTGTTCAACCTCACTTTTTGTTTGGAACTGAATCAGTTAACTCTTAGTCTTTTTCTAGCTATTTCAGGCAATACAGTCAACAAGAGTTATGTTTATGAAAGGTTATTTGTGTTTCTGACAACAAACATTTATACTGTTTTTTTTTTTAAATCAGTATACCAACATTTGGGTTTATGTGCGCTTTTTGATTGTTGTATAATTTTTGCAAATAGAGCAAAAGATTGTTGGCCGTGAATAGCAGTCCTTCCAGCGACTAACTGCTGTTGATATCCATATGGTTATCTCTCTAGCACCAAATTGTTGTTGATGCCCCATGTGGTTATTTATCTAGGACTAACTATTGTTGATGTCCATGTGGTTATTTCTCTAGCGAGTTACTATTGTTGAAATTCATGTGGTTATTCCTTTAGCGACTAACAGCTGATGAAATCCACGGGGCTTCTTTTCTAGTGATTAAGTTCTTGCCATGTCCGACGATTATACATCACGTGACTAAATGCTTGCTCAACATGTGTTGACAAGGGAGCTGCGGTATGGCAGTACTCTTGCCTGCCAGCCCGGTGGTGGTTCGAATCCCGATGATTACCCCTATAACGACCAAATGTTGGTTATGTCCCGATGATTATCTCTCTAATACTTATTGTTGGTTATGTCCCGATGATTATCCCTATAAAACTAACTGTTGGTTATGTCCCGATGATTATTCCTCTAAAACTAACTGTTGGTTATGTCCCGACGATTACCCCTCTAAAACTAACTGTTGGTTATGTCCCAATGATTATCTCTCTAAAACTAACTGTTGGTTATGTCCCGATGATTATGTCTCTAAAACTAACTGTTGGTTATGTCCCGATGATTACCTCTGTAACGGCTTACTACTAGTTATGGTTACCTCTCTAACGATGCCTAACTAATGGTTATTTCCCTATAACTATTTCTCAAAAGTTTGACTAACTGCTGCTTATGCCCCTGTAGTAATCGCAGCTGATTATGTTGAACAGTTTGGAACGATCACTCAACGGGTTCATTATCTTTTGCAAGCATTTTCCCTGCTGCCCTGTGACCGTGCTGACGATGATTTGGACTATTTTTATTCTATTTCGACTTTCGAATTACATTGAAATACAACAGTCTGGACCAAACTATGCGTATTTCTTTCTTTGCTAAATGAAAGAGACACCTTGTTGTTTATATTTGTGTTTGGTTGTGGGTCCTG
The DNA here is from genome assembly GCA_963921405.1 of Cepaea hortensis. NCBI lineage: Eukaryota > Metazoa > Mollusca > Gastropoda > Stylommatophora > Helicidae > Cepaea > Cepaea hortensis. The sequence continues at coordinate 73,964,514 of OY992889.1, read as the reverse complement.
AAAACATTGTTTGTTATGTATGATTATCTTTAAATTTGATTTCATTTTCATATTTATTTTATTTTGTCTGATTTTATTTCCTCGAGAAATAACATCTATAAGCTATCCTTATGTGAGGAGTAACAGCAATTAAACAAGATAAGAAAAGGATAAATACAATTATGTTTATATTGTTCATGTATTTGCTCTATTGAAAAATGTTTAGGTCAGACGTGTTTGACTTTTCGCATCCTGTACTACCTCTGCTCTTTAATTAGACATTTAATGCGGAATGGAATCTGAAGGAGTGCGCTAGCCTCTCGGCCCGATGCCCATATGTTCGAATCTCCATCGAATCAGATATTTCTGTCGGTGACTTGGGCTTGCAGGTCTCCGAGCCTAAAATGGGTACCAGGAAATATCCTGTGAAATAACGACGTCAGGCGAGGCATTGACCATGCCACACCTCCAGTGCCCATTGTCCTTACAGATATGGCGCTAGCACCGTGTACCCAGTTCGCTGGATCTTTTCTCCAGGACACTCTGGTGTGGCTGGAAATGAACAAGCGGACAGGTTGGCTCCACACTCGGTAACATAGATTGGGTTATCTCTTTACAATCTCCCTACTCAGTATTACATACAAAAAAATTAAATTATCTCTCTACTATCATCCCACTCAGTAACACAGAGATCGGCACTCTGCATTCCACCCACTCAGTAACACAGAGAAAGAGGTCAGGTTATCTCTCTACAATCCACCCACTCTTTAACACTGGGTAAACATCGGATTCTCTCCCTATTATCAACCCACTCAATAACACAGAGAAAGAGATCAAGTTATCTCTCTCCAATCCACCCACTCAGTAACACGGAAAAAGAGATCATGTTAACTCTATCACCCGACTCACAAAGGAAAAAAAATCGAGTTATCTCTCTACTATCATCCCACTCAGTAACACAGAGACAGAGATTGAGTCATCTCTCTACAGTCCACCCACTCAGTAACAAAGAGAAAGTGATCGAGTTTAATCTCTCTACTATCATCCCATCAGTAACACGGAGAAAGAGATCATGTTTTCTCTCAATTCATCCCACTCAGTATCACGAATAAAAGAGATCGAGTCATCACTCTACTATTATCCCACCCAGTAGCACAGAAATAGAGATAGTGTCATCTCTCTATAATCTACCCACTATGTAACACAGAGAAAGAGATCAAATCATCACTCTACTAGCATCCCACCCAGTAACACAGAGAAAGAGATCAAATCATCACTCTACTATCATCCCACCCAGTAACACAAAGAAAGAGATCGAATCATCACTCTACTATTATCCCACTCAGTAACACAGAGTAAGAGATCGAGTTATCTCTCTACAATAATCCAACTCAATAACACAAGAGAAAGATATCTAGTTATATGTCTACTATCATCCAACTCAGTAACACAGAGGAAGAGATCGAGTCATCTCTCTACTATCATCTCACTCAGTAACACAGGAATGGAGTTAATCAAAAGTGGCAACGTCCGTCTCATTCTAAAACAGACCAGGTTCGCCTCATGGTGGTGACTGACTACGTTTTCATTAACATCAAAATAAAAAATATTCACCTCTCTGATCCTGGGTCTAGCCTTTTCGGACAAGGGCGGAAACCTTGGTGGACTCAAGTGCACGTTAAACACCTCACCTCAGCAGTTGGTAAACGTTAACAATAGGCTGCTGCCCAGGCAGAATTTCTAAATTAGTACAGGTAAATTTTAAAAAATCAATGCATGTGTGATTCTACTATACTCAAATCTGGTTCCTAGCCGGTGCTACGGAGTTAGTGCACTCCACAAAGATTCTCATTGTGTGATCTATGGGAGGAGACTGGAGCACTTACAAAGATACTCGTGTGCACCGAAAGTGAATTTGTTTACAATCCAAATCACAGAACGAGGCTATGGGTTTCCTAGGCTAGAGAAAAAGACAACTATCAAGTGCCGTGGCGGGAACCTGCTGTGGGTGTGGCAAGTGTTGGGCCCATCACATTGTAGGCCTGAGTGCACGGAGGAACGCGTGGCCACTCTTTCTCTCCCGTAGCGAACACGGAGAGCTGACATCGAACCCTCGTCCTGCACAACAATACATTTAAATCCAGACGCCGTAAACAAAATATTGCATGAGTTATGTCCTGGCATGTTTCGCTGTATCTGGTCAGGTGCATACAGCAGAGTGATATATCACATGAAGTGAAGAAATAAATGATACTTTGGCTGAAATGTGATGTACATCGTCATTTATTTTTTTTTCCGCGTTTCCATCCTGTTTCAGGATATTGCGGTCAACACCAGCATCTTTCAGCTGTATGTTGATTCCTAGGCTAGATTACGCTCATCAGCACGCCACGACTTTCTGAGCGATCGGCTCCATACTCTCATAAGTCACTTTTGCGATTCGAACCACTGCTAATTCTCGTCGCGTCACGTGACGAGAGTATTCGGGGTTAGCGGAGAAAGCTGCTAACCCCTCGGCCATGGAGCCGGCGTACATCGTCATTGATTTATTTTATTTATTTATTCCATTTCATATCATATATACCTCTGCAGGATGCATCTGACGATAGGCAGCGAAATATGCCAGGCAAGAAATCGTGTAATATTTTGTTTATGGCATCTGGGTTTAAATACACTCAGGGCATACATTGTTTTGGGCAGCCATAAATCACCACAGCCAGCAAATTAACACACGGCATGTAACTATAGTGCATTCACATTTGTTTGCCTCCATATAAAAATCCATATCTCAGTAACCAACTGAGGGAAAATGGTGAGATTTAGCATATAACATTATCATCATGTCCACCCAACAAAAAAAAATTTTGTTCTGGAGATTGTACAGCAGATTTAATTGTTTGTTTATATGCGGTATATAATTTACGGGTCAGAGATTAAGTTCATAATTTTAAATGTATTACACCGTAGCCAAACAATCAGTGTTCAATGTTGAATATTCTACGTGTTTCACGGGATTGGCCTTATGCCAAGAACCCCGCGCTGTTTAAACTGGAAGTTTTCAGAGGTGGAACCTGATTATTATTATTTATTATTTTTAATCTTACCACTTATCGCTAACATTGAAATGTGTGAATATTTTTCAATGGGAGTGAATGCGAAATTGTGTATACACTTCAAAGCATCGCTATGAAGTTGTACACATATTATTGTCAGGAAGCTGATCGCAGGAAACTGTTTTATACTATTGCAAATTCCGAAACAAGAACAGTGCATGCATTGGGTTTGAGTAAACGGTCATTTAGTCGATTCGATGGGCGCAAGAATCTGGAATTAAACCACCACGCAATAACCAAATGGTAGGTAGAAAGGTTATTGTAGACAGCTTTGACAAGGATGTCATAAGGCTAGCTATTATAAAAATGCTTTAAAAAGTCGCTTAAATGTCGACAGGGTCGACTTCATTGCACCGGGTTCTATCCCATATGGTTCGGTCTCTTTCCGCAGCGCGGAAAGAATCGCACAAAGCACGAACTCCGTAGCTCTAGTGACGACCCACAGGAGTCTCCGAAAAATTTAACTCGTTAACCGAAGGATGCGGCTCGGAATCGAACCCACAACCTTTGGAGCCCGAGTCAAAAGGCTTGATCACTTCGCCACGGAGTCTCCTAAACTTATAAGAATTTTGAATTTTATATCCAGGATTATCCAGCATTATAAAAATGCTGGATGCCAAAGAAACAGTGACTGTAAGAAAACTTAGGGTTTGGTTGTGAAAGAACAATAACATAGAGCTATCCAAAACAACTTTGGGGGAAATTATAAGGACATTACCTTCACTTTTAGAATATTCTTTGCGAGCAACCGCATGTATGAGTCATGAGAAGCAGATACCTACGTGAAATAAGGGAAATGCGCAAAGAAATTTATGGCATAGGGTATTTGGAATAAAAGTGGATCAATGCTCACCACACAAGTGATAAGGAATGGCAGTCAGTGGATGGACAGATAAAGCGATATGTGCCCAGTAGTATAGGACAGCTTTTGGTCATGGCCCATGCTGGTAATACGCATAATGGCTCACAACAGAATGCTGGGCTCGTATTCGTATCAAAGCATACAGATAATAAGGATTATCACAATAAAGTGAATGGCAATGTATTTAGAGATTGGCTCGAGAATACTGTACTTCCATCCCTAGATAGACCGTCGTGTCCAATTATGGACAATGCATGATATCAATGTTGTTGCCAAAGAAGACAAAATACCTACAGCATCGAGCACAAAGGGAGCAATAAAGATATGGCCCCGGGTGGAAAACATACCATTTCCAGAAACGTATTTCTAGCTAGAATTGTTGTCCCTTGTAAAACAGACGCCAAAAAGCAAGAAATATCAAATCGACAAGTTGATAGAAGAGCATCGTCATGGGTGCTTGCGACTTCCGCCGTACCATTCTCATTTTAACCCTCTAGAACTTGTGTAGGCTAAAACTAAAGGACAGGTGGCAGCTGACAATACTATATTCAAATTGTCTGACGTTAAGATACTAATCCAGTCCGCGCTATTAAATATTGATAAAAGTTACTGGAAAAAATGTGAGGACCATGTGTTGTGAAAGAGGAAGAGGACTATTGGAGAAAGGATGGATTGAATTTTATGCAACCGAGAGCAGTCATCAACCTACTGGAATCGTCCGACACAGATTAAGGTCTGAGCAGGACACAGATTAAGGTCTGAGCAGATCGCAGACCTTAATCCACGTGCACGCTTACTGGGATATTTTGCTCCAACTATTCAGACGAATTGCAGGCCCTAAACATTACAGCATCAGCACAATGTCAATGCCCACAGTTTGTATTCCACAGTGATGAATTTTCAGTTCTGCAAGTCCCCAGCAGTGACAAACAACTGGTATTGAAAAAAAAAAAAACACACACACACATACACTAAACGCATTGAATACCAACAGAAGAGTAATATTGCGGTGGAAACTGACATATTGTGGCATAACAAGAAACGTGAGAGCAAACACATTGTCAAATTAGGAGACAACACACGTGCATACGAATCAATCTATAAACTTCAATGAAAAGAGGACCAACATCTTGGTCGTTAAGAGGAAAGCCCACTACAGAGACACTGACAACTATTTTCATAGTGCAAAACAAGTAATCATGTTCCGTCTCTGAACAGTAAACAGCAGAGTAGACAATCTTTCACGAAGACTCAAAGCGGGTCTGTCACCCATGTGTACGTGTGAACAAACTACACAAACAGCTGAACAGATCCTTAAAAATGGACACATGATGACTAAATGTGTCAAAAGAACAAAAATGTTCTTTTGTCAAAAGAACAAAAATGTTCAAATGTTGGCAAAAGAACAAGAAATGGTTGTAGGAAACACCTGGTTTAAACAGCATCCTAGAAGATTATGGACATGGAGGAGTCCAGACAGCAGGATTAAAAACCAGATAGATTACATCCTGATTAGCAAAAGGTTTCGAAATGCGTTAACAGTCGTAAAAACAGTTCCAAATGCAGACTGTTACAGTGATCACAGATTAATTACAGGCACATTGAGGGTAAAGTTAAAGAAAGTCAAGTATACAGCAGGAAACCCTAAATATGACTGGTGCAAATTGAAAACTGACAAAGAAATACAAGATAATTTTAACATAGAAGTAAAGAACAAATTTGATATATTGTCTGATCTAGAGATCCTGTTTCAAGATGTAGATGATCAATGGGAAACGATGAAGAATTCAATCAGTTGCGCAGCAGAAAAAACTATTCCAAAAGTAAAGAAAGTGGGCCGTAAGACATGGATGACTGAAGAAATTTTACAACTAATGGAAACAAGAAGACAGAACAAAAATAATCCTGCCAAATATGAAGAAATTCACAGAAAAGTGAGAACCTTATGTAAGGAGGCAAAAGAAACATGGCTTGAGAAAAATTGCAGAGAAATTGAAAAACAACACAACAGTAACAATGCGAACCTAATGCACAAAAGAATTCAGGAGCTTACTAATAAAAAAACACGTACATCAGCAGGCTGCCTAAAGACAAAAGATGGAAGAGTCATAATAGAAAAAGATCAGATATTACATGAATGGTCAGATTACGTGAAAAACCTGTATGACGACAACAGAGACGAACAGTATGATGTTCAAAATAATAATGAAGGACCAGCAATTTTGAAGATGGAGGTTCAGAGTGCTCTTGGCCATGTGGGATCTGGCAAGGCCCCCGGTTCGGACAGCGTCGCAGCAGAGGTGGTTAATGCTTTGGGGGAGTATGGAGTGGATCAAGTTACCAGTCTGCTTAATACAGTATATGATGCTGGAGATGTGCCTCAGGAGTTGTGTAATTCTGTGTTTGTTGCAATCCCAAAGAAATCAGGAGCCTTGGAGTGTGATCAACGTGGAACAATTGGTGTGGTGAGTCACATCGCGAGGGTTTTGCTGGGAATTGTCATGCAGAGAGTTGGGAGGAGGGTACAACCTGAGGTGGGAGGGGGGCGGTGTGGGTTTGTGGGGGGCGGGGGTACAGTGGATGCTGTGTGTGTGCTGAGAAACATAATCGGGCGTTCTGTAGAGGTAAACAAAGATCTACACCTTTGCTTTGTTGGCTGCACGGGGGCTTTTGGTGGGGTGAGACATGTCGACATGATAGGGATGCTTGGGGATCTGCAAATTGATGGAGGGGATCTTAGACTTGTGGAAAACATATGTTGGAGGCAGCGGGCTGCCGTGGGAGTTGGTGGTGAGGTAGGCCGATGTCGGCCTGTTGGAGGGGGTGTGGGACGGGGATGTGTGGTGTCTCCGGATCTGTTTTCCCTGTGCAGTGAAAGTGTTTTCAGAGGTGTTGAAGATGTGGAGGGAATCGGCGTTGGGGGACGGTGCATCGGTGACATTGGATGTGCAGATGGTGCAGTCTTGGTTGCAGACAATGAGCGGGACCTGCAGGGTTTGGTGGATGCGATTGTGGCGCACAGTGAACAACTGGGGTTGGAATTGAATTGTAGAAAGACACAGATTGTGGTCGTCGCTGGGAGGGACGAAATGCCACAATGTGATATGCAAGTGGGTGGGAGTATTCTTCAACAAGTGAGCAGGTACAATTATCTCGGAACAGTAATAACATCTGGTGGGAGGTGCCTTGGAGAGATTGGAGCAGGGGTCGCCATGGCGGGGGTAGCCTTTGGCAAGATGAGAGGCATATTGACCAGTGGAAAGATGTCGATTGAAACGAGAGGGAGAGTGTTGAGGTGCTACATTGGGCCTGTGCTTTTGTATGGATGTGGAGCGTGGGCAATGGGCAGTCGGGCTGGAAGACATCTGATGGCTGTGGGGATGTGGTTTCTGGGGAGGGTGCAGGGAGTGCCATGGACGGCCAGAGAGACCAATGAACAAGTCCTTCAGGAAACAAATGAAGATCGTAAATTGATTGGAGAGATTAGACGTAGACAGTCAAAATTTTTTGGACATGTTATGAGAAGAAATGGATTGGAGAATTTGGTGGCGGCTGGTGGGGTCGAGGGGAACAGACCAAGGGGAGGACCTAGGGGCGAGTGCCTGGATGGCTTGGCCTTGTGGCGTGGTCGAGACGGAAGCACGGAGCTGATCCGCGACTCTGGTGATCGGGTGAGATGGCAGAACATGACCGCCCACGCTTACCGGCATGGCACATGATGGATGGATGGATGACTAAATTGCGGTATCATTTCTGGTCACTCCATACGCACATTAACGCACGGCTATTTGGAAGCTTTCACGAACTCAATATAAAAAGCTAAATGCATCCTAGTAACAAGAATACTTGTGTACAATTATTAACCAGCAGCTGAAGAAACAAGAAGGAAATGAAAAATAAGGTAAGAAATATATTCCTTCTACTTTCCTGTCAATTTACACATTATTTACCCCACGTCTCTGTAAATTCTCTGTCTTTACTAATAATACGCATTGTACCCCTCTCGGGAGTCTCCGTTGTGAAGTGATCAAACCGTCTGACTCGGGCTCCGAAGGTTGTATGTTCGATTCCTTTATTTCACGAATGCATTTTTTTCGGAAACTCCCGAAGGTCGTCGCTGGAGCTACGGAGTTCATGCTTTGTGCGACGCTTTCTGCGCTGCGGAAAGAAAGTGAGCCATGTGGGATAAAACCCGATGCAACGCAGTCGACCCTGTCGACTTTTAAGCTACTTTTTTTTTATTGCACCCACTCCCATACGAATCTGGCTACGCCTTGTACTTGTGTCCTTACCCGAAATGACGTTGCTTTACTGTAAGACTAGATTGTTAGCGTGAATTCACTATATTTTCCCCAATATATGAAAGAAATGTCGCCGCTTTCGATGATTTAAGTTGCTTTTGGCCCTATGAAAGGCATATTCCTTGGGTGAGGGTAAATATAAGACGGCAGGAAAAATTTCATAACGATACAACAGACAGTTTTCAAAATAATTGATCGTGAATGGCGGCATTCATTTCCGTTTCTTTCCAATCATGGAACAAAACATGCCGAAGCTACAACCTGTACTTATGCTAGTGGTAACCTAATCGTCAGAAAACGACAGAAGTTTCAGCCCCTAGCATGATCCAAACCTCATTCTGGGTAGCTAGAAACACATATGATATCTATGTGGTACTAGGATCTATTCATTTCACAAGTAGAACGTGGACCATGGGTTGGTCATATGACTGGCCATTATACCTTGTTTGACATAACTCTCCCTGGTCCAGCCGAACGTCAGCGGCGAACATATTAAATATAAGAAGGTGAGGGGGCCTCAAATAAAAACCTTAAATTTTTTTAATGTTTTTTTTTTTTTGTGTGGGGGGGGGGGGGGGGGGGGTGTGTGTGAATATACTCTGAAAAAGTAAAGAACATATATCATTTTTTTATGAAGTCACCACTGCGTTCAATGCAAGACTCCAGCGCCGATAAAGTGCTTGGATTCCTGTCGAAAAAAAAAATCGCGTGTATAACCACTCATGCACCACCTGCTGTACCTCTTCACCGGACCGAAAAGTATGTCCTCTCAATGACTCTTCGAGTTGTCCAAACAGGTGTAAATCACTTGGTTGATAGGTCTGGCGTGTACAGGGTATGTGGTACATACTGAAAGTAGAGGTCTTCGATGGTTGTCATGTTGCAATACAACACCTTTGCTCAGAAGTCCACGCTGTTTGGATTTGATTGCGGGTCGAAGATGATTCCCAACAAAGAGTTAGCATAACGTTCACTACAGATGGCTGCATGCGAATCTCATTTGGTTCGGAGAGTAGGTGTGGCGCTCTATCGTTCTCTTCGTTACCGGCTCGTGGTAGTGAACCCAGGTTTCGTCTCCGGTAACAATTCTTGGTAGGAAACTATCACCTTCTGCTCCAAAGCACTGCGAAGTTCTTGACAACCATCAATGCGTCGTTGTTTTAATTCTGGAGTAAGCTGACGTGGCACCAACCCTGCAGACACTTTGCGGTACTGTAGCACATCATGGATGATATGGTGTATTGAACCTTGACTGATGTAAAGATGTGCAGCAATGTCACTCACAATCAATCGGCGGTTTTCCTGTACGAGGCCTTCAACGACAGCAATCGACTCTGAGGTCACTACACGGTGTGCCTGACCCGGTCGTGAACAGTCTGTCACAGAAGTCACGCCGACTTGAAACTTTCTACTCAACTCATAAACTCATACACTTTGCTGGACTGACAAGCATGCATAAAAAAAACAGAAAATGCGAAAGATCTATAATAAATTTTGGACATTTTAGTAACAGAGAGTGTAAAACAAAAAGACTTTCCTTGAATATCAAGAAAACAGAAACAATGGTAATATCAAAGGGAAAAAAATGATACCGTAGTTTGAGACAACATCAGAAGGAAACATGCTTGACCAAGTGGGTACATTTACATACCTAGCTAAGGGTAATCATAACCCGATGGAAGATGGAAGATCTCTTCTTCTTCAGCGTTCTGAGCCATTGAGGTTCTTTGCTGCAAATACAATCCGTCTCCATTCGTCTCTCTGGTGGACCTTCTCTTGCCAGTCGTTGATTCCAAGTGCTTGTAGGTCTGTACATGTATTATCTCTCCACCGCCTTCTTGGTCTACCTCGGGGTCTACGGTCATTTATTTCCTGAGTGTAAGCGAGTTTTTTGTTTCCCTATTATCTTCCATTCTTTCTATATGCCCCAGCCATTGTAGTCTATTAGCCTTCATGATACCAGTGATTAGCGGGGACTTAAACAGATCATAAATGTCTTTGTTACTTCTTCTTTTCCACTCTCCACTTTGTGTATCCCTAATGGGTCCAAAGATGCGTCTTAAAATTTTGTTCTCAAAGGTTTGTAACAAGGCTTCGTCTCCTTTCGTTGTACTCCAGGTTTCAGAGCCACACAGCACAACTGGTCTGATCAGTGTTTTGTATATTGTGATTTTGGTGTTACGAGATAGCGCCTTTGATTTTAGTAGATGTTGTAGTGCATAGTATATCTTATTTCCAGAGTTGATTCTAGTTTGTATTTCTTCCCTTATGATGTTGGAGCAGTTGAAGATTGTACCCAGGTATTTGTATGTTTCCGTTCTTTTAATGGTTATATTGTCTATTTGTATGTGGCCAGAGTTTCTAGCCATTCCGTCTCTTGAAATTACCATATATTCTGTCTTATCTTGGTTGATAACCAGCCCCATCTGTTGGGCTTTTCCCTTTAAGTGAGTCAATATTTCCAATGTCTTTTGTTCACTTTGCCCTATAATATCTATATCATCTGCATAACCAAGCAGCTTGGATGTTCCTCCAATATCACATTCCTCCTTTACCTTCCTTACAACTTTCTCTAGAGCCAGATTGAAGAGTAGCGGCGATAGTGCATCACCCTGTTTCAAGCCAGATGTTATTTGGAAGGGGTCTGATTTCCTGCCTTTATATGTTACTATATTATAAGTATCTTCCATGCATAGTCTGGTCATGTTGATTAACTTCCTTGATATTCCAAATTCCTGCATAGCATTCCATAGACTATTCCTATGGACACTATCATAAGCCTTTTTAAAATCCACAAAAATGTTATGGAGATCTCTTTTATATTCCCAATGTTTCTCGGCTATTTGTCGTAAGATAAATATCTGATCTATTGTTGATCTGTTTTGTCTAAAACCCGCCTGGTAGTCACCTAATATGTCTTCTGAATATGGTTTTAGTCTATTTAGTAATACTGCGGATAGTATCTTATAGCTTGTGGAAGATGCATGAGGGAAAATAAGGGCGCCATAGATCAAGTAAATGCTGCATTTCAGAAAATGAAAAGTACGTATTTCATGCAATATGTCACTATCATTGACCGTAAGAAAGAGAGTGCTGAAATGTTATATAGAACCTGTTTTTCTGTACGGTAGTGAATCATGGAATGTGAATGAATAAATTAGGAAGAGCTTAAGCAAAGGAGATGTGGTTCCTGAAACAAATGTTGCGAATAATTTGGACTGCCAGAATAACCAACAAGGATTGCATGGAAGGGGATTTTTAAAAAAAGTCGCTTAAAAGTCGACAGGGTCGACTTCATCGCACCGGGTGTTATCCCATATGGCTCGGTCTCTTTCCGCAGCACGGAAAGCGTCGCACAAAGCACGAACTCTGTAGTTTTTAGCGACGACCCACAGGAGTCTCCGAAACATTTTAACTCGTAAACCGAATGGTGCGGCCCGGAATAGAACCAACAACCTTCGGAGCACGAGTCAAACGGCTTGACCACTTCGGCACAGAGACTCCCTATGGAAGGGGCTATTTAAGTTAGAACATTACAAGTGTATACAACTATAGGAAACACAGAAACAGCTTACTTTGTTCAGGTGATGAGAAGAGAAGCATTTGATAACATCGTAACAAGTGGAAAGATTAGTGGGAAAAGAGGCAGATGCTGACGAAGGGAAAAATTATTGCTTGATGGACTGAGACGGTGGCACCCGGGGGGGGGGCGTGGGGGGATATCTTCAGCCGAGTTCACCCAGAACAGCAGAACCGAGATCTGGGGAGAGACATGAACGAGATTGCCAATCGACATGGCACATGGTAATGAGTTTCAAACCACAAAATGTAGGTAGCTGAGTCACTGACTTGACTAGGACAGAAAATCGACCATGGATAGATGGGGTGATCTACTTTGAGTGGAATTTTTCTAGAGTAAAATCAAACCTTACACAAAAACATGATCAGTCAGACAAAATGGTCACTGAGGTGTACAACTGGGTATGACGACCTTCGAAAGAGGAGCAAGAAACAAGAAGAAATATGAACCAGAACAGCCGTGGAAGATCTAGTAAACTAACAAGATGGTCAGTTGCCCAGTCTATATATATTGTTTCTTGTAAGTTGTGCTTGAATCAAGTGAGACATATTTTTATCCCTCAGAGCACATACTTTTGGATCAGTGCCGGTTGGTCTAAAAATACTGGGCTAGCACCCAACACGCCTCATGGAGTGAAATTGGGTTCCTCAACAGAAGTTGAGAATTATATCAACAAGCAGATTCGGCATTCACAACGATGACACAATCTATGACATCCTGCATTAACCTATGACTCAACCATGCCATTTCAAATCAAAATATGCTGTACGAAAGATGAAACTTAAAACACGGGAGGAAAAAACAAACAAACACTCATTCTTCATTCAAATTTATTCTCAGGTTTATTAAGACGCCAATACCGCTATAAAATTACCTGACGCCCGTCTCTCACCGTGACCTTTAGCAAAGCGTGTCAGAGCCAGGTGCAGGGTTATTTTCGTAGCCAGCGCGGTGTCGGAATTGGGAAGGGATTGTGTTGGATATAGATTCAACCTTGAATCCAAACCCCGCTGACGTTCGGCCAGGTTGCAGGTGTAGCTGCTATACTTGGGTTGTGGGTGACAAACTCCAGCTACACAAAACGACATTCATGGCCAGCGGTTAATGAAATGTGACTTTTTTGTGTGAAATTCTAAAGCATGGTGTGGGCGGGTGTGAGGAAATGTTTGTGCGGAGAATGGGCTCGCAGCCGCGGGACATGTTGAAATGCACCAGCAATCAGGTCAAAGTGGTTCTTGGGCACTCCAGGTGTTGTGTATGTTTGCACGCGATAAGAAACATGACCTGGTGGTTGTGAAATAACAGGCACAGGTGCAAGCGCTTGAATATGTCTTGAATATTGTCTCCTTTTGTTTATGTTATGTTTAGATTACTTTTTACTATCTTGTTACATGTATTCCTTTATTGTCCGCTAGAACGTTAAGTTAGTTGCATATTCTTTACGGGACATCACAGTCAACCCCGGCATTTTTTAGCTGCTTGTGATGTCTTGGCAAAAGTAAGTTCAGTATTTTGCCATTGCTTTCTGAACGACAGGAACTCATACCATTTTATTTAAAAAACAAAAACCCACGCACGGCGGTCTGCTGCCAAATCTCCAGCAGCTGTGTTTCGAACATGGTATGCGGGATCACGAACTGCGTCCGTAATCCCTTAGCCACGGAGGGTAGATGTACAAAAACAAAAATAACCATATACAGGGGTTCTAAAAAAACGGAATGAAACGGGAGTTGCTGAAAGAAGTAAACAAGAGGCAAGTGAAATATTTCGGCCACCTTAAAAGACAAAACACTCTTATAAAAACCATACGGGGGGGGGGGGGGGGCGAGCGAACAAGAGGTAGACAACGATACAAGTGGGTAGATAATATCAAGAGATGGATGAACAGCAATCTTACATCATGTACAGTTAGGGCGAGAGATAGACAGTGTTGGAGATCCATTGCAGCCAATCTGCATTGTGAAGACGGCACCTGACAGACAGACAGACAGACAGACAGACAGACAGACAGACAGACAGGCAGGCAGGCAGGCAGGCAGGCAGGCAGGCAGGCAGGCAGGCAGGCAGACAGACAGACAGACAGACAGACAGACAGATAGATAGATAGATAGATAGATAGATAGATAGATAGATAAGATAGATAGATAGATAGATAGATAGATAGATAGATAGATAGATAGATAGATAGATAGATAGATAGATAGATTGATAGATAGATAGATAGATCCCCGCCAGGGGCTGGGCGAAGCCGGACCGGGTCAGCTAGTGTCATATAATTCCTCAATGTTGAAGGCGAGACCACGATTCGCATCCACGAACGTGTGAGTATTGTTTATGGAGATTCAACAATGGATGTTAGCACTATCCGACGATGGGTACGCCGTTGTGACGAAGCTGAAGTAGGTCAATCCTCACTGGCTGACACAAAGCTGATTCCACACAACATTCACCAAGTTTCTACCACCGTGCACAAACCTTTGAATAACACAGGTCTTAATGATGGTCTGGGCACTGCCTTTACTAACGGTCAACATGGAAGACATTTCATCTAGTGTTACCCGACGGTCACCACGAATGATGCCGTCAACTCGATGAATGTTGTGTGCGGTCAATGTTGTTAACAGACGGCTAGTCTGCGGACAGAAAGCGCATTGCTTTGTTGATCCGGCATCTTCTGCAGCTTGTCTTGTTCCAGAATCTACCTTTCCTCTGGAGTAAACAAGACAGAGAGGAGAGAGAGAGAGAGAGAGAGAGAGAGAGAGAGAGAGAGAGAGAGAGAGAGAGAGAGAGAGAGAGAGAGAGAGATAGAGAGAGAGAGAGAGAGAGAGAGAGAGAGAGAGAGAGAGAGAGAGAGAGAGAGAGAGCGAGAGAGAGAGATCAAGTTGCATGGGCAACACAAGGTCTCGGCACTCCTCCGAATAACGATCTCAAATTATTTATTGTAAAAAGTATCCTTTACAGGGCCTCATTAGTTGGTATAATAACAATATAAACACTACGAACTAAAATATGTGTCTTTTCTCTCGTGCCTAAGGCGGCACATAGGGCAGAAGTCGTGGCTCTCCATGTTTGTGCGAAGCGTCAAACATTTGGAGCCAGAAATCTGATTCTGTAACAGTTGAGAGTTTTATGATGTCGGATTGTCAAGCCGGCGATCAACCGTCTTTAGTCAAGCTAAAAGAAAACACGTCCCGTCATCTTGACCCAAGCCGGAAACTCTTTAATTCCTCCGATGGTAGCATCATTATTGCAAGATGAAAAATATACTCAAGAGATATCAATTGAAACGAGAAACAGAGTGTTAGTGCACAAAAGAATTCAGGAACTTACTAATAAAAACTAAAACTATAACTACACTAAATAAATTTAGAGTAGGAACATGGAATGTTAGGACATGAAATGAGCTAGGAAAGTTAAACAATGTTCTAAGAGAAATGAAAAACATGAAATTTAATATACCAGGCATAAGTGAGATGAGATGGAAGGGATAAAAGGGATGTGATTATATATCCAAGCACCATGTATAACACTAACAAAAGAGAATTCACCTTTGTGGACTGCGACAACACCATAGCTTCATCTCTGGCTACAAGAAAGCTGATTCCGGAAAGGATACTATTCTGGAGGGATAATACAACGGTTGATTGGGCGGAGCCAGAGAAAGAAATTGATCAGCCATCATGACAATGGGTATAATTATGTATGTACGTAATCTTATGATGTCCCCTACAAATAATATTTTGGTTAATATATTTACTCCAAATTCTTCCAATACTTCTAATTCTTCTATTGTGATTTCATCTGGCCCAGCTATTTTTCCTTTCTTCATATGTTTTATAGCGCCATCGAATCCCTCTTTTATAATAGGTGGGCCTTCTAAGTTACTTTCTTCTGTTAATTCTTCCCTTTCTCCATCACAAAATTCCCTTATATATTCATACCACCTCTTCATTATAGCACTTTCCTCCAATAATATCTTTTCTGGTTTTGATTTTAAACACCCTGTAATTATTCTTATTTTTCTTCCCGTGAGCTCACTGATTTGTCTGTGCATATCTTTTGTATCTTTAATGGAAAGTAAGGGATATGAAAAAGAAAAAAAAAGTTAAGTAGAAACAGCTTTCTTTGGTCATGCGATGAGAAGAGAGGCATTGGAGAACATCATGACGACTGGAAAATCGTGGGGAAGAGAGGCAGAGGCCTACCAAGAAAAATGATGCTGTGTGGATTGAGACGGGGGCATGGAGGAATACCATGAGCAGAGTTGATCCAGAACACCAAACACCGAGATCTTTGTAGAGCCATGAACGCCTACGTCACCTGGCATGGCACTTGATGATGATGATGATGATGATGATGATGATGATGATGATGATGATGATGATGATGATGATGATGATGATGATGATGATGGTGATGATGATGATGATGATGATGATGATGATGATGATGATGATGATGATGATGATGATGATGATGATGATGATGATGAGTTCATTAGACAGGGTTGGGTTGAGACCCGTTGAGGCTAAAGGCGATTAACAGATTTTATAGCTGTGTGTGAACAATACTAAACCGTTTAAAGCACACACATAAAACACTTTATTTTACGGCATATTGTTGGCACGAAAAATTGTTCATTAGACATGCTTTATACGACCTCCGTTGTATGTGGGACATATTTGGAACCTAGAAATTATCTTCCTCCTCCTCCTTCTCCTCCTCCTCCTCCTCCTCCTCATTCTTCTTCTTCTTCTTCTTCTTCTTCTTCTTCTTCTTCTTCTTCTTCTTCTTCTTCTTCTTCTTCTTCTTCTTCTTCTTCTTCTTCTTCTTCTTCTTCTTCTTCTTCGTCTTCGTCTTCTCATTCAGACCTCTATGATAAAGACTCCACAAAAACGCAGTAGTTAGTCTCAGGTTCCTGACATCCACGTACAGTTTTCCGTCTCCAAAGGCTGGCTGAAGCCATATTTGTGTACGTTCATTAATGGTAATTAACTAGGCTGAAGTGTTCTGGCTTCCTGGCAGCTTATGACCCCCCCCCCCCCCACACACACACACAGTATCAGACACACACAGAGAACCAATGACCACCCGGCCGTCAGGCGAACGAGCGTCTAACCACTAGGCTCCCAATGTAAAGGTGGGGAGCTTAGTTACATCCATTAAGGTGTACTGGCATATGGTGCTAACGTCATATTTTGAAGCCAGTCGTCGGAACTAGATGGGTGATTTCGTCTTTAATCGCGCGAGTCGAATTTACTTCTTTTATCATTTTCTGGTACCCATTGATCGACACGGTAGACCAGTTCATTGGGGGGAAAACAATTTCACGGCTTGGGAAGGGTTTCGAACACATGGCTACCAGATTGGCAGGCAAGCGTGCTAGTCATTGTGCTACCTGGCCTATGGCTCTGGTATATTCTTTAAAAAAAGTTTTAACAAAACTGTCCACGCCTTGAGGTGTAGTCGGTGCCATGTAGCTGATTACCGGCTCGTCTATTCAGCCACAAGGACAGTTGTAAGCAGGAACATGTAACAACGGAGATTATCAAACAAACCAATGTCCTCGCCATTGTGGTCAGTGTTTATTCTTGACAGTCATCGCCGCCGTTATACAATCAATTACCAACAGGTGTGGGCTGACATGCGATGATTCTAAATCAAGTTATCTAAAGTTCAATGCTGTAAACTATCTCCTAGACACTAGACAGTTATCACCAACTTACGGCCTCGCTTGACCTGGCTGGTGCTGAGCTCAACTGCCGTTCGCTCGGCGTACAGGTTGTCGAGCGTGACAGGCTTGTATAATCAGCCGTTCAACTTGGGCGACGCACTCTGGCCTCAGGTTGAAGTATCTTTGCAACCCTGGAGTGATGTCGGCTTCATGTCGCTTGACGTCTGCACTCACTTTCACAACCGTCTTGTACAAAGACCCTGGCGAGACTAAATCTGTCTCGCCGCGACTCCGTGTCCTACACAACTAGTGTCACGTGATACGCAACTCTGCGGAGTCACTTCCCTTTGTCCCTCATCATCATCTGTTGCTCACGGACTTCTCTCAACTTAATCGTGTGTTCTTTGTTCTCACGATGCCGATTCTTCTTCTCTTGTAAACATGTTCTTCCTCTATCCGTTTATAGCTGTCTACCTCCTGTCGGTCCATGGCATTATGCCCCCCCCCCAATTTTTAAAAATGGTATAGCCATTTTCACAGTCTATTTGGTTTGTTAATCCCATGACATGAAGCGATATGAGTAGTCCGTTTATTACTCTATACTATATTGTTGTACTTCCACAACCCTATTATGTCTGACAATATGATAGCATGGCATTCCATTAACCACTGCACAAAAAGAAAAAAAATTATTATTATGTTCAGGCACGCCCTATCAATCTACTTTCCGCGCAGACGACGTGTAGCCAACCTAGGGGGGGGGGGGGGTAGGTCTAACATACTATGAGCTTCATAAGGTCCCGTGGCCTCCCCATAGTAGTCCCTCATTTGCCCTATAGACAAGCAACCTCAAACCTATCAAGGCCATTACGCCCGAATGAGGGGATATGCGTGGTTAATAGGTACCATTACCATCTATATTATTATTTATGTATGGTATCATGGACTATGAGCAATATGTACATGACTTTTGTACCGCTGTACTTCTGATTTGTCATTTGGGTCTACCGTGTGACGTAATACTTTAGTACTCGTAGATGGGGTTGTTGCATAAGCCCTTGTTTGCTTGCGGTCTACTTATATGTCAGTTGTCTAGGGTGATTACTTCTTCTTCGTGAAAGATGTCTTTTCGTCTTATAACCGCAAGTTCATCTTATTGCCGATATAGATCTATCTTGTAGACTCATTTACCAATATCTTTGTGTCTGTCAAAGTTTATAATACTTTGATCTTCTATCTTCCCTGTTGGTTGATGTTGAACCGCTTTCTGTTATTTGCATTCTTCATGCCGGTCCAATGCCGTCTTTTAGCCTTAAGTTGGTATGCTAGACTCGTTCAGTGTTGAACAATGGAGATGTACCTTAATATATATGTACATATGTATGCATGATCATCTATATTATGGAATATGTCAATCAATGAATAAAATTATCATCAATAAATTTCATTGACATATATGAGATATTCATGCAATATCATACACTGACAGGAAATTAAAAATGTGACATTGATTTACATCATCAATGTGCTTATATGTTGTGACATCAATATTAAAATTAAATACTACCATTCACTCGTTTCATTTGTTGCACATTTGTTTCTTGACCATGTCATTTCATGTTATTCTTGTTGCCACCGTTGTTATACTATATGATTTGTGTCTCTTGCTTAGTCTTGGTTGGTGTTTCTCTTGTCTTGTATTCTTGCTGCAAAAGATAAACTATTAAGTACTCACACCTTCTGCATATGTAAGAAAATTTTCACATGAATAATGATGTGTATGCAAAATTATATCTCACAATGGCACAACGATGTATTATTATCATTATTGTAATATGTGTGCTGATATGTTTCTCGGTGATTATACCATGGTCTATTATGGCTTGCCGTTCCCTCGGACCTAATCACCGTAGTTTGTGTCGACATCATTAGGTCTTTGATGACATCAGTGTTTTCGTTGTACTTGTGCTTGATATTGTTGTCGTCTGTTGTAATATTCTTAATTCTCAGCTATGCTATGTTCTATTTCCGATACCGTAGGTTTCTCTCACTTGGTATCTGCAACTTGGCTGTTCTACCTGGATTGGCTGATCGCTTACTCATAATGAATGGAACATGTAATTTGATAATTTACATATGATCGATGGAATATGTACTGTGATAATTTACATCTGATCGATGGAATATGTAATGTGATAATTTACATCTGATCGATGGAATATGTAATGTGATAATTTACATCTGAGCGATGGAATATGTGATGTGGTAATTTACATTTGATTGATGGAATATGCAGCATGACAGATGAATTCATATTACCCATCAATAAACCTACTATCACTCAGTTATTTAACCCTGGGTGTGGTTTGTCCTACTTGTTTAACCTGGGTTGGTCTTTTCAGCTAGCTGGTTTGTGCTGTTTTGGCGCCCTAGGATTGTAGACCTGGAATGCTACCTTTTCCAGCTATCTGGATGGATTTACGGTGGTGCTTGCCCGGTTCCACAACTCTTTCATTCATCTTCTGCGCATTCTGGTAATTATAAAAAATGGAAAAATATGTACCTACCTGACTCTCACTAATTAATTAAGTACAATGTCAAATTGACTGCTGGTATCTGTACTCATTCTATACGGCAGTTCAGAGTTTCAAGTAATATTTGGATACCTGTGTCTCCTTGTTACCCTTAATGTACTCTGACTATACTTGTTTTAACTTATCTCATTACCGTATAGTATCTTTCTTGTGTGCTGAAGTTAAAAAAAGTTGTTGTATTTATTATGTATGTAGTGTGGAGTATGTATGTAGTGAATAGTAATGTCTTTAGTTGTATATGTATGTGTCTAGGTGCATAACAAGATAGTTTGAGATGGTAAGTAACTTGAATGTTGAATGTATATCTAACGAGATGTGTCTTCTGTTATTGTTAATTATGTGATATCCTTCTCTTGTGAATTTACTGTGTTTTAAATGTGTCTGGTAGTGATGTTTGTTTTCTGTATCCTAAACAACCTAATTAAAATCATAAGATATTTATAGAATATCTGTGAAAGTTACTTTAATTGTTATCACAGTTTTATAGTGGGATAAAATAAATATGTTTATTACATTGAACTGTCAGTGATCTAATTGTATTTGTTTATGTGCAGTTCAATGTATCTGTAGTCGTTATCTTTTGGTACCCTTTTTCTCTAGTTGATGTTTTTTGTCTTCGATTTCGTCGTTTGTTAAGCCTATCGCTCTCCAGTATCTTTCCCAGTTTGTTATTTTAATTTTTCGTATTCTTGTGTCTATTTCTGATTTAGATATCCCTGACTTTGTCCAAGTTTCTCTTGCTATGTCAGATCTAGTGTAGCATACATTAGGTATTTTCGGTGGAGTTTTATTCTGCCATCCTAATTGAGTATAGTCAGTCTTATCAATTTGTCGAGGTTTTACCATATTTCTTGACTTTACTGGTCAATGTATCGTTTCTTCTTCATCCGAGGATGAAGTAGATATATATATCCTAAGTGTGGAGAACATTTTTCTGCGGCATTTGCAATTGTTTTTGTCTTTCTACATTTGTTTGTTTTTTTTTCTTTTAGATATGGACCTATGATCTGTTTTACTGTTACTGAGCTTTCACTAAACGATGGACTCAATTTACTAAACTTTTCTATTGCGAAGGTTGCTTTGTCTTTTTCTTCTTTGCTTAAATTTTCTCGGAGGGATAGTGATTTCCAGTCCATGTTTTTATCTGTTAGCCATCTGGGTAGATTACCTGTGTCTGAGCTGTTATCATCATTAGCTACTAAGTTGTCATCTAGCTTTTCATCTATCTTACACATCGAATTGGCTTCGTATATGCACGCCTCATTGTCTGTATCGTTATCACTGTCGTTTTTTCCAGTTTGTATTTTAAAGCGATATTCACACCACGCTTTGATAGTTGAACTTGTTTGTTGACGCTTTCATTCAAAATTGCAAATGGCGTCCAAGGTGACCTTCCTTGTTCTTTGTCTGAATGTTACCGAATTTTCTTGAAGGTAACTATTGTTTTTGGTGCTCCTGCTTTATTATATTCGAGTCCCCACTTGCCATGTAGCTGATTACCGGCTCGTCTATTCAGCCACAAGGACAGTTGTAAGTAGGAACATGTAACAACGGAGAATATCAAACAAACCAATGTCCTGGCCATTGCGGTCAGTGTTTATTCTCGACAGTCATCGCCGCCGTTATACAATCAATTACCAACAGGTGTGGGCTGACATGCGATGATTCTAAATCAAGTTATCTAAAGTTCAATGCTGTAAACTATCTCCTACACACTAGATAGTTATCACCAACTTACGGCCTAGCTTGACCTGGCTGGTGCTGAGCTCAACTGCCGTTCGCTCGGCGTACAGGTTGTCGAGCGTAACAGGCTTGTATAATCAGCCGTTCAACTTGGGCGACGCACTCTGGCCTCAGGTTGAAGTATCTTTGCAAACCTGGAGTGAGTCGGCTTCATGTCGCTTGACTTCTGCACTCGCTTTCACAACCGTCTTGTACAAAGACCCTGGCGAGACTAAATCTGTCTCGCCGCGACTCCGTGTCCTACACAACTAGTGTCACGTGATACGCAACTCTACGGAGTCACTTCCCTTTGTCCCTCATCATCATCTGTTGCTCACCGACTTCTCTCAACTTAATCGTGTGTTCTTTGTTCTCACGATGCCGATTCTTCTTCTCTTGTAAACATGTTCTTCCTCTATCCGTTTACCGCTGTCTACCTCCTATCGGTCCATGGCAGTCGGTATATGGTGCTTGACCCATTTTTGCATTGATCACTAGGTGGGTGACCTGATCAAAGCCACGCCGGCCACCTGTATTGTCCAGATCAGCCCTGGTTCCCCATTGTAAGCCGAGTGGACCTGGACGCCCAGGCTAACTGTACAATAATCCGTGCCGACTTTGGTATACAAACAATTCATAGCATGTCAATATGTACACGTGTTCAAAACATATAACCACATAAAACCAAAGGTGTACAGTATGCATTTGATTTATAAATAAACATACCTGCCCAAATAATTTATAAATAGTAAATAAAACAATTCGAAAACCAACACAGATGTTGAAAGCATAAGATAACCGTCTCTGTAAAGTTATTAGCGGCACAGAAAGTCAATAAAATCGAACGGAATCAATACACCCATTGGTAGCAGTGCAATATACTTACTACTCCAGTAGTTTTCTATTCCTTTCTTCAGGCTTGGTATGTGTAAGCTTGTAGACATGTTACACATAGAAATATGAGAAATACATCTCGGGTATTGATCGCACTGCATTAATGACACATTGCGTCTTGACAGACTATCATCATCATCATCATCATCATCATCATCATCATCATCATCATCATCATCATCATCATCTTTCACTTCTGCCGTCAAGCGTTGTGGGGAGGAATAATTTGCGTTCCAGCGCCCGGTGTCATTCCGTGTGGTTGTACAATGTCTTTGGTGTCGTCAATCCATTTTCTTCTTGGACGTTCTCGTGGTCTGGTCGCAGATGATCTTTGATGTAAGGCCAGACTATGGTTTGTTATATTTCGCTTCAAAAAAGGTATAACTACAACGGACCGGCGGGGACCAAGGATGGAGTTATACCTCTCCATAGCTCCAAGTATAGATTCAATTGTAGAGACCGTGGGCACTCCGAATAACGGTCCCAAATTATTTATTGTAAAAGCATCCCTTACAGGGCCTTATTGGGTGATTATTTCCGGTTCCGAGGCTATATGCTGATTCAGAAGCGATATGTACAGTTACACTCAGTTATTGAGTGTTTGGTGGACTGCAACACCTATCGATGGATTCAATAAATATTTTTGGGCCCAGAGGGCCCTCATTGTTGTCGGGGTGTGTATCTATAACCTGACGTACGTATTTCCACATATAATTGATTCAGGTATAGACTCCGACGATTTGAGGGCCCCCCGGGCCCAGAAACATTTATTGCATCCATCGATCGGTGTAGCAGTCAACCAAACACCCATTAACTGTACGTAATAAAACGGTACCAAATTATTTACTGTACGTACGTATTTCCACATATAACTGTCAAATATTATTGGTCGCGGACATCATAAGATTACGTAATACATAATTATAACCATTGTCATGATGGCTGATCAATTTCTTTCTCTGGCTCCGCCCAATCAACCGTTGTATTATCCCTCCAGAATAGTATTCTTCCCGGAATCAGCTTTCTTGTAGTCAGAGATGAAGCTATGGTGTTGTCGCAGTCCACAAAGGTGAATTCTCTTTTGTTAGTGTTATACATGGTGCTTGGATATATAATCACATCCCTTTTATCTCTTCCATCTCATCTCACTTATGCCTGGTATATTAATTTTCATGTTTTCCATTTCTCTTAGAACATTGTTTAACTTTCTTAGCTCATTTCATGTCCTAACATTCCATGTTCCTACTCTAAATTTATTTAGTGTAGTTATAGTTTTAGTTTTTATTAGTAAGTTCCTGAATTCTTTTGTGCACTAACACTCTGTTTCTCGTTTCAATTGATATCTTTTTAATTGGTCAGTATGTTTTTCATCTTTCAAAAACGATGCTACCATCGGAGGAATTAAAGAGTTTCCGGCTTGGGTCAAGATGGCGGGACGTGTTTTCTTCTAGCTTGACTAAAGACGGTTGATCGGCGGCTTGACAATCCGCCATCATAAAACTCCCAACTGTTACAGAATCAGATTTCTGGCTCAAATCTTTGACGCTTCGCACAAACATGGAGAGCCACGACTTCTGCCCTATGCGCCGCCTTAGGCGCGAGAGGAAACACGATTATTTTAGTTCGTAGTGTTTATATTGTTATTATACCAACTAATGAGGCCATGTAAAGGATACTTTTTACAATAAATAATTTGAGATCGTTATTCGGAGAAGTGCCGAGACTTTGTGTTGCCCATGCAGCTTGATCTCTCTCTCTCTCTCTCTCTCTCTCTCTCTCTCTCTCTCTCTCTCTCTCTCTCTCTCTCTCTCTCTCTCTCTCTCTCTCTCTCTCTCTCTCTCTCTCTCTCTCTCTCTGTCTTGTTTACTCCAGAGGAAAGGTAGATTCTTGAACAAGACAAGTTTCAGACGATGCCGAATCAACAAAGCAATGCGCTTTCTGTCCGCAGACTAGTAGTAGGCCTCTTTCAGTCCTGAAGGACTATAGAGTTGTGCCGCTTGGGAGGTGCCTAGCAGCACCGCTGGTGACTGTATAGTCCAATGCGAGAGTGACAATCCCTGTCACAGTTTC